>CM077130.1:15080000-16330000 GCA_039645545.1 Dendrolimus houi | reverse complement strand
CTGGCTAACGACCATCATAAAGGATTACAACACACAATAGACTGCTTTTCTAATTACAAATTTTAAACACAAAGTAAATAAAAGAATTCCAAATGCGGGTAGGTAATAAAACTGTGCTTTATGGCAGGCAGATGTCCATTCAAATTTGTCGGCGTGCTTCGTGGAATTTTGGCTAAGTTGTAACAGTACTAATATTTTTTACACGACCGTGCAACAATTTAGAACAACAGGCGAGTATAGAAAAGTAGAACTACTAAATGTCTTGCAATTCTGAATACCTTACCTTAACATAAATAAGTTAGACTCTTGGATTTGGGTTTAAAGTAATTGCGTATATTAAGAATAACGTTGTGCAATTCGATCTTAAACAAAGCTTCAATTCTACCAATTACCCAATAAACCGTAACTGAACGTTAAGTACTGATCCCACTAATTGCATTAACATTCGACTTTAGAAGAGGCAAACAGAGCGTCGTTAATTGGAAAGTGAACTTCTTTACCATCAAGTAAACGCGTCACGTAGTGTATAAAGTAGTGGGAGCAATATGTACAGTTGTTTCTCTACCAATGAAGGAACGTTGAACGGTTCCGCATTCTCTCCAATGCGGCAAAATGTATTCAGGAAAATTTTACATGCACTAAAAATAAATTTAAAAAAATGTTCTTTTAAATTATAACACTGAATTCTATTATTATCACTTGACAGTCTGCTCTCATTTTATTTTTGTGTCCTCAAATGAACAAAATATATAGACCGGGCTCCAAGCTCTCAGAGTAAAGCCGGCTAAAGGAAGCCGATTTTAGAATAGGAAGGTGATCGTGCCGTACGTTTCGAGAACTGAGTATTAAATAATTGAATTAGTAGGGATAAAGGTAGACCAAAAAAGAGATGGGTGGATTGTGTGAAGGATGACATTATGAGAAAAGTGGAAGAAAAAGATATACTGTGCCAACTCAAGTTTTTTTGGTTTTTTGTTAATCGACAGTTGAATACACATTGTAAATACAAAAACTCTCTAAAACTAAAAACTCTACAAAATAATGTTATTACGTCGCTATTTCTTCAAATAAAGTATTTCTTTCTTTTTTTATACCCAAGCTAAGCTAGTTACGTTTCTGTTATGGGTAATATACAACAGACTAATCTGGGGCCAATACCAGCTACCCAAACCACAGTAGATGACGGAAAGTTTTACGAAATTTACCATGCTAGGAATCGTACCCGGAGCCTCTGTGTTCCAACTAACTCGACCGGCTTAGACTTAGCCCGCTAAATCAAAGAGATCGTCAATTGGGAGAAGGTAAAAGAAAAAGAAGAAGAAAGGTGGAATTATTTTACTATTAACCACACAATCGCAAACAACGTGTATATTATTTGTATATTTTTTTACGAATATAAGTATTTCTATTTCCCCTTCCAATCCCTCCCAATACAATCTAATCACTCGCAACCACCTCCTTTTTTTTATACAGGGGAAATCCGTTTGAGGACCATAAGCTGCGCGAGAGGGAAAGGTCGCGGCCGTGTATGGGATTCGCCAGGTCAGGGTGGCACTAGCATCTCACGCGTGAAGTGCTATTACCACGCCGCCAGTTAGGGATACCAACTAAAACCCCTGTACGATCCTCTAACGTCCTTCGTCCGAGCTGTAAGCTCGCTCGCGCATTTACCTCCAGCCTGGACGGACGGCGCCCGGCCCCTTTGCGAGCTGACCTCATCATATGTTAGCCGAAGATTTGGGTCTCTCCGGCTACCTCGACCTCATCTTGAGGTGAGAGAGGGCGCGCGGATCGGTTCGCGTCCCTTCTCTCCGGTCTTTATGTGTGGGCCGGTTTCCGCGCCGGTCATCCGCAGGGCCGTAGCCTACGGCGACTGGAGGTCGTTATGGACGACCTTCCGTCTCCGCCGCCAGCTTTGGCGGGAGAGGAGCGTGGCGGACTGCTCTCTCTCCCGCTCCGCCGCCTCCTTCGTGGACATGACAGTCTCGCAGAAAGAGGCGGCTGCGTCTCACGCGTCGGGGGGCCCAACCATGGCCTTCGCCACGGCCTGGAGCGATTAATCCGCTCCGATGGCCGCGATGAGATAAAAAACCCAATATATCCCAACATAAGCCAACATGGCCCAAATATTTTAAGTATATATATTTAAAGATATATAAATATAATATATATAACACGGATCAGTTTATAATGTAGTATTAATAAACACTGTATTAGAGAGTAAGATATTTTTATTATATAGCATCAGTAGATATATTTTATATAAATAACAATTGTTAGGTTTATACTTTGTTTTAGTTTACGTGTATTAGTTTTATTTTAGACTAGCGGTTCCGGCAGACGTTATCCTGCCCTGAAAAAATAAAAATCTAGAACCCGATTCCTGCGCCACCTACTGGGTCTAATTGTAAATCTAAACCATCCCTGGACCCACTCAAACTATATTTTTTTTTACACCTTGGGTTACATTATTATGGTTTTAGTAGGGATCCCTATTTTTTTCTTGTAATAAAAATAGCCCATATTAATTTGGAATAATGTAGCATTCTATTGGTGGAATAATTTTTGAACTTGGTCCAGTAGTCTTTGAGCTTATTCCTTACAAACATACAAAAATACCAATCTTTCCTCGTTAATTTCTTTATAATATTATTATTCCTCTTTATATTACTAGCTGTACCTGCGACGTCGTCCACGTGGAATTTGTTTTCAAAACCCCCCGATTTTGAAACATTCTTCATTAGTACTCCGCTCCTATTAGTCTTAGCGTGATGATTTATATCCTATAATACCCTTCCTCGGTAAATGGGCTATCTAACACTGAAAGAATTTTTCAAATCAGACCGGTAGTACCTGAGATTAGCGCGTTCAAACAAAAAGACAAACTCTTCAGCTTTATATATTAGTGTAAGATTAGTATAGACAGGTTCTGAATATTCATGATATTAATTTTTAAGTTGTATTTTGAGTGTAATGTAGTAAATAAAATAATGTATATATTTTTAATTAATGATAAATATCTTCTATGTTAACATCATGCCCAATCTGACACCAAATATAAACATTGTTACTATTCTTTGTAACAACACTGCCACTCACCGACTTTGTGTTGCAAAATAGAAAATAGGATTCCTTTTGTATAACTTTGAAGCTTTGTTTTGTTGCAGTACATTTTAATTTATTTTCACGTCAAGTAAAATAGGAGCTCTGTTTTACAATTTTCTAACAACGGTGCACTAAAGGAGCACTATTTGAAGTCCACGGCGATCTTTTATTTAAATTTAATTTAAATATGTAGTTTATTGTACGAAAATAAAGACATAGTTGATATAGTTTATATAATATAGTGTTACAACTTAGGCTTTGACAACGACAAATTCTACGTACAGTCTGTAAAAGCACATTTTATTACATGTCGACATTTGAACTAATTGTAATCCTTTATGATCGTCTTCTTTTTGTTTACTTATTTATTGGCATACGTTTCTAGTATTGTGGAGAACAGCCTATTGTTCTGTTGTACTCGTTTACAGCCGCTTGCAGGCATCATTTGCCAGCTGTTACGGATTAAGTACAAGCTGATTCTAGGAAAATGTGTCAATGATACGGGCGGGCACATTTGCATTTGTGCAGTATAAATCGATGGCCTGATTGATAGAGGGGGTCAGTTGAGCTACAACTACTACGATACGTAACGTACGGGGCGTGACGTGTGTAAATTCAGGAATCTAATAGTGACGGACTTTGCACGTTTTATTGAATTACAACCTTCTGCATTACGTTTGGATTTGTTGTGTTCGGTTATATTTGTACCTGTGTTATACGTGTTTGTATAGTTCAAATAAACTCTATAATAATTCTAACGGCATTTTAATTTGAGTCCCGCTAACCCGTTACAATAGTTTAATATTAGTTGTGGGTTTTAGAGTGACAGCCAAGATGAGACTAGATGACATTCAAAGTACAAAATATATACTCAAAATTTCACTACACTCAGTAGAATAAGTGTGAGAACTATATTATACTTGACATATTTACATACCTACATATAATTATTGTATAATTCTACAAATAAATAAGTAACATTAATGTGAGTCTTAGTATTAATTACATTTTTGTTTTTGTGAACTAGATGATTTTTAACTTATTAATCACTATTTGCATTCCGGAAAGGGCAAAAATATGAGAAACATAAAGTAACATAATGTTTTTATCTACCATGTTTTAGCAAATAAATGATTTGACTTGATTGATTTGAAGCTTTATTGTGATGGTCAGTTTACTGTATTTGTTAGATGTCATTAATAAGTATCGATTCACCTTAATTCTCATACGCAATATCTTTAGAAATCTATTAGTTTCGATCTGAAATCTACAACGGAAAAAAATTGTTTAATTTCTGACTGATTTCATCTAAAAATATAATGATTTTAATAATAAAAAGGTGGTAGAAAATTTTTGTGATGTTTTTCCTTGTCAGAAATCGAGTAAAGAATTATAGTTCCTGGCACGGATCTTGAGTAGTTTTTGCGAACTAAGCAGAGCTAATGTGATGAATGTAACAAGCGAAGAAAATAAACATATTTTTTAATGTTCATGTATAATGCATATTGAGTTTGATTTCGTGTGTCTATTATGTATGTAGTACGTGTACATATATATTTATTAAATAAATTAAGAAAACGGGCGGCAGAGGTCGCACGTAGGCACAACAGGGGGGGTGTGTTAACGGAGTGCGGGGGCTGGCTCGTGTCGGCTGTCGCCCGCGCAACCCAGGCAGTCTTCGGTCCGCGACGCACCGTGCTATATGCGTGTTTTGGTAGCCTACGAACGTCCTCGGCCGCTTCTTTTCAGGTAAATTTCTCTCCTCGTTTTATTTGGTGGAGTACAATGAAATTCATTTAGCATTAGAATGAAATATATTTGTCCTTTTATTCGAAAGAGACAACACTTCGAATAAGATCCGTCATTTCACTAGAGCGCAGGCCAAGTGGATCGCACAAAAATTGTGCCGGAAATTATACTAATGGGGCATTTTGATCTATAGTAGAAATAAAGTACAGTGGAAACAGAACATGTGGCTTTTTAGAGCTTCATTCTTTATTGGTCTACTGTCAGTCCTTGATTGTAAATGCTATTTGCCACGTAATAAAACTTTTCACATATGAACCTATAATTAACTAAGTATAATCCATCTCGCCAGCAACTATTCTCAAACAAGCCCTCGTTATATAACCATTTTGAAACAGCAACGACCAAGGCCACAAGTCAACTGGACAAATGTCCCACAAGAATGGTGCTGAATTTATTGCGACTATTCGTTAACCTACCAAGACGGACACAAGGAATGTGTCTTCAACCCCCAAAGCCATTAAGTGCGTTTACAATTAATTTATACTTTTCATTTTAGTACTGAATTTGGTCAAGAATTTCTTTTCAAGTAGAATTCTTATGCTACAAAGCGTTGAGAAATCTTTATTTTCATCTTTTATAACTATACTAGTCCATAAATGTTCTACAGCTAAGTCTGACGCAGTTATACCCACCACGGCTTTTCAAGGTGAATTAGCGAGTTCCACACATCAGTAATATTACGGAGTAACAATAGGATTATAAAAAATATTAAGTTAACTGTAGCTACCTCTAATTTCAAAAATTCACATATATTATTCAGATCACGTTTTGAATTAAATACAAAATCATCTAAAACCATTGAAATGGTCAATTAAGTCAATATACATACATACAACTATATAAGGTTAAAAAATTCAAACTTCAGTTACATGTATTATGGCCACGTAACTATGTATTTGTGTTTTTTAGGATTTCACTACTGAATGGTGAGAAAAAATACTTTCCTATTAAAAATCTATAAATACTAAGTAGCTTTTGACAAAATCACTGTACAAGACATAAATGGACGAATGGATAGACGGAAGATTATGTTTTTGATTAGGAATGTGAAAACGTACGGGAAAATAGTTAGGAACCTTAAACAAGATTTTATCTCAAGAAACAGATAATATTTTATTGTTCAACAATTTAAAAAAAAAGTATACTTACAATACTTCTTGGCAAATCAATATGGGGCCTTATCGCGAAACCGATCTATTCCAAGCAACCTAATTTAAAGGAAATTCTTAAGTAATCTGGCTTTGTAAATAGAGAAGAAAGTGTTTATTACGTCTAATATTTAAGTTAAGGCTATTCAGTATAAATTTATTGAGTGTTTTTCTAATATTTATTGTACATAAACAAAATTTTAAATGTTATTATTAACTTATCGCTGTTTACAAGGAACGCAAAAGCAACTTTGTGATAAACAAATTTACTTTGTGTTTCCAAAAATTTATGTTATTACTTTTTGAAGTCAAACTTCTTTAGAACCGTTGATTTGAAACTCGATGAAACGAAAAAGCGACATTAAAAAGAGATAAACACATAATCTATAGGACAAATCCTGGTAGAGAATGAGATAGAATACATTATTCCTATTAATATTATAAATGCGAAAGTAATTCTGTCTGTCTGTCGTCTGTTCCGTTTTCACGGAAAAACTACTGGACCGATTTGGCTGAAACTCGGTACATATGTAATTTTAATAACGAGGGTGGCCATGGGATACTTTTCATTCCGGATAACGGGATAGATGTATGTAAAGGTTATCCTGGAAACTAGGATAGGTTTTGTGATTTTGTCCACTGGAGCCACTTGGGCCATTTGGTCCACTTGGTTCACTTAGTCCACTTGGTCCACCATTGTATAGTTTGCGAAATAAAATGAAGTGAATCTTCCGGGAGCAAATACATAAAAATTTAATACAATGTAACCTGTACCGCCTGCTCTTTAAACAAGATATACGCACTAGAGGTTTATACGCGGCACAGTCGCGGGGTAAACTCTAGTATTTGATAATTTAAATATTATGATCATACAGATGGAGTTGGAAATGTTTTGAAGTTTTTCGTTAATACTTCAAATTTCGTGTTTTAAAGCTTAAATATATTATAACCGTATAATATGTGAAATGTGACGTCACAAAATTTAGAATCCCGCCCACCCCTTGTCACACTTAGTTTCACTTATTCTACGTGTGATCTGCATACACAGTCATAATTTTGTAGTATAGGAAAAATAAGAAATGTCCACGTATGTCATAAGAAAAAATAGCAACTGGATTACTTTTGTACAAACTACGTAACTTACGCCCAGGTGGAACAAAATAGTACTGCAACATTTTTTTGTCATTTACTTGCTCTTAAGTTTTAGAACGTGTTATTCTTTTTATTCATACATACCATACTGTTGCGGAAAATATTGCGGTATGTGGAATCTAATGCGAATATTAGGTCAGTTAACCAAATTAAATCAATATGGTCAAAGGCATGAAACTGAAAGGGCACAACATATACTCGTATCATTCAATTCAATGGCACGGAATGAGTCAACTTTGTTTATATAGATCACTTTGGTTGATTCATCGAAATTGAAGATAGAAATGAACCGTCTAATATTAGCTTGAGATTTTAATACTTGTTTATATGTATGGCAGCCAATTATAGTGATTATTTTTATTTATTAGGCGATTTTTATTACGCCTAAATATAAATTTATTTTATTTATATTTAGGCGTATTTTCGCGATTTTATTAAATAACATTGTAGTGCTTTATAGACTGCACCTTCTTGTCAAGTTTCATACATATACATGCAGACTCAGTAGTTTCCCTGAAAATGATTGTGACGCACACAGACTTACAGACTGATAGACTGACAACCAGACATGACGCTTTCATAACGGTTCCACTTTCGCCAAAATTGGCCGTAGAACCTTGTGAAATGAAATCCTCAAAAGTTGCATGAGTAAGTGGCGCTACAAGTAATTTTTATCTTGCTTTTGGATGGTTTATTATTAAGAAGAAACTTATTAAGATTTTAAACCTTTGACTATGTATTGGAACACTTACAAACCAATAGATGGCGCTGTATAATAATAGAGGTCGCAAACGTTTCCCGGAACATATAAAGAATATATACAAATTTTCAACAATAACAGATGGGTCTAGGCCTGCGAGGAATAGCAATAGCCTCGCTGGAAGATCTTCTTTTGAGACAGAGGAGTATTGCATCTCGCTCCTCCACCCTATTCGGGGCAGCCCCTTCAATGGTGACCCCGACGTGATAGACTAAATATGAATAAATATAAATATGATAAATATATATCACATTTAGTCAAAAAATATGATATGTCTAAAATCAAATTAAAACATCAAAAATTTAGAGAAATAGGACGATGTGCTATATATATTCGTTTCGAAATTGTCTTGTATCTACAAATTGAAATTAACTTAAACATTCACGGTCTTATTCATAGAGAGTTAGAGTAAGTTTGAACGTTTCTTTAAGAACCATAAAGAAGCGTTTAAACTTACTCTAACTCTCTATGAATAAGACCGTCATACATTAAATAAAATACGAATTGTAGATAAGACCAATCTCTCAAACATAAAAATGATCCGAAAGCAACCCTACGTGAATGAAGGGGGAGTCCCGGAATTTCGAGTATTAAAAGCATTAAAGAAAACTGTCCGGAACTTATTGAAGCAATCAGATTGCGCAGATACCGTTCAACATTAGCGGAATTCTTCCCCGTACCCAATAGTATTAAGAGCCCATTTAAACTTTTTCCCACGAAAGGATACTCTTACCCCACTCCACTCTTTGAGAAATAAATACGCTTTACAATTTTTAAGTTCTTGCGACTAGTACACATAATAAAATTGTTTAATTATATTTTGTGTATGATGATTAAAAAATCTTCTTCAGTGGAACTTAATAGTTTGAATAGTTTTGAATTTAAATGTTTGTAAATTGCTTTTACTAATAGTGATTTTCAGTCTGTATTTCACAGTTAACCAGCTAAGAAATTCTAAGATAGTGTATAATGTAATTTATTAGATGACAGTTATTTTCGTCTATCTGGATCTGGTGTCAAAGTGTATATATTATTTAATAATTAATTTCGGAGAGATACATAAAATAAACATAATTCTTAATAGATTCATTGCGTAGTTTTTGAGATGTGGAACACTCGATTGTATGTATGTGGTTTGAATGAAATTTGGTATATATTATATGTAATTTTATTTTCGAGAAGTATCCCTTGTCCACCACAAGCGATGATCTTCTTATCCCAAAAAATGGGATAGATTTATATAAAGGTTATCCCAGAATGTAGTACAGATTTTTATTGTGATATACCATTTTGGTTATTTTGATCATTTTGGTCTTTTTGGTCATTTTGGTCATTTTGGTCAATTTGGTCATTTTGGGCATTTAGTAATTTTGGTGCTTTTGGTCAGTTTGGTCATTTTTGTCGTTTATGTAGTTTACAGATAAATAGACGAGGGATAGATAAATAAAACTGGAACGGGTTGAAATAGAGGATGAAAGTTTGGACGAGACCAATCATTTCTCAAGTTTATAGATATAAAAATTTATCATCTATAAAAAAATGCGATAGTAACTCGATCTGTCTGTCAAGCTTTCACGGATAAATTACTAGGAGTACTGGATCGGTTTTGCTGAAATTGTGTTTAAATTTTAATTTTAATAGACTTTGGGAGATGGGATAGTTTGCGATATAAAATGAAGTAAATCTTCCGGGGGCAAATAGCACTAACATAAAAATTTATTACAATGTAATCTGTATTACTGCCTGCTGTTTAAACAAGAGGCACGCACTGGAGTTTGACTCGCGGCGCTGCCGCGGGGCAAACTCTAGTTTATTTAATAAAAGTTTCTACAATATGTATTTAAGAAAACTATTTTTAATAGTACCTTATACGTATAATTATATATTTTCTATTTGAAAAGCTAAGAAAGGATCATAAAAAAGATTTCGGTCTCGTCTTTTGTGACCCATATTTTACATACTACAAAGGCTACATATTTTTGCGCTTTAAAATTATTTCATTCAATTTATTTTTTCCTAGTACACGACCGCCTGTACAATATATTCGAGTCACGTTGACCCTTTTCATAAATACCTTTTCTTAAACATTGCGGTGCGTCAACACGGAAAATGAATGAAAACGAGGCTGGACTTCTTATGAATTTTTATTTTATTTTATTGTTTTACTATTCTATTTAGGTACAATATCCCGGACTTCCCCTATCTGTGCCTGCCACTTCATCCGCGCGTGACTTTATATTTACTTTACATTTACATTCTAAAAACTATCATTTATGACTAGAACTTTGTGTATTATGTGTATCTCTACGTATGTAATTTATTATTATTCATATTATTATTATATATATATATATATATATATATATATATATATATATATATATATATATATATATATATATATATATAATTAGGAAGTCATGGGCAAACACTTCAGTTTTTTTATTGTTATATGTGCGTAATGAATAAATCATGTAAAAAACATACACTAAACTATATTCGTTTTATTCTTCACGTGCCGGCCTATGGTATGGCTAAGGAAATGGTAACTTGTGGATAACGCACGATAAACAAGTACTTACACAACAAATCTTCTAAAAATGAATTGGGCAAATACTTGGAAATTCACACACAAAAAAGGTTGCCGTAAAGGTGATAAATGTCTCCTGTTTTTATTATTCCGCTGCGGAGTCATAAAAAAAGTTTACTACATATTTTAAAAATTAAAAAAATCAACAGATAGGTATTATTCAAAAGAAATTTTTTTTAAGTATTTTTTTAGTTCACCCATTTTATTTTTTTACTTCATCGTTTAAAACTTCAGCAAAAACAATAACGGGTCAGTATGGCAATCCAGCGAGGTAATGTAGAATAGAATATACTTTATTGCATAACATTAAGATACCATTCAAGAAGTTTAAGTACAGAAGACAATAATAGGCGGTCTTATTACTAAAAGCAATTTGTTCCAGACAATCTTAGGATGGATTAGAAAGAAACGTGTAACATGTGGGTTTTGCAATATAACTAGAATAAAAAAGTATATATATAAAACTTTGAAATGTAGTCAGTCTTCTGGGCACCTTACTAATAGATGACAATGGTCTTGGCTCAGTATTGTACTTATAATCTTAACAGATTATAATTATATAGAATACAATGCAAATAAGTTTTAATCAGTTTTCTTTCTTGTACTTATTTACTTCACTGGGTCAGCGACCCAAAGTGAATCTTGTCCTCCGAAATTAAAACACGCCACTTTTTCCTGTCCTTCGCAGTTTCTTGCTAATTATCGGCCCGATACTCCCACAGGTCAACCTCCACTTTATCTTTCCAGCGATATTTGTAGGACTGACCAGAGTTATTATGTAAGTGTGGACCTGTCATCACACCTACACTTATGTCTGACAGCGTGATAATGTACTTAGCTGTATAGTGGTTGTAACAAGCGACTTCTGATTCAATAGTACCAGGTTCAATCATATACGTGGATTCATTGCGTACAGCATTTATTACAATGTGTTGATATTCACTGATTCTAACGTTACCCAAGGGATGCAGTTTAAAATAGAGAATGACTTTTGATGTGATTGATTTAAAGAACCTCAACGGGCAGAGCGCCGCCATTGGATTTCGCGAATACTGACTGGCGTCTGGCCTCGAGGGTGGGTGATCTTGCTGTAAGTCCTGCTGTTTTTTGTTTTTGGAGCTGGATCCAGCTGAATAGCCACAGATGGCTGTTTCAGCAATACCGGACTTTGGGGGCTTCCCGACTCCGTGGGAGCGGAGGCGTTCAGCCCGGAGGCAGCACGCTCGAGGAGGCACCTCCTGTGAGGTTCGACCTCGGCTCGACCGCTGCGGGGGATTGACTCTATATAGGAGTTAGCCGTGAGAGGCTGAATGAGCTAAGCCAATAGGCTGAAATGATTATTATTGGGGACTCGTTATCGACTGCGCCGGCGGAGCCGATCCTAGTCTGTCGTTACTACCGCTTCGAAACGTGTTATGGCTGGAGGAGAAGAAGCGGCGGAAGAAACTCACGCCTAAGCTAATTTTGTATGGCTACATGTGTCTGTAATAAGTGAGGAGCGATTGGTGGGTCTTAACCCTGAGAGAGATGATTCGAGCCGGGGGCTCTCCGGCGTCTGTTCTGTCTGCGTCTGTTATGCCAGGCTGATGTTCTGAGCCTCGGGGGGTTCATTATGGCGAGAATTCAGGTGATTTCATCCGGCTCGTCAATGAGTACATTGCGAGGGCGTCGTTTACTCGTGGGAGTATTCGGAGTGGGTTTGTAATTGACCGTCTCCGTCACCAGAGGGTTCGGGTGATGGGGGGCAAGGTCAAAGAATCTGTGCGAAAGGGAGATTATGTAGTCTTTGATGGAGGGAAGTTTCAGGTCGCGATGCAGGTCGACGAGCCGCATGTATGGCGGGGCGTCGGCTGCAGCGCGTAAAAAGTGGTTCTGGACCTTTTGCGATTTCCAGATGTTGTAATCGCTGGCGTGGCCGAAGACCACACTCGCATAGCTCATGATGGGGCGGATGCAAGTTTTGTATAGAGTCACCTTATTTGTAAGGCTCATCTTACTTTTCTTGCCTAACAACGGATAGAGTCTGCTTAGGGTCCAGTATGCTCTGTTCCTGGCTGCTTTGGTGTGCTTGTGGAAGTACAAGCCTTTATCGAGGGTTGCGCCAAGATATTTGACTTCGTTAACCCATGGGATAACTCGGTCGAATAGCATGATGGGCGTAAGTTGGTTGGTGGGACGAGTATTGAGTGGGCGAGTGCCACGTGTGAACATGATGGCTGCACTCTTCTCGGGATTCAGCTCTATCCGCCATCTACGGAACCAGTCGCCTAGTTCTTTGACGGCGGCGTTGAGCTGACTGCAGATTCTGTATCTGCTGGGATCGCTAGTGAAAAGGGCGGTATCATCCGCATAAAGGGCTAGGTGGACGTGGGGGTGCCTCGGCATATAGCTGGTGAACAGCGAGAAGAGTAGAGGGGAGAGCGCGGAGCCCTGAGGGACTCCCGCTGCGATGGAGTGAGAAGAGGATCGAGTGCCCTCCACTCGGAATCTGAAACTACGGTCTTTGAGGAAGTCCCGTAGAATGAGAACGAGTCGGTCTGGTACACCGAGCTGATACAGCTTGTATATCAGCCCGTTGTACCAGACCTTATCGAAAGCTTTGGCGACGTCGAAGAACACTGCGCCTGTCGGCCAGGATCTTCGACCGCCGCGTTGGAAGGTGGAGAGGACGTGCTCCGTGATGCAGAGCACTTGTTGGGGGCAAGAGTGTCTAGCTCTAAAGCCAAACTGCTCTTGGGGGATGAGATTACCATACTTAAAATAAGTTGGGCGGGGAGGATTTTTAGTAGTTTATGGCTGATTCCATCTTTGCCTGGGGCCTTGCGGGGCTTTAGGGCTTTGATAAAATCCTGTACTTCCTCAACCGTGACCGGTTCGAGTGTGGTTTCCGCCGGGAAGGAGGACCGATATTCGACCTCGGCGTGTACCTCCCATAGGTGAGACGGGTCGACATTGGCAGTATTGGAGGAGCATTGGAGCTCTAGACTTTCGGCGAGGCATTCCGCCTTTTCGTCGTCATCAAACGCTTTGGTGTTATCGGGCCTCTCGAGGGGTGGCATGTTCGAGAGGTTTTCTGCTTTCAGAGATCTCGCCAACTGGCAGTAAGCCTGGTGTGTTGGGGAGATGTCCTCCAGCAGTCGGTCCCAACGTTGGTTCCTGATCTCCTGGACACGGTATCTGACCTGTCTCTGTAGTGCTCTATAGTGAGCCCTATTTTCGAGAGAGGGGAAAATGCCGCAAGCTCTGAATGCTGCTCTCTTTTCCCTCATCAGCTCTCTGACGTCGTCCGGGAGTGGCAGTCGGCGGTCCTCGAGGGGTACCTGCCGAGTGGACTCCCGTACCACGTTCTGGAGGTGGCTGGTGAGGGCTTCGATGGCAACATCGTTGTCCTGGGCTGAGACAATCGGGTCTGGGATTTGGTCCAAGTCTGGGGAGCTTGTCGTTGCGAGCAAGTGCCGGACTTTGGCCCAGTCTATGACGGGTTTCGTCGGTAGCGTCGAGTCAGTCGGGGGGCCTAACTGGAGTACGATCGGCAAGTGGTCGGAATCGAGTAAGTCTCCGGTCGGAATCGAGTAAGCCGAGGGCGCCCTTATATATTGCGTCGCTTCTTGTTGACGACGCAGGTGGCCCGTGCAGTTGAGTCATTGCACCACAGGACCTTACTCGCAGCTGGGCCGGCTTTGGTTTGTTGCTATGTGGAATTATTTGATATGATCATGATTAAATTCATTAAATGATCGATGCCTGGTGCATCATCATATATTTTGGACGGCGATCGGACGCCAATCAACCGGCCCTCCCAAATATACTTTTCTGATGCTGCGATCCCGTCCGTTCTAAGTACTCGAGCTAGCAGAGACGGTTAGCTTTTAGTTCTCTTATTATGATATTTTATGTTTCTCTTGTCATGATATTTTCGGTCTCCAGCTTAGTGGGACCCAAAATCTAATTGTAAACCTTCCTTTCCGCAACTAAACTTTATTTATTGAATGAATGAATGAATAAGCTTTATTGTTTTTAAAACGTACAGTTAACAGAACTAAAATTTTACAAAACAATGGGAAGTCTTATAGCTATTAGCGATTTCTATTAGACAACAGTTAGATGGACAAAAAGATTGATAATAACAGTGATATATTGCATTATTCTCACTTTACCGAATCAGTATCTCATAATAAATAAATATGTACACACGTGATATAACATACATTAATATGTGAAGCAAAAATTATGTACCCCTTTTTACGAAAATTGCGAGGTCGGAGGAGTATGAAATTTCGCACACTTATAGTTTATATAGAGAAGAAGCGACGAATGCAATTTTTTTTTAGATTATGTACAAAAATACATTAAATCAATAAAAAAACATTACACACACTACCATGTATTTGACACACACACGCATATCTCTTTTGTTTCCTGTTAAAGTCAAATTAACAGTGTAACCTTGGCGAAATATGTGATTATAGAAGTCTTGAGGATTGTCTTTGACAACAGAACCTTAATAATGTTCAAATTTATGATTTAAATTAATTATAGTCGAATTTCGACCACTAGGCGACCACTAGTAAAATTAAATTCTCTCTAAAGGGATTAAACATCTTTACATATATATTGTGTAACAAAATCAACTTTTACATTGAAAGTAGGCACATCGAAATATCCGGGAATAAATGCGAAACATCTGTAACTGGGGTACGAAATAAATTGGATTTAGATCGTAACTTAAAGAATGTTAATGGAAGTAAGGGAAAAACTACAAAACCGTTGAAAATTCCTTACGTTATTGAAATAAGGCAATATTTTCAAGTGGGACGCTTTCCAAGTCGAAGCCAACGTTAATAAAGAAATGGTGGAATTCCTTGAATTTCAGTCTGCACAGTAAACTCTGTTTTCTGAAACTTGATAAGTTTCGATTTTTTTGAAATGACAGTTTTACGATTAAAGTATTGTTTGAACTTAAGAAATGTCAATTTCATTCAAAAGATGTAATTATTTTTTAATAGAGAACTTTTTGTTAACCCAGTGGGTTTCGTCTTCCTTTTAAATATAAGTTTTCACAATTCGTTGGTCTTAACAAGGTCAAGTATTTTTAGATATTAATGTTTTGGAATAATCTTCAAGTAGGCATTAGACTAAATTCTAACACACAGCCTCGGCGAAATTGTAGGTCCTTGGACTGACCCGATCGGGTCAGAGGCAGTTAAATAGTTTAGTGAAAGTGGCTTTTCAGGTGCTATGCACACCTGAAAAGCCACTTTCACTAAGCTGTTTATATTTTACTCACAAACTTATAATATATCTTCCAAGCATTTCTTGATTTTGAGCTATATTTATTTATGCTTCATAATAATGTACTATTTTAAATTTAGCAAGAAAAGCGTTAGAACCAAAAATCTTATCTTAATAATCTTACTTAATATCTATACTAATATATAAAGCTAAAGAGTTTGTTTGTTTGCTTGAACGCGCTAATCTCAGAAGCTACTAGTCTGATTTGAAAAATTCTTTCAGTGTTAGATAGCCCATTTATCGAGGACGGCTATAAGCTATATATCATTACGCTAAGACCAATAGAAGTGGAGCAACGATGAAGAATGTTTCAAAATCGGGGGGTATTTTTAACTTACTTTTTTAACTATTCCACGCGGACGAAGTCGCGGGTAGAAGCTAGTTATATATAAATTACTAATACTAACATTGTAAATGCGAAAGTTTGGATGGATGTTAGTTGCTTAATCATGCCAGATCGACTGAACGAATCTGGATGAAATTTGGCACAGAGAAAGATTATTATTTGACATAGCACATAGGCCACTTTTACCCTGGAATTTCTTTAAAGTAAATTAAGCTGCGGATAATAGCTAGTAGAATATAAATCAACTAGTTATAAGTTGCTGGTATTTGGTAGGTATAAATCAAAAATAAAGAAAAACAAAAATAAATATAGATAAATGGATTACATATGCATAATTGTAAATACCTTAAGGACTCTAATTAAGTGTTGCTAAATACCATAACCCGAGCTTGTGACGTCATGTTTATTAACATCAACAACAACAACAAAAAACTCCAAAAAGACTACGCGTTTCGTAATTAAAATCTATAAACGAACACGGCGGTTCTATAGATTAATTATAATATTTATTTTAAGGCCGTTTTCTCAATCATTAGATAAAAGTTAGGAGTTAAATAAATTATAAACTGAGTAAATTCCAAAGTGATACCATTGAACTGCTTTATACGTGCAACCGACATTTTTAATTCTTCCATGCTATACTTTATTCTATGAATAATTTTATCTGGTGATTGGAAAAAATCGGCCCTTAATCTATTTCAATAGTAATATGTACTAAATTCAAAAGCATTTTAAAAGTTTTGATATTAAGTCGTAAAAAACTTAAATTGATTGATACAATATTTTCCACTTTAAAAGTTTCTAACTCTCCCTTTGTGGGCCGCTGGAATTTTCTTAAATATAAGTGAGTACTTGAAAAGAAATTAATTTGACGCTTTTAGTTGGAAACTTAGGTACTTAATTTAAAAGTGAAAACTTATCGTTTTTATAAAAATATCAAAGGGAGCTTAAAATACAAACTTGCGATAAACTGAGATCTTATATATAATAATATCATCACATAATGTAGATGTATGTAGCTGCTCCACGCGTACACTTCTCACTCTAGAAATAAGAGAAAGCTCGCACGAGAGAGGGTTGGCACCCGGCCCGTGGATTGAACCTCCTTGAGAACCTATACTTGTGAGGACTATCGTGATAACTGTTGTTTTTCGACACTGGCTTAGAGTCGCCGCGCATCTTAGATTACCTCGACGTATATCGCTGAGCAGTGGACTATGCTCGTAACATTTCCACTAAACATCTCACTTCTCGAACTTAGGCCTTCCTATTTTCATAGGAATGCCATGCCAAGGTGATGTCTTTCTTCACTTATAAAATGTAGCAATTATAACAATATGCAAATTGCATAAGAAAAATTGTTAGCCGTTGTTGATTCTTCTTAAATTATTTTACTTCATTTCTCTTTTTTAGTATGACCATGTTATGACTTTTCGGCCTATTTTCTTTAAATCTTTTTCAGAATTTGTTTATTTAATAAAGGATCACCAACAGTTTTTTTACATTTGATCAATTAAAATAATGGAAGTATGACTAAGGTTTACAATGCTATGTAAAAACTATTCACAGGTGAACAAAGCTTACAATTTAATTCCTTCACTGCTATTATTTAATTAAACACTAATAAATAACAAATTGTAACTAAGATATTGAAATTTTTCCGTCCGTTAGTCTATGACAAATTAATATATTTTTGGGCTAAACGAATCTTTTCATAAATTTTTTTTGGAGTAAAAGTAAATATCCGTAAAATCACTGTTCCTATTGAATTCTACACAGTCTATCAATGTCGTAAGGACGTTGTTGTTTATATGCGAGAACTACGCGGAGGAGCATGGGCTGAAGTACAACTCTAAGAAGAGTGAAATATTAGTTTTTGAAACACAGACGCGTTCACTTACCCATGTTCCTCCCGTATTTCTCAATGGCGTAGCTCTTAAGATGGTTAATAGGTTCAAGTACTTGGGGCATATTGTAACAAGTGACCTTAGGGATGACGAGGATATAGAGAGAGAATGTAGGGCGTTAGCGGTTCGGGGCAACATGTTGGCTCGCAGGTTCGCGCGAAGCACAGTTGAAGTAAAAACTACTTTATTCAAAGCTTATTGTCAGTCATTTTACTCAAGCGGCCTGTGGGTAGACTATACTCAACGAGCCATCAACGCCCTACAAGTACAATATAATAATGTTTTCAGAATGCTGTTGGGGTTGCCGCGGCACTGTAGTGCATCTGGAATGTTTGCGGAGGCCCGCACAGACGGCTTTAAGGCAATTATCCGCAAGAAATCCGCTTCGCTGATGCAATGCTAGCGCGGCAGCACCAGCGGCCTTCTGAAGGCTATTGCGTTTAGATTTGACTGCTCGTTCCAAGAACATTGGATAGGGGTAGTAATCGGTTCAAAATAAGTGGCTATAGATTTAAGAATTTGTGTTAAATATAATATTACTAACACTCCTAACATTAATTTATAAGATAATTGTAACTAACACAGTTTAACACACTAACTAAGTAGTACCCGGTCTGAAATAATGTTTATATTATTATTATTATAAATAAGGGGGTTAGCACCTAAATCTTAATGAGGGAAAGAAAGGGGTTAAATGTTGTCGCGGAGTATTTGAAGGGTCTCTTAGACAGTATATTAAATCTACTACCTAAGAGAGCCTTCGAATCCTCCACTCCACTATTAAGAGTTTTAAAACGTAATCTTAGTTATGTTCTTTTTTCCATTTTTGTAACTTATTTATTTCTTTGGTTCAATGAACATAATTATTTTAATTTGAAAAAATATTTAACGAGTTCTGCAAAACAAAGAAAGCCCCAGGGTTTACGAATATATATCCTTTATATACATGAGAGAAACAAAGTGAACATTGTAATATAGTAATATGTACCGAATCTGAATACAATCCAGTGTCTTTGTGATGCAAAGTTCTACGCCTTGACGCATTGTCTGCGGTGTCACTTGAGACAGGCTTGAGAGGTCTACTGAAAGACACGAAGGATGTGTCGCACTTAAGCTAGTTCTGATAGGTACAATGAACTTCTTGTATTGTTCTGTAACTTATCATTACTTTAATTCTATGTCTCGTCTTGTAAGAGCAGTAATTAATATCAGTAGTAAATAGCGATGGGTTATAGCAAGATATTTAAACGAAACATCGAGTTAATTCAAAATAACATTTGATTCAAAAAACAACTGTTTGTTTTGAACTGAACAATCAAGATGTATTCTCGATCCGATCGTGCTTTCCAGTCAACTTATTATAATCTTTGATACCTGTTCCCTGTCAAAATCGATAGTCCAAAGTGCCAAAGACCACATCTTCGCTCCACATCGGGCGAGATCATGGTCAAACGCGAACCTATACTACTATAAAAAAAAATTGCTACACCCCAAAGTTCACAGTAGTCTCTAAAATCCTGCCCTTTTACTATAATCTGAATCTGGCTCGTTAGAGCTGTAAGTATAATAATAGTTCTATCTATAGAATAACTTTTCGATACATATATTTTTCACAGTCATTCTATTAGCATAATAAGCTAAAACTACATTACATGATATAATGGAATACTTATACAAACATAAATATAGGGAAGGTAAAAAAAGCTTCAATGGGACGTGCGTGAAACTCAAAATACCCCTCAATTTACATCGAATATAAATAAGAATTCTTCAGACATTTTACACAAAAATATTCTGGTAGAAAAATCTATCCACTAAGCATGTTTACGATTTTTATGTCAACTCAAATAAAAAGAGAATTATAATAAACCCCAATTCACTGCCGTTTTCTTACTTTCCTCCTATTACACCGTAATGGCAAAGCGAATGCAATAAAATTGATTTTAAGACTCTGTTAAAGCCAAACGATTGACCTATTTCATTTCAGTACGTATTTTATGCATTGATCGATGGTTTTCCTGACTTTAGACCTTTAAATTTAAGACTGATCGAATTTTACGCGTATTTGTTATTTACTCAATGTTTTTAGTATTTTGAGATGACGAAATAGAAATTCTTTTTAGAATTCTATCCAGTCGTGTTGATGTTTAACATTCTTTAGTAGACCTTTGAATGTATAAAAAATATGAAACGATTTTTGAATATATAAAGAAAATTTAGGTGTTCATGCAAAAAACAATTCGATCTTAAATTGCTAGAACGAAAATGTACGATTTTTGAAAATGATTCACTTCTTAAAATCTTGCTTTACCCCATGTGTAGGCATATTCTCATAGAATATATAATATGTGGTAACGCGCATCAAAATACAGCTGTAATGTAAAAATACATACATATTTGTTATTGCTTAACAAAAGCCGAAATATTTTTCATATTGGCAATTTGAAGACTTTGGATTGTTCATAAAGATTTTCAAGTACTAATTCACTTTCTTGATGTTTTTAGAGAAACTTAGCCTATCGCTTTCCATGGGATTTGAACTATACAAATATTTTGTTTTCTTTTTGTAAATATGTTGCATCTCGGTGTAACATAATATTGGCAACACCTCCCTCGGCCTAACATCACAGCGTTTCATCATCATGTTAATGACAAAAGAAGACCAATTTGCGTCAAGCGCAATCTCATTGTTTTTGATTAAAATTATTATTGTCCGCTTTCATTCCTTAGTTTCCTTGAAATAGAAATTGTACAACGAGGATAAATCTTTTGGATGTGACTTAGGAATGAGACATTTTACTATTCAAAGAAAGCTCATTAAAATAACGTCTGTTCGTTAGTTTTTATCATTTGACTACGAATACCTAAAAAAAGCTTTTAATTGTAAATATTCTATAAGGAGAATTTTCAATTTGTACTTTATGACATAGTGAAAAATACCCCAAGGAGTATTTTTCACCTCACGACCGACTTTAATGTTAACTAAAAGGGTGTCATTAGATTTTTGATCAATTATTCTAGTTAGGAATCGAATCGGCTGATTTTGAAACAAAAACATATACTGTATAACACCAACCCGTCGTGTAGCTTGAAGGAACAATTTCTGTAAATGAATGTCAAACGTTATACTAAGGAAAAGGGTTGTTATACATGTATATTAGATAATATAATAAAACACTCAACAGTTTTTGCTCAAACCAATATTTTCGTTGAAACTATCTGTTAAACTGTATCATCACCTTAAATTTTCAAAGATGACGTAGAAGGGACGGAAAGAGGGGAGGAATAATGGGCCATCGGAACTCTAATTATTTTAAGTTTAAAAAATATATATAAGGACTTATGGCCAATCAGTGGTCAAAATTTAATGTATATATTAATACGTGAAGCAAAAACTTTGTACCCCTTTTTACGAAAATTGCGCGGTCGGAGGAATATATAAAGAAGTAGCGAAGAATGCTAATATTTTTTTAAATTACGCATAAAAAATACATTACAAATTAAATAAATAAAAAAAAATATTACACACACTACCATGTATTTGACACATACACGCGTATATACTCTTTTGTTTATTGTTCAAGTCAAATTAACAGTGTAGCCTTGGCGAAATCTGTGATTGTAGAAGTACCTATAGTCTTTAACATTAATTATTATGGTCGAATTTCGACCACGGGCGACCACTAGTAATAATAAATAGGTAGACAAATACATACATTGTATAATCCCAAAGCTTAGCAAGTTACGCTTGTGTATGGGTAATATACAACGGACCACTCTAGGGCCGATCCCAGATACCCAGATTATAGTAAATAACAGAAACTTCGTTTCCGAAATTTACCATGCCAGGAATCGAACCCGGAGCCCCTGCGTTCCAGCGAGTCCTGTCGGCTAAATCTTAGCCCGCTCAACCAAAAATGAGATGGAAGGTTGAAAGATGATGTGATCGTTTTTTATTATTATTTTAAATTTTTAATGGGATTATGTATATTCTGGAGATTAGGATTAGTGTATATGTAGTACATCTTTAGTCAGTAATTATTAGATGGCAATGTTTGAAAACTCTGGCGAGAATCTCTACTCCGTGCGAATTTGTTTGTCCACACAAGTCACTGTTTGACCACAGACATGTGGTAGCTAGCACAAACTAGTTTATTCCGGTTATCCGGTTTTAGTCACTCTGCGTTATGTACACTACTTCAAACGTAAAAAATGTCTCCAAGCTACTTTATAATGACTTACAAATTTTTCCTTCACGTATTAATATGATACCTCGTCAATTTTTATCAGCTCTGTGTCGCCTCAATCGCCTCAAACACTCATCTAGGCAGTGCTTGACAACACTAATACATTAAGATTTTATTAAATTCAAGACCCAGTGATGAAAAACCCGAACGACTTGCTCTTTTAAGAAAAAAGTTTCTTATAGGCTTTTCTTTGATCTGTTTATCCGGCTTAAATTTTGCGACTTCTCGAGGCTTTAATTAAAGGTCAAGTGTAAACGATTATTACGTTTTATATTAATGAAGAATTTTTAAAACGTTTACGGTATGTTGTCTTGTGGTGAATAATAAAATGATGTTTAATTACTTTTTTGATCTCTTTGAAACTATTAAATACTTGCAGGCAGCTGTCTAACTTCTATTCTGCGAAATATAATCAATGAGAGCCAATCACCTTATTTCTTATTTTTTTAATTCATAATATTTTTTTATAACTTGCTATTAATTCTAAAGTGTAATATTACCGACGTTTAATGATAATTAATCGCTGGTAATATTGTTTAAGCTGATAAGCTTAAAATATATTTATTTTTTATTATAAGGCGTTTTCACACGAAGGTATTTTTAATTGCTAACGGTCTTATTCATATTGAGTTCGAGTAAGTTTTCAGGCTTCTTAAAGAAGACTAGAAATAACTCTAACCCAATATGAATAAGATCGTAAATGTTTTAGATATTAGGTTCGTTTTCTATCAAAGTGGAGATAAATGAGATGGTATCGAGAAGAGTGGCATAGTGGACAGAATTTTTCTAACAGAGACAGTTTCATCGTAATGAGAGCTAGCAGTATTTCTGCATGCACTTACGTATCTCTCCTCCCAGGAGATACACAGGAATTGAGAGGCGACGACGCCGGGGGTTGTTTCCCCCAGCAGTGGATAAAGCCTATGACGCTCCTGCCTGCCAGGGTGCGCGGAGTTGATTTTGCTTCCTCTTTCTCATAGCCCTAGCGAATGACGGAATACCAAGAGGTTTTCGAAGGTAAACCAGACTCGGGTGGTCATATAATTTCTTCACCATGACCACCTACGCTGAATCATTTTGTCCGATAATAGTTTATGATGCCTCTTCAATTTCTTAATCTATAATTTCATGATATTTTTTTATTTATTGCTGGAGACAGGCTGACGAACCACCGCCCGAAAAGTGGTCGCCTATAAACATTTACAACACCAAAGGTGCTACCAATCTACCGCCGTTCTTGTCAGTAATGCCGATACACTACATGAAGTTGTTATAGCATACTTTAGACCAGGAATGCGAGCTATCCAGATAGACAAATGCTCTACTACCTGACTGTAGGTTGTTTTGTCGCCTCTGATAACAAGCCGCCTGCCCGCAGGGATTAGTATTCTTTCTCCGTTCCGGCAAGGATAAATAAAAATGCGTTTGACCAATCTACTGTAAATATTCTGTCAATATCATACAGCATCTAAGTTCTAGTGAACACTAGCCTTTAGAACTTTTAGAGTAGTGCAGTCCCATATTTGTGAAAACGGACTCCCCGGAATGCGCTCGGCTGTTTGTACGTGCTTTAAATTCAAAACGCGGACGCATCTTTCCCTTTGTTCAGTTATGAATATCGAACACGTGGTCACGTGTCGATTCTAATTCCTTCATAAATCTGGGTAAAAGCTTCGGTTACAAGACTAAGCAGAAGAATTGAGAGTTTTAAACTTTGATCTTGTAAGCTTAGATCAACATCAATCTTATTATTTTTCACTATAATAACTCTGTAAATGGTTCGAGTTTATACAATTCGTTTAAAAATGTGATAAAAAATCAGGGGACCTAATTCGGACCAGGAAATTCTGAAAATCCGTTCTTTTTTAAATTTTAACCTACTTCAAAAAAGGAAGAGGTTCTGATTTCGTCGTGTAAATATTTTTTTTATGTATGTTCAGTCATAACTTTGTTGTTTCTAAACCGATTTTGATGAATATCCTTGCGTTCGATTTATCAAAGCTTCAAAATGATCCCATAAAAATTTTTGCTAGCAGACTTTGGGTTCCAAAGATATAGCAGGAAAATATTTGAAATCAGGCTGAAATGTGATTTTTTTTGTTTCTGAAACGACTTTGGTTATTCTTTTTGCATTAGATTCATTATAGTTTCAAAATAATCATCTATAAATTTCATTACTATTAGATCTCGAGTTCTGCAGATATAGCAATAAAATCATAAAATCAAGTAGAAAACGTTGTAGTGATTGACGTCTGTAACTTGTTTGTTTCTGAACCAATTTTGACGATATTTTTTGCGTTTCATTTAAAATATCTTTGTAATACCTAGCTGGTATAAATTGAATTGTTATTGGACTTCGGTTTTCGAAGATGCAGCAAAAAATTCGTTAAAATCGGACATAAATGTGTAGTTTTTGAGGTATATCATTCATAACTTTCTTGTTTCTGAACTGATTTTGATTTTTTTTTGCGTTAGATTTAGTATAGCTTCAGAATAGTATCGTATAAATTTTATTGCCATTAGACCATGGGAGTCATGAGGTCCGAAGATATAGCAAAAAATACTTAAAATCAAATAGAAAACGTATTGAAAAATATTGTTAGGTATATACCAATTCTAAAACAAGTAAGTAACTAATTAAAATCAATAATGTGCGGCACTAGACTCGTTTAGGACTAGGAAAGCGTACAATGGAAATCGATAAAGATAGAAAGCACGACCGATTAAATTGAGTTATGAGATCCGTCGTATTTAGAAAACGTCGATACCAGACGATGGACGTAATCATTTAATAAAGTAATTTTCGTTAAGCACTTACACCAACTGGACTTTAAAATAACGGATAACAATGAGTCGCGAGACGTGGCTGAAGGTCGCGTCAAGCAGTTCGTTTTCTGTAAATCAAAACGCATAAGCCGCGCCGCGACAGCGGCAGGCGAGTGTCAGAACTTAGTAGTACACTTATTAGAGGTTCTTAAGTGCATATACATAATTTACCTTCGAGCTGCGCTCAACAACGTTTTCTAAATACGCTTCTGTTTGATCAGCTATCGTTTCCGCATTCGAGAAGCTACCTTATTAGGGATACCATATAATTATTGTGAGATAAAAGGGTACGGCACCTTACACAATTTGCAGTAGGTACTTTGATAGCTTATATGAGCCAGGCACCAGTATCACATTCTCACATCTTCTAATTTAATTATTTTAAAGTTTTACACACGTCGCGGCGCGGTGGATTAATTTTGAGCTATTATTTAAAGATTTTGAGTAGAAACTTTTAGAGTTCGTATGCGTGCGTAGCGGGTGAGTTTTGCAACATTTCTTTTCGGAACGGAAAGCGGGTAGGAGGGGGAGATTTTGAGTACGGAACAGGAAGGAGCAAATGAATGAAATGAATGGCGTGTACAATTATGTAACTTAAAAGTGTAAAATAAAAAAATTCTGGCAAAAAGAAACCGACTTCAAGAGTAACTAAAATGCAAAAAATAAAAAAATTATGTTTTACTTGGCACCGACTTCAAGATGTTGTAGAAAATTTTAGTTTTTGCTTTTTAGTTGCCATGAAATTAGTTTCTTTTTCGTTAGAATTTTTTTATAGATTAGCAAAATAGATAGCGCTACAATCGAGTTTTTTCAATTCACTAACAGAAACCTACGTTATCATAAACAACATAATAATCATTCATTGTATTAGGTACTTAAAATCAGTTTGAATACGAGTCTATGTTTTTCTGGGCAGTTGTATAAACTATATGGACTTAGTTTCTTTGTTATTGTAGTGAATTTAACAAGAAGCAGTAACGTTTATGATTCGAAAAATTAAATAATATAACCTCCTTTAACCAAGTGAAATATTTTATTTATAGTAATGTTACGAGTTGTAGGACTCGAATTAAAATGCCGTTAGAATTACTATAGAATTTATTAGAACTATACAAACACGTATAACACAGGTACAAATATAACTGAACACAATCAGTCCAAACGTAATGCACGATTCAATAACACGCGGCAAAGTCCGTCACTAAATAGATTATCGAATGTACACAAGTCTTGCCTTGCGGTTGGTTATCACTCGACTGACGATCTCTCCATTGGGGCATTGCTTTTTTGCTGCACAAATGCAATATGTTTACCTGACCGCACGGACCGAATTTCTTAGAATCACACCTGGCTAATGACTACCATAAAAGATTACTATACAAAATGGGCTGTTTTCTAATCACAAATTTTAAACACAAAGTAAACAAAAGAAGTCCAAATGCCGAAAAGTAATAAAATGCGCAAAACAGGTATGCAGATGTGAATTTGTCTTTGTCGGTCGTAACAGTAATAAAAACTCTTTAAAAATCATCATTCATATTTCATAAGTTTTTTTTTAGTTTACCATCCATCGGTATTTCTAGTATCTGTTTCATAATATTATAGTTATATGTTATATTGAGCGTTTAAATATTGGCAGATAACGTATGTGTATACAATAATGTAGTTATGATTTTTAAGCAATTTTCACTAGTAGCCAAATAAATTTTCATTGAAAGTTTATGTATATAAAAAACCTTAATGTTTTTATATAAGTAATATAGAGCTTACCACATTGACTTTTCAGTGGAAAACACTAGTAAATAATAAAGTTGATTTAATTGCATTTATTTTTCTTGTACATATATTGGTTTCATACTTTTATTTAAATGTTTTATTTATTTTAATTAACAAAATCAATTTAGTAATTATCATGAAAGAAACACGCTAGGAATAATAAATTGCTCAGTAAAAAGTAACCAAAAATCACCTAAATACTACATGAGTAAGGATGGTGTGCACAGACATTTAACCAATGATTAAAATAAAATAATCGCTAAACTACATGGCTAAACAGCGATTATTTTATTTTAACCTTCGGTTATATTTCTATGCACACCAGCCTAAATATTGCCTCAGATTATTTATCCATCTCTTTTAGACGTTTAAAAATATTATTTATAAATCCTTCTTAAGGATGAGGTGCCTAAGTAATGCTTAAATACCTGTCGAAATTAGAAAAGTCAAGACTAAGTTAAAAAACAGCTGAGAGGCAAGTTGTCTTTTTGTTTTAATCTGCAGTTTGTTGTCAACAGATTGTGATAAATTAGAGACACTGAACGTTAACTGTCAAAAACAGGAGATACAGATTTGGTCGATTATTTTGGTTAGAACCATGTTTTAATATTTAAATTTCAGTTATTTGTATGCCTTTTAGTTAAGCAACACCCAATTAAGTTTATAAGTGAATAAAGATAAGCATTGGTTAGGAATTTAAGAGATTCTTAGTTAAGAGATGGTTAAACATTGATTAGCGAATTTTTTTCAGTAAGGCCATTATTGTTTATAAATGTTTTCAACTATTTTTAAAATATAAATTCTTTATTCGGAATTTGAATAGAATAGCTTTAAGTCTCAACGCATTTCATGTGGATAACAGTATGGATAGTATCTTCCTGGAGGTAGTATACTGTTGATTGCTCGGTTATGGTGATTCTTGGATTTAATCAATTAAATACGTAGAGAAGTGAAAACACCTTCGTTTATTGCGAAAATTACCAAATAACAAAGAAAACGAAACACTTTGTTAGTGTTGCCAACATTTTGTTATATATATATATATATATTACAATCTTCCAGATTTCAAGCGTAATGTTACTGTAACATTAGAAAAGTGCCGTGCGTACTCGTATATCACAAAGGTTGTGTCACAGAAGGTCAGGCCGTTTGTCGCTTCGGATGAAAGGAGCTGACGCTAAAGACGGATGATATAACAAAGCAAACAACTTCCTGACTGACAGTTTCGTATTTCTTTCCTTTGCCACGAATTAGGGCTGCAGAAAATGTTGCGATGAAACGCTGGGATGTACATAATATTTGACAACGTGTAAACAACCATGATGGATGATTTGAGATTAACGTTACTAAGTTGTTAAATGATATATTTTATTATAGCTGGAGTACAGCAAACAGGATGATGGCTCACCTAGTGGAAAGCGGTTACTGTCGCCTATGGGCGTTTGCAACATCAGAGATGACACCAACGCGCTGCCGGTCTCAAAGAAATTTTATGACACCCTTTTTGAAAAACTCCATACCGTAGCGCTGTGGGAAAACCTCGGCTGGAAGCTCATTCCAAATCCCCACGGTATGCAAGTGAAACGTTCTACAGAACCGATGTGTACATGAGCGAAGCGGCTCAAGGAAGTGGGGGTGAACTCTCAATCGATGGCGAACGGTGCGGAGGTAGAAAGAGGACGAACGCACCATTCTAAACAATTCTTCGGAACACTCCCCGTTATACAGTCGGTAGAATACGCAGAGAGAAGCAAAGTCTTTCCTAAGGCCAAGCGTATCTAGACCGTCTGTGAGCATGGGATCATCAACAACGCGAACGGCTCGACGTTGAATACTGTCCAGGGGATTAAGTTGGTAGGCAGGTGCTCCAGCCCAAAGGTGTGAGCAGTACTGCATATTGTACGATTAATATTATGTATTTTATAAATAATAATAAAATCTAAGAAACGAAAGCAGCCGCTTTAGCAGATTTGTATTAGGAATATGACAAAAACAAAATGGAATAGTATTGTATGGGGTTAAATAGAATAATATAGATTATTATTTATTACTGTAACGACTTAGCCAAAATTCCATGAAGCAAGCCAACAAATGTGAATGCGCACCTGCCGGCCACAAAGCCCAAGTTTATTACCTGCCGGTATTTGCACTTTTATTTTCTTTGTGTTTAATATTTGTAATTAGAAAAGCCACTTATTGTGTTTTGTAATTTTCTCTAGTAGGCAGTGGCCAGGTTTTATTCTAAGAAACCATTGTTTACACAACCGTGACATATTGTAAGCTGAGTATAAAGGGATGCCCGAACGGAGAGATCAGCAGTCAAGCAACGACTACGATACGAGCAAGACGTGTGTACATTCGATGAGCGATATAGTGACGGACTTTCCGCGCGTTATTAAATCGTGCAGTTTGTACTGGTTGTGTCCAGTTATATTTTTTTGTACCTATGTTATACGTGTTTTTATAGTTCTAATAAATTCTATAGTAATTACAACGGCATTTTAATTCGAGTCCCACACTCGTAACATTACTATTAGTTTTTATGACAACCGTCAAAAAAATTGGAACTCCAAGCTATGTGCTACACCAACCAGTATATTAATATGATCTAGACACATTTCAATTTCATAAGCGATTCCGCAAAAGCGGCCGCTTTAGACCTTCTGCTTATATCTCACTGCTGATCTCGAGCTATTTAAGTTTTAACCACCACGGACGGACCAATGTTAGTATCGAACTGGTAACTTGAATGGCTTTGCACATCTTCCACTTTCAATTGGAGAGTTATGAATCGGAACAGGTGGGTTTTAATCCTTCAACTAAACCATATAACTGGAGGCTTTTCTTACGACAAAGGGCACTCGTAATTATCGTCGAGCTATCCCCCGGTATAAGATGGGATAGCTATATTTTACGAGTCTTGAAAAGTATTTTTTATTTCATGACTTTAGCAGACCGGTAGACGGCCCACCTGATGGAAAGCGGTTACCATCACCTATAGACATTAGTAACGCCAAAGGTGCTACCGCTCTCTAAAGGGAGGCTGGAACCCGGCCACTAATGCCGGAACACTCAAGGTTGTTATGAGGGCATATTGTAGACCAGAGGCGGTAGCCATCCAGGCGAGCCCAAACCCTACTACCTGGCCAGTTTTTAGCATGCCCGTATATATTACTGGGCAAGCCTGTCCACAGAGTATTAATACCCAGGGAAATAACGAATCATATCCAAGCAAGATAGTTGCATGTACAATATTTACGTGGAACTATTTTAAAGCCTAGTTCATCTCAACCCTAAGGAAAAGTAACTTGTTAAAAACACCATATTCGTTTCCTTACGCGTTTCACTTTTATGAACAAATCGTGTCGCGTTATAGCGGGTTGTTTTCTTGTGCATCTAAGTTAACCCAAAGGGTAACAAGATCAAAAGAAATGCCTAGAGACTATAAAAACATGTTAGTGAAGAATTGTTAAAGCTTTATATCTTACATATTTTTCTAGGAATAGGAACTAAAACAAATGTTTTCTGTGATTTCAAAATAAAGGCCAACATTTAAATGACGCTTAAACAAATTTTTATCTCTGTCTGATAGTTTCTCTCTAATGCGGTCTGAAATACTTAAACGGTTTTCGTTGAATTTGATTGACTAAAACAGGTATTTTATCTAAAATTTTCGTATAAGTTTCATTTTGAAGTCTTAGAGGCTTTAAAAGATATGTATTGAAATTTAAATTTTGTATTCAAACTAAATTCCACTGGAGAACATTTATTGAAGGTATCGTCGTCAGCCAACCGCTGTCCACTGGACGTTTACCTCCCCTAGTTTGCGCTACCTATCCCAGTCCTCCACTGTTCTCATCCCGCCCCACCAGCGACCGTTCGCAGATCGCCGGTGCATTGCGCTGGAGGGCATTTGCGAGCTATGTTGGCAACCTTGGTTCTTTAAGGATATTCTCATTTCTGATTTTATCCATAAGAGATACTCCCAACATAGCTCGCTCCGTAGCCAACTGTACGACAGGTTTGAAGGTTTATATAAGTTAAAATTAAGTGTACTTTCTATTCTATGTACACCGCTTCGCAACGTGTTGCGATGATGCAGAAATTGCTGTTTCAGAAGAAGACTCTCACTCCCGGCCGTGGTTCTCACCATGGTCGGGAACCGTAGCGGATAGGACGCCGTATCCTCCTTCTGCGAGCATGTTATGCTTGCAAAGGAGGAGGCGGAACGGGAGCGTGAGCGGACATCCTTGCTCCCCGCTCCTGTCAAAGGATGACGCGTCGGCGCCGGAGGGCCAGTCTGGACCTTCAGCGGCCGTGAGCGGGTGCCGCGGGTGGTTCCCTGGGAAAAGGGTTCCCCACCCGCAGTTATGCCGTCGATATGGGGGCGCCGAATTCCGCGGGCACTCACCTCTCCTCTCGTGGGGCGCGTTACAGACCGTCCCACGCAACGAGAGGATGAAGATGATGGGGGACAAAAGTAGTTCCCTGGCAGTGGATGAGGCCAATGGGCCACCGCCTGCCTGGGCCAGCGGAGGGACTATGCCATAAACCCGTGGCCCTGGCATTAAGGGCGAAGGACGGAATACCGAGGGGTTTTAGTAGGTATCCCTAACTGTGGTGTGGCAATAGCATCTTTAGTTCTATCTAGAGGTGCTAGTGCCACCCCGACCTGGCGAATCCTCACACACCAGCCGCGACTTTTCCCCTAAGGGCGCGGCTGATGACCTTAAATCGGATTTCCCCTCGTAAAAATAAAATGTTTAGATAATAATTCTTTTACTTCATATTTAACTATCTCAGGCTCATTTTTATAAGTACATAAGTATAATATACAAATTATTGTTAAAGAATATTATTTTTGCAACAACGAAGAACATAAATATTATATTTTTCGTTCAAAGAATGAGCTTTATAGGGAAGCGGACATATGCTACAATAGTTTTTAACTAACTTCCAAAGGAAGTAGCTTCTCAATTCGTCTGTATGTTTTTTATGTATGTTACGCGATTTATCCATCAACTGTGGACCGACTTTCAATTTTTTGTCTTTATTCGAAAAAGTACACTCTCGCGGTGGTTCTATTGTTATCATCTCGGGATCTGATGAACTTGTATACGCGTGTCAGTAGTACATACAATTAAATACTTAAAATAATCTTAATTATAGATTAACTTAATTTTATGCATCCGAACAACTTCAAACCGCATTTTATTACATTAAATTTGGTATCGATCAGTAAAAAAATTACATTGGTATTGTTATTTTTTTAATCGGGCCATTTTAAATCATTCACAGAAAAAGTAGTACAGACTTTAAGTCTAAGAAATAGCTGATGATCTGCTAAAACCGCATCGAAATCGGTCCAGTAGTTTTTACGTGAATCTTGAACAAACAGACAAGAAATCTAAAAAAAATGCGTTTTGTTCTCCAGCGTTTATACAGTGTACTCCAGTTGTTTTTTTTTAAATAGCTTACATTTACACGGTATGTTTAGAATTTTATAATATTATAGATCTAAGAAATCGGTGCCAGAGGCAATTAATATTATTATTATAAAATTATTTCTAAAGCTATTCAAGCTACTAAAAGCTAGAATAAATATTTTTTGAATAAAAACAAACCGACTTGTTTGAAGTCAAAAACAAAACAAATTTACAAAATACAGTCAGGTTTATGTTTTACTTTGCACCGACTTAAAGATGTTGTAGAAAGAAGTCGGTTATATATTTATTTTTTGCTTTTTAGGTTGAAGTCGGTCTTGTGTTTGTTAAAGAAATATATACTCATAAAAGAACAGTCATTAATATAACATCCTGTCATCTAACCCTTAAAATATTATGATAGAAATAATTTTAATTACTTTTCAAACAATTAATGCGCTATTTGACTCCTTTTACTTGTACGCATGACGTCATAAGTACCTCGTATTTTGTTCGAGCGTACCTACGACGAAGCTGAATTGACGAATACGAAGCTGCGATGTTCTGAATAAATTTATATTTTATAAATTTGTAAAATATAAATTTATACAGAAATTTTCTTTTCAAAGAAGAATTTGTCTTCTCTGTTATTCTTCAATTTAAATCCACTCACTCATAATATCATTTTAATAATTCCGCATTGGTTCCGAGGGTATAACCCCATAAATTAGCAAAGTTACCACCCATAACCAGAACGTGATGTTCGGACCCGCTTTTTATATAAGTTTCTTAATATTTCCCCCTCCTAACTCATGAGATTTTATTTTTCGTAATTAGAAAAGTAAGAGCAATTAAAACTTTTATAATTGTCGGGATGGGGAAATGCTAAAATTTACTTTACTGTGAACAATGGGCACCCCGCATAGACAATAAAAAGGAAAGTTAAAAGTTTCCCAATTATAACGAAAATGACACGTATTTTAGTTCAATGCACCATATATTATTTAGTTTTGATTTGAATTTCACCAAATTAATATGTTTAAGATAAATACATACTGTTACGAGTTACAGGACTCGAATTAAAATGCCGTTTGAAATTACTATAGAATTTATTAGAACTATAAAAACATTTATAGCACAGGTGCAAATATAACTGGACACAACCAGTACACACGTAATACACGATTCAATAACACGCGCAAAGTCCGTCACTATATAGCTTATCAAATGTACACACGTCTTGTCTCGCTTGGGACCATCGCTAAACTGCCGATCTTCCCATTGGGCCATTGCTATATACTGCACCGATACAATATGGCTGCCCGCCCACGTAGATCGAATTTGTTAGAATTCGTAATCTGCACACCTGCCTAATTATGCCTGCAAACGGCCATAAACGAGCACAATATACAATAGGCTGTTTTCTAATTACAAATTTTAAACATAAGGTTAACAAAAGAAGTCCGAATGCCGAAAAGATAATAAACTGCAGGTGTGCATTGGTTTTTGTCGGTCATAGCAATATTATCACGCCTGTTTCCCTTGGAGGTAGACAGAAACGATGGATCTCTACTTATGACGATCTTAACGAACAACTTTCTCGTCATCTACTGCTATTAATCTCCTTACCTTACCTTTTTTTACCTTACCTTTCATTTACACTTCCCTTTCATTAACACTTCCGCTATTTGATCATGGTGTGTATGTCGAGGTCTGCCGGCACAAACTCTATCATTCACCATGCTATCCTAGACTTGTTTTGTGATTTTTCATTCATCCATTATCTCTACGTGCTCAAACCACCTTAAAATTCCTTTTTCTAGTCTTGTTTTTACATCTTCTTCCAACCCACAACGTTCTCTTATCACATTGTTCTTGTTGGGAATCCGTTAACCTGTTACACAGCTTAGTCGAGACACATGTTTAGTCAGACTGATAGACCATATTCTAAAAACGCTCATTCATGATTTGGCACCATACAAATAGCAGTTTTGGTGTTTGTTTTATAATCACAGACAAACATTTAAATTTATTTAATACTAGCTTCTACCCGCGACTTCGTTCGCGTGGAATAGTTTAAAAAACCCCGCGATTTTGAAACATTCTTCCTTGGTTCTCCACTCCTATTAGTCTTAGCGTGATGATATGTAACCTATAGCCTTCCTCGATAAATGAGCTATCTAACAGTGAAATAATTTTTCAAATCAGACCAGTAATTTCTGACATTAGCACGTTCAAGCAAACAAATAAACAAACAAACTCTTCAGCTTTATATATTAGTATAAGATAAAACTCTCTCACCGACACCACCTCTGTCAAAGTCTCCGCTTCTATTATGTTACGTTGCAGAGAAGTTACTTTCAGTCTGTTATAAGCTGTTTAAGTAATTAAAGTTTTTTTAACTATCCCACGGGAACTCTTTAATTTTTCGGGATCATAAGTATCCTATATGTTGACCAGGGATATAAGCTACCACCATACAACATTTCATTTAAATCGGTCCAGTCGTTTCGGAGACTAGCCGGTACAAACAGACAGACAAACAGAGAATCAAAAATTTGAAAAAAATCTAAATTAGTTCTATTTCACTTCTTATATCCTCCTGACTCTGTTTTTATCATTTTTTTTTCATTGTACAGAAATTAGACCTCTACAATTTTATTATTATATATAGATAAATTTCTTATTATACAGTATTATGATTATCATGAAAGTTATGAAATGAAAGAGTAATAAATAAATTCATTATAATTATATCTAGTAGGCATAAAATCAATTTGGGAAATATGAGACCATCGTATCAAATTAAATCTTGCAAACTTAAACTCAATTTCAACTTTATTTTCGTCTTCTTAACTTAATCCACCTTTTGCGCTTTAAAAGGAAATGCTTTCAGAGGGATAATAAAATTGAGTGATATCTCGTATAAATCAAATACGTAAATGAGAGGCGAAATGTAAAAAATCAGCTATTAGATCAGCCAACTGGAATATCAAGACAGTGGGTTGATTCATAGCACTCATTTACATTTCCCTTGCATTGCAACTTTGCTTAGGCCCACTTGCACACATAGTCAGGTTAAACAAATAAATGTAGAGTTTGTAAACTCGGGGTTAGTCAATTAAAAAATTAACTCTCATTGTCTTTTGCGTCACTAAAAAATACCACCGCGTTAACTACCCTGACATTTCTTTTGTTTAGTTGGTAACATTGAAAGGTCTATGCTTTTTTTGTTATAACCCAACCAGTGGTTTAAAACGAAACTTATATCGCTATCTCTTTTACACTACAGCACACTGTATATAGGCTTCCTTAAGTATCTTACATTCATTGTATGACAGTTGAAGATTTTTATTATAACCGTATTGTCTCATGTCATTTATTTACTTTTTTTGTGTCAAAGTTATAAAGTAGGTTATTTTTTTAAGAATAATGATTAAAAAGACGGGTTTACGTGCCCACAATTTCACAACTAGTGCTGATATGCTTTTATGTGATACAGTAGCGAAATACAAAATTGTAATGGTGATTAAAAAAGCTGACGGAGCTAACCTTCAGCAAAAATAAGCAAAAATATACGATTCGAGTATTACTGGGGCCCAATTCTGCTATTACTATCTCGTCACAATCGCCGGACACTATCGTCTCAATCGTAGGTTTGCCTGATTTCGATATTCTATTAATTCTTATGGCGTGCCCGTAGCACGCCACTACATCTTTATAAACATTTCTAAGGGAAAACTCCCTAAATAAATGTTTAAAATATTGGTAGCTTTTCAATATTAATTTCGGCTAATATTTCTGCTAACGGTAATACCAGTTTTTTCTATTATTATTCTGCCGCGAAGGTATTGAATAGATAATTGTGGATTTAGTAGAATACGAAGTTTTAACAGTATCGCAATGGAATTGTACTTTGAATATCTCCGCAACACAAAGATGTTGAAATAGCAGAATAGGGCCTCTGGTTGTACCCGAACACTAGAAAGCTAACATATACTTGAGATTAAACTTCACTAACCCTGTTTTAGCAACATAACTTTTTCACATCGGTGGGTTAAATATTGAAAAGTTTAACCCTGGGTTTAATCCTAACTTTTGATGGCGCAAGATAAATTGTTTATTTAAGCCTGTGTTAGTAGTTAACTCCAAGTTAGTTGAGCTAACCCAGGAACGTGCACGTGGGACTAAATCATGTATACTTTTGATTGTTGTGTTGTTTTTTACAACTTTAGCAGTTGGCGAAGAGATTGATAAAATATACCTTCTATATTTTTGCCAAAAATGTATGTACCACATAGTGTTTGGTTTTAGTAGCATCAATTTGCCTCCTTAGACTTGCAATGTTCAAATTTTACAGATTCAATACTAAAATGAAATAGTAAGTTATAAAAATTACTAGAGGAAAATTTGAAAATATTAATATACAATAGATATAAGAAGCGTGTAGAAAAATTTAACAAAGAAAAGATGATGAAAGAGCTTTAAAAATCTTTAATCTCAGAAAGCGAAGTTTTTGTAAAGAAATATCACGTTTAAGAAAATGTACGAAGATAGAGCACACTTACTTGTTTATTCTTTAAAATAAGGGGTAATACAGAATGTGATAATCCTGAATATGTGGCGTTAACTGTAGGCGAAGTCCAGCAATGGAGACCAATTGGCCGACAACAACAATATTATTAAAAAGTATAGATTTCTTGTTAAGTGTAATGTTTCAATGTTACCCTTCCCATCAACCGTTTTACGCCGATGTAGCGATGGGATTAATGTGTTATTTGTGGTGCGATATTCTTATTAATGACATTAAATATTGACAAATAACGTATGTATATACATTAAGGTAGCTATTCATTAACGGCGTTATTTTTAACGTTATAAATAAGAGACATTTGGCCACAGTCAAAAACTTTAACATTATCCCAGATAGAGCCCATTACAGAATATTTTCGTATTATTCAAAATTCGTGCTGCACTTTTCAATTATACAAATATTATTATATATTATTATGTAAATATTATTAAAATGTATTTTAATGCCCACAATTTCACAATCCAATTGATATGCTTAAAAAGTAAACAATGACCATAACCTCAATAAAGTTTTTCCGGAATCCCTGACTTTAGAAATTGCTCAGACCAATTAAACGATATTTTTGAGCAATTCATTGAAATTAAAGTAGAATAAGGTGCAAAATATTTTGTATTCATGCGGTACTAGGCTGCTCCAACCCTTGTTTGATAATGAGACCTTTCGGTAGAGTTTCGCTTTACCTTTATTTGCATAATTGTTTAAACATCACGTTTAATTACATTATCCGGGTCACGACAAATCCTGAGTTTACCTGTTTTAAAACATAAATACGGAATTGAGTGGACTGTTGAATTAAGAATTTATGATAATTGAATAGCTATTTCTTTTAACTTTTTACCTATTAGGATCCCGTAATCAAATTGAACGAACAAAACCATTATAGTTTTTATTGCCCATCCGTCTGTGTGAATATCAAGTATTTTATTTATAGACTATGAGCACTATACAAAGCTAAACAAAATTTTTGAAAATAGTAAGTATTGTTTTATGAATCGCATACTATTACAGTAATATGAATGGCATTAACGAAGCTCAAAAAGTTTCGTTTGTTCATCCATTTGTGTAAGTCACAGATATTTTATTTATAGATTATGGGCACTATATAAAGCTAGAGAAAATTTTGAAGATATTTGTGTTTCTGAACCGCATACTATTATAGTAATACAGATGGCATAAATGAACCTCTTGTTGTTTCATTTTTTCGTCCATTTGGGTCACAGATATTTTATTTATAAACGCTGTATATAAAGTTAGATAAAATCTTTAAAGTAATCGTGTTCTTTGAACGATGATTAAAAGTTATAGTAACATTTAATACTTTTGGGGTGCAACACCAGGGGCCCAATTCTGCTATTTCAATGTCTTGGTGCTGCTACAATTCCATTGCGATCGTGTCCATAATTGGTATTCTACTAAATCCACAATATCTTCTCGATATCGTTGCGACTAGCAGATGGCGTTAGCCGGAATTAATATTGAAAAGTTACCAAACCAATTCCCGAGCTGTCCGATGTAGTTGTTCGGAACAGACAGGATCAGCATAGAGTGTGTATTTGCTCTTCAAAAACGGTCATGATGCGCAAAAGTATCTAGTGTATGGCGCCTATCATATTTAATAAGATAGCCAGAAATGTTACGAATTCAGCCTATAAATTTATTTAAAAAGCCTCTTAAGAAAATTTTATTGAACAAAGTTTATTACTGTAAATGAATATGAGAATGACAAAGACATGATTAATAATAACAATATTTTCTAACTAATATAATTTTATTGCAATATTTTATAACATATAGGTATATACATATATTTTAATGTAAATTAAGTTTTGTAATTTTAAAATGTACATTGCACGCCTAGTAAGGCAAAATGTATTGAAACAACTAATATTTTAACATCTTGTGTACATACATTTTAGCAATAAATTATTTCATTTCATTACATTTCCATGTATTATCTATGGTTCGCATAGTTTTCTAAATTTTTTGACAGCAGGCAGAATCGTTTCATAGGAACAAAAGTGCTGTTTTCACCCTGTGATTAGGCAACTCAAAGCGTACTTTCAGAATATAAGAAATGAGAAGTATTCTATTTTAGAGGTATCAAAAGTATGCCTTTTCTTTAAATTTCAAATTTAGGGTGTAAATACTTATTAGATCGTGTAAAATTTAAAATACTTTAACCAAAAATTGGTATAAATGATATATTAGTTTTTAAATGTGGTATGTAGTTTTTGATTTGACACTAGTTCCGTAGTCAAACGGTAAAATCATTGAATATTCTTTCGCATTAAAGAACCCTTCACTAAATATAATTCGATAAGCCCTTGACCGATTTTTGTTTCTTTAGTTCCTTTGAGAAATTTTTATTCTCAGCTTTAAAATGTTGCTTTCTTACGCTCCAGCCCCAGTTTTTTTTAAAGACAGTTTTATTTCTACAACAATTTTATTGCGTCCGTACATTCTTAATTTATTCATTCGACTGAGCTGGCGTCAAGTTACTACTACAGAGGAAAATTGAGTTTTTCCTTTCTTAAATTTAATCAAACGACTTTTTCTTAACTGCATTTTAAAGTTGGGTTTGTCTGTTTTGTATTTTTAAATGCAATACATCTGTTAGTGAGATTAAGCGATACAATTTTATCACAACAGATATTAAATAACTAAATATACCTTAAAAATATAGGAGTATGGCTGTGTATAGACTTAAGTCTAAATAAATAATAGATAGTCAAAAAGAAAATATATGGCTATTGACTAATAGTTTATGATATATAATCCTAACTAATATAATAAATGCTAATATGAGTTTGTTTCTGGCGTTTTCACGCCTTAACTGCGCATCATATCTCTTTAGCTATTGATTTAATCAATAAAGCAATGAAATAACGTCGTTTTTAAGATCTAACTAACGATACTACACACGACTATGAGCATTGAAAAAATCTTGATTTTTTTTGTCTATTGCTGGAGAACAGCAGACAGGCTGACGGCCCAACTGTGATGGACGATTGATTGGCGACTATCCGTATTTTTTGAGTTATTTCACAGTTTTACTACAGTTTGTATAATACCACTATATAATATACTAAATCTCTCAAATGAAGAATTTTTTATTTTTATTGCACGAGTTCAGCGAACAGGTAGGCGGCCCACCTCATGGAAAGCGGTTACCGTCGCTTAAGGACATTTGTGACACCAAAGGTGCTACCAATGTGCTTCCTCTCTCTAAAAGGAGATTGGAACTTGACCACTAATGCCGAATACAACTCACAGTTGTTCTGGCGGCATACTTTAGACCAGGGACCGTAGCCAGTCGGGAAAATGCCCTACCATCTGGCTGGGGGTTATTTTGTCGCCTATTACGATATGCCACCCGGCTGCAGGAAATTGTATTCTTTCTCCGTTCCAGCACCGATATATAAAATGTGACAAACAAATAAACGAGTGGCTTATTTGAAAGTCGTTTGAAAACTTATAAAGACACAGCAAAAAGTTTAAAATTAACAGTGTTACAGTTTCAAATGTGTAGAGCACTAAAATGTACAACTTCAACTGCAACATGAAAATCTCAAGAAAATACAACACCGTATAAAGTTAAACAAAACATTGTTGTGGGAACAATAGTAAATGACTCACGTGTAATTTGTAAGATATTATTTTTCTTTTTAATAATCAAGCTGGATGAAAAACAAAGAAGCATTGTCTTCAACCGTGTAAGAAGCGCTACAAGATATAATAGCTTTTGTTTTCGGGTCATACCGAAAGCAAATTTTTATTCAAACTTTAAAAACACGGGGAAGCATAACGTTCGCTAACGCCACGTTTATTTCTTAGCGTTTTTTTTTCGTAATTATTTCATTGTAAATTGTAAAATTAATTTAACCAATAAACCAGCCTAAGTTTTAATTTGTTTAAGCTGTAGTTTTATAAACGGATCTATAGTTTTATAAAAAGTTATATTCATAATTATTCCACTATATATTTTGAAGAAGAAATTGCAAGGAAAGAAGATAGGTGATGTTATTATTTTTTCAGCTTTCAAAAACTTTGCCAAAACTGGCTAATGATGGTTCTATAGCTGGCTAAAAATCCAGCTGATGGCTATTTGTGTAATGGGTCAACGACTCGCTGCCGATGGCTAACGATGAAGCCGTAAACTTGAAACTTGTCAGTTTTCGGTTTTATTTGACAACAATTACTTAGCTTGCGAGTTAACGGACATCTTAGCCGTAGCTTTTTTGTGACCAATCGCTATTTAGATATTGTTTAAAATGTCTAACCATCTCTATTTACGCATGTTACACTTAACTTCATTTGCACAAGGAAAGAAGAAACAGTAATCATCTACGCAGCAGAATGTGCATGCAGTGGACGTGAATATAAAATATGGAAATTCATTTCTCGAACACGGTCATGCCCGTAATGGTGAAATGTAATTGAAATTATTTTAATTAAGTTTAATTTAAATCCTTAGGACCTACACTATTCGTATGTAAATAAAAAAACTTGGTCGTTGCCGCGGCGGTCATGCCGCTTAATGCGTATATAAAGAAACTGCTCTCGGCGACTACGAATAACTATGGAACGTTGAAGTGGCATTATTCATCTTCCACTGCAATATTTAATACTGAAATATAGGTACATAATTTCTTTGTACGTTTATTTTTTTCTGCCCCAATTACGTTGAATTAAAATATGAAATGTTGGCAATTGCTCAGAAAATTTGATATTATTGTAAAATATTTAATTAAAATGCAAATGATTAAGTTATAAGTATTGGTCGATACTTGAAATTAATTTTATGGTCTGGAAATAAAAATCAACTTATATGAGAAAGCACTTATAACAGTAACACATATCTCGTAAGCGAGGCGTCACCCAAAATCTAGCAACACATTAAATATTATACCTCAAATTAATTAGATATAGAGATTTATTGAGAACCTTATAACTCTAGTAAAACGAAAAAATCGTTTAACTCATTTTATTTAATTGTTCTATGTCTTTAATAATGTTATCATTAAAATGTGATATATGGCTGGAGGCTGCAGCGGGCTTAAGGTAAATCTTATCTCATCTTATACTAATATATAAAGCTGAAGAGATTATTTGTATATATATATGTTTGATTGAACACGCTAATCTCAGGAACAGCTGGTCCTATTTGAAAAAAAATTACAGTGTTAGATAGTCCATTTATCGAGAAAGGCTATAGGCGATATATCATCACGATCAGACTAATAGGAGTGGAGCACCAATGAAGAATGTTTCAAAATCGGGGGGTTTTTTAACTTACTTTTTTTAAACTATTCCACGCGGACGAAGTCGTGGGTAGAAGCTAGTATTATATAAATAGGAATTAGATACTGGCAAATATTCGTGTCACATGAACGCATGAGTATACGTCTATTTTCATTGACCGACAAAATATTTGCACTTATCTGCACTCACTTACTAGTAAGTTCCTATAACCGTCATATTTCATATGTTAATTGTCCGTTTTTCAGAAAGCAAATATATATAATAAATAACATGTATATTGAAAACGATGGTAATTCGGTATTTTGCATTTTAGAAAAGAAGTGGTATTGGTAGAAATTACATCACAACAACATAATTTCACAAAAAACTGTTATAAAAAAAAAATGTAAGTATTTCAAAATCAAATATAAAATAGAGTTAATCGTAATTACATATTTAATTCATTACTAATAATAATTAGTAGCTAAAAAATAACCCATTTGAAATGTTTCATCAATAATATAAATGTTTCAATCTGAATCACAATAAATCAGTAAAATCATAATTTCCATTTTATTCCGAAATCAGACCACGTTTACAAATTACATGAACAGGTAGCTTCAAAATTATGTTAATTTTAATTAAACTGGATTGCTGAGGGCTATTTTAATTAATTACAATGGTTTTCGGCTATATTTGACGATGGAGATCTATACCTTATGTCAAAAAAGTATCGGGAATGAATGATTTGTTTATGGTTCCAAATTCTTTTTTGTTGTTATTAGATTGGCACAACTGTTTTTCATTTTGGCGCGGAGTTTGAGTTCCATCGGTCAAATGACCGATGGAACTCAAACTCCGTCCGAACTGGACGAAAAAAACAGCACTGTATTTAATCTAAATAGATTAAATACAGTGCTGTTTTTTTAGTTAGATTAGAGATTAGACAAAAACATCAAACAAAGAGTTAGTCTTAAATTTTGCATCGCTAATGGAATTTCGTGTTCGGAGACACTGAAAATTTACTGAAGGCTTACGGCGAATCGACTTTATCAAAAACACGTGCTTATGAGTGGTACAACGCGTTCAAAAGCGGTCGAGATATCCTGGAAGATTTGCCTCACTCTGGTAGGCCATCAACGTCTTCAACTGAAGTTAACATAGCAAAATCAAGGAAATAGTGACTGAAAATCCTCATCCAAGTTTGAGAAAAATAGCCGCTGAACTTTCTGTGTCTCACAAGTCGATCCGTATCATTTTAAATAATCACTTGGGTATGTAACATGTTGCCGCTCGGCTAGTCCCAAAAGATCTGAATTTTTTCCAAAAACTCAATCGCATAAGAGTCGCTGGGGACATGCAAGAACGAGTCAATTCCGACCCAACATTCATGAAATGGATTGTTACTGGTGACGAGACGTGAATTTATAAGTTTGTCATGCAAACTAGTCAACAAGCTTCGTAGTGGCGCCTTCCGACTGAACCGAAACCGAAAAAACCACACCAAAGTCGATCAAAAGTCAAAATCATGCTGACTGTTTTCTTTAACTATCGCGGTGTTGTGCACTCGGAATTCTTACCGGAAGGTCTGACGGTAAATAAAGTACATTATTTGAGCATTATCCGGTGTTTAAGAGAGCAAATTCGACGAGAAAGGTCAGATTTGTGGAAAGAAAATTGTTGGGTTCTGCACCACGATAATGCGCACAAGGCCATCATTGTGAACGAATTTTTGAACAAAAACTCTACAAATACCATCGAGCAACCACCTTATTCACCAGATATGGCTCCAGCCGACTGCTTTCTATTTCCTAAACTCAAATTACCATTTCGTTGCACCCGTTTTCATTCATTAGAAGACATATAGGAGAATTCGTGACGAGAACTAAACTCAATTCCAGAAAAAGCATTTCAAAAATGTTTTGATGATTGGATTATTCCTTGGCATAAGTGTATCGTTTCTGAACGAGGATACTCTGAAGGTGATAAAATAAATTTGAATAAATAACTAACATTTTATGTATTATTAACCTTTCCCCGGTACTTTTTTAATAGAATGTTATATTATTAGATATAAGAGATAGTAAGAGTGCATGGATTAGGCCTTATTTATGTCTCATGTGATTTACACTAGAAACAGGAGCCTCAAGTTAGAGTTTTATGTACGCTACCTTGACAAGCAACAGAGATACCAGGCAAGGGATTTCTATACAAGGCATATCCGCTTTGTACGCAATTGCATGAAAGATGTTTAGAGCCCGCCACAGATACGACCGACCGCGATGGCTGACAAACCGCGTTGCACACATTTGCTCCAGGAATTGTACTGTCGCGCGATAGATTTATATGTAAATATTGAATAAATGAAGTTATGTATTTACCATGCTAAGACACATCGTGTCTTTGAATCGAAACTGCTGTTGTTTTTCTTAAAATACCTACTCTTGATTTATTCAGTAAGTAGTGTGTTTTACCTTAATGAAAACTAAGTCATATTTATATGGTAAGATTCGTATTGTTAGGTACTAGATAAATCTTTTTAGGAATTTTGATGACCTTTGTATTAAGTTTTATATTATAAATATAAGAAAGGACGAGAAATCGCCTAATACACATCATTTGGTATTCGTCTGCTGAACAGACCGAAGCTATGTTGAATGTTAATATTAGCGGTAATCGCTGTGAGTCCTAGTACTCAAGAAGAGTACGAAAGTTAAGAATATAAGATTCTTATTATGATAACAGTATAATTAGTTTTTTATGTTCTATAAAATAAATAACGTAGTTAAGACCTCTCTTGTTTTACTGGTTTTTAGTAGAAGTATCTAACTTGAAGTAAAGTATCCATATATTTTAAAGTTGTGAAATTAATAAATCACTTTGCCTATATGTGAATTAAATATTAAATATGTGTGTATTATTTATCTCTTTTACCCAAATCAAAATCGAACACGCGCAGTTTGAGGCTATAAATAAAATTACGAATTTATAGTTTTCTGTTGAAAATGAGCATATTTTTAATTATTTTAAAGCAGAAAATAGATCGTTATAATCTATAAAGTGCAGCGTATAAAAATTATCTTTTTCAAGTACAATGTAATAATTTCATATTTTATTCTGTATAAATAATACTCTAATATATTATCATCTTTTTCTACAAGCAGTATTTAAAGTAGGTTCAACGTCGTTTTTGATTGAATAGATTGGGGTTGCTTTTTTGACGCACTGCCGACTAATTATCACTGGCCTCTACTAAATTTCTCAATAAGGTGAAGTTATAGGTGACACTGTGTCGGTCTACTGCCTTGAGACGCGCGTCGCAGTCGTCGGCGTCACCCGTCTCAAATCATACCTTTGGTTCAGAGACATAAAAATATGCCCTTTTGGACGTGGAATCCTCATCGTTTTATTCGCATAAAACCACACGCAATATTTATATTGTGCACTATCGCTGCAATAAATTATACATTCAAACGATATATGCCTACAACGTGCATTGAGATAGATAAATTTGCAATGCTCTATAAAAGTATGAAACTGTGTCGTTCTATGAGGAAAAATCGTCTCTGCATCAGTGAATTCCTTTCTACTTGGTTATTTTTATATAGGTGTTTTGCTGTGTATGAAATGATTTAGAAAAATAAATTAGAATCACAAACAATGAAAGGTTTGCACAAATTACCAACTTTCACTGCTTTTGTCTTTGGTTAAATATCTATCATATAATATAATCTCTACGTGTATATATGACTATGTATATATATATATATATATATATATATATATATATATATATATATATATATATATATGTGTATATTTAATTCTTAAATTAGTGTAAGTATATGTACCGGTAGTCCCTTTCTCCTGCACCATCTACATCGCAAGATTAGCAAAATATTCTAAATGTGATTTGTTTTCGTAATTTTATGTTTTTTTGTGCAATAAAGTGTTATCTATCTATCTACAAAAACATCTAATCGAAAATACACTACCTCAAAAATACTGAACAAATTTCGGTTTAATCTCATTTTTTTTAATTGTCCCGTTCATAGTTCAAAAATTACAATGTCCTGGAACACCATATTTCATTACTGTAGAACATTATGTGTGATAGGCAAATATGTATGTATATTATAACAAAAGATCAAACCTTATGTGCCCCACTTTGGTGTATAGAGCTCTCTTTAGAACATCATGAACATCTTTAGGTATACATGAACGATGGTCTAAGGCTGATTGGCATGTTTTACACTTTTTTTTGAATAATTTCCCTTCTCACTGTATTTTGTAAGGATTTTTGTCTTTTTATGTTTTTCTTTGTCTTTTTTGTATTTTTCTTTAAATTATTTTTTTTTCTTTTATTTCATATTATAACGTACAGGGATCTTATTATTCTATTGTAGCTTTGCTTTACATGTCGGTAATCTGAGTATTCTTTCACAGTTAACATTTTATAATCATAAAAATATAGTAACACATTATATCAGAAAACTTTTTAATGCTGATAGTAGAACTAAATTGAATCAATTTAATTCAAAGGCATAGAAGTGAACGGATATTACGATAATAAATCGGAAGGCACTGGTCGACAGTGGAAGATTGGGCTGAGATCGATGCCCTTTTTTAGAACAATTAAATCTTTTTTAGAAATTCTAAGTCAATTTTTGTTAGTTTTATATTAGTTTAACTGTCCCAAATAAAATTATTTTCATTTCTAAATGATTCAAGTTTATGCTATGGATCACTTGAGTTGATTCACCCAAATTGAAAGACATAAATGAACTGTCTGACGCCGGTTTAAGCGGACTCTTTGGCAAGATTTAGAACAAAAAAATATATACACGACACCACCTCAGCATTTAATTTTTACTCAATACTCTTAAGACTACGAAGATTTAAAGACATCAAAAACTTGAATTTTCGGTGAAAGTTAATTAAAAACCGCTTTTCCTAATCGCGGAAATTATAAATTAGTCTTGCAGAGGACGGTCGGCGGTGGCCTGGTGCGCTGAATAAACTGAGAGATCTTTGCAATTTGCGAACAAAAAAGCGCTTAACGCGCTACGAATTATAAACGTCGGGCGCTTTTTAATTATTCCCTCTCACATTTTATATACACCTCAGTAATTATTTATTTGCATATTTATTCAAGGATTTTTTTCAGCACTGTCTCAAAAAAAATCAACGGTTTTAACTTTTTACTAATGCTATAAGTATTGTTGGATGTGATAGAGCCACGCTGGAATCATTATTTTATTCACAGCTCACTGGGTCGGCTCGCTTAGTGTTATCACACCACCACGCTCTAATAGAATATCGGCGTGAATCGGCTATCCTTGAGCTTAATAATTTTGCGTACGATGACTAGGAGTTTCGATGGCCCTTCGCCTATCCCATATCCTCTATTCCGCAACTCTGATCTTTCTATATCATCCGTTTTATCCCATCCCCCGTTTTTTTTTGAGCGGGGGAATGTCTTTTCTTGGGACGCCATCCTCGGGCCTGGGGATAAGTGTTACACCGAGGGATGTGTGGGACTCCTGGTCGACCGTATGCCCACCGTGGTCTCCGAGCGGAGGGACGGGGGATGGCCGGTCGTTAGACTGCCCACACGTGATATATTTGCATACTATATATTAAACAAATATACAGATAGAAAAAACACAAATAAAATAATACAATATACTTATATAATAACACAACAATTTAAAATAGTTAAATAAACATTAAAATTAACTAACTTACCATAGTCATAGTCCGTGCAGGAACGGAGAAAGAATACAATTTCCCGTGGCCGGGCGGCCTGTCGTAAGAGGCGACAAAACAACCCGCAGCCAGGTGGTAGGGTATTTGCCCGACTGGATTGCTACCACCCCTGGTCTAAAGTATGTCGCCATAACAACCTTAAGTTGTGTTCCGGCATTAATGACCAGGTTCCACTCTCCCTTAAGAGAGCAGCAGCGCATTTATAGCACCTTTGGTGTTGTTAATGTCTATAGGCGATGGTAACCGCTAAACATCAAGTGGGCCATCTGCCTGTCTGCTGAACACCTGCAGTAAAAAAAAAGACACTCAACGAGTTATAGGTTAGCAGGGATGGTCACTGCGCGGAGTTAAGTCTCGCCCAAAGACATGAGATCCTAAAAGGTTGACTGGGGACAGAGAAAATATAGTCAGTGGTAGAAGAAGAAAAGTATGTAGCAGCTGTTAACTTATATATAAATGAATACAAATATTTACATAGTAATAAAATAAACGTAGTAGAAAATAATTTTGGAATATAATATAACTCTGAAGGTGTATAGTTGTAATATTCTCTCAGCGTCAGCATAAACGCTAAGGTAATATATAAGTAAGTATAAACATTAGTAAGTAGTATATAAGATTGATGTTACTCAAGGATGGTCATAGGAAGATCAAAGTAGTCGATCTCATTATAGTGTGTAAGAAATAGAAAGAACATTCATAGATAGATAATAAGAGTACGTAAATCAGTAGAAACAAAGTGAGTATTATTAGATATTAAGAATTTTTTTTGTGAAGTGACAGTGTAAATAAACCGTGTTTGTAACCCTGGCAATCGTGTTCGCCAGGGACTCAATTTTTGACTTTTAAAACAAAACCTACTGTGACGTCATTTGATAGTTCTATGCCGAAGAACAACGACGATTTAAAGACAGACAGACGGATGATTATACAAACAGACACATGGACGGATTAATAATTATGACAATTTCATATTATTATGGATTACGTTTTTGTCTAACTGGCGGAACTCTAAAAACACAGCAATGGTTTGTCAGTTTTGTACTATCAATTGCTGTAATAATTACTGACTGCCCACTAATCGTATTTTCCAAAGGCAACTTTCAAAGGAAATTGAGCTAGTTTCTCGAAGCAACGTCCATGCGATTGCACGTGACTGACGTAATAATTAGATAAACTTAAGTGTGACATTGAAGAGAACTAATTTCATCTTCTATTGGCTCTGAATTATAGGGCCAAATGGTGATGGCGGCAATCTTCGATGTGTGGCTTGAGTCGTCTCTGAAATCCTAGCCTTTAGTAGCTTGGGTCTCAAGCCTGGCTGCATACTGGATTAAGACTTTCATTTGTTAACTGATTTGATTTGAAAATATATCTTTTAAAAATACAGTTTTCATTTATACTTTACACAGCAAATTAGTATTGCCATCCAGTATGGCAATGAGCTTTTGGGCAAACTTCCCTCTGGCAGCGATGTGGTACATAGTTTTTAAGTAGCATATAGTTGTGTTTTTAGTACCTGTAGTTTTATATTTATGTGTTTTTATTTTATTTTTTAAATAATAAAACAACAAAAAATGCGCAAAAAATATATACGTGATGCATTGGAATCTTAGAATAGAATAAATATACTATATTGCACACAATGTTACAAAATAAATTCATACATACAATCGTAATGATAAGTTATCGCTGCGAGCGATTTCTTCCAGACAACCTTTGGATGGACAGAGACTCGGTATGGATGGGGGTAGGTATGCAATAGATATAATATACTAAAATATACGTAAATATAAAGGTAAATGTTACTAAATTATATTATAAACATACATATTTATCTAAATATACAAGTTGTGTGTCGTCAAACAACACCATCCCAAGCATACAACTAAATAAGATTATTAATCAGTTACAATTTCAGATAGTGTTGTTTGACGAGGCCATTAAACGAATGCACAGACTTGGCTTGTTTTATGTTCATCATGTAAGATTTAGAATATTTTTAGAATTAAATTTTTAGTTTACACGGCGATCGTCGGTCATAGTAAATTATTTGTATGGTCTAGACAAGAATGTACCAATACTTATAAAAATCTTATTTCGATAGATGGTTCACCTTGCACCTATATAACATACTAGCTGTACCCGCGACATCGTCCGCGTGGAGTTTGTTTTCAACCCCCCCCCCCCCTTCCCCATTTTGAAACATTATTCTTTGGTGCTCCGCTCCTATTGGTCTTGGCGTGATGATATATAGCCTATAGCCTTCCTCGATAAATGGGCCATCTAACACTGAAAGAATTTTACAAATCAGACCAGTAGTTCCTGGGATTAGCGCGTTCAATGAAACAAACAAATTCTTCAGCTTTATATATTAGTATAAGATAGTAAGTATTGTTTTCACGACTAGTACACATAATTAAAACCATTTGGTTACGCGAATTGGTAATTGTTTAACCTTTATCCCCTTTTTGATGTAAAAGCACAATTATGGAAAATATAGCTGCATAGTACATAGGGAAATACAAGCAGTTACATAAAGGATGGATTGCACAGTACCTTTATTTAGTGAAGTGATGATTTTTTTCTCGTTTCTTAGTAGTTAACACGACACACACAAATGTTCAAATTTCACGAATTCAACTAATAAATAATTATTAATAATTTATAATTTGATAATACGTATATACTAGTAATATTTTAAAGAGGTAAAGTTTGTGACTTTGGATGTTCGGGCTAATCTCCGGTACTACTGAACCGATTTAGAAAATTCTTTCACCAGTGGAAAGCTATATTATTATCTAGTGAGATAGGCTATATTTGATTGTGATTAATAATATTTTTAATCTTTTAATGAGCCCCGGTGAAGTGGGCACGGAAACGCCTGTCAAATATCTTACAGCAATAATGTTCCACGCAAGAATTGCGCACATCCTCGTACGAGGCACTGCGACTACTTTCTGCGTTTATGAATTAAATAAAGGTTACAAAGCTTAATTAAACCTTGATATGTATGCGACTGTGCGTATGTGCGTGGGTGTATGTATATTTTTGAATGACGCCCAGCGACGTGGGCACGGGTCAGCTAATAAACTATATAGACGAAAATAACGTTAAGAATATTCAAACGATGCGTACGCGATGTAGTACGTTAGCAAAAGTGAATTTTATAAGATGACCACTATTGCGATGCTATTAACGTCGCATGCAGTCTCCTTTCTTCCAAATGATGAGATACGTACAGGAAAGGGAAAAAGATAGGTGGTTTTTCACGATATAAATGTATTACCATTCATTTCATTCCGTTGAGAATTTTCAATATAATGAAATGCGCACGACCACTACTACATACGTAAGTAGCTGAAACGTCGAAACTAAAATCAAACAAACTACCGCGTTTAAAACCATAAAAACGTAGTTTTGATCATAACACAGATAGTAAACAAAATAAAGTTCTCAATAATTATAAAATGGAAATACGATTAAACTTGCAAACAAACTCTTGCTACAGAAGACTGTATTTGTTATCAAACAATAACAAAGTTCATATTTCTGTGTATTAGCTTCGTTTCTATTCAAATGCTTAATCCTAGTTTCCGGAATACAAAAGAGTTCTATTCGAAAGTACTTCATTATAGATATTATTTTAGTTGATTAAAATATGAATTATGCATAATACTATAATCATCATTGTTATTAAATATATAGGTATATTCATTTGAACCGAATTTAATGGTATCGATTCATATCTAATGCCACAAAGTAGGAACAAATGCAGAACTGTAAAGAACACGTTAATTATATTTAATTAGGCGTTGACATGGAGTAATATGTTTCTTTACTTAGGGTCGATTCGACCAAGCAATAGTAAATTATAAACTAGATCAAATCAATTTTACGTTTTATCAACTACTAAACCAAGAATTAAATAGCTATCCGAGAGTAAATCATTAATACTATCAAATGTTAAAGAATAATGAATATACTCCAAGAGTAAATTGTATTTTTAGGTAATGTTTTATTATCGAGCAAAGAACTTGCTTTATATCTATAAGCACCGGTGTGTAGTTAGCTTCCTCATAATTTGGGTTATTTTATATTTTAGACTATTTTATTGCGAAGCTGGCAAACTGGTACATGACCCCACGTACTGGGAAGTGATTACCGTCGCCTATAGACATTTACAAGATCAGAGGGAAAGCCAATGCGATAGCCTTTAGGGTGGATAGGGGGATGAGGCAGAGGGATCAGACAGGAGGTATGGGACAGAGATGATGGGACATGGGATTGAAATAGGTGACGGGATAGGGAGAATGGGAGGAAGGGACCATCGGAACTCTTACTTCTCGTACGAAACATGATTACATCAAGGCTAACCGTTTCACGCCGATATTCTATAAGAGCATGGTATTACACCGATCGAGCCGGCCCTAAGAGCTGTAATCAAGATATTGATTCCAACATGGCTCTACCACGTATGATTATGACATTAATATTATATTGAGAAATTAGATTGTCACTCTGACTGCGTCGACTGGAATTTTAGTCGGTTTATTAATTCGTTCTTTATTCGTTCACTGAAAATAAAGTAACGATACGGAGTATTATTTATTCCTAGAATTGCACGCAACAATGCAATCAACGTTATCCAAGAGTAAATACAAAGAGTAAAATTATTCTAGTAATACATATACTGATGTAACTTTGTGTTTGGTTGAATCGGCCTTTATTATAATATTTATTTAATAATGACAAGTTATAATAGAGAATAAAAAATAAGCTATGTTTCGGCCGTTCTATAAAGCCACATTTAGCATATATCAAACTAAGTTTAGTAGTTACGTAAACTACCGATAATCTATGCAATTAGAAATTAGAATCGATATAGGAAGTCACATATTACCAAGTCAATTAAAATGCAACATAATATACATCATTTCCTTTGAGGACGCGCTATTCTATTACTAAATCCAATATGTTGAACTATAATATTACAAATAAGCTAAATACTTTCGTTACCAAATGACAGGTCATCAAGGTGAAAGAAGTATCAAATAAATTCAATAAGCTCAGAGACCGCGACCTCAATCAAATTGAATTGCAAATGAGATCTGTCAGCCAACAAAAGAATGCTCTTAGTAGCCAATCTTCCGCACCGTAGTAGGAAATGCGATAGTGTAATTCGATTCAAGTGCCCCCCGCTCATTTAAATGAGGCAGTCATGTGGGACTTGGTGCTACTTTTGTAGACATTTATTTGACGTGTAATATTGCTACATGGGACCGTGTTCGATTAAACGCCGATTTAAAATCCATAGACAGTACTGACGGTGTAAACGTGTTCTGGAGTGGACACTGCGCCTGTGTAAACGTGGCGTAGGACGTCCTTCAGTTTAGTGGCCAACGACCTGCGTAAGGTAAGGGGGGAACTCGGGGTATGTGGGGCAGATTTGGCGAGGCCTAGGTCCAGCACTGGACAGTGAATGACTAAAGATGAAGAAACGGTGGTGTTCACTTTTTATCAGGTGCGGGCAGTATGCTAGTTTGCCTATTCCAAGCAACAAAACGAGTGGCTCCAGAAATTCAACGCGTAATAAAGAAACCGTCATCAATCTAACTTTTGAAATGCCTAAATTTTCCATTCACATATAAAACTAGATAGACACTAGAGAGAGACTAGTGTAATCTAATATTATAATATTATTTAATTTTAGCTTTTTTATCAAACTAGAAAATCAAAAAAAGTGTTGAAAAATATTACACATATAGGTATCTGACTCTAAAAGGCATAGTATGCGAGATTATTAAGCGAAGATGGAAAAATCCTTAAGTGTACTTCTCTAAGAAATCGGACCATCTTTGAAGGCTCCGAAGCTAACCTCTCGACACAAACTGACCTTTGACTTTTATATAATTAAATAAAAAGAAACTCCTACCAGAAACAATTATTGCCTAAAGCTATACATAGATATTATTAAAATTTTTCACAGGAACTTCCCTTGTTAAAACGAATTTTTGAGGAATAATTACACTGTTTAATGATTTTCGTAAATAGCATTAATTTTCTTTGATAAGAAAAAATGAAAATAAGAAGAAAAACAAACTTATTATTTTTCTATTATATTAAATAGGATTCGTTATCTTTTTTAATACTAGTTTCAAAAAGGTTACTGCATAGTTAAGGTTTTATTTTAATTTTGTTTAGAAATATTTTTTATATTATAAATTAATGAAAACGATACTCTATTAAAAAATAAATACCAACAACTTGGGATTTGTTATTGGATACTGTAAATCTAATTATGGTTTTTTTTACATGCCTGTCTAAAAAGGGAATATTGTATTTTCAAAATTAATTAAAATATCTGCTGGAAGCCTAAAGCCTTTTTTATCCGTGCGGGAACGAAGAATTAATACAATTTTCTGCAAGGCGACAAAACAGCCCACAGTTAGATGGTAGGGTACTTACCCGTCTGGATGGCTACCACCCCTGGTCTAGAGTCTGCCGCCATAATAGCCTTGAGTTGTCTACTGGCATTAATGGCCAGGTTCCAGTACCCCTCAGAGAGCAGCAGCGCATTTGTAGCACCTTTCGTGTTGCAATCGTCCTTAGGCGATGGTAACCATTTCTATCAGGTGGGCCGTCTGTCTGTCTGCTGAACTCATGCAATAAAAAAAAGCCTTCCAGGCCCACAGAATCTCCATGTAAATGAAAAATTATGGAGGTTAGAGCTAAGGAGAACCATTTCATATGGAAGAATAGTAGAAAGTGTCCAGCTGTAAATAACAATCCAAAAACCGCAAAGAATGGCGCTGATGCGGGCAAAGGGTATGAATGTAACTGTTATGGACAAATTGAGTATGCCAAGTTAAAAATAATATATCTTTGGCGACTAGAGTAGTTCGTGATAGTACACTATTAAAAACGTCAACTATTTACGTAGTACATAATAATTTAGTAAAATAACCTCAAAGAGGGGGGGGGGGGTCGTACTACGGTTTCCCAACAATGGAAGTCGAAGACTGTGCGAAGCGGAGAAGAAAAATTAGGTAAGTAAACCTTGGGCTTCGAAGGGATCATTTCAAACGTAGCCAGCATTTAACATACGGATATAATAAATAATGCAAGGAGAATAATATTGTACGGTAAACAATCTTGTACCTCTACACTGAACAGGCAAAAAAAAAACTAATTTTTGGAAAAAAAAGTATGATCCTCATACAGAAGGTACACAATTTTAAATAAAAAATGTATGGAAGGAAAGAAGAAAATCAATAAACCCCATTGACCAGTCTAAAAGTGAAAACGTCAGAACGATGTTAAAGAACAATAAAATAAACACTGGCAGCTTTGGAATTGGGTTAACTTCCAAAAAGCTGGTGGTTTAAAATTTCATACGGGTACCGTACGTCTAAGGGAAGTGGAAACTAATTTCTCGGTTCAGTGGTGCTATTTGCGCGCGGCCAACTTCATTGCAAAGTGATTTTCTGTTTTCTAACATGAGTCGTGTCGTACAAAGAACTTCTGTTCTGTGTACGTGACATTTAAAAGCTGCACAACCCAGACCTGCATTTAGAAATACTATGCTTATAGCATGCAAATATATGCGAGTTATCATCATCCTACCCATGCTGGAATCATTATCTTGATTACAGCACGCTATACCGGCTCGATTGGTGTAATAAATACCACGCTCTCACAGATTAGCCTTGAGCTAATAAAATTCAAATTCATTTTAAATTTCAAATTCATTTATTTGTGTCGTATTTCGTATAATGAGTGAGAGTTCCGATGACCAAGTTCTCTCTTCCCCTATCTCATCTTCCCTACTGCTTTCACCCTTTCTTTTCTCCTATCCCATCCCATCTATATCATTTCTCCTGATTGACCCCTTTGTCCCTTTATATGACTTCTTTCCTATCCCGCAGTCTGCCTGTTTGCCAGCTTTGCAATCAAGAAAATCCTATATGCATTAGGAACTTCAGATTCGTTTGGATCCCACAGTCTTCTATATTTCATTCTTTATGTGCCATTTTATTAGTTTATAACAAAACTATTGATTATCAAGGAATTATCCATTAAAATTACTTTTTATTGCATATTAATTCATATTTAATCAAAAAATTATAACAATTCAAATTTGGTTATGAATAAAATTGAAAATAACTGTGTGAGTGTTTGTAGATTATACTTTTATAAGGTAATCGCCTGTCGTCCATGATTCCCATTTAATCGGGGGCAATGTAACTTTGTTTATGAGTAGTATGCAAGTATACGTTTATGTATACATATGTTTCCTAAGGTATGTGTAATGAAAATTATACAGGTGAATCCACGTAAAAAGAGTTAGTAAATTAAAAACAATTTTATTTTCAAACGAATTTATTCAGCAAAAATAAATTATAGTTATTACTTACTTTTGGAGAAGCAAAAAAGTGTTTTCCAAGAAGAAAAATTGTGTGAAGGTCCGTTGTGACACGAATAGAAGAACTATTACTCAAGGTGTCATCTCGTTTTGGGAAGTGGAATGATGCTTGTTTTCCTGCTACTTTGGAACCTACAGTCTAAGATATAAGCTGTAATACATCTGAAGGTTGAAAAAACAAAAATGGCTATTAGTTATAAGACCGGTTATTGTTTATTTCATTCTAAAAATCTTTTTTCTCATCATTTCTTGGGACTTTCACCACATTTGGATATCACCTCCATCATCTTTTATACATACAATAAATTATATATTAACAAATTCAGATAATGAGCTGGCTAATAACTAAGCCTGTTTTAAGCCTGGCTCTGCCAAAATTACTGTAAAAAATATATATTTAAACGATTCAGTCCTAACTACCTCATCAGCAGTTCTCTACCATCTGTATATCTGCTGTATTCCGTTAAAAGATATTGGACATTCCCAATAGCTCCATATAGTGGGCTGTTGGGCTATTCAACTTTGTCCATAAGGTGGTCAAAACTTCTTATAGGGAGGTGTTCTGTTCAGATTCTATTTAGCTGCCATTATGAAAATTTATGGGTCAGTTGCTAAAGACTAAATTGACTCATTCCAAGAATAGTTGTTGAACGTACGCCTTTTCAAGTGTGTGTCACGTATCCTTGTCCTTCGCTTTCTTCACGATATTGCAGAGTTCATCAGTCAGCTGTAGGCGTGGTCTTCACTCCAGGACTCATCTGCTTCATCGGTCGTTGGCCCTGCGACAGACGAGACTGGCCCATTCAGCTTGTAAATTTTGTGAATCGGTCACTTTGGCCTTGTTGCGTGTACTCATATTTGAGCAGGTGGCGTAACGTGTGGAGGAAGACCGTACGTTACTTCACCAATATACATGATAGTCTCGTAATACTGATATGAAACGAATCAACGAAATTGAATCAATTTGTTTGGAAGACAATAACTGAAAATACTTGATGATAATGAATGATATGGAATAATTCCAGTTTATGTTTATAATATTATAGATTAATTTAGTTGATTCATCCAATTTGAAAGACATAAATGATCCGTCTATTATTGGCTAACACTACTTTTATTACAGATTTTATACCTAAGAGAGACTTCGAGTTAAGTCGTTACTATATAGTTTGCTGAATGACTTGCAATTTATGTACGCTGTCGGCATCCATGTCTGATGCTATTTTAAAATTTTAGGTTTAAATTTCGCATTTCAAAGTTTTTTGTTTCAACAAAGTTCTGCTGTCGAGGTGGCTTATAAAATAAACGCTCATGTTTCATTCATTTAACCTAGGATCGAATATTAGCGGGCACGCATGGACTTGGGCAGCTCTATGACTAAATTCATATTGCGATAATTATTTTAATGTACTGACGGGGCTATAGACTGGCTGGAGTAGGCTTTCTTCCACTCTCGCACGCAAAAAGGTAGTTACAGATGTTGAATTATGGAAAATGTCTGCATGAAGACAAAGAAGACGAACGTATTATATACGGAGAAGGAAACATTGTTGATACAACTCATAAAGACACAAATCGCTATTTTCCATGCGCTAAACCATACAAATGCCTACAACGAAGGAGGTATCTTTGGAGTAGTTACTTCGATGGTACAAATTAGCTGTTGGAAATTTTATGACTAGAACACTTTTACGATCCGCTGGACGCATTTCGCCGTAAGTACGTTTTTTCATTTGACACAAAAATAGGAAATAGGACCCAAATGGTAACATTATCAATTTTATTACTTAGAGATGAGGAAAGAATGTTGTGTGAAATTATTTTGATACGACTTCTTATATATAGTATTTCTTACTGGAAATATTTTGGTGTTGTAGTCCATATGAATTAAGTCCTTTGTAAGCCTAAGTATATATAAGATGAACTGGTTATGAAATTATTTTTTTATAATTCTTTTAATAATACACAAAATTTTACAAAAAATAAATATGGGAAAAAGTTAATTCTGCCAATCACTTGAATTTGGTATTCAGGTGACATTATTAAGTTGTAAATTTCAATTTACTCTTTTGCGCCCCTGTTTCTATATACCACTATATCGTACGTATAGAAAAACATAATAACACGTATTGTTTTATTTGCAACGAAAGCTTATATATTAATTTTGTTATCCCTGATTCGAACATATGGATTGCGCATACAAATTTTCAACCTTTATCAACATTGTTTTCTCAAATAAAAGGTAGCGTAATGTCCTTTCCCATGATAAAATCTGCCTCTATCAATTTAAATTAAAAACTCCATCAGCACTTTAGACGTAAAAATATAAGAAACAGAATTACGTTCATAACATTGGTATAGGTACACGTATTAATGTACAAAGCTATTTAATAATTCATTACACGACAGTACTTCAGTCAAAAACTTTATAACTCAACTTATCTCATACTGCTCAAATTTGAATTGTTCTCCAACATTATAACAGAGTGTTTTCTGAGACAGATAAAGTTTTCCATTCGAAAAATAGTAAAAGTCATTACGCTATGAGTCGTCTCAGCTAAAGTTTTTCCTTTTGAAACCGCACGTCGTATAAGAAAGTTGCACATTGCAGCTGCCGTACACTTTAGTATTAATTAAACTTATTGCGAATCCCCCTGGCTGATTTGGTTCTGAAAGAGTGTTGCAACATCATCTCTCAAGGAAATGACTTGATTAGTTCCTGATAAAGGAATGGATGAATTGTGATAAAAAAAACTTACGTGTGTGTATTTGTTTGATGATCCCTTAGAATGGGTTGTTCAATTTAAATACTTAGGGCATGACGTTAGAACGCAGAGCCTTGTCCATAAGAGCTAATATGATTGCCCGTAGATTTGCACGGGGCTCACATAAAATAAAGTTAATGCTTTTCAAAGCTTATTGTACATCTCATTATACGTGCAGTCTGTGGGTAAATTATTTACAGGGAAGTTACACGGCCCTTCGTGTCCAATACAATAATGCGTTCAGGGCGGTGTTGGGGCTGCCCCGCTATTGCAGCGCCTTGGGCATGTTTGCCCTGGCGCGCACCGATTACTTTCAGACCACCATTAGGAAGCAGTGCACGTCCCTGGTGCGCCGGGTGTGGGCCAGCACCAACGCCGTCCTAGCAATGATTGCTGATAGGGTAGACTGTACCTACGCAAGGCACTGCTACGCTATGCATAATAGTATAATGAAAGTGTGAATGAGAATATGTATTTGTAACTCTTTAAACTGTATGTATTAATGTAATTCTATATAATGTAAAATTTTATACTGTAATATGTATTAGGACTATGGGACATGTTTTCCTGAAATAAAATTATAAATAAATAAAATAAAATAACTAGTTTGCAATTTAATACATGAGTGATATGTTCAGTTTAGCTTGGGTTAGTTTCAAATTTGTCTCCCACTGCAACGATCTCTTGTTTATAATTTAAATACTAGGTATATAGGTTCTTTTTTTACAAATAGAGCAACATCTTTACTTTCGCGTTTATATGTATTGTAACTTGTATGTATTATCATTCTAGAGTAAATCTTGATTGCGATCTGTTAAAACGCTTGGAAGTCTGGAGTCTTTTATCCGTGTAGGAACGGAGAAATAATACAATTTCCTGCGGCCGGGCGGCCTGTTGTAAGAGGCGACAGAACAACCCACAGCCAGGTGGTAGGGTATTTCCCGCCTGGGTGGCTACCATCCCTGGTCTAGAAGATGCCGCCATAACAACCATGAGCTGTGTTCCGGCATTAGTGGCAAGGTTGTCCCCTTTCAGAGAGCGGCAGCTCATTGGTAGCACCTTTGGTGTTACCAATGTCCATTGGCCACGGTAACCGCTTTCCATCAGGTGGGCCGTCTACCTGTCTGCTGAACTCATGCGATAATATATAATAAATAAGTCTGCTTATGCTTTCTTGCTTTATCTACTTCACTTTGCAGAGTGTTGAGTATATTTTACAATTAAATAAACGGTCATGGTCAATATGTATATTCTATATATATTGATTCTTTCAATGTCAAGTTATTACTTTAAATTCTGTTCCAAAAGATATTGATTAAAACATTATTAACATTATTAAATACTAAAAGACATAAAAACTCAAAAGGAACAAACCTTTAGAGTTAGTGTTGAATAACTATCAATACAAAAGTAAAGTGAACTGGAATGTGGTTAATATTATTAAAGAAGAAAGTGTCTTCTCCTTGACAGAGACAATAAAAACAGTGTTGTTGGACACATTCTTAGTATAAATTAATTATATCTAGTATTTTAGGTCAGATTTAAATTACTTATTAGTCTTGTTTCTTAGATTAGATTGTAATTTTAATGTTGTATCTTTAAGACGCAGCATTTAGTAAAAAAATAATTGTAAAATAGCTTTGTGTATTTACATAATTGTTTTTCCTTCTTCACGGCGTAGAATTTCCATCGAATATTAAGAAATTTATTTCAAAAGTAGTAAAAAGAAACTGATAACACGATAGTCAAAATTATCCTACGATATATGTGTAATCGTTTCTATGGGATACGCCACCTTACCTTATCGCGGCCAAAGTCCTAATTAAATAAGTAAGTCGTTATCTCCTTCAGGCATTGATTTCTCTGAAGTCTCAGTTTGTTGAATAGAAAAGTATTATCATTGTAGTTTACATTAGTGCTAAACCGCTGGCTGCTCTTTTGCATTTGCAATGCAATGGTTCGAAAGACAACGCAGATATGACTTGCAGACAATTGTCGTTGTTGTGATTTTCTGCTTATTTGCAGTAACAACATACATTGTACAGTCTCTCCATGTTTATCCATACAATTAAATAAATAAGTAAATATCTGTTTCTTAACTTTTTCACGACTAAACGTCTATACAAATCTTAATGTATGTATGTAATTCGACGTAGGGATTAACGGTGAGTATCCAAACGAAATTCCAAAAACGTAGCCACCGGGCTAATGATTAACGATAGTTTATTAGCTGGCTAAAAAACCACTTGATGACTGTTTCGGTAATGAGTGAACGACTCGCCAACCGATAGACAACGGTTGAAGGCTAAACCGTAAAAGTCGGTTTTCAGTTTTGCTCGACAACCAGTTGGCGAAGTGGTTGACAATAACCGTGGCTATTTTGTGAACAACCGCTAATTAGTTGGCTTTTACAATAGCTACCCATCTCTAATAGGGATGTATTGTATCGTAGGGAATGATGTTTGATGACTTTTGTTTCAAAACACGAAATACGACGACGATGATATCGCAACCGAATTCATGGTGAAAACCCATGCCATATTAAAAATCATTAAGTAATATTTTACGTAATTTCACCTAACTGAACAAAAGGCTAAAACTTGAACAAAAACAAAAGTTAACGAGTTTTAGTCCTTGTGACTACTTGTATCTCGGGTTCACTGAACTTTTTCATTTGTATGACGAAGTTCCTTTTAGTTGAGACACCTTTTGTTTCTGCAAATGAATTGTGTTGACGACACTTTGTGAAGGAGATTTAAGTTATTTTGTGCAATAGATATTTAAATTTATACTAATACAAACTCTAGGTCCGTGCTTTAATAATCTAAGCACGATTTATTTATTATAGAATGGATAACACGTTATTGCTCATTAAATATACAATTACAAAAATGCACGATTACTATATTGTCATGGTAGATATAATAGGCGGCCTTACTGCTTAAACCAATGTCTTCCAGGCAACCTCACTCAAGGAATAATTTAACCTAATCTGATGGTGCAGGTGGTGCTGATTGTTAGGTAGAACTTAAACTACATATTATATTAATTACACATCTTTATCATGCACATACTCAAATTACTTTATAAACTAAATTTTATATTATATTTAAAAAAATACTCAAAACTATATTATATTGTTATGAGTTGCAGGACTCGAATTAAAATGCCGTTCGAATGATTATAGTAAAGTTTATTAGAACTATACAAACACGTATAACACAGGTACAAATATAACCGAACGTAATAAGTCCAAACGTAATGCAGAAGATCATAATCCAAATACACGCGCAAAGTCCGTCACTAAATAGATTACCGAATGTACACAAGTCTTGCTTCGCTCGTGGTTATCGCTCGACTGGCTGATCTCTCCATTGGAGCATTGCTTTATACTGCATAGATGCAATATGTCTGCCCAACGGCGTGGACTGAATTTCTTAGAATCAGTTTGTACTTTTAAAACCGAGATACCTGGAAGTGATCACAATACAACAATAGGCGTAAAATATTAAAATACACAATGGGCTGTTTTAAATCACAAATTTTAAACACAAAGTAAACAAAAGAAGTCCAAATGCCGAAAAGGTAATAAAATGTGTATCTACGGGGCTGCAGGTGTGAATTTGTCTTTGTCGGCACCTAGGTCGTAACAATATTATATAATTTTAAAATCCTGAATTAAAACCCGTCCAGCCCCATAAGAGCACTGTCACTGGGCAGTCTAATTAGAAGGCTGTCAGCATTACCCGCTGAATACCAAAGGTTAATTTACCTAACTATATAATAATTACTTAATCTCACTGACTGACTGAATGGCATATCAATGCATAGCATAAACTACTGGAGCTTGGATCGTAGATGCGGACTAAGAAGGGATTTATGAAAATTCAAACCCTAAGAGGATGAAAAAGGGGATGATAGTTTGTATAAAAATCCATCATTTTCAAAGTAAGAAGTATAAAATTTTATACACCTACTTCTGGTTAAATATAACACGTGTATCGGCATTTTTGCAAATGCAATCCCTAAAGGGGTTAAAAACGTGGAGAAAGTTTGCTCAAAATAAGAATATTTTTAATCTACGCCGCAGAAGCGAAGCCGCGAATAACAACTATTTACTGGTAAACTATTCATTATAAACTAAATATAATTCACTGTAATCTAACATACATTACAAACGCAAAATAAGTGAAGCAACCAGTAATTTTGAGGAAACAAATATGTTTGTACAACAGCAAGTTAGGTTCAAAGTTGGGGTCTGTGTATGTGGTTCAAGACACAAGGTGGAATCTGAAACGTTGAAGTTCATGCACGTTAGCTACCGAGACTAATTAGCTAAGTTATGTGGGTCAACATACATGGAAAGGGAAACTTTTAGCTGAAAGAAAATAGTTTTAGTCGTTTCAGGAATTAGTTATCGCACTTTCAATCCAAATTTACAATCTATTTTACTTATATAGAAACTTGATTAGGTTTTTTGTATATGCTTTTTTACCTTCACTGAAGAATTATCTAACTGATGGTTTGACTGCTTGAAAATCAGTTGCGTGGTATAGGAGGAGTTAGCGAATATACAGACACACGCGGAAAGTGTCTTTGTTTTATACCATGTTAAGATAATATAAGAACACTAAGAATAGCAATTGTTCCGAAAAAAGTTGACTCTGAAAAGCTCCTAAACCCTACATGTCTAGTTATTGCCACATGTGACTTTCCTCTTGCTTTTTTACGTTCTATTATCTATAATATTATAAAAGTTTAAACATGCTGTGTCTGTACATAGAATCTATTAAAAAAAACCAACTGAAATAGAGTATATAAACGATGGAGATCACGGTGCAATTCTTTTAAATTTTTTGTGTTTGTCGGTTCGTCTGTTTGTTCGGAATTCACGTAAAAACTACTAAGCCGATTTCGATGCGGTATTCGCTGATTGACGGCCTTATCCTGGGAATCTCGCGGGAATATTCAGGGGAATTATTTAAATTTGCCAGATTAAATAAAAATCAAATTCCAATGTGATTTTTTCACTGTTCGATAGGAAATTATATGTAATAAAATGTTTGATGTTTTTTAACTTAGTAGTCCCGCGGGAATTTTCCCGGGGGCGGTCTGTAGTTACTCGGTTAATATAAATTAACGTATTCAGACAAAGTTTTCAATAAAACGATGGCTTACATTCTTTTTTAAATGCTGTTGTATTTTGGGCCTCGGGAATCCTGTGTGATTTCAAGTCAAGCGTGGACAAAGTCACGAGCATAATCTAATTAAATATAAATTTAGACCAAAACATCCAAAAATGTATAGCTTTAAAAGTTTATTCCAAATATTTTGATTGATTTGTTTTAAAAAACATTAATTAATATCTACTCTTAACAACATTATCTGCTTCTTGCCTTAAAATACTTAACTTCCTAATTGTTTATATTATTAAAATTTGCTCTGTTTCTAGATAGGTATGTGACTTTAAACAAACAAAAACTGTATATTGTTAGTAAAGTAGACACCTAATAATTATCTAATTTAGTAATGATATAAAATTTATGATTATTAATAATGTTACGAGCTACAGGACTCGAATTAAAAATGCCGTTGGAACTACTATAGAATTTATTAGAACTGTACAAACACGTATAAAACAAATACAAATAAAACTGGATGCAACCAGTTCACACTGCACGATTCAGTGCAATTCGAACGCGCAAAGTCCGTCGTCTATATCGCTAATCGAGAGTACTAGAAAACGTCTTACTCGTTTCGTAGTCGTCGCTTGACTGCTACCCGCCCCTCCATTCAGGCATCGTTTTATAGTAACTACACAGTACAAAGAAATTGGAGGTGCACACTGAGTTTCTAAGAAATATTAATTTGCACACCTGCGAACGTCCACAAAGTCGAAAACAATAACAATAGGGATTAGTTCGACGCTAATGATGGTTATAAAACAAGTAGAAAAACAATAGCATGTTACAAATTCAAAACATAAAACATAATCCGGGAGGACAATAAGCTGCGCTTACAATAATAGGCTGTGCGGCTTATCTTTGACGGCATGTAACAATAATATATATTGTCAGCTTTATTTGTTGCTTATTTTTATACATGATATAAAAAGCTCCTCACAATACCTGTCGTACTCTAGAGGATTACCCTTAGTATCTACTACTTCAGCCATTTTCCTAGCGAAACCTCTTCGGGTATTATTACCAAAAGCACTTTCCTCTATACCAAGAATATTGATATATGATGATATTGATGATTACATTAAAATTTTTGGCTTTTGACATTTGATTTATGTCATGTTCTTGACATTGTTTTATTTCTGTATTTTAGTATAACTATATTATAATTCTGCTACTTGCGAGCGGCTTAGGATTGGAAGAAAACACCAGTTTTTTTCCAACTAAACGCTTTTATTGACTTACACAGCTGTTAAGGCGGACCGGTTACGTCGAGGAGAGAGGGCCACACATCGTCCGGCGACGCATACATTAGTCACATACATATAAAATCTTTAATAAAGCTCATATAATCATACTACGACAGTCAACTAATCATTCAAGCACCTTACCATCATCAAGAAACTACCCTGCATAGCCTACGTGATTCTTCCCTGCAGGCTCAGACGATGAGATGTTTACTCACAATACCGTCGCCGATATTGCGTAAAACACCTCTTGCTACTGCGTTGAATAATTTTCATGGCTTCCTTCCATTTATCTGTTATACAATGTCACTCTAACACCACTAGAATATTATGTAATAAGTTAGCCTTGCAACTATAACAAATTTAATATCCACGTCTTGCAATATCCGGAACCCATAAGAAACTTGCAGACCTGTTTGGATTTTTAATACTTTTCCTTGTCCGCTAGTGACACGACGGAAATATCCTGAGTGGCCAGCACAAATATCTTAGGTCAACAACCCGAGATGAATAATTAGAGCAGATTTAAAAGCTAAAAGAATTTATAACGTTAAGAAGGATGGGAGGAAGTTGAAAATTCAAGTTTTGTCACGGATCTTAAAAATACTTGAGATTTTGTTTCATGACATTACAGGAAAACTTTGCTAAATTGGTGTAAAATGTTTTCCAGGCCATAAACAATGTCGATAGCGAACATGAAAACTAAATTCTTTCTTAATTCTATATGACACAAAATAATTAAAACCCTAAGTGCTTACAAAAACGAGCTTTTATTAGAGTACGTTTATCAAGAGGGGAGAAACCAAAGAAAGGATTTTGCATACTAAACTTTTATGGTTTAAAAGTATATCCTATTGAAAAATAATTTTTTAAATTATTTTTAAATGTTCTAAAATTATTAAGACATTTTTATAAAAGGCTTTAAATTTAACTTTTTGCCTTAGAGTGTAAAACTTCTTTAGACTTGTTGTGATTTGAAACACAATGTAACAAAAAAGCGGAACTAAAAAGAGATAAACACATAAATATATAGGACTAAGCCTGCGAGAGAATGAGATAATAGTTTTACATCGTGCAGCACATATTAGAGAGTCAATAAAACCGATGATTAAACATAGGTCCAATTTGGGCCGAAATGAAACTGATAATAATATTTTTTACACTAAAACTATGAAAAGTTGAATGTGTTACTTATGAAGTTTACTTTGAATTATAATACATTGTAGGATGTAGGCCAAAGGTATTACATTTATATTAATAAAAGTAAGAGAAGAATTTATCTGTGAGTATTTATATATTTCTCTGAAGTTTCACTTCTACTACGTTTAAACTGCACGCACTTTTTTTTAAATTATTGCCAATATTGCCCTACAGGCATTTACATTAGCAGTGGGTGACGACCTGCGGAGACACTAGGCCATCACCTGCATTCAAGCCGCTGAGTAATGGGCGCGACGATGTTCCGCCAGCGCCTCTCTCAATCACGGATTGAAGCAGTAGAGGCTTGCCCGCAGGGGTGGCCCCTCGTCAGTTGGGGTCGCGGCGAAAACCTGGCGCACGTCCCGGGGCCCTGATATATGGCGACAGAAGGACACCAAGGAGTTTTAGTGGGTATTCCGGCAGCCCATCTGGTCGGTGAGTCCCACACCGCCCTGCCGTCGTCTTCGTGCGGCAGGATGTCCGCAAACGCATTTCTCTTTGAAAAAAAAGACCATTACATTATCTAAAACAAGATAAAAAAATAACTTAAAAATGGGCAGTATATTTGTAGATATTTACAAATATAAATGGATTCCATGTCACAGTCGATGGGGAGGGTTCCCAAAATGCTGGCCGCATTTCCACGCTGTATGGCTACAATAAAAATTAATTACTAAGTATAATAAACTACATAGCTACAGGCCCCGGTTCCTATAGAAGAGGTACCCAAGGGTTGGATTGGGTAGGGGCCCAAGAAATCCTAATCTATCGGATACTTTGAATTTCATACGTAAAGCAGAATTTAATTTTCATTCGTGTAGAAACGGAGAAAGAATACAATTTCCTGCGACCTGTGCTAAGAGACGACAAAACAACCCACAGCCAGGTGGTAGGGTATCCCTTCGACTGTCCCATCTTCGCCACCAAACACTACAACACTGAGGGCGTTATGCGAGCGGCAATTTAACGCGACTTACTCGGCAAGAGGCTTCGTGAGGAGTACATGAGTTTTTTGATTACTGTATTGGTTCGTGTTTGGCCACTATCTCGCTCGATTTCAAGCAGACATATGGTGTAAGATCGAGCACGCTTACCTAGAAGGTACCTATTGACATGGCACTTGAAGACACCCTGGTTGTAGGTTTTGGGAAAAACAGACCCCGGCAGTGAGTTCCACTCCTTTGCGGTGCGCATAATGTCCGCTATTAAAATGGTCACAAAGGCGGTAAATAAAAATCGGCAGTAAATAACGCTGCAGGTGTATAGTTATTATACACAGCTGCTAGCGTTGGTATTTCGTTTTAATAAATAACATGTTACTTAAGTCTAGAGTTGATAAAGTTGTGTATATTATAAACGTGTAAGAAAATAGCAGTAAAGCAGAATACAATAAATTAGCGATAGATAAAAAGTAGAAATAACAAAAAAGAAAACAACATCTTGCTCTATGATAGAGGAGGAGGCGAATAAAAAAAAATGGTATGGTATATGATCGTCTGGATGTCTAACACCCCTGGTCTAGAATATGCTGCCATAACAACCTTGAGTTGTGTTTCGGCATTAGTGCTCAAGTTCCAGTCTCCCTTTAGAGAGCGACAACAAATTATAGTAGAACATTGGTGTTACAAGTGTCCATAGGCGATGGTAATCGCTTTCCATCAGATTGACCGTCCGCCTGTCTGCTGAACTCATGCAATTAAAAAAATATATTATTACGAGTGCGGGACTGGAATTAAAATGCCGTTGGAATTACTATACAATTTATTAGAACTATACAAACACGTATAACACAAGTACAAATATAACTGAACACAACCAGTGCAAACGTAATGCACGATTCAATAGCACACGCAAATTCCGTTACTATATAGATTATCGAATGTACATACGTCTTGCCTTACTTGTGGTTATCGCTTGACTGTCGATCTCTCCATGGGCATGTCCATCTCTTTTTTTTAATCACAATTTTTAAACACTAGCTAAACAAAAGAAGACAGTCATAAATAGTTTCAATGTTATTAGCTCAAACGCCGGCGGGTAATAAATGTGCTTTGTTTACAAATATGCAGGTGACCCAAATTGTAAAAATATTTATAAGTGTAATATGTTTTTGGAACTTTTGAAATGCCACAAATATAGTGCTTTTCACTTACTTTGTGGCGGCCGGCGACAGTTGCAATTCAGCAAAAAATTGCAAGGTTCGAATATTGATGCGCTGTCGCCAGTCGCCCTCCGTCAGCCCTCGTGTGAGTCGTGTATATAGTTTGTATCGTGTGTGGATTTCTTTCGAGTTAAAGTAAAGTACATATAGTATTTCATTTGTTTCCCGCTGTCCGACACGTCATAATTGGAGTCTAAAGAGAGATATATAACTGTGACCATTACAACTACAGCACACTTTGAACCGAATCAATTGTATCAGTTGCTTATACGTATTATATCGGAATATCTCTACCTGAAACCACAACATGATTTTCACATCAAGCATTTGCAAGCATTGGTTCAAAACAGACTTAATTCAACTCGTGCTATTTGAAACTGAATCGCGGAAAACAGTTTGACAGCTCAACTGGTGCTGTAAGTAGGTTAAATGTGATTGTTATTGACGTTGCTACCGAAGTTAGTTACAGTTTTGGATTATATCTATTCAAGTTTAAGTCTGATAATTTACATTTTTTTCACATTTAAGGCTTTAAAAGGACAGTTGTTTCAACTAGATGACGTTACTATAAGTAAATCCTCATATTTAATAGAGGTTGAAGCGAAACAAATTCAAACATACTGTACTACATCCTAAGTGAATATTAGGTAAATTAACTTGATGAAACAACCACAATCTATAATAATATTATAAAATACTAAACATGCCGTGTCTGTACATTGAAGCTATTTAAAAAAAATCACCCAGAATAGAGTATATTGTTACGAGTTACGGGACTCGAATTAAAATGCCGGTAGAATTATTATAGAGTTTATTAGAACTATTCAAACACGTATAACACAGGTACAAATATAACCGAACACAACAAATCCAAACATAATGCAGAGGGTCGTAATTTAATAAAACGCGCAAAGTCTTATTTTACACTTATTAGATTCCCGAGATTGTAGTACACGCGACTCGCTTCGCTCGTGGTTCTCGCTCGACTGCCCCCTCTCTCCATCAAGCCATCGTTTTATAGTGCACAAATGCAAATATGTCTGTCCGGCAAGCGTCAACGTAATTTCTTAGAAATCGTAATCCACGCACCTGGCTAATTATGCCAGCAAATGGCCAAAAACGAGCACAATAGGCTGTTCTCCACAATATCCAATAAATAAGTAAACAAAAGAAGTCAATCATAAAAGAATTTTTGGGAATTAGTTCAAATGCCGACAGGCAATAAAATATGTTTTTATAGATATGCAGGTGGATTTTGTTTTTTTCGGAAATTAAATTGTAACAATATAAACGACAGAGAACACGTTGCAATTTTTTTGGATTTCTTGTCTGTTTGTTTGTTATTCGGGATTCATTTCACTGATCAATAAATAACTCTTAAATTTAAAATATGCGCTACATATCATCCCGGGAATCCCGAGGGAAATTATCTGGAAATTATATAAAATGGCCAGATTGAACAGAAATACGAATTCCAAAGCGGTATTTTCACTGATCGATAGCAAAATACTTTTTATCCCAGGATTCCCGAGGCAATTTTCCCGGGAGCGGTTCGAAGTTGTTCGGGTGCATAAAAATTAGCTTATACCGAAACATTCTTCAATAGCTTACATGCTTTTTTAAATGCTGCGGTATCTTGTGCGCCGGTATTTCCTGCGGAAATTTCAAGTCAAGCATGGGAGAATTCGCGGGCATATTTTAGTGATCCATATAAACGTAAAATTGAATCATTCAATATCATTGGATACTGTCGCCGCACGATTTACCAAAGGAAGGTACACACCAGTCCAGCTGGGCATAATACAATACACTCTCTCACACAAAATTGCCTATGACAAACGCTCACTAGTCTACGGCCAACCGTCAACATTCGAAAATTCACTACGAAACGAAGACGAACTATTTATTGTACGCGCAACAAAACAATATTGTAAAATCGTATAATATTAAAATACACGCATTATAAGAGCAAAAGGTGATTCATTGAAAACTTCCCACGCTTCAGATACCATTGTGCCCTTTCAATTCTGAGTAGATATTTGGTTGATTCGTTTAATATCAACATAAGTGTGCCTGAAGATATTGTAACAAGAATATTGTTTTGCCTTACTATTATTTATTTGTCTAATATTATTCTAGTGAGCAATCAAGTGGTAACTATCTATATGTATACCCGTATAAAAATAAAAACAACAATTAAAATCCTATATTACATATATATACGTACCTGAAATTAATTAAGTTCAAATCTTTTTCACCGACTATCATAAAAATTGCCTCAATGAAAACCTTTCTCGATAAATAATATTTTTTACTGTCCAGTTTGTAAATCGCCAATAGTTAATGGTGCAGTTAAGACAATATAACTTTGTAGATAGATAGATAGATAGATAGATAACACTTTATTGCTCACCAAAATAAACAAATACAAAAACACAATGCATAATAAACTAATAAACAATACTTCTTGGCAAAACAATAGGCGGACTTATCGCTAAAAGCGATCTCTTCCAGGCAACCTAAAAGAAATTCTTAACTAATCTGGCGATGTAGGTGGAGCAGAAAAAAGATAGGACTGTACAATTTAAATACATATACTAACTTTAATTTATAAATTTCATATATATGCACCACACACATGCGTCTTTGGAACAGAGGTAATCAACCCGGGATACCACCTTGCCGCCGCAGTGCCGGCAGATGGTCACGCCACGCCGCCTTGAATGAAATCTTACGGAAGGCGCTTGCCACCGTTAACGTGCCGGCTTTATTGGAGCCGATCAGTATTTCACGTGACGATGATAGGCGTCCCGACGGAATGACTCTAATTCCTTGGCGGCGTGGCAAGCCTTTGGTGTCGGATGCGACTTGCGTAGACACGTTGGCCGCATCCCATTTACCAAACACTTCTAGATCAGCCGGTTCGGCGGCAGAAACAGCCGAATCACTCAAGCGGCTCAAATATGCAACCCTCAGTGACAGTTATATATTTGTGCCGTTTGGACCGTGGGGTCCTGAGGCCATGAGCCTCTATCAAAATTTATCAAAACGACTCATTGACTCTTCAAGTGATCAGAGGGCTGGTGCTTACATCGGGCAACGGATCAGTATGGCGATCCAGCGAGGAAACGTTGCCAGCCTTCTGGGCACCTTACCCATAGAAGACGGTGATCTAAGCTCAGTATTCTACTTATAATCTTGAGGTACTATGGACTAGAATACGATACAAATAAGTTTCTTTTTATTGTATTCGATTAAATGTGATTTTATAATTGTAAATTATGTAAATATACGTTAGAATACATACATAGATCCAGACACAGTTATAGAATACCAATATATACGTACTTATATATACGAAATAATCTAAATAAATATATTATATTTTTGTGTATCGTATAAGCAAAAGTTATTAATAACATAACATTTTTTAACTTGAATTTGTATTTTTGGGAGAAAATAAAGATTATTATTATTATTATTATTTATTAACATTATATATGACAAGCATTTTATATTAACAATAGATAAATATAATAAAACTAAGTTTTAATGGTTTTCAGCGCGGTAATTTATTTGAAACACGGTCTACGAAGTCTGCGATCAGTGAACACACGCTGGATAAACCCAACCACTACATCAGATACGATAACCCACAAATCCTCGCGAAAGAGAATCGTTTCATACCTAGAATGATACGTGAGGCTATTGAAATCAAAAAACACCCAAATTTCAATAGAGAAGATGGTTGGCAAGTACCACGTGTTTGGGATCCGATCATCAAAACTATTACGACCCAAACCCAGCAAAAACCAACTGCCAGACTTCAAGACACTGTGAGCTCTTTCTGCGTGCACCGGAACACAAACAAACTTGACTGATAATTTCTTTTATTTTTCATTTCACCCATTTTAATCTTACATAAAATTATTAGAGCTAGGCATGTTTGCTGAAGAGTTTCTTGCGCCGCTTCTTCTCTTCAATCCACAACATGTTACGAAGCGATGGTAAATTAGATTAGGCTCCCATAGAGTAAATAATAACCATAAACAAAACTAAAACTAAACAATTAAAATGAACAAGTTGGCGGTAGGCTAAATAAAACTTTAACAATACTTGTTGACACTTGACATCTTTGTCTTCCGTGATCACTTTCCAGTGGCCGAAACGTCGGAATAACAAAAATCAAATAAATTACCACGCTTAAAACTGTTAAAAAGTAGTTTTATTAGGTATATAAGTCGAGAAAACTTAAGAAAATATTAATAAATAAATAAATGTTTAATATATTAGACATATTTATTTAAAAACAGATAGTACTTTCTAAGTGAGTTCCAAAATGTAGGTGATGTTTTGGCCTCTCTGACAGTAAGAGGCAAAGCATTCTAAAGTTTGACAGCCTGCACTGTAAAAGAGTTATCATAGAAGGATGAAGTGTGTCAGGAGTCTACGATATGTATCTGAGCGTAGATTGTGAGAAGTGGAGAGGCGAAGGAATTCAAAAATTTTGCCACCTATTTCTACAGAGTTCTACAATTCAAAATTACACCCATTTTGACATATACAAAATATATATACACTGGCAAGAAAACTTCTGTCGGGTTTTGTATCAAGCTATAAATCTAAACTATCCCTATAAATTCCTCACAGAAATACTCATTGTGTATTCGTATAAGCAAGGTAACGATTGCGATTATAATGGTCGGGCAACAAGTCAGTTATTGTAATGTGAAACGAGAAAAAGTTTGATTAATTATAATTATATCTATGACGGTGCTCTTTGATATCATAGCTTTATATAACTTACTTTATAAAACTCTTACCCTCTAAAAAACGCAAATTAAAAAAATTTACGCAAATTAAAAACGCAAATATACTACCTAAAAATCATAATTATGAGGAAATTGAAAATTTGTTTGTAATGTTATTTTACATTACTAAATAGTAGACAGTGTAAGAGACTAACACCACACACATACCATTGTTACAATGACAACGAAAAGAAAGTTCTATAAAGCGTTATTACAATAAAATAGATTGTCTAATTAATAATTAGGGAAACATGAAAACAATTAATAAAATTAATGAAAACTAAGAACCTAAACTAAACAGAGCCTGTACTATTTTTTGTAATATTTTTAAATAATTGGCAGACAAACACACATATTGTATATTCCCAAGCTGAGTAAGTTACGCTTGTATTCTGGGTAATATACAACAGACTACTCTGGGGCCGATCCCAGACACCCAGACCATGGTAAATAACAGAACGTTCGTTTCCAAAATTGAGGTGTTAATTCCTTCCTATTATGTATTACTTGAATATTTCACTGATATTCATCTGTTGTGGGTAGGAAATCTTACAAAATTTGTGAGGTATTATACTGCCATATAAATTTGCATAGACAGCTGTCAAAGCAAGTATATAAAGTAGGAACTTAGGTAAATGTTTAGTATCTAATGCAAGTATGTAAAGAAATAAAACTTACGTTTAGTTGATTTCAACGAGTGTATATGCTTTTGTGTGTGTGTGCTACTTTGAAAAAATAAGAATTTAGAACCCGATTCCCCGCCACCTACCAGGTCCAAGGTAAACCAATTGTGAATATATATATATATATATATATAATATATAATATATATATATATATATATATATATATATATATATATACATACATACATATTGTCACGCCTGTTTCCCATTGGGGTAGGCAGAGACGATGGATCTCCACCTTCTACGATCCTGACAAACACTTTTCGTTTCATTAACTTTCATTAATCTTTTCATACATACACGCTTATTTAAACTACTTTTTATCTGACATTTCTTCAAAATATCTTCAATTTGATCATGGTAAGTACATCTCGGTCTACCGGCACTGACTCTACCAGTCACATTGCTGTCATATACTTGTTTTGTGATTCTGCTTTCATTCATTCTCTCTACATGCCCAAACCACCTTAAAATTCCTTTTTCAACTCTTGTCACCACATCTATAGTAGACTATCTATCTATATCATCATTTATATATATATATATATATATATATATATATATATATATGTATATATATATATAGTATATATAATATAGATATATATATATATATAATATATATATATATATATATAAAGATACCAGTTTAATATAGATATTTATTTAAAGATACAAGTTATTAACGCAATTTGGACTTGGTATATTAATTTATACCTTACGAACTTTGATGAGCCTAAAAGTTTCAGAGGGAAATATTTATTATATAAATTTACGAAACTTCAGTCATATTAGTAAAGTAATATAAGTTGTAATCACTCAGTTTCTAAGGAACTGGCGGTACGGCCTAATAACGCGAATTTGAATCCTAATAGTTGCTATCACATATTATTACGTTTCTACTGATATCGCATTAATCGAAAAAAATCGAGAGAAAACCTCGACTTTCAATCAAAAATCAGACCACCTACTAAGTCACACGTAATATCCTCGCTTAATTACTTATACAACATATTTTATACACGTGAAAAATCTTTTGGAAAAGCACAAGTTATTACGAAATACAATGTATACTCCTATGTACCAAACTAAGTCAATATCCTTTTAAGAAATCTATCAATCCTAACTAGTTTAGAGTTTTCTGAAAAACATTGCTTTTTGATATTATCCGGACAACCCCAGAGATAGAGATTTAGGCAATATTATAATTTATTATAGTGTTACGAGTTACCGGGACTCGAATTAAAATGCCGTTTGAATTATTATAGAGTTTATTACAACTATACAAACACGTATAACACAGGTACAAATATAACCGAACACAACAAATCCAAACGTAATTTAGAAGGTCTTAATTCAATAAAACGCGCAAAGTCCGTCACTATTAGATTCCCGAATGTACACACGTCACGCCCATATCGTAGTTGTAGCTCAACTGACACCCTCTCTCTATCCGGCCATCGTTTTATACTGCACAAATGCAAATGTGCTCGTATCGTATCATCGATATAATTTCCTAGAATCAGATTGTACTTAATCCCTAACACCTGGCTAATGATGCCTGCAAGCAGCCCTAAACGAGTACAATAGAATAATAGGCTGTTCTCCACAATACTAGAAACGTATGCCAATAAATAAGTAAACAAAAAGAAGACGATCATAAGGATTACAATTAGTTCAAACGCCGACAGGTAATAAAATGTGCTTTTACAGATTGTACGTGGAATTTGTCTTTGTCGAAGCCTAAGCTGTAATAATAGCTTTATTAAAATAGTCATTTACTTTTTTTCTTTTCCACCTACACATATTCGAAGTTCTAGAAGATAAAGATCTTTAGATGAGTGATGAAAATGAATCATTAATTTGTCACAGTAGCTATGAATCATATAAATAAAAGAATTTTGGACTTGAATTCTTGATGAACATTAGCACTGTCAACGAAGCTTAAGTTATATTAAGTTCCATACCAAGTTAAAATTACTTTCCTTAGCGCTAACAATTGTTAGCGGGGCTTAAACACAGATTAACTGTTTCTCAGAATTGTAACAACAAACTGTACTGAAACAGTATGCAGCTCACAGGCTTAATTCAAAACTTCATACACACGGATGGGTTTTGATGTCGTTGTTCCGAATATTCCTATTGTGAATTTTCTTACTTTATGTAAATCGGGGTTTCGGAATCTATTAACTTTGGAGAACGTTTCTAAACAAAATTTCATAAAATGAGTATTGATTTGTTAGCCAAGCTATATCAGACTAATTCTCTATTTGTCAAATATTTACCCTAATAATAATATGTATATGTTGTACACTACATATACGTATTTTGAATATAATTTATTACACTTCACTTATAATGGAGTTATATAAATATTATGTAACATTATACCTAAAATACTTATTTTTTAAGTTTAATTATTGATTAGTTACCATATTAATTTATATGCTATTCTTAGAATATGTGTAGGTATACTAGGATAATATATTAAAATCTTAGTATTTTTTTATTTTACAAATCTATAAAATGCAAAAATTCTTACATACTAACTTGTGTCAATAACAATCTCGTAAGAAATTCGAATGAATGCGTTAGTTAAAATGTCAAGATTTTTAGCCTAGGAATTAAATCTAAGTATTGCCATGGAAGAAGAATCTTTTTCCATGGTATTACATAACCTGAAAATGTAAATAATTTAAATGCATTAATAACAAATACAAATCGCTTTGACATTACGTTAATAATGAAGTCATTGAGAGTGTATTATTACAATTATGTTAAAAATTTGCGTATAGACAAGTGGGTTTTGTTAAAAAAAAATCTGTACAGCATTTATATATTTTAATATTTAAGTTAACGTGACTTAGACTCAGTCATAGAAGAGACGTTGGCGCTCTAAGCGTGTTCTTGTGTTGTACTGACGGTCTGTACAACGGGGAGTGCTCTGATGAGCTATTTCATTTGGTGCCTACGTCGCCATTCTATAATTGCACCACTCGCCGGCGATTGGGAGTTTATCCACACTTCCTAGACACTTGGAAGTACTCCACGATTCGTGGGGGACGCTCCTTCATGCCATATGTGTCCAAATTATGGAATGAACTCCCTCCCGCGATTTTCCCAGAATGCTATAATATGGGGCTCTTCAAAAAGGGCGTGAACAGATACTTAAAGTCTCAACGAGGTAGGCAATGCATCGGCTCCCTTAGTGTTGGAGATGTCCATGGGTGACGGTAGCCACCTACGACCAGGTGGTCCGTTTGCCAGTTTGCCTACAAGCTAATATTAAAAAAAAGACTTATATAAACATTAGCAACTACAAGCCGCCTTAAGAAAAAAACATAAAAAATACTGTCAATCATCATAATTTATTAATTACGAGAATAAAAAATGGTGGAAATAAAAGGGATTTAAATTTCAATTAAATCCACAACTACAGTCCGCAAAACTACCTGTACTATTTTAAACACCTCTCAGTTAAAAAGGTACAAATTAAAATGTAGCCTATTTCAAAACGTCAATTACGTTCTGAATTAATGAACACCGCTCTAACTTAATGTTTACTTAAGTTCAGGTCAAGTCATTAGCGCTGGGGGTTACATAGTTTAAAGTTGGTTATTCAATTTCTGTGCTGTAGTCAAATTATAATAGTAGTATAAAGTCGGTTTTACTGAAAACTTTTGTATTATCTTTCTTTTGTCTTTTTCAAAACATTTAGGACGAGTAGTGTTTATTATATCGACATACGACGTTATTCAAGATATAATATGTCAAATTAACAATAAGGACACATAGACAACATCGAAATAAACTCTCTTCCAATATCTTTGGGTCTCATGTCGCCTCTTGTAAAATCTTCATTTTTACACCTATGAACCAGCGTAGATTATAGTCTCCTCACTTTATTGAAGTAGTCCTTCAAAATGGATATGAACCGGCGACCATAAATATTGTCTTCTGCTTCACAGCACAGATCATGGAGTCCATCACGTAATCCATCCATCTCTTTCTTACTATTACTCTTATTACCAACAATCTATCTATTTCACATTCTTTTTGACGTCTATTAAAAAAGATGTAAGGCAAAATTTAAATTTACAAATTTTGTAATAAATAATGTGTTTATTAAAAAATTTCTACAAGTCTTATTAATTAAAAATAGCTGTCTAATTCCCAAATTTCAAAACCAGGTGATAGAGTATTTGCCGGTTTGGATGGCTACCATCCCTGGTCTAGATTACGCCGCTATAGCAACATTGAGTTGTGTTCCAGCATTAGTGGCCAAGTTCCAGTCTCCTTTTTTACAGAGCGGCAGCACATTGGTATCACCTTTGGTGTTACAAATGTCCATAGGTGAAGGTAACCGCTTTCCATAAGGTGGGTCGTCTGCCTGTCGCTGAATTTATGCAATAAAATTTTAAAAATCTTCAAGCGATGAATTTTTTATTAAAAAGACATTAAACGGTTCGTTTATTTGTTTAAACAAAGTGATCCATATAAGCACAAATTTGAATAATTAAAAGTCGTTGATTACAGTTGCGTATTTCAACCAAATTGGTTCAATTTGGTTGAAAGACACAGAACCGTCTAATAACAGCATTGGATTGATCTCCAAACTTTTAAATTTTAGCATACATATTTTGAAATAAGCGCGCGGCTTGATTTTCGCCTTATTTATAGGTATGCCTTTCTAATTTATAACAGAAATTTAAAACAAAATTTGTGCTTTTGATTCAGTAAAGTAAGAAATAAAAACAGTGCAAAATTATAATCGTTTAAAAAATGGAAGAAACAAATCAACAACAACGATTCTTTATTACACAAATGGCGTTACGATGCGCGATCTCTTTTATTATATACAAGGCAGTAATAATGTTCATACCATCTTACGTTTGCTTACGTATACGTTACGAACCAATCTTGGCTTCACTGCGTAATTTCCTGCTTAGGCTATCGTGTCGGTCTGAATCGTAAGGTTGCTGATAGAATTTACAGTGCAGTGATCGCTTTGCACTCTTTATGCGGTTTTGCAGCCGTATCTATAGTCATGAAACTTGGTAATTATGTCCAGTAAGATTCCAACACAGATATCGGGTACATTTGACTGTTAATATTCAAAATATAAAAAAAATAAGACAGAAGACGTTATTTTACTAAGCGATACAAAAAAAAATAGATTATATCTATTAATAACAGTTACATATCGTAATTTGAAATCTGACTGACAATACCCACACGACTATGTACATGGAAATAAAATTTCAGCCCTCAGTTGCATGTACGATGGCAAACCTTAATTTGAAGTTGCTTTACAGCTTTAGTACGGATAGACAGACAGACGATGGACATAACAAACACACAAGGATCACGATTTGGTTAAAGAACCCTAAAACATTTATGTATATTGTCTAGACATGATCTTTTTCCATATAAAATATATATCCTTTAGATATACTAAATTCAAAAATGCAAGTCACTGCAAAATCGTATTAATATCACTTATCTCAAACATATCCATTTCATCCCAACAACGATTAGAATATAAGATAATTACACTAAGAACAAAACATAGGGCCGTTTCTACAGTAATTCATCCGGAGGCCTCCCAACTCCCGACCAGTCTCCGGACATTAATTTTAATATATACGTAACGTGACCAGATTTCCCCGAACTAAATCGGGACAGACAGGAAAAGCTAGTTAGTGAAATGAACTATAAATCTATTTTTGGAATATGGCTTTTTGTTAGCATGGAAATAGTACTTTATGAATTATCCAAGTGTATAATTTTATCATGGTAGTATGTACAGTACAAAATTAGATAGATAGATAACACTTTATTATACACCAATAGAGAAATGAACTTAAAGACTAAAATTATATCTAGTTATGTAAAAAGGGCGTTCTTATCGCTAAAAGCGATCTCTTCCAGACAACCCCAAGAATGAATTGAGATGACAATGGCGATGGTGGTATGCGTAATATATAGTACGTACTACTTACTTTTTAATAAAAAAATACTTAAACGTTATATATATATATATATATATATATATATATATATATATATATATATATATATATATATATATATATATAATTATGTAATACTTAAAGTATGTTTAATTCTCAAAATGATTAATTAGTAACCAAAATCTTTCATACAGCTTTCCTCGCGTTTAATAATTAACAAATACAAAGTGAAATCAAAGAAACACCTATTTACAAAAAACTTATTGAGAATAATAAAACTTAAAAAATAACTACGTACATACATAAATATTTACAGATAAAACAAATGGATTTCAAACCGCTGTTGGTAGGGAGAGTTCCCCAAAATACTAGCCTCATTTTTACACTATATGGCTATGTTAATGCATTCCCCTAAATAAAGACCAGCCCTTTGGACAAGCAAGACTTGTTTTTGCCAATGGAAATCCGATTCAGGACCGTAAGCGGCGACAAGGGCAGAACCTTGGGGGGATAGTTCGTGACCCGTGTGTGGGATTCGCCAGATTGCCGGATGCCCAGTCAGAACTGGTGTCATGCTATTGCCACTCCCCAGTTAAGGATACCCACTAAAACCAAGCAAGACTTCTTTCAACCACATTGAAAGGTTTTTATAGAGATGATAATGCTGATATTAAGCTGATCAATCAAATGAAAGAAAACGATGACATACAATGACATTGAATGATTTAATTGTATGTTTTGATTGTTTTTTTTTTGTTTGAGTTCAGCAGACAGGCAGGGGTCCCTCTTGATAAAAAGCGGTTACCATCGTCTATGGAAATTTGTAACACCAAAGATACTACCAATGTACTGGCGTTCTCTATAGGTAAAGACTGGAACCTGGCCACTAATGCTGGAACACAACTCAAGTCTATTGGCGGCATACTCTAGACCAGGGGTGGTAGCCATCCAGACGGGCAAATACCCTACAACTTGGATCTCTTTAGTTTCTTCATACAAATTGAAAGACACAAATAAACCGTCTAATGTCCGCGTAAGTGTCGTATCCTCAATAAGAGTGAAAATAATGTAAATTAATATAGAAGAATGACATTTGTTATATTTTCAGAAAATATAGGTATAATATCGGTTAAAATTGCTCAATAGCTGTAGGATAATGATCGTTTTAAAAAAAATATCATTTTGTAGAAATGTTAGTGTTGATTGAAATAATTTATCTCCCGAGCTGTCATAAGAACTGGGTAATGGCATATTGAACCAATTATAAATTAAGACCTGTTTGTCAAAACACCTATCATAAGCAAATAAAATACATTTCATTTCCTTCGTTTGACAACAGTGAATGATCTACAACTTGCCTGAGCCTGAGCCTTTGTTTGCAGGTTATTCTAGAACTTAAATGGTTCGATAAACAAATCGTTGAGAGACGTGTTTAAAAAGAACACATTAAAAAACTGTCCTAATAACATTCCCGAATAATGGTCGCATTAAATACGTCTTTCGCGCGAACATCATTTCCGTCATTATATCGTTATTGCGTCATAAATTTTGCATGTAGTAATTGCGTGTGTGAAATTTATCAACTTATGTAAGAAATTATATACGTATGTTATTTACTTTACGTGTCAAGGTTATGTATAATCCTCTCAAGTCTTACTCGTGTTTATTCTGACATAGGTTTTCCCACGCGACTTTGCTTTGTTTTTGACAGATATCCAAATAAAAGAACGAACGAGGTGATTTATAAATGTAGATTTTAAGGTACGCCACTGAGACAAGCGACTGTGACATGAAATATAATACTGCGACACATGATAGACCCGCTTTGTATCTGGCTTTTCTTAGAATTTTTGCCGTTCGCGGTCGTTCGTCTCGCGCTCCAAATGTTTGCATAAGGATGGAGCTTCATCTGCTATAGTGTTACAGATATACGGTCTTATTCATATCGAGTTAGAGTTAGTTTGTCTCGGTGACGTACCTGACAGTCTCACAGGGTTCCATTTTTATCATTTGCTTACTGAAACCTAAAATGATAATAACTTTAATAAGCATCATCAAATAAATAATAATAAATATTCAAATAAATAAATGAAAAAGTTTAACGTAAATGTTGATATAACTTTATTTCATGTGTATGTATTTAAAACAAAAACCTGAATTTATGTACCACCTACATCATCAGATTTGCTAAGAATATCATATAAGCACTATAAGTTAGGTTGCCTGGAAGTGACCGTTTTAAGCGATAGACATTGTTTCGCTTAACAATAATGTAATCGAAATTTTGTGTCTATTATTTTGGTTTGCAATAAATCTATCTATATTTCTATCTAATAGAGTGAATAGTTTCAAAGTAAAATTATATAATATATACAAACAAACGTCCAGAAGGAATTATGTATACAATATAATAAAAAAAACCATATACAATTCTGCATATAAAACTAACGGTATAAAAAGGTTTTCATTGTAGAGGAACTAGTGTTTTTTTCAAATACAATTGCGTAAACTTTGTGGAGGCCAAAAAAGCTTCCATACACGTGGTCAATAAAACATTTATAGTCGGCGAACCCGTCAGTTTTATGGACGCTAATATATTTTTTATTTCATCCTCACCCTATATATCTTTTCGCTTCAACCGAATTGATGAATAGGCTCAACATTAGGCAATTTTCTGACAATGGAAGGAAAATCATATATTTAATTTCGGATTTGACGTATATTTATACATCAAGTTTAGAAAAGTCATGATAGCTGTTGCCAGCTTCCAAGTGTAACATTGTCTCCTTGTAAAATCGTATTGTAACATTCCCCCTTCAGCCACTAATATATTCAATTATTACTAATTGAATATATACGTTGGTGAAGGGGGTATGTTACAATTCGTAAGTATCCAGAAAATCAACAACATTTTTTTTATTATCAGACGACCTGCTTAGTGATCGTCAATACGGTTTTCATCGAAATAGCTCAACAGGAGATCTTCTAGCGCACGCCACACACATCTGTTGTGAAGCCATCGTTAAGAATGGAGAAGTGCTTGCCGTTTCTCTTGATGTCTCGAAGGCATTTAAAAGGGTCTGGTACGACAGTCTTATTAGCAAACTTCCAGCATACGGATTGCCTGACAGTCTCTGTGCTTGGATATCTGATTTCTTGAGGGAACGATCGATAAGAGTGGTTATTGATGGCTGCTTTTCCGATTACATGGCAATCAGTGCCGGAGTCCCTCAGGGATCTGTTCTCTCCGCAACTCTCTTTGTGCTGCATATTAACGATCCACTTAAACCCGTAGTTTTTGGCTACGCAGACGAAAGCACGGTTGTGGAGAAATACATGTCCAGTGCGCGAGATAACAGAGCCCAGATCCAGTTGCACAGAGAGACGATGGTCGAACGGCTGAACGTATCCTTGCAGGTAGTCTCCGAATGGGGTAATGCAAACTTGGTTACGTTCAAGGCCTCCAAAACCTAGGCGTGTCTATTCTCCGCAAAGCGGAGTCTATTTGATATGACTCCCACTGTCAGGGGTGTGTCCATTACATAGACTAATAGACTCCAGCTTCTGGGCATCTCTTTGACTCCAACACTCAATTTTGGCACGTAAGTAGAGTCTTTAGCGCAAGTGGCGGCCAAAAAGCTGGGTGTACTCGCAAAGGTGAGACAGTACTTCACGTCGGAACAACTGCTGAACTTATATCAGGCACAAGTTCGGTCCTGCATGGAGTACTGTTCACATCTTTGGGACGGATCAGCCAAATACCAGTTGGAAATGTTGGAATCAATTGAGAAAAGAGCCCGGAAACTGGTCGGCAATGATAGTCTTTTTTATGCTCGACTTCAGAGTCTAGAGCATAGACGTAAGGTCATGGGGCTGACTGTCTTCTATCGGATACATTTCGGGGAGTGTTCTTTAGAATTGCACGAGCTGATTCCTCCATTCCCTTTTTACCATGAGGCAACCAGACGCACCGGTTTGCGCCACCGTTACATGGTGGAAACACCACCAGTCAGAACCAAGCGTTTCGCTTCATGTTTTCTGGTGCGCACTGCCGAAGAGTAGAATAATTTGCCGGAGTCTGTTTTTTCTGACAAATACAATCTAGATACCCATTCACTTGTGACTTGAAGACTTTAAGTCTTCAAGCCACGAGTGAATAGGTATTTTCTAAGTAAGCGTGCTCCATCCTAGACTGCGTCATCACTCAACATCAGGTGAGACAGTCGTCAAACGCAAAACTCCCATAAAAAAAAAGTTTGTCTTTATGCAGAACTTTATTACTTCCTATTAATAAAAGCTCAAATTTTAAGTACTAATATAGTTTGTCTCATTTGATTCATCTTCTTTCAATGCACGAAACAAACAAGCTACATATCCCCTTTATCCATTCATGTTTTCAATTTCAATAATTTAGCCACTTCTAAGGTAAAAGCTGGTGGGCATTTAACCTCATTGTTTAATTTCTACAAATAAAAATACCAAACCAAAGAATTCTAGATTTTAAAATAACGAAATCTAATGTGCATTACTAACAAGAAAGGAAAACTACTGCAGAAATCAGCACATCAAGTTTATCAATGTATGAAACTCGCTAATTCACCTTAAATACGTATGGCGAGTATACCGTGCTTTCGCTTAAAATGACGAGAGCTGATCATATCTCTGGGTTGTTAAAGATTGATAACTTTCAAAAATAATTTAAAAGTGCAAGAAAGTTCTGAAGATGGGCCGAGGACGAAATTAATATAAGACAGGCTTACAATGTTGTAAAATGAATTTTAGATTTTCCTAAGACTTACCCAGAGGCTTCGCCGAAACGACGTCAAAGAACGTAATTCTCGTTTCATCTCTATAGGTTTTATTTCACCAACCAAATGGAGCCAGACTCCATTTCAAATTAATATTTGTGTTCTAAATTTAAATATTAAAGTAGTAGTTTTAATGCAATTCACTACAATGGCAGGCAAGGGAATCTTAGTCCATAAAGCCAATTTTGATATAAAAGTAGCGCAGTTGAATTGTAGGCTACAACCGACGCCATTCAACGGAGGTCTTGTGAAAACTCGAAAGGCCACATTTGACTTTACTACTCAAAAACTATCAATATTCTACAAATGTTGTTTGAGAGTATTTTTTAGCAAGTAAAACTGCGCAACACAACCCCCCCCTTCAATTCTCGCCAAAAACTCTTTAAATATAAAAAAAAGAAATAAGTTTATGGGCGACGGCTAGTACGTCATTTCAATACCAATTTTTAAAAATTGTTCACATCTGAGCGCTCAAAGAAAAAACACGTAAACATTCAAAGAACCTTATTTTCGCTTTAATAAGTAGCTAATATGAAGAATTTCCGGCCTTATACTGCAATACAAAGAAGTTCATTTGTAAATAAGCGGAGTGAAAAACTAGAAAGAGTTTTGCCGTGTAAATTGTACATTACAAAAGAGAAATAATACTCTGTGATATTACAATCCGTTATTTTGAGGTAATGAAGGTGGAATCGCATTGAAATTGCCGTCGTTTTCCATGAATTTTCCAATACTAAATTGAAGTTACCGTTGCTACATATTTTTTTCTATATTCTATGAAATGTTTATGGAACATTGCAATAAATAAATTTTAAAATCAAACTAAATTTAAACTATTTGTTACGGCACACATTTAAATTCTTACATTTATAATAAACAATTAACATTATTTGGTTAAATACAAATGTCATTCGAAGTCTTGAAGAAAAAATATTTCTAAAAAGTGACAGGGTCATTCTTTGCTGTACAGTTTAATCTTATCTATAAAGACCCCCGGAACGATTCATCGTTACGATGGGTCTTGTAACAACCCCCCCTATAAAAATAGGTAAACCAGAGATTGGCTGATCTCTCCCTCTATATATATATAAACAATATACATATAAGAGCAAAGAGTATATGGATACTCTAAAATTTTTCCGCCCTTAGAATTGTAATTATAAAGAAATCTATTATAGAATTTCTTTTTGGTTTGATTGGCTGTGATAATATGTCTAGTGATAGGTATCCTACGTTGTGTATATAAATATTGTAATAACTCAGTTCTATGGAAATTTGTCCAAACAAGGAAATCATTTAAAAGTTCAGAAGTTGAAATATCATACCCAGTATTAATGACGGATTGTGATTAACTATTAGATTTACTGAACTACTTGCCTATTTTAGTTACCTATAACGAAACTAGGGTGAACGGAATAATCTACTTCGAATACCTTCCTAAACCTATAAATATAATACGTTATTAATAAGAGTTTGATTGAGTAGATTTTAATATTAGAATAATATGTGTATATAATATGTATGTAGAGATGCGTATCTATGTATTTTGTAATACATAAAGTGTAGTGTATGTAAAGTATATATGTAAGTATGTATATATGTAGTTATGTAATATGCATGTATAATATGGTGGGTAATTTTACTTATGATATTAAGAAACGAAGTAAAAGTATGATTTCTACAAATTTGATATAGGTATTATATAGACGTTTGTATGATTTTAGTGGTTATGAACTAAGAGTTTAGTGAGTATATAAATAGAATATAAAATTATGGAGATTGGGAAGGATTTAATTAATGAAGATTTAATAAAAGGTATAATAAACCCAAAATTCCTTCCACCGGGTCAAGAAGTGATCCTCACAATCACTTTTTATTATACCTTCTGGATAAGAAAGGAACTAGTCGATGAACCAATCCCAAAAATATATCCTTTAAATATTATGTGAGTCATTTAGACCGATAATCCAGTTCGGTTAATGTGTGTGTGTAAGGCCAGAATTGGGTTTTGAGAGTGCCGAAGCAACTCACAAAAATACATAGCGTCCTTTCGGTACGTAGTATCGTAATACTGCCCTATGAGGCTATCTAGAATAAATAGGCTGTCTTTCTGTAAATAGAATTTAGACGCCGTGTAATTAGTAATATAGCACTCAGGTGGGAAGCACTTACTAGTCACGCATGTATTGATTTGAGATATAGGCCACGAAGACGAGCGTTTTACCAAACATTTCATATCAGCATTTAAATGACTAACAATAATTTATTGAAAGTGCCAATACGCAACTTTCAAAAATACATTGTGAACATGTCAGACGGTTCGAATATTACGAACGTGCACTGCGAGTTACTATGCCTAGGCCAACTATCTATTAAAGAATCATCGACCATAGTTAGACAAGTAAGCTGTATCAGCGCTCAAGCAGATACACCGCTGACGAACACAAGTATTATATAATTTAGTTACAATATAAAATATTGGCTCATTCCCCAGTATGAGGATAGGAAGGGTATAATATGATACCTTTGACATAACCTTACCTTTTAAGTGTTTTACTTTAGGGCAAATAACTATCAATTGAAACAGTCATTTGAATCAGAGTTAATCCCACTGATAATCAACACAGGAAGGCAGGCATTCAATGCCGAACTGAATTTAACAGTTCATTGGTGAGTCATTTTTACCTCAACACAGTCCAAGTCAAACTAGACCAGACAACAAGAGCCGTTTACTTAAGCAGACAAGACAGTTAGAGCACTGACTCGAGGCACTTCCTGATAACAAACCATTCCGTCGCATTTGTCTAATCGACGTTTGCGAACGACCTATGTGTAAAACACAAACTGTCGAATGAGAATGTCACGATAATAAATATCGTACCCAGGTAGGCAAGAATCATGTACTATAGCTACGATGTACAATTCTCAAGAACTAATCGAGCTATCTGTCCATTTTACCAAGCACTGCATTTATAAGGTAGAAATGACTAAACAAGAACTTGTAAGTAAAGAATAGAATAAATATGTATAGGGCTTTTAACCCTGATCCAATTTAAACTGGCATGGATTTACCACAAACGAAAACACATTACCTCGCTGAAACTTACTATAAATGATAAGTTACAGCTACTTTACCTTGACATATACATGTATATAATATCTCGTATAGAGCAAAAGATACCAGTGTAAAGTACAAGGATTATAACGTGAACTTCATTTATATAATCGTTGATATAATAAATATTAAAAATTTATATAATGTTTAGTGTTATAAAATGATGTATTAAACGACTTCAATTAAGCGTTAATCCCAGTTGTATTAGCAATCTTTGTCTTAAAGCCAGGGGACTCGCTATCAGAATAAGTATTATATAAACGCTACTATAATTTTTATGATATCAAATGATTTCGACAGGAAACAAAGACCAGTAACTCCGTATTTATCGTTTTATTAATGACGCCCCTTAGACTTATTTAAAGTAAGAGAACCAATATTATAAACGTAGAGTTTGAATTCAACCTTAAAGATATAGTTCGGTCAAAGATGTTAGAAATACGTATATCAGATCATAGTGTTTTGAATAAATAGTCAACGTTATTTATAACATTACGATGTACAACTATCATGTAATGAATTAGTAATAATTTTGAATAATATATTCATTCATATAGCTTAAACGTAGGATTGCTCAGCTTAAATAAATCATTATAGAATATATTTTAATACATCTAATAAAGAGATCCTCGGCTATTTTGAATTAGTATAAAATTACGTACATTACTCCACCTGAAATTCAATTGAAAAATCCTGCTTATACATTACTCCGTAGATCCCAGACTAACTCTATTCAACCACCTATATAAAAGCAAACAACTATTAGCAATATGACTACCATGCTAGTCCTCGTCATTAAACGGGGACTCTATTACTCACGTAACCGCTACTATTATTTCAGGATTTTGATGACTGGAATGCGCCTAACTGGAACCACTTTTAATCTATCGATCTCCGCACAGATCGGACTAACAATACGGACTACTCATTTCTAAAACTTTGACGCCTATATAATTTTATTATAGAGAATGATTTATCACGAGATTATTAATTAATTTGTCGTATTGAATCAAAACTGCTACTAATCTAGTGCTAGTTAAGAATTAAATAATGAATTAAATGAACCCCAAAATCTTTAAATCACGTAATCATATGATTTTATGTGAAAGTTAAAATCAACCGACAAATGTAACGACGAAACTCTAACAATACATTACTACTACTTTTGTTCTAGAACCCCGCTAGTATATTTTACCAATTAAAGACGTCTATTCTCATTTAATTCCGCCCCCTTTTTGTCTACGCTTGAATTAGAAATTCAAAAATCAAACTAAAACTAAAGGATATTAATTATTAACAGAATCTATATTTAACTATTACTATTTAAATAATAAATAACAACACTACAACTTCGTTCGCGTAGCTCAACGGCGTACCCGGAGCTATATTTCGACCGCGTGATCCAATAATAATAACCCGATGGATCTCAGACTTGACAGCGAGGCTTCGACCTCTGAACGACGGACTACACAACTGTCAAATCTACAAGTAAAACTCGCGAACTCACGCTTCGAAAGACTGTCTAAAATTCCTCACGAGAGTCCCTGTGTAAGTCTGTCTGAAAATCTGTCAGAGTTACCCCAAAAGTCTGTGTAAAAGTCTATACAGGAACCTTCGTGAATCCTCGTTGAAAGTCCCCCTTTTCGATCTACTTCGCGATTTCCTCCGATTCGATTAATCCCTCTTTCCAGATCTACCTCGCGATTTACTCCGATTCGAATAATAATCTAATCCTTTCCCGAACTACTTCGCGATTTACTCCGATCGATTAATAATATTCTTCCTATTTCGACTGTGTCGCAGGCTTTTATTCTCAAAAATCCTGCCACCACCACTTCCAATAAAGGGGTGTTCTTTCATTATTTGGACCGCCCCTTTCAGCGATCCTTGATTGTTTTAGCGTTATTTGTAAATTAGACCTATTTGGCCTTAGTTTAAGAGTGTTAGTTAATTAAATATGATTGAGAAATTATCGATCAATCGATCTATACTGCAAATGCAAATATGTGTCTTAACTGTGTTACTATAAGATTCAGATCAGGTAACACTCAATAATGATCAATTCCTTAGAACCAGTAGATTCCTATCGTCATTTCTTTATGCCCTGACTATGTTTTAAAGTATGTACAATTGTAAATTAAAGTTCAATAGAATCATACGCATTATTAGTTTTGGTTTTAAACTTTAATATTTCTTACTTGTTTTCTTTAAAGTACAAAAGTTTTTATTACATAAGTACATGTTTAGTAAGTTATAGTTCAAAATAAAATTCATAAGCATGGTGGATCCGTTACAGTCTGAAGAAAATCGTGACGATCCATCGCGTCGAATTGCCGCTCAACACACGAAGCGATTGTTCAAAATGATTGGTCGTTGCGATTGTTCGTACGCAGAAAAAAGTGTGTCATCACAGAAATTCAAAATATGCCCTCTTTGAAAATGGATAACGAACTTCTGTTCATTACCTATGTAGCGATAAGTTTAATCCGGCTACAGAAGAGAAGAAAACCTAGAAAAGTGTAGGTCAAGAAATGGCTATTAAAGCGAAATCAATATTCACATGTGAATATTTTAGACGAATTAAGATTCCACCCAAAAGACTGGCACAACTATATGAGAATATCTAAATTGAGTATACATCTTTGATTTATCGTCGCGATATTCATGATTGTATTGGTTTATGTTGCGATCACGATATCGTCTTCGATCAAATAAATCGTTAACGATTTGGACATACACCATCGATTCGCCGTTGCGATCGGTCTGAAACGACGAATCATATGGAATGTTTATTAAGTTATAAACATGCCGTGTCTGAGCTAGAGAATATAGTCTATTCCAGTTGTTTATTTTAAATAGCTTCAAACGACGGAGAACACGATGCAATTTCTTTAGATTTCTTGTCTGTCTGTTTGTTTGGGATTCACGTAAAAGCTACTGGGCCAATTTCGATACGGTTTTTGCTGATCGACAGCTAATTTTTAGACTTAAAATCTGCGCTACTTTTTATCCCGGGAATGCCGCGAGAATTTTTCTGATAATGATTTAAAATGGCCAGATTAAAAAAAAACAAAATCCAATGTGATTTTTTCACTGATCGATAGGAAATTTTATGTAATAAAACGTGTGTTATTTTTTATTTTAGTTTTCTAAGAAAATTAATATAGAATAATAGTTGCAGGAATTTAATTTATTTAAGCAAAAATCGTGTTTGTTCTATATGTCTTAATTGTTTAGTGGAATGTCCATTTTTGTGCTCCCAAAAGAACTCATTTGGCGTCATAGTAGGTTGGGGAAAAAGTCTTTTCGCATATAGTATGTATGAACTTGTAATAAGATCTCTTTAGCTATACCATTTGCATCTGGCTGGTTTTGGTATCAAAAAAAGATTTAATTTTAAAGAAGACAATTCCAAATTCTAATTAGGAAAATGTGTGATTTTCATTTGTTTTTCTTATTGCTAAAATGAGTGAATCTAATGAAGAAATTCGATACATTTTAAAATTTTACTACTAAAAAGGTAAAAATGCAACACAAGCCGCGAAAAAATTTGTGACGTTTGTGGACCTAATGCAGTATCTGTGAGAGTAGCGCAAATTTGGTTTAAGCGTTTTCAATCCGGAAATTTTGATATCAAAGATGCACGTCGCTCTGGTCGCCCTGTTACGGACAAAATTGATGCCATTTTTGAAAAAATGGAGCAAGATCGGCATATTAGTAGTTACCTTGTAACTGGAGAACTGGGATTTTGGTGCATTTGAAAAAAGCTGGGTACACAAAAAAGCTCGATATTTGGGTGCCTCATGAGCTCAATGAAAGAAACCTAATGAACCGTGTACTCATTTGTGATTCTTTATTACGACGTAATAAAACCGAACCATTTTTGAAGAAGATGTTAAGTGGTGATGAAAAGTGGATCACGTACGACAAGAACGTGGGAAAAAGATCGTGGTCAAAGGCCGGTCAGGCTCCACAGACTGTGGCGAAAACCGGGTTAACTCGCAACAAGGTGATGCTGTGTGTATGGTGGGATTGGAAGGACATTATTCATTAAGAGTATGATCTGTGATTAGGAGCTGTTACCGCCGGGCAGGACCACCGATTCTGAACCGTACTGCGAACAACTGATGAGATTAAAGCAAAAAGTTGAGAGAAAGCGGCCGGAATTAATCAACAGAAGGGGTGTAGTTTTTCACCATGATAACACTAGACCTCACACATCGTTAGCCACTCAGCAAAAATTACGAGAGTTTGGCTGGGAGGTGTTAATGCATCCACCGTATAGTCCTGACCTTGCAGCTTCAGATTTTTACCTGTTTCAGTCTCTGCAGAATCCCTTAGGCAGTGTCAGGTTAACATCATGAGAGGACTGCCAAAACCACTTGTCGCAGTTTTTTGATCAGAAGCCCCAAAATTTTTATAGCAATGGGATCACATCCCTACCTATAAGATGGCAAAAAGTTATCCAACAAAATGGCACCTACATACTTTAATCAAATGTAAATAAACTTTTTAAAAAAACCTTTTGATTTTTTGTATAAAATGCGAAGAAACTTTTTCCCCAACCTATATAATTACTACAATCTGAATGTGGTTTCCGTTACTTCAGTCCAGGTTTTGCTCAGTGTCTTTAAGTTTTTTTTTTTATTGCTGAAGCACAGCAGACAGGCTTACGGCCCAACTGTGATGGAAAGTGGTTACCGTCCCCAATGGACATTAGCAATACCAGAGGTGCTGCCAATTTGCTGCCGGCCTTGAAGGAGAAACTGGAACCTGGCCACTGATGCCGGAACTCAACTCAAAGTTGTTATGTTGGCATATTCTAGACCAGGGGTGGTAGCTATCCACTCAGGCAAATACCCTACCACCTGGCTGTGGGTTGTTTTGTCGCCTCTTACGACAGACCGCCCGGCCGCAGGAATTTATATTCTTTCCCCGTTCCTGCACGGGGAAAACGGTCCTTTTGTACTACTATATCAGTACTCACTATGATAATTGGTTTATGCTATCTATATGCCTTCTTCGTGCCTCGGAATTTGAACAGATTTGCATAGAACTGCTATAATTCCCGCAGGATACGACTTGACATTTAGGAATACCAACTTACCAACTCCCATGGAAAGCTCTAGTATGGCAATAAATCATAAAAGAATAAAATCTATAAAAGATCACATAAATTTGAGAAGTTTATCAAAACAGCTGACAATTTCACTTTGTTTGGTGGGTATGCATCAATCATTGTCAGAATGTCGTTGACAACACCTCTAAAAGTTCCTATCTGAGAATCTCAAACATTTTCCTTTCAACAATATAGAATTATATCACACACATTTTGTTCGGGGAAATATAAAGAGAGAATAAGTCTTATTCCTATTGAGTTAGAGTAAGTTTGTAGACTTCTTTAAGGTTCTTAAAGAAGCTTATTAAGTGACTTTATATTTAATACTAGCTTTTGCGCGTGGCTTGGCTCGCGTTAAAAGATGTGGTCATGAAGTGGGCATATTATGAACCTTAATTTTTAATAAAACGTACCTAATTATAAATATCGGTTATGCTATCTAGCGAAGACATAACTAAACATGAGAATAACAAAATAATATTCCTACTGTCATTGTCATTGGCATGATGACGTATTTGTTAGTGAATTGCAATGGTGGCGCCATAAAACGCGACCGGAACGCCATCTTTTCGGCTATATTCATCTATCCCTCGGGAACAATACTTTTACCTGGATGAAAGGTACCCTATGTTCTTTTCTATACTCCTAACAAAGTGTATACAAAATTTCGTGACGATCTGTTGCGTCACAAACAAACTCACTCACATACGTATTTATAATATTAGTTATTATTATAATTTGCCTCGCGGCTATGCCGCGTGTCAAACTCCAGGCGGTAGCTTTATATTTTACTCGTCTAAAAATTTGTAGGACGCCGAACTTCAGAAAAATACAGTACGCGATTCCAACACTTTGTTTCACTTTCCACATCTAAACACAATTTCCATCATCAACTTTATACCACACTTTAACCTTTACAAGTTCACAGATCACGGTCGAATAATCCGATTTCAACAAACACTAGCCGTTTTTATATTTTTATATTTTTTATTTTATATTTTTGTGCTAAAACCACCACCACCCAAGACTTGTGGAAACAGTCGGTGTCTCAAGTGGCACCATCTTTACACAGCGAATGTTCACGGGAACAAGGTTTTTATAACAATACAACTACTTATTTTCACAACTGTCAAAGTTATACAGTGTATATAGTTTACTTACACAGTTCCATATAATCTAATAAATTATGCCATTATAATACGAGTAATTACTACAACTATACTTTCATCTATAAGTACATATTAGCTGCCATATATTTTAGAAGAAATCTAATTTACTTTTTAAGATATATACAAAGATATAAGAGAAGAAGAGAAATAATAACAAAGAAACTAAGTCCATATAGTCTAAGCAACTGCCCAGCAAAAGATGATTCGATGCCACCCTGATTTAAAGTAATAAATACCACGATGACATGTTATTTATGACAACGGCTACGTTCCACGAAAGCTGACACTGACCACGTATACGATGGCAATTTTTCCTGTTCCGCTTGCTTGCGGGCATTACAATCCTAAACTGTAGTGGAACGGATTATGGAGCGTTGATGTCATTAACGACGAAATACACAAATGTCATTGGTTGATTTGAAAATCGCGTCTTGTTCAATGTCGATCGATACAGAGAATTAAGGCTCTGTGGTCAGCGTCCACTTCGACCCAGCTCCTGTCATGGGTCGTTGTGAGCGCTATGTGATCGAAAATAATGACGTCAATAGTGACGTTTTCGCCACGACTATAACGACCGTGGTCGTCATGTGGAACGGCAGACGGCGCATTTTAGGTGTTGTGAGATACTAAACGAACGCGGCCATGGTGGGTATTTTTCTGAGAATTGTAAAACGCGATTACAGCGCCATCTATTTTACTAATCCGTCCATTCTAAGGAAACTACATCATTTACCGGAATAAATGTATCCTAAGTGTTAACTCGGGTTACAAACCAGCACTATGTCGAGTTTCATTTATATACGTTCAGTAGTTTTCAAAAAAGATACGATCGCAGCGCCATGTTTTTCACTATTTTTGTCTATGCCACAGAAAAGACTTCATTTATCGAACTGACAGACAGAAAAAATTTATTTTTTATGAAATTATGTAGTTTATTGTTTAATATTTTGTATACGTACATATTTTTTCGACGTATAATGAAAATAAAAGTATATAAAATATTTGAACTAATACAATAAAAAAACCATATTAATTACATTGTATTTTACCCATAGTTCCTCAAGACTATAAGTAGAATACTGAGCCTAGGTCACCGTCAAACTATATTCATATTAAAATAAGTTACAAAATGTCTTTAAATTAAAAATATATTAAACTAAAAGTAAAATTAAATATCAAAGAGGAGAAATTGTGTTTTCACCTTGTATTGTAACACATAATCTATGAGCAAAATATAGGTTAGCTCTTTGATCGCGTGAGCCGATGTCTTGCTAAAGATTCAAAACGTTAGAAACCCACGAACCAAGTTTTTAATTGATTAAATTAAATAACTTATTATTTGTGGAGGTTAATTTTATGTCAGTGGTGCGTCGATGATGGTTACCCCGTTGGATGGGGTTACGCACCAATGGCGAGGGCCTATGGCTCAACCGGCGCGGGTGTTAGGCTCGACCGCTGGAGAGGAAGTGTACAAACGACGAGTAGTTGTATTCTTGATGTATTTCGTTGATTTATTAATATACCATTAAACTCAAGACTATATCGACGTCTCCGTGCAATACCCCAGTAATATATTCTACTATTACTGAAAAAAAATGTTATCAGATTTAGCATCTGTGACTTAGTATCTACATATGTATGCAATTTTTTAGATCTTTTCTACTGTTACTTAAGAAAAAAATCCTCAAAACATTTTTAATGCACGGTACTTTTTTGTTTTTAAGACAAAAATGTTTTTTCCTGGAGAATTTGAGTTTTCCGAAACTAGATTTTTCATTGGAGCATTGATATACTGTTGCAAGTCGATACTAATCCTTTGCAGGTGTCTTATTACCCCTTTAAATTTGAGTGATCTATTGTTCGCGCTAATCTCTTTGTTCACGGCACCGTAAGAAGTTATAAAAACTTTTTTGCCTCTGCTGGTATTTGATGCGAATTCTTGGAAGACATTAAGCTGACCATTTAACGGTTTCCAGTACCACTGGGCAACATGTTGCTAGGAGGCCATATCTAATTTATAAATAGATGAGGGTCGGTCAGTAGAGAAATGCACCAGTCGTGTTCTGACTGCAAACGAGGAACTAGTGCACTTTCGCAGTGAGTGTCTTATAACGACGAAATTTGCGCGATTTACGTGATAACGATTTTCTGCCCTACGGTTCAGTTTTGTTCTATTCGGCTATACTTGTAAGAACTGTGAATTACGTGTTTATACTTCTAATAAGCTTTGTGATAATTCCATTGACATTTTCGAATTTACATCCTGCAAATCTCCTACAAATTCGTAACAATACAAGTATCTTAACCAAAACACATTAAAAACCTATATCATAAACATGTTCCTGAGACATCTCCGATGGTTATATCTTTTTTATGCATTGACATATTTTGTCACGTATATGAACTGTCCAAAGTTATAACCTTGTTATACAGTAATCAATTAATCCACATACAGGACGTAATATTATTCAATAAGAACATTTTTGATATTAAAATGAACAATATAATATAATATACTTTTCTGAACTAATGATATATGTATATATTAAATAATGATATACATATCTAAACTAGCGATATACGTATCTGAACTAATGATATACATAAGTGAACATAAAAAAAAATGTTCGTTGTGTACAAAGCCCTTGCAAGTTCCATGTCAGTGATTTTCCCCTCAATTGCTGAAGACTCAATCCCTTGGTGTTATTATGACACGGTGCTGAAAAGTTTCTTTTGGAATAAATTGCCGGATCATTAAGATAAGCACAAGGAACACGGTGGCCGGATAAGATGTGAGGTTATAAATTGATTCATAATGGCTTCGGTTTTTGAGAGAATTATCTTTGTATAAAAACGCTGTCTTATATCGCTAAAGACGTAAAGATAAAGTTGAAATTATATACGCTTCTTTTATGTCGAACTTGTTTAGAGATTTGTAGTAAATAGTCAAAACAAAAAGAAATGTATTTATTTAACAGACAATATAGACCGAGTTGTATTGTGTACCATTCTTAGGAACTTCCATATCTCAAAGAAACTTTTTGATATGATCATAATGGCCACTAATGGGTGAACTATGCATGTGCGAGTGGCAAGAGAGTTTTCCGATGACTTTGCGGTGATGACCGGACTAAAACAGAATGATGCCCTCTCATCTAAGCTTTTTAATCTGGTGCCGGAATATGTGTTTAGAAGACTGATGACACTCGAAGTAGGCGTGTAGCTAAATGTAAAGCATAAGATGATAGGACATGCCGATGACTTAGCCCTATTAGAGAAAAGCCGCGAAGAAAATACAGAAGCAGCTAAGGCCTTAGAGCGAGAGGCAGAAAAGGTTGGTCTCAAGATTAAAAATGATAAAACGGAGTATCTTCACATGAAGCGGTACAAAATACCCGTATTGCGTACATATACGTTCATGTTGGAGACACTGTATAAAGGTACGAACAAATTCAAATATCTGGTATGCACAATCACAGACACGAACTCCCGACAGGAAGATATACACATCCATGTTCAAAATGCACTCAAGTGCAGTGCTGCCTTACATAAGGTGTTAGTGTCCAAGCTCCTAAACAGGAAAACTAAAATTTGCATCTACAAAACTGTCCTTAGGCAAGTTTTGATGTACGGCTGTGAGGCCTGGACACTGATACTTAAGGAGAAGAACCAACTGTTAGTCACAGAGAGGAAAATCCTCAAGAAATCTTGGGCTTAACAAAAAAAGGAGATGGTAGGCAGAGGGTCCGAACCAACTCCAAAATAGAAAACCTCATGACCGAGGCAAACATGAGTAGGGAGATATAATCTTACCGTCTCCGTTGGCTCGGCCATGTAAAACGGGTGAAGGAGGATCGTGGAGTGAACAAAGCATACTTTAGGTGAACAGAAGTATCGCTGGAAAGATACAGTGGACGCTGAGCTGACTATACTGCATGCCCACAACTGGCAAGACACTGTGAAGGATAAAGGAAAGTAGCGTACTCTCGTGGCGGAGCCTAAGACTCACTTTGCATTGCTGATGTAATTGAGTTAGTTAGTTATTAGAGGAGAAGATTCATTTCTGTTTTTCTATAAGGATGAATTAACAAAAGTTATCCATATAAACATAAATTTGAATCGTTTAATATCATTGAATATAGTCTTGTCCTTTCAGGTATCTGTGATTTTCAACCAAATTGATTCAATTTAATTAACCCGTCTCATATCAGCATTACAGATCAATTATTGTTGAAAGTCATGAGTCTATCGCCGCTTCCAAAGCAATTTTCAACGGCGCTACCAACTCCCCAGCACCATATCTTTACTTTATAAGTATTATGTAATATACATTCGTAGTCTCTAGTGTAATATTAGAATCGTGGTGACTAACGGAAACCAGTTAAAACACCCTGGCTTTCTTCCATTAATCCAAATCAGAGTTGGGCGCAATTAAATTGCTTTATTGACCAGGGTTCATTTTCATTGATTGAGCTCAGTCGATTTAGAACATTCCTCGTATGCTCTTTGTAAGCGAGATAACAACTGAAATTCTTCAGTTTCAAAAATACTTTTGATGAATATTGATTTGGACATTAGAATAGAATAGAATATTCTGTATTGCACACAAAAAAATAATAAACATGAGTTGATAATAATTTAACTTATAATTTATAACATTTCAGATTATTATTGTGTTATACTCGGTGTCGTGTCGTTCGCACGGCGTGAACCCGACATATACATATATTAATAGTAAATAAAAATAAACATACATACTCATATACAAATATATGTACATAAAGTTACATACACGTATGAGTGATAAATTACTTTTACGAATTTAGATAGTGATCTTTGAGGAGTTTATTAAAAGATGTGAGTTTGCACTTCTGATGCTCATTGTTAACGCATTCCACAACCTTACAGCCTGCGCAGTAAAAGAATACTGACAAAATTGCGTAGAATGTATTGGCGTCATTAGTCGCAGATTTGCTGATGGTCTTAAATTAAATTATATATTTTTTTATACTTCTATAGGCAAATGACAAAAACAGAAATCTATCTGTGTGTGTGTATATGTTGTATAAATGTCCACAATGAATTAAAATAAATATTTGACATTTAGAGTACACATCGTGGCTGATGACGTCTTTCGTTTAATTTACCCATGTTTTATAATTCGTTTCTGTACGTATGTCAAGTCTACAGAACCCTTCAGTTTGCGTGGACTAACAAGCACACTGAGGAGTTTTCTTATAGATCAAAATGATCCGTAGGTTCCCGTAATTTTATATCGTATGTTGCGTCACGTTTCATACACCAATTTATTGATGTATAATTTTGTAATTAGTTAGTTAAAGACTATGGTCAATATATGAACGTGATGCTATATAAATACAGATAATAGATATCGGTTTTAGAGCTGTCGGTAGGATGAGGCATCTGTCTGTACATTATCTCATAAACGTTTAAATAAAATATTTAGTATTAATTTGAATTATGGTGTGCACATCACGTAGACGATAAGAGTTTTGTATATACAGGGTGGAATTTTTTAATGCCACCTGGAGGGAAAGTTCTCTAAATAAGAGAGATAGCAAATTTTACTCCAAAGAAACTTTTCTATTTTTGTTTCTTTTCTTTTTAGAAAGACATGGTTTTCCTTTCATTAAATTTACCAAGTATGTTAGAGAGATTTCATCCTTGTGATTGACATTAACGATCGATGCAATAAAATTACAGGGTGTAATTTTACAGATTTTAATCGGTTCGATTCCCGGGTGAAGCAAGAGTATTTTCGAAAATCTTTGAATGCAGTTTTATTTCTTTTCAAAAATAAAGAAATATTTCTTTGGAGTAAAATTTGCTATCTCTATTATTTAAAGTACTTTCCCTCCAGGTGGCATTAAAAAATTCCACCTGTATAGTCTAAGTTAAATTAGGAACAATTAAGAAAGCAAATAAATACATAGGGAGTACAACATCTCGTTGTCTTATTTTGTACTCCCTGTCGGCTGATTGGGCCATGGGCTCTCGCCAGTGGTGCGTCACCCTATCCAACGGGGTAACCATCATCGACGCACCACACTACTATAATCAACCGCCACATAGTACATAATGTGGCTCAGATGATTTTGTCAGACTTAATCTTGCAAAGCTACTTTGATATTATAAAACTCAGTATTAAACATTTTAACTCTTGAAACCTTTATTTGCCGTTACACCACAGCTAATATTTTATTCAACTTAAAAATTTTAAAACAATTCAATCTGTTACTTCTGTTTACTTTAAGTTTGAAACTAGACATTCGAGAAATGAGATTTAGTATTTTAAAAGTAATACTAAACTTCTTCAAAGGTCTGTATCCTTTTTGTTCTTAATGAAACCGGCTAATGCCCGGTTTCTGAGGTTACCAGTTATGAGTTCAATATCAATTGATTCCATAAAGTTATGTAATAGATAAACTTAAGTTAACTGTTAACCTACAACTAGTACCAAAACTCGCCACTAAATGGATCTTTTAAGAAGGAATATCTAAAATTTATTTACATCAAACAAAAACATCAACAACAAAACGTGAAACAAAAGATATGGAATAGATAAACGCCTAATATTGGTTAGTTAAGTTGAACCTAGTTTAACTATCGTACGATGGTGTGTTCAGAAACCGCAATTTTATAAGTTATTGAACCGATAGCGCTAACGAACAGATAAACTACAGTTAAAAATACCTCAGAAACCGGGCATAAATAACTTTGATTTTAAAGAAGATAATTTATTTATTTTGCAAATGAGTTTTTGTTTGACCGTGAATCCTCTGCAATAGTAGAAATAGTGCACGCGGATTACGAATTGTATAACATCTTATACTGTAGTCCTAATTCTTAGACCACTTATAGAAAGATGGTATCTTGGACTCTCAAAGTGAAGAAGTGAATCGTGACGCAGTGCACTACGAGAACTCAGTATTAAATAATCGAATTAGAAACGAATAAAGATGGAATAATTTCCAGTGAATAGATTGCTATTAACCCCACAGACGCAAACCATGTGTATACTACATAAGTTTACGAAACAAAGCTTAAAAAATATGCTTCACTTTATTTGACGCTTTTGTTCACGTAGGCTCCGTCTATACTTTTATTTCGTCTGATGCCCGGTTTCCGAGGTACTTTTAACTGTAGTTTATCTGTTCGTTAGCGCTATCGTTTCAAATAACTTATAAAATTGCATTTCTGAACACAGCATCGTACGATAGTTAAACTAGGTTCAACTTAACTCCTTCTGCGAGCACGTCATGTTTGCGAAGGAGGAGGCGGAGCGGGAGCGTGAGCGTACGTCTTTGCTCCGCTCCCTCCAAAGGAGGACGCGCCGACGCCGGAGACCGGAACTCGACTTTCGGCTACCGTAAGCGAGCGGCGCGGGTGGGGCCCCTTGGGGTATAGGGGTTCTCACTCACCCGCACATGCCATCGAGATGAGCCCCACGCCCGGAAAAGACCAAGAAGATGCCGGGGGCCTAGACCCCTGGCAATGAAGAGGCTTAGTGAGCGAGGCCCACGCCTGCCAGGGCATGCGGAGCCGGGAGTCCCAATTACCCGTAGCCCTGGCATAAGGCGCAGGACGGAACACCCAGGGGTTTTAGTGGGTATCCCTAACTGGGGAGTGGCAATAGCGTGGCACTGGTTCTGGCCGGGCACGCTAGTGCCACCCCCGATCTGGCGAATCCCACACTCTCACATCGGGTCGCGAATATCCCCCCAGGCTTCTGTGCCTGTCACGGCTTAGTCCACAAAAGGATTTCCCCTGGCCAAAAAAAAAGGTTCAACTTAACTGACCAATATTATGTGTTTATCTATTTCGTATCTTTTGTTTGACGTTTTGTTGTTGACGTTTTTGTTTGATATAAATAAATATTAGATATTCCTTCTTAAACAGATCCATCTAATGGCGAGTTTTAGTACTAGTTTTAGGTTAACAGTTAACCTAAGGTTATCTATTACATTATGGAATCAATTGTTATTGAACTCATAACTGTTAACCTCAGAAACCAGGCATGAGTCTTAATTATGTAACCGCTATTCTAATCAATGTATCTCTTCGATGTTATCGATAACCAGATACGGTACTTACTTCGTGCAGGGCATCAACATTGTCATCCAGTGTGACATTACAACCAGTCTTCTGGGCACATTTCCCTTGGCCACTGATTTAGTACATAATCTGTAAATTGTAACTCTTATTTTTAACAAACTTTAGAAAGGATTCAAGTAGAAAGAAGTAGGTTAAATATTTATTTTGTGGTATTTAGCAAGAAGTCGGTTTTGTTTTTGTTAGATAAAAAAATGAATACTCATTTTAATATATTTAAATTTAGTTTACATAAAACCTTAGTATGATATATGAGTATATCAGTTTTTACAAGTTACCGTAAAACTTATTTCAGGAAGGCAGTACGTTGGTGTTGCAAATACCCACTATGCTAGCCGTTGTCCATAAGGTACGCCATTGGCTTGCCTATTGTAATTCAGCCTTAAAAATATAACCACCATACTATACGAATGTAAATACGAACCGAGCGTACGGTGAATAAATATTCCATTGCTAGAAAAATAATTATATGATTATTTCATTAAACAGTTATTCGGAAACCAATTAGTGAACCGAGCAATATTATTTGTCGTTAACCTAAATTTTTTATCAATTTTATTAAACGATGAATTAATTATATTTTCATTACTCAAGAAAAAGGTTATAATTAACTTCCATTTTGTTCATTTGCATATTTGGATGACGTAATCGAGGACTTTTTGAGTTTGGAGTCGTTATTCTCTGAGATTTAGAAGAAATTTCTACTTAAAAGAGTTCTATATTTGTGGATATCAGGATTTTGATAGATATATACATAACTTTATTGCTTACCAAAAAAAAACAATTACAAAAATGCATAATTACTTCATGGCAAAACAAAAGGCGGCCTTATCACTAAAAACGATCTTTTCGAGGCAACCTAGCATAAAAATAAATTCTTAACTAATCTAGCGTATGTGTATGTAGGTGGAGCAATAAATAAGATAGGACTGTACAATTTAAATGAGTTTAATACATACATAACATTTACTAAATACCCATATATAAAAAAATTAAAATCTATCAAAATAAATGTAAATATATTGCCCTCTTTCAAAATATGAGAGATAAGTGTAGGTATATAGGGGGGCGGCTAAGCTTGGGAAGCTGTCAGTCAACTAGCGTCACTTGCCAGATTTTTGTAATTTTTTGCATGACTAGTGCCTGTGTTTTATTAGTGCCTAAAATAGTCACATAAGTAGATTGTCCACGTGATGAAAATTAGGTGATGTTGCTTATAGACTTTTGCAACACTAGAGGCGTATCAACGCATTACCGGCCTTGCAGAAATTTTATGATGCTTTTACTTAACAGATAACTTCGTATAAACTCCTTAGTGCCGGAACAAAACCTCGGAAGAAAGATCATTCAGATCATTGTTGTAAGCAGTATAAACCTTCTAGAGAGCAGTTGTCTTAAACCATTAATTTGTAAACAGAATAAACGTTCTAGAGAGCCGTTGTTTTTGACCATTAATTTGTAAACAGAATAAACGTTCTAGAGAGCAGTTGTCTTAGACCGTAAATTTGTAAACAGAATAAACGTTCTATAGAGCCGTTGTTTTAGACCATTAAATTGTAAACAGAATAAACGTTCTAGAGAGCCGTTGTCTTACACCGTAAATTTGTAAACAGATTACACGTTCTAGAGAGCTGTTGTCTTAGACCATTAATATATGATCTAAAGCCGTTGTGTAGTTAAGAGTGGTAAATCAAGGAAATGGGAGTGAAAATTCCATCTAAAGTCTTTCTTCCTTCTTTAAGTATCATGTTTATTGCCATGTTTGTGCAGGCAGTTGTCTATCTAATTTGTTAAAGATCTTATTCTTAGTTTCTTACCATCAACTTTTCCAGAGAATACGAGTTTCTCATCAGAATTAAGGGAACATAAAAATAAGTGTAATAATATATACAGACTTATTTTATATAGTGTTACAACCTGAACGCCAACAAAAGACAAATTCACGCCTGCATACCTGTAGACATTTTATTACCTTTTCGGCATTTGGACTTCTTTGGTTTACTTTGTGTTTAAAATTTGTGATTAGAAAACAGCCCATTGTGTATTGTAATATTTTAAGGTAGTAATTATTAGCCAGGTGTCATTCTATAAAATTCAGTCCACGCGGCCGAGCAGATATATTGTATTTGTACAGTATGAAGCAATGCCCCAATTGAGAGATGAAGCAGTCGAGCGATAGCCACAAGCGAAGCAAGACTTGTGTACATTCCGTAATCTATTTAGTGATGGACTTTGCGCGTGTGATTGAATCGTGCATTACGTTTGGACTGGTTGTGTACATTTATATTTGTACCTGTGTTATACGCGTTTGTATAGTTCTAATAAATTCTATAAATAATTCCAACTGCATTTTAATTAGAGTCCTGCAACTCGTAACAATATATTAAATTACATTTAATATATATAGACATTGCTTTTCAACAATATCATTGTATTAATAGACATCCTCTCTTAAAGCGGGTCTTATTAAATTTGTTACAAACGCTTGAATTCCCAATTTGAGCCCTTAAGAAATTGTATTTCTTTTCGCCGGGTTCCGTATACAATTTTCAACGAACTTCTTACTGAAACAAATGAATTTTAAGTAGCATAAAGTAAGTAACTGCTTAATTTCATGAATTATTTTTTATCCTGCCCTCTGTTATAGCTTTATGGGGTTTCACGTATTTTGTACTACGATTTTAATTAAAAAGTTTCAATCCTACGATTTTCTGTGCGAGCATCAGAAAATATGTTGCTATAAATTAAAATAGATGTTTTTTTATTTGTATATGAATTAATATCAAGTTTCAAATAATCGTGTCAGATAAATATTACTGCAAATACAGTATAGCATATTATTCATTGTTACAAATAAAATCTTATTTTGATTTTTAAGATAGATGTGTGTTACGTTACATAAAGTTTGTTTAAGTGGTGTTTTTAGTATAATGTAGTTTAAATAAATAAATCAAAAATTAGCCTAAATCGGCAACAGTTCCGACTTTACTAAAGTTGAAAATAGACGTGTTCCTTTCTGTCTCTGATTTTTTATACAAATGAGAAAAGACAAGACAAACTCTTTTAAAATTAAAACGATTTAATTTGTTTCAAATATGTTTCGTAAGTGCAATTTTATCTGTTTATTCGTTCTTTATCTAATTGTAATCGTTTCAAATGTTGTTATGTCTATTTGTATTAGATATTTATACGCAACAATATTTTGTACTTTAAACACAAATTTGTCTTTGCAAATACTCCTTAATCTATCAAACACCATTAAATAAGAAATAAGCAAATAAGCTTTTTTTAATCAATAAAATCGTTTATTTTTCAACGTTGACAATGCTTCATTTCATTTATATTGTTACGACTTACACGCCGACAAAAGTAGATTCACACCTGCATACCATAAAAGCACACTATATTACCTTTCTGTATTTGAACTTCTTTTGTTTACTTTGTGTTTAAAATTTGTAATTATTAAACAGCCCATTGTGTATTGTATCTTTTATGGCAGTCATTAGCCAGATGTGTCGAACTGATTATAAGAAATTAAGTCTACGCGGTCGGTCAGCCACATTGTATCGGTGCAGTACAAAGCAATGACCCAATGGAGAGATCGGCAGTCTAGCGATAGCCACAAGCGAAGCAAGACGTTAGTGACGGACTTTGCGCGTGTGATTGAATCGTACATTACGTTTGGACTGGTTGTGTACTTGTGCCTGTATATTTGTACCTGTTTTATACGCGTTTGTATAGTTCTAATAAATTCTATAAATAATTCCAACTGCATTTTAATTAGAGTCCTGCAACTCGTAACAATATCAAAACTGAAAGACAAAAATATACCTTCTACTTTCGGTATAATTTAAATAAAAATAAAAGTGAATTCATTTTCTGTCACATCATGATATATATACATTTTAATTGTCTGTGAAAATTTGAAGATTCCCATGGGACACGAATTCGAAGGTTGTTGATGTAGTTCAACTTAATATTTAGTTGAGATTTTTATTATGTCTGTTGTAAATTTGTTCAGTTTGTTTAGGTCAGCTCTTTATCCAGTATGGGACGCCATCTCCTCCTTCTGCGAGCGCATTATGCTTGCGAAGGAGGAGGCGGAGCGAGAGTGTAAGCGCATCTCATTGCTCCGCTCCTGCCAAAGGTGGAAGCATCGGCGCCAGATTTGCAGTACGGACCTTAGGCCGCCGTAAGCGGGCGACGCGGGCAGGACCCTTCGGGGAATAAGGGTTTCTTACTCACCTACATGTGCCATCGAGATGGGAGCGCGTTGTATTCTGCGCGCGTTCACCTCTCCTCCCGTGAGGTGAGTTACAAACCACCCCACGCACACAGAGCTTGAAGATGCCGGGGAATAAAGGTAGTCCACCGGCAGTCGAAGTGGCCTTGCGAGGGCCACATCTGCCAAAGCTAGTGGAAAGGTTAGGTCTTATACCCGTAGCCCTGGCATAAAGCGCAGGAAGGAACAGCCAGGGGTTTTAGTGGGTATCCCTAACTGGGGCGTGGCAATAGCATGGCACCAGTTCTGACTGGACATCCTAGTGACACCCTCGATCTGGCGAATATCTATCCCTCCAAGGTTCCGTGATTATCGCGGCTTTTAGTACTTTTCGAATTTCAAAAAAATAATGTTAGCACTTGATGAAATAGTGTACTTGATGTATGCTTTTTTAGATTTGCATATTTATTAGAAATCACCCGGCAAATTGTTAGCTTAGGGTTTATGTATTTTTCCTACAAGGCTCTTCAATTTAACTAGTCATTGGCAAAATCAATGCTAAAACGGCATATACGTTAAAAAATAAACAACAATGAAAGTGAGTAAAATTGCTGCCACATCACCACTTATACATTTCAGTTGTCTGGGAAAACGTGAAGATTCCCAAGCAATACCAATTCGAAATTAACGAGAACAATTTGACAGAAATAATCTAGTACAATTTAAACATTAAAGTGAGTTAAACAAGTTATACCTTACTGATATCGGTTTGTTTGCTCGTGAACTATATTTAAATAGTCTCGTTAATCTAGAGTCTAGACAGTGAAAAGATTAACATACTGCGCGTATTCCAAGCACGAAGAAGACTGTTATATTGATGCAGGATCGGAAATAGAATACTAATTCCCGCGGCCGGGCGGCCTGTCTTAAAAGGCGATAAAACGACCCACAACCAGGTGGCAGGGTATTTGTCCGACTGGATGGCTACTATGGTATAGAGTGTGCCACCATAACAACCTTGAGTTGTGTTGTTCGGGCATCAGTGGCTAGGTTCCAATTCCCCTTTCAAGGCTGGCAGTACATGTTTTTATTTTATTACCTGAGTTCAGCAGCTAGGCAGACGGCCCACCTGATGGAAAGTGGTTACCATCGCCTATCGACATTCTCTCTAAAGGGAGACTGTAAGCTGGCCACCAATGACAATTCAAGATTGTTAGTGCGGCATACTTTAGCCCAGGGGTCATAGCCATCCAATCGGGCAGATACCCTACCTGGCTAAGGGTTGGTTAAATAAATTGTTTTCTTTCTGCGTTCCTGCACGGATAAAATTGGCACGACTTCTGGTGTTGATAATGTCCATAGGCGACAGTGATCACTTTCTTTCACAATTGAGCGTCAGCTTGTCTGTTGTGCTCCAGCAATAAAAAAAATTGCTTTGCAGTGGTAGAATCATGACTTTCAATAAATAATCTATGAGATTCCATATTAAAATAAGTACATTTATTTTCATTATTATTAAATAATTAATTTCTTATAAATGTGGGAACAATAGGCGGTCTTACCGTTTCGAGTGTTCTCATCCTTCTTCTTCCAGTCTTTGTATATCACAGTCACTTTTCTGGGAAACTGGTGAGTCAAATGTAACGTGAACGTTAAGTAGAAACTGTGAGACATATCATGGTGTCTTGAGATGCGCAGTGGCGCAGTGCGAGCGCGATGTAATGCGAATACCACGCGTCATCGCCGGTTGCGCGATCCGAAGGCGAGTAAAAATGAGGGCAGACGTCATTGTAGGTTGATTGTAAATTTTAATAAATGTAGACGAAGTTGTGACTGGCCACTCGACACTAATTTGCACATTCATCAAGCGATTCAAAATAATGTTAGTCTATCTATAGATGTTTAAAATCTCATCATACAACCATTAATTTACTAGCGCAGCCACAACCGCTATTATTATTAATTAAAGCCATCCCCTTGTTGATACGTCTTTCTGTAATCTTCGAGGGAATCCCTTTGTAATTAACATCAAATAAGATACTAACCCAACTAAATAGTTTATGCCACAACAATTTGTATGGAGATGAGGAAACCTAACTTGCCAGTATTTTCTTAAGGTTTTGCAACTAGCACACATAATAATTAGGACCCGTTAAGATTTAAGCTCAAAATTTTATGTGATTATTATTTCGACGTTTCAGCTACTTTTCAGTAGCTTTTCATTCATAGACCGCGATCGCTTCCATAGAGTTGATAATAACCATAAACAAAAGTTAAAATTAAATACCTGATTGAAATGAATAAGTTGGTGCTAGTATTACACTTGAATAGTATTATTAAGAGTTGCGAGACTCGAATTAAAATGCCGTAAGAATTACTATAGAGTTTATTAGAACTATACAAACACGAATAACACATGTACAAATATAACCGAACACAACAAATCCAAACGTAATGCAGAAGGTCGTAACTCAATAAAACGCGCAAAATCTGTTACTTATTAGATTCCCGATTGTAGTACACACGTTTCGCTTTGCTTGTGGTTCTCGCTCGACTGTCTCCCCCTCCATCGGGTCATCATTTTATACTGCACAAATGCAATGTTCCCGTATCTGAATCGGCCGCAAACTGCCATAAAAGAGTATAATAAAACAATGGGCTCTTTTCTAATCACAAATTTTAAACACAAAGTAAACAAAAGAAGATGACCATAAAAGAGTTACAATTAGTTTAAATGCCGGCAAGTAGTAAAATGTGTTTTGTTTCAGATATGCTGGTGGGTTTTGGTTTTGTCGGAACCTGAGTTGTAACAGTATAATAGGAAGGCACCAGTAAAACCATAAGAATTCTATAATTACTTTATTAAGCAAAATACAGATCGTCTATACATTTAGACACACAGCGGAGAAGGGAAGGGGCGACCGCAGCGCCACGGGAAAATAATGTAACATGTTTTCTTTTTGTATTAAAACAGGCTAGGGTGTGAAATTTATAATACCAAAACTCCTCCTAATTTCATAACTACTAAAAATAAAACTCTTTCTAGTTTACTTATACTATTACAATATTGAACCCAAATTTGACATCACTTAAAACATAACTTCTTAACATATTGTTACGAGTTACAGGACTCGAATTACAATGCCGTTGGAATTACTATAGAATTTATTAGAACTATACAAACACGTATAATACAGGAAAAAATATAACCGAACGCAATAAGTCCAAATGTAATATGCACGATTTAATAACGCGCGCAAAGTTCGTCACTATATAGCTCATCGAATGTACACACGTCTTGCTCGTACCGTAATCGTCGCTTGACTGCCGATCTCCCCATTGGACCATCGCTGCACCGAAACAATATGGCTACCCGCCCGCATAGATCGACTTTCTTAGAATTCGTAATCTGCACACGTGCCTAATTATGCCTGAAAATGGCTATAAATGAGTACAATACACAATAGGCTGTTTCTAAATACAAATTTTAAACATAAGGTAAACAAAGGAATTGGCTGACAAAAAGGTAATAAACTGCAGGTGTGCATTGGTCTTTGTCGGTCGTAACAATATTTAATATATCTTGGTCAACTTTCTTTCGAATAAACTTATATTTAACATCAATATATTTAGTTCTTTGATAATACATATGATTAATATAGTTTATGGTAGCTTGATTGTCCACAAACAAATCAAAATAACATTGAGTTTTACCCAACTCTGACGAAAACTATTTTAACAACAACACTTGTTTTGTAGCAACACAAGCAGCAATAAATTCAAATTCAATTGTTCATCATAAAAATATGCCCCATGGTTGATTTTCTGGAATCAATATCATGTTCTATATACATATATATTTAGTTTCTATGGTGTATGTTCTGAACTGTGATTGTTAACATAACATCTGACTAAATTAACGTCAAAATAAATATGTGAACGAGATACAGAAGCCAAGTACAATAAAGAGCCAACGGCCTATCTATATGGAAATTTTATAACTTCATCTTTATCAGAACAAGCTGTATAGTTAACATTACAGTCAATTGAAACCGAACATGACTTTGCATTTGTCATAATATATTTCTTTATTATCTATTTTACAATATATAAGTACATAAGTTTTTTAAATCGTTACATATATACGTATTGCCATGCTTGTTTCTCATTTGGGTAAGCAGAGACTATATAGATCTCCACCTGCTACAATCCTGGCAAATACTTTTCGCTTCATCAACTTTGATTAATCTCTTCATACGAGTACATACGTCTTTATGTAAAGTGCTTTTTACCTGACCTTTCTTCAAAATATCCTCAATTTGATCATAGTGAGTAAGTACGTTGCGGTCTACTGGGACCGACTGTACCGGTCACATTGCTATCATATGCTTGTTTTGTTATTCTGCTTTTATTCAAACTCTCTACATGGCCAAACCACGTTAACATTCCTTTTGTCACCTTGAAAATTGTTGTACGAAATATATTACTATTTAATATGAAATTTATAAATAAACAGCAACCCAGAAGGTTAAGAAAAGCCACAGAATACAGTACTGAGATAAGCTGATTCGGGGTTTTCTACTCTCCCGACGTAATGAGCTGACGTTAAATGTACTTTTTACTTGTATACCGTTTTTGTGGAGTTGTTCTTGTTAATACTCTCGTGTGAAGAACATGAACTTTTTTTAGATTGCTGTATTCTACTTGACAGGCTTCTTGACAGAAATAATAAAAGCTCCGGGTTCTATCGGGAATTGAAGAGGAATGAATGAAAACCCTTTATGGTTCACAATAACTTAAACCTAGACAATTTAATATGAATACATTTCCATTAAAACAATGGGCGGCCTTATCGCTTATAGCGATCTCTTCCAGGCAACCCGGTGTCCAAGGAAATTTTAAATGAAAATATAATAATATTTTTGGTTTAAGTAAATCAAAACTAATAAACCCATCATAATGAAATACAATTAAAAAAGAAACAAAACATAATTAACTACTAAAGACATACATAATTAAATAGATGATAATAATATAAGTTACATATACCCACATGCGAACAATATTGATGCAAACCGGCCCTTGCAGGTGTTTTAGTACCCCTTTGAATTTGAGTGATCTATTGTTCCCGCTAATCTCTTTGTTCACGCTGCCGTAGAACCTTCTTTCCGCTGTTGGTATTTCATGCGAATTTTTGGAAGCCATTAAGCTGACCATTTAACGATTTCAAGAACCAGTGGGCGGCATTTTGCTAGGAGGTCAGGTCTAATTTACAAAAAATGGACGAGGGTCGGTCAGTCAGGAAATGCGCCAGTCGTGTTCTAACTGTGAACGAGGCGTTACCTAGTGCACTTTCGGAGCGAGTATCTTATAACGACAAATTTCGTGTGATTTACATAATAATGATTTTCTGCCGTACGGTTTGGTTTTGTTCTATTCGAATATACTTGTAAGAACTGTGAATTACGTGTCTGTACTTCTAATAAATTTTGTGATAATTCTAACGATATTTTTGAATTCACATCCTACAAATTCATAACAATATAATTCTATTTACAGTAACAAAATTTACTTAATGGAAAAATAATGGTCAGGAATTAAGTGTTTCAATGTAGAAATGGATGTAGCTTATCTGATTTTTAAGGGGAGGGAGTTTCACAGGCGAACAGCTTGTACGGCAAAAGAATTTCTTACAAATGACGAAGTTATTAGTTAAGAATATTTTGCCGTATAGTTTAATTATACGTATATGTTTTCCACCTCCATGCAGGTTTGGAGAACGAATACCAATTCCCATCCGTAGTAAGAGACAACAAAACAATCCACGGCCAGGTGGTAGGGCATTTGTGCGTCTGAACGGCGATCACCCTTGATCTAGATTCAGTTCTAGTCCATAAAAACGAATTGCAAAGTTTTAGTTCATGTCTATGCTTTGTGGAGCTAAGCCGTGGAAATACTTACAGGTACTTGCGGAAAGACAACGCTGATTGTGAAACTAGTATTATGCTGAGCAAGAGCCTTTTTTGGACTTTTTTTGAACTTTGTTGTAAATACGTATTTTTCTTTTATTTCTACATTTACTGCTATAACAATCTTGGGCAAATATGTCTATAAATAAACGAATAAAAGGAGTCAAATGGCTGTTTGTATTCATTTTTAGGTGCTGTGGCAAAACGATCAATAAAAACAGGATTTCAGAAACAGAAGCCAACTCTTAGCACGGTCTTCAGTAAACAAGTAGTTTCACCGCACAATTTATTCATTAAAATAGAATCTTATACGACTACATATCTATTACGACATGAACAATGAAAGAGACAACATGATGAATGTTTTTCTAAGTGAAAGAGAGATGACATACGGTAGAGTTGAAGCGAATTGCCTTTTTTCCCCAAGAGACAGAATTTAATATCGTAAACATTATTCCAAAATAACAGAAAGTCTTTCCCCGCCGAGCAAATGTTTGTGCTTTTATTAACTTTCATAAGAAAATATCAATTCTATTTTTATTACTAACTAATAATAAACCAATTAAGACTACGTGGATGCTAATAGATAGAAATTCTCAGTATTACATCATTACAAAAATATTATTATTATAAGTGATGATGTGGTAGACCGCATCGAGGAGATACGTATAATGAAAATGAAAATCACCTAATACAAAAAATAACAGCATAGCTTAGCTACTAGCTAAATTTAGCTTTATTTCGCTTCTTAACGTTTTCTTATATAAAACGTAATTTTACGTATAGACGTAATCTTTGCCAGGTGGTAGGGTATTTGCCCGACTGAATGGCTACCACCCTGGTCTAGAGTATACCGCCATAACAACCTTGAGTTGTGTTCCGGCATTAGTGGCTAGGTTTCAGTCGCCCTTAACAGCGAGTCAACAGACAAAAAGCGTTTTTTGATCGATTTCTCAGCCCTTGTTACAGTAATTATACATACTTTATTGTGGTGAAAAAAATATATGTCAATCTTGATCATATTTCTGAGGTAAACTATGTACTCAAAACGCATTTTCGATAAATTTTCTCGATAGAAAATAATTGCAAAGTAACCTCTAAACGTGTTTTTCAATCTTGTGTCATGTTATTATTGTTAATCGTACATCGCTAAAATAAATAACAGTAACATATCATACTATAAGAAATATACACATTATAGTTTTTTTATTCGGTTACTTAGAGAATTTGCAAGTAATTAATTATTTTATTATAAATGACTTCAAAAATCACGCTTGCCGGTCCCAATGTATGGAATTTATCAATACGCAGGACGGCTCGGTGCTGTGTACACGCGTCGCTCTGCTCGAGCGTGCTATACGAAATTAAATTTTAAATAATTGAAGGAGTAATAATAACCACAATTTCGAATCGATCGAGCTATACTTATTTGGCGTATACGGTAGAGGGCTGGTTTAAATCATAGACTGTGTGGGTTCGAATCCTACTAGCTTCACTTGATCTAGTAGATTTTTTTATTTTTATATCAAAGTTGATAAAATGGTCTTTTTCTCTTCTTAAATAATTTTATAAAATGCAATAAAAATTATTTTCTATTAGGTTGGGGAAAAAGTTTCTTCGCATTTTATATAAAAATACAAAATGTTTTTTTATAAAGTTTATTTATATTTGACTAAAGTATGTAGGTGCCATTTTGTTGGATAACTTTTTGCCATCTTGTACGTAGGACGTGATCTCATTGCTATAAAAATTTTAGGGCTTCTGATCAAAAAACTGCGACAAGTAGTTTTGGCAGTCCTCTCGTGATGTTAACCTGACACTGCCTGAAGAATTCTGCAGAGACCGAAACAGGTGAAAATCTGAAGGTGCAAGGTCAGAATTATATGGCGGATGCATTAAGACCTCCCAGCCAAACTCTCGTAATTTTTGGTGAGTGGCTAAAGATGTGTGAGGTCTATCGTTATCATGGTGAAAAACCACACCCCTTCTGTTGATTTATTCCGGCCGCTTTCTCTCAACTTTTTGCTTCAATTTCATCAATTGTTCGCAGTACAGTTCAGAATCGATGGTCCTGCCTGGCGGTAACAGGTCATAATAAATAATGCCCTTCCAATCCCACCATACACACAGCATCATCTTGTTGTGAGTTAACCCGAGTTTCGCCACAGTCTGTGAAGCCTGACCGGCCTTTGACTACGATCTTTTTCGCACGTTCTTGTCGTACGTGATCCACTTTTCATCACCAGTTATCAGCTTCTTCAAAAATGGTTCGGTTTCATTACGTCGTAATAAAGAATCACAAATGAGTACACGGTTCATTAGGTTTCTTTTAGTAAGCTTATGAGGCACCCAAATATCGAGCTTTTTTGTGTACCCAGCTTTTTTTCAAATGAGCCAAAACCGTTTTGTGGTCAATTCCCAGTTCTCCAGCTACATCGTAACTACTAGTATGCCGATCTTGCTCCACTTTTTAAAAAATGGCATCAATTTTGTCCGTAACAGGGCGACCAGAGCGACGTGCATCTTTGATATCAAAATTTCCGGATTGAAAACGCTTAAACCAAATTTGCGCTACTCTCACAGATACTGCATTAGGTCCATAAACATCACAAACTTTATCGCGGCTTGTTGCATTTTTACCTTTTTTGTAGTAAAATTTTAAAATGTATCGAATTTCTTCATTACATTCACTTGTTTTAACAATAAGAAAAACAAATGAAAATCACACATTTTCCTAATTAGAATTTAGAATTGTCTTCTTTAAAATTAAAACTTTTAATGATTCCAAAACCAGCTAGATACAAATGGTATAGCCAAAGAGGTCTTATTACAAGTTCATGCATACTATATGCGAAAAGACTTTTTCCCCAACCTATTATGTAATTTTAATACCGAGGGTGGCCAAGAGATACTTTTCATCCCGAAAAATGAGATATGATGAAAATATATGTGGCCGAACGGGCCTAAATGATAAAATGAAATGACCGAAATGACTGAAAATAAAACCTGTTCTATTTTTTGAGATAACCTTTACAAACATCTATCCCATTATCCGGGATGAAAAGTATCCGTTGTTCACGGTCATTATTAAATTACATACATACCGAATTTCAGCCAAATCGATGCAATAGTTTTTTTTCCGTAAAAGCAGAACAAACAGAAAGACAGATATATTTTTATCCCGGAAACTATACCGGGAATTTCAGCCAAAGCGATGCAATAGTTTTTTTTCCGTAAAAGCAGAACAAACAGAAAGACAGTTACTTTCGCATTTATATTAATATATACCTATATATGGATTCATTGTTGTTCCATTATACAATTACATCATTTTAATAAAGTGTACTCGTCTAAAAAATTATTAAAAAATAAAAATAAACATATAGCCTGAGGAGGATTCGAACCCTGTACCACCTAGTTACTATTACGCTCGGTAAACCGTTGAGCTAAAGACGATTAGGAAATCACGTCAAAATTTCAATACGTATTAAGCTTATAAACGATCTGTCTCACTTTAGGATATTTTGTCTCGCTCTCGTGCTCGTCAGCCTTAGAATGAAATAAATTGAATCAAGTTGGTATGGATACGGTGCCCGTACTTATGTTCAGTTGCAATATTTCGCCACGCTCGAACTTTTATTACGCGCTGTTTCATCGAAGTAAATATCGGCCGTGTGGGGTTGATTTTCTGAAACACCGATTTGAATCAGGTCTACATAACCTCTTAAGAGAGCAGCAGCGCATTTGTAGCACCTTTGGGGTTGTAAATGTCCATAGGCGATGGTAACCGCTTTCCATCAAGTGGGCCGTATGCCTGTCTGCTGAACTCCTGCAATAAAAATAAAAATATCATCCAAAATACTATATGAGCCAGTTCGTTCATCTTTCAATTTGTATGACTCAACGAAAGTCATCCACATAAATTTGAAACATTCAATGTCATGGAATATTGTCGTCTTCTTTCCGTTGATTGCCTTTATTAGACTAGTAAACCAACTTGATTTAGTTTGGTTGATCTGTCTAGTATTAGCATTAGTCTGCATTCAATTTAGATTGAAAGAAAGAAACTAAAAAAAATCTGGGTGTTTGTGCAGTTCACACGCAGTAGAAGTGAAACAAAGTGTAACAAGGGGTGGATGGGATTCTAAATTTCGTGACGTCACATTTCATTTATTATACAGTTATAATATATTTAAGTTTTAAAAGACGAAATTTGAAGTATTAATGAAAACATTCAAAACATTTCTAACTTAATCTGTATGAGCATAGTGTTAAAATTATTAAATATACTGTATTCTATTAATTAGAAGTATTAACGAAGAATTTCAAAACATTTTCAACTCTATCTGTAGGAGTATAGTGTTTAAACTATTAAATATATTCTCTCACAGGTTTAGTCCTATGGATTTTATGTGTTTATCTCTTTTTAGAATCGCTTTTTGGTTTTATCGAGTTTCAAAACATAACGACTTAAAAAAGTTTCACTCCAATATTTATTTCTAAAAGCGACACACATAAGACAAATAGTATACGCATGCATTACAAGATAGAATATAAAATATACAAAAAGTGTATGCCACAATTTGGATATGACGGTTGCCACTCAGCATTTTGCTGTGCCGAAGCGTAGTCCGGTACAGCGCTAATTTTAGTGCCCACCTCCTAAATCACAATTTCACGCAACCCGTGCTAAATACAAGAAAAATGAATTATAAATAACGTGTAACAAAGAATAAATATAACGTACAAGAAACAGAATGATTTTAAAGATATAATAATAAAATTAAATAATAAGCAATGAAAATTACCTACCATAAAAAAATATCACACTTTAATATTTCTAAATTATATGACCTAATACCAACAAAATATGCATAAATACATGTAACAAAGCTTTTTGAATTTAGTTCCTTTGCCTGCCATTGTGGCGTAACAAACAAACAATACACATTCACGTGCTGTCACATCACTAAAATTTGCTACGTCCCTAGTGTGGTTGATTGATATTTAGTAATAAATTTTAAATATTCATGAACCTCATGTTAAGTCACGGGATAAGTCATGTTAGACCAGTATAAAGGGGGATTATTTATATTAGCCCGATTTGCATCATGTCAAGGCCGAATTGCCAATGTTATTGGGCCGATCCTAAGTCAACATACATAAACACAATAAAGTGCTTATAATTGCAGATTTGGACCACTTTACGTTATTGCTTTGCGAAGGGAATTTGAAATTTCTAAAAGTTCAATATAATAATTGTCTGGTTAAAAATGTGTGTGTTAACTCCGACTCACGACTGAAGTTTACTCCTTAAATACATTGTTTTTGAGTATGCTTTGCTTGTTTCATTGCAAAATAACCCACAGCCAAGTGGTAGGGTTTTTGCCCACCTGGACGGCTAACACCCCTGGTCTTGAGCATGCCGCCATAATAACCTTGAGTTGTGTTCCGGCATTAATGGCCAGGATCAAGTCTCCCTTTAGAGAGGTGCAGCACACTGCTAGTACTAGTACCTCTGGTGTTACAAATGTCCATAGGCGATGGTAACCGCTTTCCACCAGGTGGGCTGTCTGCTGAACTCTCACAATAAAAAATAAAGAAGTAACAAATAAATGGTATCGAAAGTAATTAACGGTGAAAATAGATTTCTTCTCCCAAAATAAGATAGATAGATAACACTTTAACGTACACCAATACAAAAATGAACTTGAGACTAAAACGTTATCTAATTGTGAACAAAGGGCGGTCGTTTCGCTAAAAAGCGACAGGACAACTTCTATCACAAATGTTTTGAAACAAAATAGGATAGTTTCATTATCCATAACGTGGAAGAAGAATAAATAAAAAATGTAACTCGTAACATGCGCTTCATTCGCAGTGTGACGGATCCACCATGCTTATGAATTTTATTTTGAACTATAATTTATTAAACATGTACTTATGTAATAAAAACTTTTGTACTTTAAAGAAAACAAGTAAGAAATATTAAAGTTTAAAACCAAAACTAATAATGCGTATGATTCTATTAAACTTTAATTTACAATTGTACATACTTTAAAACATAGTCAGGGCATAAAGAAATGACGATAGGAATCTACTGGTTCTAAGGAATTGATCATTATTGAGTGTTAGCTGATCTGAATCTTATAGTAACACAGTTAAGACACATATTTGCATTTGCAGTATAGATCGATTGATCGATAATTTCTCAATCATATTTAATTAACTAACACTCTTAAACTAAGGGCAAATAGGTCTAATTTACAAATAACGCTTAAACAATCAAGGATCGCTGAAAGGGGCGGTCCAAATAATGAAAGAACACCCTTTATTGGAAGTGGTGGTGGCAGGATTTTTGAGAATAAAAGCCTGCGACAGTCGAACAAGGGAGGATTAATCGAATCGGAGGAAATCGCGAAGTAGATCGAAAAGGGGGACTTTCAACGAGGATTCACGAAGGTTCCTGTATAGACTTTTACACAGACTTTTGGGGTAACTCTGACAGATTTTCAGACAGACTTACACAGGGACTCTCGTGAAGAATTCTAGACAGTCTTTCGAAGCGTGAATTCGCGAGTTTTATTTGAAGACTTGACAGTTGTGTAGTCCGTCGTTCAGAGGTCGAAGCCTCGCTGTCAAGTAGTCTGAGATCCATCGGGTTCTTAGTATTGGATCACGCGGTCGAAATATAGCTCCGGGTACGCCGTTGAGCTACGCGAACGAAGTTGTAGTGTTGTTATTTATTATTTAAATAGTAATAGTTAAAGATAGATTCTATTAATAATTAATGTCCTATTAGTTTTAGTTGATTTTTTAATTTCTAATTCAAGCGTAGACAAAAAAGGGGGCGGAATTAAATGAGAATAGACGTCCTTAATTGGTAAAATATACTAGCAGGACTCTAGAACAAAAACAGTAGTAATGTATTGTTAGAGTTTCATCGTTACATTTGTCGGTTGATTTTAACTTTCACATAAAATTATATGATTACGTGATTTAAAGATTTTGGGGTTCATTTAATTCATTATTTAATTCTTAACTAGCACTAGATTAGTAGCAGTTTTGATTCAATTCGACAAATTAATTAATAATCTCGTGATAAATCATTCTCTATAATAAAATTATATAGGCGTCAAAGTTTTAGAAATGAGTAGTCCGTATTGTTAGTCCGATCTGTGCGAAGATCGATAGATTAAAAGTGGTTCCAGTTAGGCGCATTCCAGTCATCAAAATTCTGAAATAATAGTAGCGGTTACGTGAGTAATAGAGTCCCCGTTTAATGACGAGGACTAGCATCTTAGTCAAATTGCTAATAGTTGTTTGCTTTTATATAGGTGGTTGAATAGAGTTCGTCTGGGATCTACGGAGTTATGTATAAGCAGGATTTTTCAATTGAATTTCAGGTGGAGTAATGTACGTAACTTTATACTTATTCAAAATTATTACTAATTCATTATATGATCAGTTGTACACCGTAATGTTATAAATAACGTTGACTATTTATTCAAAACACTATAATCTGATATACGTATTTCTAACATCTTTGACCGAACTATATCTTTAAGGTTGAATTCAAACTCCACGTTTATAATATTGGTTCTCTTACTTTAAATAAGTCTATGGGGCGTCATTAATAAAACGATAGATACGGAGTTACTGGTCTTTGTTTCCTGTCGAAATCATTTGATATCATAGAAATTATAGTAGCGTTTATATAACACTTATTCTAACATTTTATAAATCATGTATGCATATGTGTACTACATAACATAAATGAATAAATTATAATTATAAATTATGTACTTAATTGTACTGTACATTATTAAATGAAATTTATTCCTTTATCAAGGTCTGTTGACTTGTTTTCATGAAGGATGATATGCGGGCTAATGTTTTACAAATAATAATTGAGAATTGTACAAAAGTGGAGCTGGAGGAAGATAGCAAGTCTGGCTGCCAGTTTAAATTGAATCAGGGTTAAGGGCCATATATATATTTATTCTAGTCTTGACATACAAGTTCTCGTTTAGTCATTTCTACCTTATAAATGCAGTGCTTGGTAAAATGGACAGATAGCTCGATTAGTTCTTGAGAATTGTGCATCGTAGCTATAGTACATGATTCTTGCCTACCTGGGTACGATATTTATTATCGTGACATTCTCATTTGACAGTTTGTGTTTTACACATAGGTCGTTCGCAAACGTCGATTAGACAAATGCGGCGGAATGGTTTGTTATCAGGAAGTGCCTCGAGTCAGTGCTCTAACTGTCCTGTCTGCTTAAGTAAACGACTCTTGTTGTCTGGTCTAGTTTGACTTGGACTGTGTTGAGGTAAAAATGGCTCACCAATGAACTGTTAAATTCAGTTCGGCATTGAATGCCTGCCTTCCTGTGTTGATTATCAGTGGGATTAACTCTGATTCAAATGTCTGTTTCAATTGATAGTTATTTGCCCTAAAGTAAAACACTTAAAAGGTAAGGTTATGCCAATGGTATCATACTATACCCTTCCTATCCTCATACTGGGGAATGAGCCAATATTTTATATTGTAACTAAATTATATAATACTAGTGTTCGTCAGCGGTGTATCTGCTTGAGCGCTGATACAGCTTACTTGTCTAACTATGGTCGATGATTCTTTAATAGATAGTTGGCCTAGACATAGTAACTCACAGTGCACGTTCGTAATATTCGAACCGTCTGACATGTTTACAATGTATTTTTGAAAGTTGCGTATTGGCACTTTCAATAAATTATTGTTAGTCATTTAAATGCTGATATGAAATGTGTGGTAAAACGCTCGTTTTCGTGGCCTATATCTCAAATAAATACATGCGTGACTAGTAAGTGCTTCCCACCTGAGTGCTATTTTACTTATTACACGGCGTCTAAATTCTATTTACAGAAAGACAGCCTATTTATTCTAGATAGCCTCATGGGGCAGTATTACCATACTAAGTACCGAAAGGACGCTATGTATTTTTGTGAGTTGCTTCGGCACTCTCAAAACCCAATTCTGACCTTACACACACACATTAACCGAACTGGATTATCGGTCTAAATGACTCACATAATATTTAAAGGATATATTTTTGGGATTGGTTCATCTACTAGTTCCTTTCTTATCCAGAAGGTATAATAAAAAGTGATTGTGAGGGATCACTTCTTGACCCGGGTGGAAGGAATTTTGGGTTTATTATACCTTTTTATTAAATCTTCATTAATTAAATCCTTCCCAATCTCCATAATTTTATATTCTATTTATATACTCACTAAACTCTTAGTTCATAACCACTGAAATCATACAAACATCTATATAATACCTATATTAAATTTGTATAAATCACACTTTTACTTCGTTTCTTAATATCAAAAGTAAAATTACCCACCATATTATACATGCATATTACATAACTACATATATACATACTTACATATATACTTTACATACACTACACTTTATGTATTACAAATTACATAGATACGCATCTCTACATACATATTATTCTAATATTAAAATCTAATCAATCAAATTCTTATTAATAACGTATTATATTTATAGGTTTAGGAAGGTATTCGGAAGCAGATTATTCCGTTACCCTAGTTTCGTTATAGGTAACTAAAATAGGCAAATAGTTCGGTAAATCTAATAGTTAATCACAATCCGTCATTAATACTGGGTATGATATTTCAACTTCTGAACTTTTAAATGATTTCCTTGATTGGACAAATTTCCATAGAACTGAGTTATTACAATATTTATATACACAACGTAGGACATTCGCCCGTTGTCGTTCGTCGCGCGCGCACGTCTCCTGCTCCGCCTCGGCTGTCCGTTATTCGTGTTCGTTGTGTTCGTTCGTTCACCCGGTCGATCTGTGTTTTTTCTGTGACAGTGCAGTGAAAAGTGCGTCATCAGGTGGTTTTTCCACTAAATCGTTCGTCCCCCTCAGGGACAATGGACGGCGTGGAGCTCTCTCCATTGCTGTTGGAGGGTTTGCTGTCGTTTTTACGACAGCAATTCCCTCAAGCGCTCGACCAATTTTTGAGGACTCCGGAGTCCCAATCAATGGCGTCCGTTATCTCGGAACTTAATTCCGAGAACCCCTACACGTGCAAGGGCCCCCGCACCCGCATCTGCCGCGACCACCGCACCCCCGCGACCCCGCCACCGCGCTTATCGCTGACCACCTGCGCTCTGCCTTAGCGCCCGCGCCCCCGCATCCGTACCCGCCGTGTTACCGGTGCGCCCGCCGCCCGCACCCCCGCTCAACGATGCCCACCGTGTGGCACCAAAATCACGCGCCTCGTTTTCTCGCGGTTCCGCGTCAGGACAACCGCGATCGAGCTCCGCGAGTTCGACGACATCGCGTTCGCGATCGCCCATACACCGCGTAATCGATTCTCGTCGAGAAATCGAATTATCTCCTGACGGTCCGCAATACCTCAGGGATGCCCCTTTTCCACCGGCTGATAAATCACCCCCATGGATGTCGCGCCTCCCGCGAACATCCCCTTAAACTGCGAGGACGATGACGGTTTCATAACCGTCAATCGTACCAAAAACGGAAGACCCAGAGGAGGTCCCCCCAACCCCGCTCCCACTGCGGCCACAAAACCAACAGCGGCACCTTCCAGCCGCCCTGGGCCACCTTCACAGCGCCCGCCGCCACCCCTGATCATCCGCGAGAAAGCCCATTGGCTTCAACTCGCTAAGGAGCTGCCAGGTAAGGCAATCTCTATAAAAGAAGCCCGTGATACCCAACACGGCATCAAAGTTATGGTCACGTCTTCAAGTGACCACCGCTCCCTAACATCCTTGTTATGTGACCGTAAAATCGGTTACTACACTTATGCCCTGCCGGAAGAAAAACGCCTTCGGGCTGTAATCCGCGGACTCCACAGGAAATCGAGTGTTCCTACATTCTCGAGGACCTTAAGTCCCAAGCTGTACCGGTGCACGAAGTGCACCGTATGCACAGAGGCGACGCAACAAAGTCTCCTCTAAACCTAGTATTGGTTGTCCTCGACCTCTCCCCAGAGGGGAAAAGATCTTCGAACTTGAGAAGGTCTGTGGCCTCTCTGGCCTTCGTGTGGAACGCCCACACGAAAACATACACTGCGGCAGTGTCATCGTTGCCAACTTTATGGGCACTCTGCCCTACATTGTCAATCCCGTCCCAGGTGCGTCAAGTGCCTGGGCGACCACGGGACCTCGGAGTGCACACGCACCCGGGACTCCCGGAGCCACCGAGCTCCATTCTCTGCGGCCAAGCGGGTCACCCCGCTAACTACAGAGGCTGTCCTGCCGCCCCCGACCCAAACGTAAGTTCGGAAAGGGCAACGCCCAAAAGGCACTAGAAAAGTGCCGAACAAACCCGCATTCGTGGCCCCCTCCAGTGGTAAATCACTGGACGGGTCTTCCCACGACGGAAGCGTTCCCTCCACTAAGGACGCGCGCCCCAATTTTGGCCGGCCTACCCCAAGCAACCCCTGCCCCCGCCCCCATCTTAAAAGCACCTTCTGGGCCGTCACCCCACCACTCTTTAGCGGAGGACTTAGCCTTGGCGACTAAATTCGCCAAGAACTTGCCTTTCGACCTAGCAGAGGTCCAACTCTTGGCTCGAAAACTAAGACAAGTTGCAGAGTCTGATCAACCCTCCCTCCGGGATCAACTCGTGATCGAAATGGATCACGCGTACCTCCTCCAGGTACTTAGGTCGTTATAACTAAACAACCTAGTTAAATTATTGTTACCGGTAACAAATGGCGCATGTAGGTAGAAATAAACCACGCTCATTGACTCTGGCGACTTATAACGCCAACGGCCTTCGAAACCAGCGCAACTTGGTCCATGACTTCCTGGTTACCAATCAAGTAGATATACTACTAGTGCAGGAGACCTTCCTGAAACCGAGTGAAAGAGATCCAAAGATCTCTAACTATCGGGTCACTAGACATGACAGGATAGGCCGTGGTGGCGGCACCCTGATCTATTTCAGAAGATCTCTACACTGCATGCCTCTAGTCACCCCACCACTAGTAGGTATGGAGGTATCCGCCTGCAGACTAGCAATGACTGGCCACCAACCTCTAGTCATAGTCTCAGCATACCTCGCGTGCCAGAAAACCCTTATTAAGAAAGACCTAGAAGCCCTATTCAACTTAGGCCCAGCTGTTATAATAGCCGGAGATCTGAATTGTAAACACGAACAGTGGAATTGCAATACCACTAACCCCAATGGCAGAGCCTAATAAATATATCAGACAATCTTTTGTTTGATATAATAACTCCCATGACCCCCACACGATACCCCCCAACCGCGACTGGGGACCCCAAACACTCTCGACCTAACATTACTGAGGGCGTAACTCTTCAGTTCCATTCGATCGAAACGATGGACGATATAGACTCGGACCATCGCCCGGTTATCCTCAAATTAGGACAACAGACGGACCAGACATCTGAAACTAGGACCTCTGTGGACTGGTTGAGACTTGGGGACCTCCTCAAGGCAACCGAATCACAAGACCTGGACCGCATCCCGGACCACATCGAATCCCACCAAGACACGGAGACGGCGATCGAGGCCCTCACCAGCCACCTTCAATCCGCAGTGCGGAACTCGTCCAGACAGGTGCCAGTGGAGAATGACCGCCACTTATGCCTGCCGGACGAAGTGAGGGTACTGTTGAGGAAAAGAGAGCCGCCTCCAGAGCTCACGACAGATATCCCACCGTAGACAACAGAGTCCGACTCCGCCAACTAGAGCGCGAGGTCAAACTACGTATCCGGGAAGTCAGGGAACAACGTTGGGACAGAACGTTGAGAGATATCGAACCAACTCACCAGGCGTACTGGAAGCTGGCTAGAGCTCTCAAATCAGATACCCTCACTGTCATACCCGCGCTAGAAAGAGCCGACAACACCGAGGCGTTCGATGATGAGGAGAAAGCCGAATGCCTTGCTCAGAGTCTAGAGCTTCAATGCTCCCCCACTGCACAAAACGTCGACCAGTCACACCTGACGGAGGTGGACTCCGAGGTTGAACGTAGATCCTCCTTACCAGCGGAAACCACACTCGACCCAGTCACGGTGGAAGAAGTGCAAGATCTGATCAAGTCCCTCAAACCACGAAAGGCCCCAGGGATTGATGGCATTAACAATCGCGTGTTAAAACTCCTCCCCGGCCACTTGATTATAATCTTAGTGAGCATCTTCAATGCCGCCATAACAAACTGCTCTTTCCCCGCGATCTGGAAGGAAGCAGACGCAATCGGTATTCACAAGCCTGGAAAACCGGCTAATAAACCGTCCAGCTACCGCCCAATCAGCCTACTGAGCACACTCAGCAAGCTTTACGAGAGGGTCATCCTCTCTAGACTAAGAGATTTTGCCATCAGCAAACATCTACTACCCGATGAGCAGTTTGGATTCCGTGCCAGACACTCATGCGTCCAACAGGTGCACCGCATCACGGAGCACATACTATCCCACTTTGCCCATCGCCCTCGTCGCCCTATAGGAACAGCCGCACTGTTCCTTGACGTAGCTAAGGCCTTCGACAAGGTCTGGCATAACGGTTTGATTTACAAGCTGTACCAGTTCGGTGTACCAGACAGACTCGTGCTCATCTTGCGAGACTTCCTCCTAGGCCGTAGCTTCCGTTTTCGAGTGGAGGGAACACGCTCGTCCCCCCACCCACTCACAGCCGGTGTACCACAGGGCTCGGCACTATCTCCACTACTCTTCACGCTGTACACCAGTGACATCCCAAAAACTCCAGATGTAGAGTTGGCCCTCTTCGCGGATGACACCGCACTCTATACATCAGATCACAACCGACAAATGGCTTGCGTCCGGCTACAGGTAGCTGTAACAGAGCTAGGCGAATGGTTTCGCAAATGGAGGATAGAGGTAAACCCGGAGAAAAGCGCAGCAATGTTCTTTTCCCGGGCACGCTTCGCTCTCCCAAACGCGCTTGCCTTCGCTTAAAAGCCATCTCGCTCTACGAACAAGAGATCCCCTGGGCAAAGTACACCAAATATCTGGGTCACCCTAGATCAGAACTTGCGCTTCAACGAGCATATCACTATAGTCCGGAATAGAGCGCGATTTGTGATGGGTCGTCTAGCACCCATGATAGATAAACGAAGCAAAATGTCCCTCAGACACAAGCTTACTCTATATAAAACATGCATCCGCCCGATCATGACATACGCGAGTGTGGTATTCGGCCATGCCAAGCCTGCCCTTTTAAAGAAACTGCAAATCGTTCAGAATAAATTCATGCGCAGAGCCGTCGGTGCTCCCCTCTATATGCGTAACGTCGACATCCACCGCGATCTGGAGCTTCCCTCCATCAAAAACTACATTACGTCGCTCTCGCGTAAGTATTTCGATCTAGCGCCGCACCATCGAAATCCCCTCGTCGTGTCCGCGTCCGATTATAAGCCTCGACGAAAGGCTCTCGTGCGACGACCGCGTAACATCCTCACGGACAAGGTCGACGATATCACAAAACGGCTGGCTCGGATCAGCCCGCCCGCGGTTAGGACGGCAGGCTGGCAGGCACCGACAGACAGACACAGACGGCGGCGTCGACGCCGCCAATCACGATCTCTCCACGTCCCTGCGAGGGACGCCAGGAGACACAGCCCCCCATAGGATAGACTAGGCGTGTTGCTGGGAAGTTTCTTTCGCCGTTTCTTCTCTCCCAGCCATAACACGTTGCGAAACGGCAGTAAGATAGTATAGGCCACCGCGAACCGCCGATCCCGGTCCGCCGGGATCCTTCCTCTCGGGCTTTATATTACCCGTCGCCCGCTCTCAATTAGTGCATTGTGTCGCCCTATGGTGGGCATCATTAGATTCATCCCCTCTCATGGCAACAGTCCAGCCGAGGTGAAACTCCTAGGAGCCCCTCGAGCAAGTTGCCTCCCGGGCTCGAGCGCCTTCGCTTCGCAAAGGCACTCGCCCCGAAAACCCCGGTAAAGTTGTGAGGTCTTCGGACCAACAACATAAAGTCAAGTCCAATAAAAAAAAAAAAAAAAAAAACAACGTAGGATACCTATCACTAGACATATTATCACAGCCAATCAAACCAAAAAGAAATTCTATAATAGATTTCTTTATAATTATAATTCTAAGGGCGGAAAATTTTTAGAGTCTCCATATACTCTTTACTCTTATATCTATATTCTTTTAAATACATCCTTCTGGATCCGTATGGGGTTAAAAGAAGAGACCAGCCAATCTCTGTTTTGCTAATTTTTATAGGGGGGGTTGTTACAGCAGTTAGCACCACCAGTCCGTGTTTGTTTTTATAGAAAATCTTAAAATTAATAATAAGCGTTTAATGAACATCAAATCATAAAAAAATATTTTTATAATTAATCACAAAGTGAAAGTTCAAATTAAGTCTTTTGTTGATTCGTAAATTTTGCAGTTTCCTTACGGAACGGACGATACACACCATGCTTGTCTAATATTAAAAAAATCAAACCAGTTGTTTTTGTTCAGAGGAAGATAGATGTATTTCCTGACGTAGCTCATTAATAAAAAAGTTGTTTTCGTCCGTCAAGTTACCACGGAATTTATGTCACCCAGATTCCTAATATTTGATCGCCGGGGAAATCATCTGTATTTTCCATTACCAACGTCATTCCTTGAACGCTATATAATAGGAAACATCAAAAAACAATAAGAAGTGCATACTTTACTGTTTTAGAATTTTTATTGACACTATAACTTTAAGTTATTAATTAATATAAACTGTAATTCAATAAAATACTTTTATAAAAACTTAATTTGCTAAATTATTAATAGATAATACGATTATTTTCATTACATAAGTTCAGCAGATAGGAGGAGGGCCTACCTGAAGCAAAACGGCCATCATCACCTATGGACATTACTAACACCAAGGTGTGCAAAGCCCAATGTGCTGCCTCTCTTTAAAGGAAGACTGGAATACTGCTGGACTCGGGCCTCCCATTATAGGGGAACGGACAGTATACCCGCCACGCTTGTCCAAGGTGGCTTGGCAGGTTTTGACACATCGATAATCTCGATGTGCAGGTTCCATCACGATGTTTTCCTTCACCGTTGTTAGCAGGTAGTAATTGTAACAATATGCACATTAGATCAGAAAACTGACTAAGTGGTGCATGCGTCTCGGCCAGGATCGAATCCGCGCCCTTTGTATTTGGGAAGCTAGCCATTACGCTACCACGACTACACGACTGTCCACTAATGCCGGGACCCAACTCGAGGTTGTTATGGCGGTTTACTCTAGACCAGAGGTGGTAGCCATCTAGACTAATAAATGCCCTACCACCTGGCTGTGAGTGTATTTTGTCGCCTCTCAGGACAGGCCGCCCGGCCGCAGTAAGTTGTATTATTTCTCCGTTTCTGCACGGAAATCTCAATACTGAAGATAAATATACGTCTTCATATAAAAAAATAAGCTATTATAGCATACTTTTGAATGTGTTCAATTTTAAATACCTGGTAAAAATATACTAGCTATCAGAAATGTAGCTATTATTATTTAAAATATTTATGCGTTTAACTTTTCAAATTGATGCAATAATTACTTAGTAGCATGTAAATTAACTTTTCATTTCCCATATTATGAAAATACGCTTGGAGTTGCCTGATTACAGAGATAAACAGTACTTTTTGTCCTTAGGAAATGATTTATTTGCTATCAAAAAAATTAAAAAAAACTATGCGAAACATAGATAATACATGAGAATCATGTCCCAACTTTTTTTGTTAAATCGCGCCATAAATTGTAATAAAAAAATATCAACTATTTTGTAACATCGTTTTACACTTATAAATTACATTTCACTAAATTATTACTTAATTTACATAAATTTGAGCTACATATTTCCAAAAAAATATTGACTGGTAGAATGCCACAGAAACAGTAAATTGTTACACAAGAGGTGAAAGTGACCTATTTAGAGATGAGATGGTTTGGCGCACGAACGTATCGAGGGCGCCAATAATTCGAGTGCCTAAATATTTATTTAACACCTAATTTTATTAGAGAAGTAGTTGTTTGTTTAACTAATTAGTTTTTACTTATTTTTTTTATATTCGTAATGAAAAGCAGAGTGTTAACCTCGAGTGAAAGGCTTATTTAGACACACGAACTATTAGCGCCCTCGCTACGCTCGTGCTCCAAACTATCTCGTGCCTAAATACGTCACTTTCACCACTCGTGTGCCAATCTATTATTATTGTTATTTTAAATTTGTGAGTAGGACATTACATCTAATATAAAATTGATATAATTATTCATTCAGAATACATAACCAAATAAAAATTTAATAAAGTAATTGTAGAAGTATTGTTATTACACTGTCATAATTTCTTTAAGTAAAATTCTATGTGGATCAAAATCTTGTTTATTTAATTAAATTCTATATCCATTTGAGTGAAGGCTTAATAATTAACTTATTCCAAAAAATGTGCAAGTGTAGGTAGATTTTTTTATTGCAGGATTTCAGCAGGCAGTCATACGGCCCACTTGATGGACAGCGGTTACCATCGTCTATGGACATTTGCAACACCAAAGGTGCTACAAATTCGCTGCTGCTCTCTTAAAGGAGACTGGAACCTGGTCACTAATGCCGGAATACAACTCAAGGTTGCTATGGCGGCATACTCTAGACCAGGGGTGGTCGACATCCAGTAGAGCAAAGCAGATAATTATGTAAATCCAAAGTTTTACTTCGGTCTACTTAGTTTTTTTTTATTTCAATGATAAGAGACGTTCTGCGGATATAAACTCGCAACTTATTTTTTCTTTTTGCCGTACAATAATTACATCTACTTGATGAAAAGTAGTTACCGTCTTTTATTCTGTCAGCGTGGAAGAATCTAAGATATTTTTTAACTCATGTCGTATCACTGTGGGAAAACGTTCACTCTTTCTACGAAAACTTATTTGAGCTATAGTATATTATATACAGGCCTTTAATTCTCAGGAGTCGGTATACCTGCCGCGTATTTTCCAGGAATATTGACTGTTTGTAAATTCATAATTAAATTTACATATAATTTGTAATATTTGTTTGATGCCAAAATAAATTAAAATGTATATATAAACACATTATAATATTAGAAAAACTGTAAAATGAAGAGTGTTTTGTTAGGATTTGAATTCATGGCTTAAATGAAAAAAGAAGCTGGTACTTTAGCCAGCACTACTTACGTCTTGTCGTTCATTTACAGTTTTGGATATAAATAAAATTTATTTATGTCTTTATTTTAATTTAGTACTTTTCATTTTCATAATAAGGATGGTGTTTGCGCAGGTTAAAGCTTAAGAAGTTTGCCTTGGTATTGCAAAAAAAAAAAAATGTTTTATTTTAATTTATAAAATGTTAAATATAGTAATATTATTATTGCATATAAGGATTCTGTAATTGTTATATCTAGAGATATTGATTGTGGAATCTGTGCTACGAGTAATAATCCAAAGTGTAGCGTGAGGATTGTAGCGCGCCCGCGTAGCCGTGTAGCTAGTGCTGGCGCGGCTTCGTAGCGAGTCGGACGTAAGCGTTATTACGCTACGATTCTACTACAGTCTATCGGACGCATGTCGAGACTTGCCGCGTCGTGCGACTCGGCTGAATCGAGTCAAATTAAATCATGCAATTGTGACTTTGTGACTGTGTAGTGTTTTTAAAAAATGTTAAAAATAATTGTATCTCTTTCATCCGAGCAGGTAAAGCCTTAATGTGCCCATAAAATCGTTGCTGCTTACTCGCGCCGGTACTCGAAGGTTTTGGTTTATTCGACGGACGTTAGACGTTAAGCGCTTGTAACTAATGGCCTGTTAAGATAACGGAAGGCTTTAAGGGTATCCTAGTTATTAGCCGTTTTATGGAGTCCACTTCACAATTAAGCAGTATAATGTAATCATTTTCACTTCGTTGAACCTAATTAACATTTTTGTATACATCTTGAGTTTTTTTGGTCCTTTTTTAATTAGCAACGGATTTTAAATGAAAACTAAATATGTTTCAAACAGTATTCGACGGTAAGTTTTAATGATTATCTAAATATATCTAAGCTCGTTGTCGCTTAGAAGTGAAGACACTTCCCTTTCGTTTAAATGACATGGGTTCGAATCCTGACATTTATTCATGATTGAGCAGTTTTCTTGGATTAATGCGCTTACTATCACAATTACCACGTAATGACTGTGAAGACATACAGCGTGAAAAAACCTGCATATAGATAATATGACCGATGTGTTAAACCCCACAATCGTATAATTTGGATAAGCGCGGTAGGTATTTTATTCAGTCAATTTATTTAAATGAGTAGGCCCATTCCCAGCACTGGTCTGGGTTAATCTTAAATCAAATAGTAAATTCATTCAGGCCACTTGAGACGAAATTCCGACCTGGGAATTTTTTTGATACTAGTTTTTTAATTTTTAGATATTATTTGCATCATAACCACTTTTGTGGTTATGATACAAGTGGTCTAAGCGAAGGCTCTCCTAGTTCATTGGACCAAAGATGTTCTAGGTTCGATTATTCCCAAATATGTGTTTATCTGCTGATTTATGATGATGCATGATATATATTGCCCATTAAAATGTATATAATGCCCCTGCACCACCTGCTTTCGTGTTAGTGACTGTGACCAAATGCGACTTACTTATAGCATTAGAAAATAATACGATAACGATTAGCTACATTGGTGTATCTAAATTAGTTATTTGTCAATGTTTAACATCATTAACATTGTCGCATCTCGAATAACGCATTAAACACTTGGCTACAGCTGCATGATATAGTCACTCACATTAACATTATTGCAGGTGTAGCCCAGGCATTAGGGAATGAAAAACTTATGAATAGTCATACTATTGTATAATAGCGGGCCCAGCAGACGTTGTCCTGCCCCAAAGAAATAAAATTTAGAATTCGATTGCAGCACCACCTACCGGGTCCAATTCTGAATCTAAAGCATCCCGGAACCCACTTAAATACACGTAAAAATTTCATCAAAATCGGTCCAACTGTCTAGGAGGATTGACATACACATTACGTACAAACATAAGATATAAGTAGACTAGAGTTTTCTCTGCGATTTCGCCATGGGGTCAATCCCTAATAAGTAGCTGTAGCTGTTTTATTTAGATAAAAAATAATTAGCTTTTATATACCGCTAGTGAAGCCACGGCCAATAGCTAGTATTTAGTATTTTAACCTTTCTTGAAAAATTATCTAAATGAAAATGAAAACCGCTTGAAAATCCGTTGAGAAGTTAAGGAGCAGTTAGCGGTTATACAGACAGATAGACGTACGCAGAAAGCGTCTTTGTTTTATACTATTTAAAAATAAACAAGATAAAAAATAAAATCAGGTTGAGATTGAAAGAGTCTGTTTAAGAAATAGGAATATTTTGGTATAATCTAAATAGAGAAAACTAGAAGGTATAGAAAAATTAACTTTGATTTCCATTTTTATATTCAGAGAAACTTAATGAAGATATTTGAGACGGCTTCGAACTTCTTGGATTAACACTTTTTTTAAATGGAAGTATCAACCTAAGCTTTCATTGGCTAAGCCTCTTTATACTACTTTATAGGTTAGTTTTAAAAGAGGGTTACAAGGTCAGTAGCACTCCTGGCTTTGAAAATACTTAAAATTTAATGCGAAAAACTTTTTAAATCGGATTGTACAAGACTTCATATATATATCTACACATAAACGTTGATTTTGTTCAAATATAATTACTTGATTTGAACTGAATGTTGTCAATTACAATTATATTAAAATAACGGAGAAAGAATACAATTTCCAGCAGCCAAGCGGCCTGTCTTAAGAGGCGACAAAGCAACCCGCAGCCAGGTGGTTGGGTATTGGCCCGTCTGGATGACTACGACCCCTGGTCTAGATATAACAAACTTGAGTTGTGTACAAGCATTAGTTGCCAGGTTCCAGTCTCCCTTAGAGAGCGGCAGCACATTGGTAGCAACTATGGTTTTACAAATGTCCAAAGGTGATGGTAACTGCTTTCCATCAGGTGTGTCGTCTGCCTGTTTGCTGAACTCATTCAATAAAAAGACTGAACAGCAAGGCAGAACCCAGCAATATAGCTGGCATTCATTACTGTCGAGCAGAAGAAAACAAAAAGGTTTCATTTTTATTCTTTTTATATTGCAACTTACGATTTGCTAGAAATGTAATGACTCACACGTTCCAGTTCACATTAAAGTTCTAGTTTTATAATCGTCAAATTTCACGCTATACACTTGAGGGTAAACAAATTAAATTAATTCTGCTAAAAGGCAAAGTAATAAAGTAATATATAACATAGGTTAATTTTAAGTCACACCGATTTGTCATATACACGAAAATTTAAACACTTTTTGCTTTTAAATATAAGTATACTAAAAGGCAAAGGTCTGGTTGATATTTCACGTGACCAAAATATTGGTTTGAATCTAGGGAACCACACTAGCGTTGTCTTTCAAGGAGGTAATGCGGCCAGTCTTTTGGGCACGTTTACAGCTGATAGCGTGCTGACACTAGATTATCTAGTTCAGTTTTTATGAAAAAAGTACATAATATTACAAGATATGTTTATATCAATAGATATATAAATAACACTTTATTGGTCACCAAAACTGTAAAAATACAAGAATATGTTAGTTAAAATATTTTAGGTCGAACAATGCGCGGCCTTATCGCTTAGAGCGTTTTTTTTCCATACAACCTAGCTTAAAGTACATTCCTAGGTAATCTGGTAAAGTAGGTGGTGCAACTAATTGTTACTAATTTTATAATACACATACATATTTAAACTTACATATAACAAATGTAAAATGTACATATATAGTCACTCATGAAGTAAATTCATGTATACTATAAATACATACATATTTATCAATATTCTCACATAATAACTATTAGGTAATAATTATTATACGTCAACGTCGTCTTGGCGATGATTACTGACAAGGCGGACTGCACGTACATGTGCAATGCATAATAGCTTAACTGACTGATAGCTTATCTATGTATGTATGTGTATATGCTTAGAATACCTAGAGAGATAGTTTCCTACAAAATTACGTTCAGAGTTGAAGCATAAAACCGGTCGATGTGTGTAATTATTTTTGATGACACGCACACAAAGGCACAAATAATATGGCAAGTAAGTAAGGTATTTCTAAAAGGTAGGGACTTGGAACTATTGGAGCTTGTTACACTGAGACTTTGTTTTGCTGTCTGACGGCACTGCGCTTTGACAAGCAAACTAAGACTTTTAGATCCTACTTAAAGGTACTTCATTTCACTGACTACTACTCGGGTCTAAGCGTATTGGTTCTATATGAATATATATCTTTATCGTTTAAATGTCTATTTTCAATTGTAATTACTGTAATGTAATTTTATGCATTGTAAAGATGGAACACATTTTCCTGAAATATAAAAATTACAACAAATAAATAGAGATAGACTTGTAATGAGTAAAGATGAAATTATATAAGATATCCTATTAAATAGACAATTATTGAAGATTAGTTAGTGGGTGTCTGCGATGAACAGAACTTTTTCATTCCATACAACCTCATTTCATTACTACATAATATTGTCATAAATCACACATGTCACTCGCCTCACGTACGTCTAACATAAATATTACATCTACATAGTACTATAAATCTAATTATATAAAGGGCTGTAAAAACATAAAATATACATCTGAAATCGACACAGACTTTTAAATCTAATATATTGTTATATGCCGTCAAAGATAAACGCACAGCTGCCTGTCGTAAGCGCAGTTTATTGTCTTCCCAGATTTAGGAATTCTTTTATGTTTAGAATTTGTAATTAAGAAAAGTTTTCCTACTTGTTTTATAACCATCATTAGCGTCGAACTAATCCTTATTGTTTTCGACTTGTTGGCCGTTCGCAGGAATAGATAACCAGGTGTGTAAATTACTATTTCTCGGAAACTCAGTGCGCGAGGCTGATTTTTTTGTACTGTATAGTTAGTATAAGATAATGCCCGAATGGAGGATATGACGCGGATATGATAAGCGTGGACGAAATCGCGGGCATATCCTAGTATATTATATTATAACTAATGATTTTAAAAATAAATTATTTTTTAAAATGTTTTTGTAGTAGAATCCATCTGGATCATTGCTTTTTGAAAAAAACTATCTAATTTTCTTGATCTTTAAGTCAGATCTACCTTTTACTTAGTCAGAACTTTCCAGTTTTCACAAAGAAATGATATTTTATAGTAAATATTTCATATCCACCTTCAATTTATTTTCCATGAAAAGAGAAAATTGCATTTCATCAGCTACGACAGCAGTCAAGCGACGACTACGAGACGAGTAAGACGTTTGTAGTACTCTCGATTAGCGATATAGACGACGGACTTTGCGCGTGTCGAATTGAATCGAATCGTGCAGTGTGAACTGGTTGCATCCGGTTTATACGTGTATTTGTTTTATACCTGTTTGTACAGTTCTAATAAACTCTATAGTAATTCCAATGGCATTTATTTTAATTCGAGTCCTGTAGCTCGTAACAATATTAATAAAACCGCGAGGCCTTATTTTGTGGTAAATGATGTATTCCAGGACACTGAACACAATATAAAACAATACTTTTGAGACATATTAGATAATCTGAGGCCATACACAGATGATTAAATCTGACAAATTTACTATGGCTTTAACAAAACGAACGTAAATAAAATCCATATTTTTTTAAATTCAACTTTTCAAGTTTCCAATTTTTCAGAGTGCACGGACCTCAATCCACAACAACGAGAATTCATCCAGTGAAATAGATTTGATTGATTACTTTTTTAAATTTATTATTACAACTGTTCTAACTGTTTTACGTGACGTATGGTATCATGTTATGGTCAATTCTGTTGGTACGCATGAGTACAAATCAATATAATATATAGTATTATATTATTTATTTATTATATTTTATATACTATCTATATAAATAAAGATTGATTCTAATAATTTAACTTTGTTTTACATCTTGATTGCGTTGAGACTCATTTCTCACCACGATCCCAAAGTCTACTATACCAGTGGTAATCATAGCAGTATGCACTACAGGTGCAGACCAAGATTACTACAGTGTTACCCTTGGTGAAGTATGATACTCTATACTCGTATAGATTCCAAGTCTTGTTCATATTTGATCACCAGCAATTTTTTTTGTCGACTAAACTATTAACCCTGCAAATCAGCCTCTACCATCAGTTTCAAAGGAGCTATTGTTACCAAAGGATGTGTTTTCATCTTTGCTACCATCATTTGCAAAATTCCGAACCACCGCTCTCATTGCGGCTATTATTCCAGTTGTTAGAAATTTTATCTAAATACTAGCTGTGCCCGCGACGTCGTCCTCGTGGTATGTGTTTTCAAAACCCCCCGATTTTGAAACATTCTTCATTGGTGCTCTGCTCCTATTGCTATTAGCGTGATGATATATATCTTATAGCCTTCCTCGATAAATGGGCTATCTAACACTGAAATAATTTTTTAAATCAGACCAGTAGTTAGTAGATTAGCGAGTTCAATCAAATAAACAAACAAACAAACTCTTCAGCTTTGTATATTGGTATAAGATTATAACATTCTAAACATATCGTGCCTGTATATTGGATCTATTTAAAAAAACCAACTAGAATGGACTATATAAACGATGGAACACGATGCAATTTTTTTTTAGATTTCTTGTTTGTTTGTCGGTTTGTCTGTTTGTTTGGGATTCACGTAAAAATTACTGGGCCGATTTCGATGCTGTTTTCGCTGATCGACAGCTAATTCTTTGACTTAAAACATGCGCTAATTTTTATACTAGGAATCCTGCAGGTATTTTTCTGGAAATGATTTAAAATGACCATATAAAAAAAACGAATTTTAATGTGATTTTTTCACTGATCGATAGCAAAATTTATCTAATAAAATGTGTGTGATTTTATTATCCTGGGAATCCCGCGGGAATTTTCCACGGAACGATTTGTAGTTGTTCGGGTGCATAAAATTTACCTAGTTTATTCCGGCACAGTTTTCGCTAAATCCATAGCAAACATTCTTTTTTAAATGCTAAGAAAGTTTGGTCCCGGGTATCCCTCAGGAATTTCAAGTCAAGTGTGGACGAAGTCGCGGGCATATCCTAGTATATTATATTATAACTGATGATTTTAAAAATAAATGATTTTAAATGTTTTTGTAGTAAAATCGACCTGGATCATTGCTTTTTGAAAAAACTATCTAACTCTCTTGATCTTTAAGTCAGATTTACCGTTTACTTAGTAACGGAACTTTTCAATTTTCACAAAGAAATTATATTTTATAATAAATATTTCATATCCACCTTCAATTTATTTTCCATGAAAAGAGAAAATTGCATTTCAGCAGCTATTTGACGAGTTGCGCTCGACTTACTTTAATGGGATTATACTTAACTCACGGACTTATTTGAATTTATTTCAGAATTCGCTTTGATTTCCTTTTGGCATATCTCAGAAATTATGTTTCCTCGTATTTACTTTGAAAATTGCAATTATGAATTGGAAATGAACCGGAACAAGACCGGGCCTGTTTATTTATGTAGCATTTTTTAGTATAATATACTGTTTGACATACAGGAGATTTTGGTGATGACTTGAATAGCTATATTTACTGTGTTGCTTTATTTTTTTCATTATTTAAAAATGAATAACAGTTGTAATATAGATATTGTTTAAAAACCAAGAGTTGTGATTTTATGTTATATATCTCAACTGGTTTGTGTAATTATAATAAACATGCATTTTTTATAAATGTTAATTGTGATGATCTTATAAGTAGGTATTGCTAATTTTTAACAAATGTCATTTTGATGAAAATAAAATAGCACAGCAAAATATCCTTTCCCTTTACCCCAAAAACTACAGTACAGTGTTTTGTATTTTTTTTATAAAGAAATATTTTCACAATTCACAAAAAAATGTTTTTTTTAAAGACATGTTTCTATAATATTGTTACGAGTTTGCGGGACTTGAATTAAAATGCCGTTAGAATTATTATAGAGCTTATTAGAACTATACAAACATGTATAACACAGATACAAATATAACCGAACGCAACAAATCAAAACGTAATGCAGAAAGTCGTAATTCAATAAAACGCGCAAAGTCCGTCAATATTAGATTCCCGAACGTACACGCGTCACGCCTAAATCGTAGTTGCAGCTCAACTGCCCCCTCTCTCAATCAGTCCATCGTTTTATACTTCACAAATGCAAATGTGCCCGCCCGGCAACGTCGACATAATTTCCTAGAATTAGCTTGTACTTATAATCCGCAACACGTGGCTAATAATGCTCCTGGGTGGCCGTAAACGAGTACAATGGGACAATAAGCTCTTCTCAACAATAAATAGAAACGTATGCCAATAAATGAGTGAACAAAAGAGGACGATCATAAAATAATTACAATTAGTTAAAATGCCGACAGGTAATAAAATGTGCTTGTACAGATCTGTACGTGGAATTTGTCTTTGTCGGAGCCTAATTTGTAACAATATGTATACAAAATGCATAAAAAAATTGCGTAACCATAGAATAGTTCTAAAAGGTCATCAAGATATTAATATACTATACTTGTTTACGTTTCAGAATACATATAATAAAATAAATTGCCCTTTTTATTCCCTACTCATCTAGTTTTCTTGCTATACGTTCTGCAAATGACAGCTATTGTTTCCAGATCATTTTACTGGAAAAAAATCTTTTTATATTACAGACAGGTTATTCGGTTGAATGAGATCGCTAGTACGTTATAGTTGTCTACTGCAATACACTTATTTAATAGATACTCAAGTGCAAGTGTACCCAGTCGTATCAAACAGAACTGACTCATGAATTACAATAAAAACGGGCAAGTGCGTAACAATCCAAAAACTATGATAGGATAAATATAGATGAAAAGTTTATAAAATCGAGCAAAAACGAAAAGACGAGAAACTAAATTAAAAGCGAAGTGGAGAAGAAAGAGTAGAACATGGTACTTCGGGCTCCGTAAGTAACGGACGCTCCAAATGCAACTGGAATTTAAAACCCAAATAATGTTAATGATGACAGTTGTATTTCATAACTAACCTCGGAATATTATAATTTGAAGCGGGCGAAATCGCGAAGAATAATTACTGTACTCACCCTAAACAATGCTCACTTTCATTCAACCGGTTGTTTAATTTCCTTTATCGGTCTTGTTTGACTTATTAACTACAACAAAGACAACACGATATTTGCCACCGAAAATACAGGTGAACTTTCACCCGCATGGCCTCAGTTCGAATACACAAAGTTGCTTGATCCACAATACAATTGGACGGTCGGTCAATAGCCATTACTTCCTAATGTGATTAACGTTGCTTTGTGCGATACAATGCAGCGGTTATAGGAAGATTGACAATGGAATTCGGTGTTTTACCCGGCGATTTACGATGGTACAGTGGTGACTTAAGCTTAACAGTTATTTTACCTTTTTTTATAATTGGAGTACAGCAGACAGACAGACGGCCCACCTGATGAAACTAAAATAAATGATGTAGCAGATCACTGGCAACGGGGAAGTGCCCAGAAGGCTGGCTACATTTCCACGCTGTATGGCAACAGTTATATGTTGTGCGAAATAGGAGCCAGCCTTCTGATCAATTAATATACAATTAATAATAAAAATTACATTTGTTAATCATTAAAATAATAGTAATAATAATCTATAAGTAATACATCTAAATAATAAAACGTGTACCGTTACAGCATGTCAAATATATTTATGTCAGTTCATAATGTTTTATCGTCCATAAACATGTTTATATTATAATAGGTTGGGGAAAAAGTCTTTTCGCATATAGTATGTATGAACTTGTAATAAGATCTCTTTGGCTAAACCATTTGTATCTGGCTGGTTTTGGTATCATTAAAATGTTTTAATTTTAAAGAAGACAATTCCAAATTGTAATTAGGAAAATGTGTGATTTTCATTTGTTTTTCTTCTTGTTAAAATGAGTGAATCTAATGAAGAAATTCAATACATTTTAAAATTTTACTACAAAAAAGGTAAAAATGCAACTCAAGCCGCAAACAAAATTTTTGATGTTTATGGACCTAATGCAGTATCTGTGAGAGTACCACAAATTTGGTTTAAGCGTTTTCAATCCGGAAATTTTGATATCAAAGATTCACGTCGTTCTGGTCACCCTGTTACGGACAAAATTGATGCCATTTTGGAAAAAGTGGAGCAAGATCGGCATATTAGTAGTTAAGATGTAGCTGGAGAACTGGGAATTGACCACAAAACGGTTTTGGCGCATTTGAAAAAAGCTGGGTATACAAAACAGCTCGATATTTGGGTGCCTCATGAGCTCATTGCAAGAAACCTCATGAACCGTGTACTCATTTGTGATTCTTTATTACGACGTAATGAAACCGAACCATTTTCGAAGAAGCTGATAACTGGTGATGAAAAGTGGATCACGTACGACAAGAACGTGTAAAAAGATCGTGGTCAAAGGCCGGTTAGGCTTCACAGACTGTGGCGAAACCCGGGTTAACTCGCAACAAGGTGATGCTGTGTGTGTGGTGGGATTGGAAAGGCATTATTCATTATGAACTGTTACCGCCAGGTAGGACCATCGATTCTGAACTGTACTGCGAACAACTGATGAGATTAAAGCAAAAAGTTGAGAGAAAGCGGCCGGAATTAATCAACAGAAGGGGTGTGGTTTTTCACCATGATAACGCTAGACCTCGCACATCTTTAGCCACTCAGCAAAAATTACGAGAGTTTGGCTGGGAGGTGTTAAAGCATCCGCCGTATAGTCCTGACCTTGCACCTTTAGATTTTCATCTGTTTCGGTCTCTGCAGAATTCCTTAGGCAGTGTCAGGTTAACATCACGAGAGGACTGCCAAAACCACTTGTCGCAGTTTTTTGATCAGAAGCCCCAAATTTGTTATAGCAATGGGATCAAGTCCCTACCTACAAAATGGCAAAAAGTTATCCAACAAAATGGCACCTACATACTTTAGTCAAATGTAAATAAAATTTCTAAAAAAACCATTTGAATTTTTATATAAAATGCGAAGAAACTTTTTCCCCAACCTAATAATAACATTTAGTGGTCAGTAGCGATTTTTTTTTTTAATAGTGTACTTGACAGCTCTCTAAGAGACTTCGGAAGCTTGTTGTATACGAAGGGCCCCATGCATTAGGACACTTTTGCGCATTAATGCAGTAGTTGAATTTATGGTGCAGACTCTAAATTCATCGCGTCTGTTACGTGGAAAGACTTCCGAACGCTGACTAAATATGTGTGGATTAGTTTTGACAAACATAGATACGTACACATTTTTGCATCTTACCAATTTTCTATACCCCTTCGCTTCAAAATTCTATTGTAATCTGAATATATATATAAGTCGTAGGACTGAAACCGAAACAATACTAAGCTCCACCACAGCTCTTACTTTCAGTGGATTACCCCAATTCATTTGTCAATTTCGAGCACCCACATTTAGCATCTTGGCAATCTTAAATCTCACATCCATTCAGAAATAACGCATTTCCCCGGACGACCGTCCGGGATTGGGCTTGAGTCAGCGTTTAGATTCTGATAACAAACTGAATTATCGTCCAATGTTGACCGTCATTGGAATGCTGTAAATCGGCTTTTGCAAGCAAATATGTGGTATTTTTATAACTGAAAGTAATGGTTGTATTTATTAACTAGTTATGTCAGTTTTCGAAATTTTGAAGGAACCTTCAGCTGTAGGATTAGTTTTACCCGCCTTCCAAAAGGAGGAGGTTCTCAATTCATCTGTATATTGTTATTTTTTTATGTTTGTTACTCGATTTCTCTGTCAATTGTAAACCGATTTTCGAATATTTAATATATCATTTCTAAAGCTATTCAAGTATTTGGGCAACTAAAAAGTATTTTTTATAGAAAAACGAAACTGGTTTCAAACTAAAAAGAAAAAAAAATTAACCGACTTCTTTCTACAACATCTTGAAGTCGGTACCAAGTAAACATAATAATTACTACTCGTATATTGTTTGTAATTTTCATTATTTTAATTTATTTATAAATTAGTTTATTTTGTTATTTTATTACTTTGTTTTAAGTTAGTGTAATTTTCATAATTTAAAAAATTTACGATATTAAATTGAATATTACTATATTTTGCAAATTTGTTCTTGTTTTTTTTTTAATGATTTTGCTTTTTAATTTGAAGTCAGTTTTGGTTTTGTTAAAAAAAAATGTTATGTTTTATTTAAACTACTAACTTACTTGGGTACTATTAGCCAGCCATACGGAGACCTACTCGAATTTAAAATAGTTAAAATTCCATTCTAGTTATGTTTCTCTGTCAATAAAATCTAATAGCATTACAAAAAATGTGAATCAGTTTTGTAGTATTACTAGATGCGCTGCTGCTTAAAGTCAGAAAGGCCAGAACATAACTAACGTTTAAGAACCTAACAGGAAGCACTACCTGCTATTAAACAACTAGGGCCTAAATTATTTTGTATGCTTTTATTCATCTGTTATGTTATAAAACTTTCAGTTATCGAGTAAAATATATTAAATAAGTTAGTCAATTTTAGTAATTAGTTTCTGTTACTTTATCTACTAACTATACTATATACTTATATCTGTTACTTTGGTGAACAATAACGTGTTATATGTCTATCTATACTTACGGTAAAGCAATTGTTTAGGGTTCCTAATATATTATTATATAATAACAGCCCACAAACGTCTCACTGCTGAGCTCAAGCCTCCCACTATAGGGGGACGGATAGTATACCCACCACGCTTGTCCAAGGCGACTTGACAGGTTTGACGCATCGGCTATCTCGATGTGCAGGTTTCATCATGACGTTTTCCTTCACCGTTGTTAGCATGTGGAAATTAATTAAGTAACACAATGCACATTACTTTAGAAAACTGCAAGTGGTGCATGCGTTCCGTCATATATTCGAACCCACGCTCTTTTGAAATTAGGACGTTTGTGGTAGCCATTGCGCTACCATGACTTGCACTTTTACTTTGGGTTCCTAAGGTGAGTTACAGTGCTCCACTGACCGTCAGTGCGTATGTTCCGTCCTGACGGTACTCATTAACCGACCGTCAATTTATTACGCTCAGTGCTCTCCTGATCAACAAACTAACCGGACTGGTACAGTCGTTACACGACATGGACGCGTTTGCAACTAGTTTAATTGCTGCTTATTATCTTCATAAACGTTTAAGGAACAGAAGACGTAGATATCACGTTCACCCAATCATCACCCAAAGAGAATTTCAAGGGGAATTCACTAATTTATATTCATTATCGCGACAAGACAAAGAAAAAGAATTTAATTACTTCAGAATGTCGATCATAAGTTTTGATGAATTATCAGCGAAATTACAAGAGAACTTAAAAAATCAGAAATTATTTTAACATTGTAACTTCAGTATGAAATCGCTTATTTTAATGATGATACATATATCCCTGCGATCAGTCTACCGATTGGTGCAGCACTGAAAGAGTTCATTTGTTTCCATAGCGCGTCGGTCGACCGCGGCACGCATGTGGACGCGCTCGACCAACGGTCCTCGTACGCAGTGAGTAGCAATATACGCGTGTGTACGGTCAGTCCAGCACTGTAAGGACTTAAGAATTTTCATATAAATGACAAGCGCGACTGACGTACACACTGTCGGTCGGTGCAGCACTGTAACCGGGCTAAACCAAATGCCAAAAATAGTGCAAGTTCGTTGCCTCCACGAAATCGTTAGTAATGCCCCAACAAGCTTAGCAATTTTTTTGTTATTTCATCTATAAAACCTAAATAGGATTGGCTAAACAAATTGATATTATCGTTCTGAGCAGATTGTTTGCGCTTGTTGTTTATACGGGTTTTTGCGAGACGACGGACAAATAATTTAAAATATCTGTCTTTCGTTATTCATGAAATATTCTTATTTGACGTTCATTCATATTTATGTTTCATAGATCTGTTTGCAACGAACTTTTATACTTAGTTACCCTATAATAAATAGTGTGAAAATAACTGTAAATTGTATTTTCTTAAGCATTCGCGACTACTACACATAGTCAAAACCGCGTTTTAACGGTTTTGAGCGCAGCATTTTATTTCGACTTTTCGGCCAATGTTAACCGTTTTAAGTCGTTAAAACGTAGTTTTATAATAATTAACTATTAATTGACTAGAAATTTAATATTTTTTATGGAATTTAATATTTCAGTATTATATTACTTCAAAATTACATCTATCCTGAGATAATAACTACCCTATATTCTTTATATCTATTGAAAGGACACGCTCATTATATTCTGCTTTATTTTCGTCAATTTTGAGAACTTGGTCCGAATAAATAAAAATAAACATTACCAATTATAATACTATTACATAAATTTAATCAATTTCCCATTGTTATAAAGTTAAATGACTACATGAAACAAAAATAAAATGACATATCCTTTATCATTTTACAGTTTTCAATCAAACCTTTCATAACAGTACAACAAAACAAAGCTACCTTATTCCTTAAATGAGCAACTTCCCACAATATTGAGTAAACAAAATTACTCGTGACAAAACATTTTTACTTCATTATCTGTGGGCTTCCGCAAAAGCAGGAAAACGTTACCACAATACATGCGAGTGTTATAAAACACAGTAAAAAAAATAGAGGCCGCTACGTTTGTATTGCTGTAATAAAAGAACAAAGTTCTGCACTCACAAGTGGGGTTTCGTATGGGACTCCTTTATGAGAGATATTATTGTTTCTAACTTTTGTGACCCAAATTGAATGTTCTTTCAATATTGAGGAATTGTTCCCAGTAGGTTAAAATTTAATGCCCCTTACGCTACTTTCGATGTGTTGTCGTCAGTCAATCATAATTCACTGCTGGACGTGGGCATTCTCAAGTTTGCGCCACGTATTCTGGTCTTCTGCTTTTCCGACCACCTTGCGCAATAAGGCCTAAGACCTAATAACTTTTATTAATCTGCTACTCTTCTCTTATGATGTATACAACTCTACTCAGAGCTACTTAATGATTTTTTGAGAAAATTAACTATTTTCTTTTCTATCTTAACAACACATAACAAATATGAACAATTACATCTACGTATATTTTCGCCAATCGCAATTGAAAATAAATTTTAATCAGCAAATAAAGTCAGTAAAAGCTAAGTAAATTACCCTAGGAACAAACATGGGTACTACAATTGAAAAAATCTCTACCTCCAGTTGCCGTGAACGCATGGCGAAACAAACAAACATGACTGTCAATGTAGGTATAGTATAGTAATAGTTAAACTATTATCTCTAGATCCTGATTTGGGTTTATACTTTTAAATCTCTAATAACATCAGAGTGGTTGTACTAACTATTTGGTAGCCTTCGAGTCGTACACTACCTCGTTGTTCGTCCCTGGCCACTGTGTAGAATATGCTTGAAGTGGTAAAAATTATGATAGATTTTAGCAACTCCGAGACCGAAACAGGCAACAGAATATCGGAGATATATTATCCTAATGTTCACTATACTGTAAATTGAAAAGATCTTCGTATCTAACCATCTATGCATCTAACAATGAAGACAATCATCTTAAAAATACCCAAAACACTAAACCTGTCTGAGAAAAATCATAATATGAATTCAAAACAAAATTCCCCGAACTCGTGTACAAATAAATTTATTCGTACCGATAAATTTTGTAAGTTATTCCAATCCGCATAAACAGGCAACATACTTTTCTTACATATTTCCAAACTCCTGTCTTATCCGAAACAAAATTATTAAATTCCAATACGCTTTCAGTTTTTTGCATATTACATGTTCGACCAAGCTTTTTTCCTTGCTCGCTTACAATTTGAATATTTTGCATTTTTCTTCTCAAAATGTAGTGCAGTCTTTGATTCCTATATGCCCTAGTGTTTTGTTTATCTAGCAGTATAAGTTATAAGTCTGGGGCTCGATCATTATGATACCACGCTCTGACAGAATATCGACGTGAAACGGTTAGCCTTCAGCTAATCGTGTCTCGTGCGATGAGTGAGAGTTCCGATAGCCCACTTCCTCCTCCCCCCTATCCAATCTTCCATATTCCAATCCCATCACCTCTATTCCATTCCTCCTGTCTGATTCCTCTTTTTTTTTACAAGGGAAATCCATTCGAGGACTAAGCCGCGACAAAGGCAGAACCTTGGGGGGATAATTCGCGACTTGGTGTGGCATTCGCCAGATCGGGGGTGGCACTAGCATGCCCAGTCAGAACTGGTGCCATGCTATTGCTACTCTCCAGTTAGGGATACCCACTAAAACCCCTGGGTGTTCTATCCTTTACCTTATGCCAGGGCTACGGGTATATGACCTAGCCTCTCCGCAGCCCTGGCAGGCCTGAGCCTCGCAAAGCCTCTTCCACAGCCGGGAGACTATTTTTATCCCCCGGCATCTTCAAGCTCTCTGAGTGTGGGGCGGTTTGTAACTCGCTCCACGGGAGTAGAGGTGAGTGCGCGCGGAACACGCCGTGCGCCCATCTCGACGGCATGTGCAGGTGAGTGAGAAGACCTATACCCCAAGGGACCTATACCTTTGGCGGGAACGGAGCAGTGATGTGCGCTCACGCTCCCGCTTCGCCTCCTCCTTCGCAAGCATAACGTACTCGCAGAAGAAAGAGACGGCGTCCCATCCAGTGTTACTCCCGACCATGATGCGTACCACGGCTGGGAGTGAGGGGTCAATTCCGGTAACGGCGACGAGATCTCGACGCTGCTCTATCTAGGCAGGATACTCCTGGAGTGTGTGCAGCGCCGTATCCTCGTTGCCGGTGTCACAATGATGACACCTTGACGTCGGCTCGCGGCCTAGGCAACACAGGTGCCTTCCGAAGCAGCCATGCCCCGAGAGGAACTGTGTCAGCCGAAACGTCAGGGTGCCGTGTGTACTTCTAGTCCAGTCATACAAGACGGGCTTCACCGATTCGACGGTGGCGAGGCCCGCGCTGGGGTGTCTAAGGCGTTCTTCCCAGACCACCATGGCGACGTCGCGGAGCTCCGACTGCTAGGCCTCTGTCTCCTGAGGCGCCGGTCTAGTATCTCTCGCCAGGGCCTCCTTGTGCCACTGGTATAGTGACACGAGGACCCTGGCTTCAAGGTCCCATCGTGGGGATCCGGCGAGTAGCGAAGCCGCTTCGAAAGACACCGTAAGGTATCCCCTTATCGCCCTGACGACCAGTACTCGCTGCGCTTACCGCAGCAAGGCTATATTTCTGACCGTCAGGCGGTCTGCCCATACGGGGGCCCCGTATAGGGCCATAGACCGCACGATGCCTTCGAAGAGTTTTCGGCACGTGGTTTCGCCCCCCCCAATGTCGGGCAGCAGGCGCGAAAGCGCTCCCGACGCCCTCTTGAGCTTGGGGGCCAATTGCCTAAAATGTGCTGAAAAGTCCCATCGGTTATCGAGGACCAATCTCAGATATTTCATAGTTTCCCCGATGCCGATGCGGACACCTCCTGCAACGATATTAGTGTCAGGAGGTGGTCAATTTCGAGGGCCGTGAAAAATCACGGCCTCGGTCTTCTGTAGAGCCACCTCCAGCCCTAGTCGCCGGATCCTGCCTACAATTTGTGATATCTCAGCCGTGCCCAAGATGCACGCTTGCCTATGGGTCCCCCCGCTAGCGGCAATCAGCGTGTCATCTGCTATCGCCCGGGAGGACCCTACATCGCGATATCCAATCGTATGCGGTGTTCCACAGCAGAGGACCTAATACCGATACCTGTGGAACACCGCATAATATGGCTTGTCGAGTCCACCCTGCGTGGACCGGGTAGACGGCTCTGTCTTCTAAATATGCTCCAACTATTTGACGGAGGTAGGTCGGCACCTGGAAGTACCAGAGTGCCTCCCTAACGCAAGCCCAGAGCAAAGTATTAAATGCATTGGCGATGTTAAGTGACACCACCATCAGGACCTCGCCCCGGGTGACTTCGTCCTTTGCCAGGCTTCTCAAACGCATGATGGCATCCAATGTAGAGCACCCTGAGCTGAAACTGAACTGATTGTCCGCCAGTTCCAGCCCAGTCGTCGTCACATGCTGGACGAGGCGGTCTACGATTATCCTCTCAAAGAGTTTGCCAACCTCGTCCAGCAATACTGTCTGATTCCTCTATCTCATCTCTCCCTATCCCATCCTAAATGCTAGAAACGCATTGGCCTTGCCACTGGTGTTGTGAACGCCTATACTTTCCATCACTTTGCCTTGTACCTGTTTGCCAGCTTCGCAATAAAAAATTTCCTCTATTTGGCGTTCTACGTCAGGGCATGTTCAGATGTCCCGCACCGACCATGCACAGGACCCGACGCACACGTTGTGCCCCCGCCTTACACCCACGATAACTACGCACAAAGTCAACGCACGCATCGCGCACGCCTCGCACCCGCTTATACATAATGCAGTGACCTACTGGCTTCCATATGGTGGGGCAGGTGCAGCGTGTGTGCGGGTGAGCGCAAACTTGGTGCGAAGCGAGCACGTGGCACGCGCGTGGCGTATGCAGGGCATGAGCGGTTGGACTTCGATAAATGCAATTCGAAATTTATTGATGTGTTATAAGACTCAAATTATATGCAAAACAGCATGTTACTTATAAGCAATAGTTTATTTGTGAAAACCTGTCATTGGCTTTCTTTTGTTAATTGTATTTATATATTCAAATGTTGTAGGATTTCCACAAATAAATAAATGAAAAATTTCCAAGTGAGTTAAGAAGCGTGGCGTGCGCGTAGCGGGCGCGTGTCCTCTGAAAGCAGCTTTACCGATACACAAATTAAATTTTACGTAAAAAACGGTTTTAATTTCATAACACATCTATTTTTGCATTTTGCATATTTTCTGTAAGCCATAAAACATACCCAAATATAGTGAAAACAGGGATACCATGTTAAAGTACTTGCGAAAACTTCCATTGCGACCCCTGAGCCGATATTTCCTACAATGAACGTATGCTTTCTTTTTTATGAAACATACTTACAAAAGTTTGTTCCTTTTATTGCGGGTATACGGCGCTCGTGTTTCCCGGAGATATTGTACCTTTCTTGCGGAGTTTGAGAAACGAGTCGTCTAGTTTTGATGTTTGTAGGTAAAATGATATGCTATTTATAATAATAATAATAATAACTTGTCCTTGGGTGCATTATTATATGGTGTACACAAAAATAATCGCTGGTCAGTGTCACGCCACATTTACATTAAATTTGTCAAGGGGCCTCTGCAAGCCCTCCAAATGTCCGGGCCATTTTGATGACCCGTGGTCTTGAAAGACATACAAGAATATAATAATAATAATAATTTATTGTAAAAAAGCCAGATATAATGACAAAGAATGTTTAAATTAATTTAAAGCTATGTACATAAAATATGTTGACATGTCATTTCCCTAACCCCCAAACTAGGTTTGTACCTGTGTCTTGGGGGTTAGTTGTTGGTTCACATGGGTGTATATTACAAAATATTATTAGGTTAACTTGTGAGCAGATAAATTTACAAGATTATTAATATTAAGATCCAATTTTACTCAGCAGATATTCGGTTTCATTAAATGTTAATTTTTGTAAATACTCAACAAGTTTCTTTTTAATTTTGAATAAATTAAGGGAGTAAATAGATCTTTTTTTATTTATTTTATATTATATAAAATGAACTTAGGGAGACATAATGTCGGCTGGCAAAGGTTGTACGTCTAACAGGTACATCACATAGTGAGTGACCTTGGCGCTTCAGAAAAACATTTGAGTCTAGGGGAAGGCCTGAGTGACATCGCAAAACTACACGAAGTATGTACAATTGCCGTACTGTTAATACATTAGAGTCGATATAGAGTTGAGTGGTAGGATAGTCCATTCGTTTAAATTTGCTACTGGCACGTGATCTACTACATAAAGTAATTATCTTTAAACAAATCGCACCTTTTTTACGAAAAAAATGTAATTATAACTACGTTTTGATGGTTTTAAGCGCGGCACTTTATTTGATTTTTAATTCGACTTTTCAACCACTTTTCAGTAGCTATTATCATTATAGAGTATATTATAACAATAAATAAAAATAAAAATTGAATAATTAAAATAAGCGACTTGCAGGTAGACTAAATAATAACTTTAACATTACTCTTTGACACTTGACATCTTTTTCTTCTGTGATCACTGTTACTGAAAAGTGGCTGAAATGTCCAAATAAAATACCCCACATAATACGTTATAAAGTAGTTTTAATCAACTTGTAAAAAGGAGGAGGTTCTCAATTCGTCGTGTAAATATATATTAAATAATATGTGCTCGTCGAGAATACGCGAAAAAATACTAAAAGGATGTAATTCAAAATTTAGAAGTTTGGAAATATCTAATAAAACGCTTGTTTATTGTATTCTTATTATTATTATATTATTGTATGTATTCTGGAATCCGACAGCCTCGAATTGGTAATGAAAATATGAGCAAAATGCATGATTTGTCCTCTCCTGTTATTTAACAGTAGGTAAAAGTCGAGCACACCTTCTATAATCATGAAGAATTTATATCCTACAATATGACAGAATTTTTATTTTTATTTTGTGACATGTGTATTTAAATGACGTAAAAATTGACGTGTAACTTTGTTATGAATAAATGATTTCTGATTTCTGTACTGTATAAACACGGATCTTTTTTTTCCTCTTTCCACCTGACGAACATGATTTGTCCGGCCTTGTTTTTTTATTTTTACTTTTTTATTCATATTTTTGTATTATTTCTTTTCTTTTTTTATTCTTTTATTTATTTTTTCAAGTATTACAATAGGTCCTTATCTCTATTTCATGATTCTTTTATTATATACTAGTTACATATTGACTTATCTATATCTTACATCTACTACATTTTTTATTTGCTTTTTTACTTTTTGAATCACGCATCTTATAACAAAATCTCCACAGCCTTATATGTTTTATATATATATAAATATTTAATAAGGGTTGTTTATATTTTGCTAAGCCGCGAAGAAAAGAGTTCGAATTCAATTAAAGTATTCATTCTATGAGAGTATTTTATTGTAGAAAAATTCTGAAAAAATTCAACGTGGTAGAGGTTGATTTTTTCTGAATTTTTCATTTTATCGTTCAAAAGTCAAGAAGGCGATTTTTTTAAAAATTAAGCGAATATCTCATTAGCTATATACTTAAACAAAAATTATATCGTTAGACCTGTCTAATGATAAGGAATTTGAATAACATATGCCACATGCCTATGTAATCTGAAAATTCACATCTTCACCTATACATGCTTAGGGGATACCAAAGATTTTTAGCATACCATTATATCACATCCCACAAAAATTGAATCTGAATAAAAATAAACCAAGAAGATTCTTTAGAATAAATTATATTTTACATTAGTTACGAACGTAGTTTCTAAAATAGCTACAGACCCTTGACATAGTTTTTCAATATTTTTCTGTGTGCCAGTAAAACAAAATGGTTCAAATATTGTCTAATGTAATAAATAATATGTAAACAAAATATATATATATATACATTTTTGCTTGGAATATATTTTAGATTAGTTTTCTACATATACCTTTCTAAAAATTCAAGTATTTAGAAAATACAAGATAAAGAAAAATATCGAAGAAAAAGTACAATTACACGAAAAAGAAAACCGCCAACTAAAAATCTCTTACAAAAAAATACAGTAAGCATTTTCAGGTAATTTCAATACTTTTTGGTGGTTCAGTATTTACATTTTGTAAACTGAATATTGTTTGCTTGGTTGAGCAAAAACAAAATTGGAGGTACAAACACTTTCTTTTTAGCATTATTTTCATACTGCTATTTTTGGGTCCATTTATCACAAAGTGGTCTTAGGTGTGTAACTATTTTGTTGTATCGAAGGATTTATCAGACACTTTAAAAGATTTTATTTTACGGTCCATTTATGTGTAATTGGAATACCCTTCTCTATATTGGCATTTTAGATCTCTTAAAATCTATATTACGTACATTTTTTTATGTCACCAAAAATAAGTAGATAGATAACGCTTTATTGCACAAAAACATTTTAAATACTTTCTAAGCAATACAATACGTGACCTTATCGCTTAAAGCAATCTCTTCCAGGCAACCTAAATTAAATATTTTTTTCTACTAATCTAACGATGTAGGTGAAGCAGCAAAAACGGACAATAGATACATATATACTTAAGCTAATGTAAAAAAGTACCTAATATATATAATTATCTTTTAAAAATTCTTGTATAATTTTTTATATTGCAAAAATGTCATAGGTTTCGAATATCATGTACTTACCAACATCGTTTTATTTTTTTAATTTATTTACATTTTAAAAAGCATTTACGACACATCCGCTTTGTTAATCATGCAGGGCGATATACATTTTAGTCATTTTGTGTTACGGTCACATACATTACAAGGACGAAAAGTTTTAGGTCGTCGAATGTCCTGAACTCGAATTCTGTTCCATTACCAAGTAGTGAGTGAGTGTGAATACCATCTCTCTATTTTGGTGGAATCACCATCTAGTCATCTTAAATATGTGTCCGTGCATGGAATGGAGCGTAGAAGGGTTAATATCATAAATTATATGTCTCTAAGACCACGGGTCATAAAAATGTCCCGGACTTTTGGAGTTCTTGAAAAATTTAATCTAAATGTGGCGTGGCACTAACCGGCGGTTATCCCTCTCTACACCATATAAAAATGCGCCCAAGAACAAGCCCCGGTCGGTGTACGACTATTATAGACAATGAGAACAAAAGGTACCGGGCTATTGGGTAGATAGATGTCTCATCTAATGGAAAATGGTTACCGTCGTCTATAGAGGTTTGCAACATTGAGGCGAAGCCAACACTTTGCCAGGCTTGGGATGGGATAAAAGGAATGGCATAGAATCAGACAGGATTGAGGTAGACAATATGAGATAGGGGAATAAAATAGGGGGACGGGATAGTTATGATGGGACAGGAAAAATGGATAGGGGGAAGAGAAGTGGGCCATTGCATCTTGAATCTTGAACAGTTTTTCACCATCAAAAGCTATGCAAAATATTTATAAAATTACTTTATAACATTTTCCTACTTAATCTAAACAAATAAGATGAAGTAAAGATTTAATATAGAATCCGTATCCCGTTTACGGATTTCTATTTTAGGCACATTTTATTGCTAGTCGTAAAATTTCGAGGGAGCACTAATCTCAGAACGTTGCCTACGTACCGCCCGCAAGGAAAGTAATTTGTTATTGTAATAAGTCAGGACTGCAGTTTATTATACTACTCGCATTCATAATTCATGTTGATCACATTGACAGATTGGTCGGATTATGTATATAACACACATATTGAGTATACGAAGAATAGAACGATAAAAGACAGACTGTAATAAATATTGTTACAACTTAAGTTCCGACGAAAACAAAATCCACCTGCTTATCTATAAAAACACATTTTATTCCCCGTCGGCATTCGAACTAATTGTAATCCTTTTATGATTGTTTTATTTTGTTCACTTACTTATTGGTTATTGTGGAGAACAGCCTATTGTACTCGTTTATAGTCGCTTGCAGGCATAATTAGCCAGGTGTGCGGATTACGATTCTAGGAAGTTCGGTTCACGCTGCCGGGCGGAAATATTGCATTTGTGCAGTATAAAGCAATGGCCCCACTGAGGGAGCAGTCAGTCGAGCGAGAACCACGAGCGAAGCAAGACGTCTACTACAATCGGGAATCTAATAAGTGACGGATTTTGCGCGTTATATTGAGTTACGACCTTCTGCATTACGTTTGGACTTGTTGAGTTCGGTTATATTTGTACCTGTGTTATACGTGTTTGTATGGTTCTAATAAACTCTATATTAATTCTGACGGCATATTAATTCGAGTCTCGCGACTCGTAACAATATAATATTTTAGGAAATTTACGCAGGATCGTTTCTATTTAGTGCATGCATCTTTGGAACGCACTGCCGGGAGATGTGCGTTCTGCTAAATCTATTCATTGCTTTAAGTGACGTCTTGTGAGGAAGCACTATTTAGCGTACTACGTGCATATTATGTTATGTTTAAATATGTACGTATATATATTTTATACCTATATTTATTATTATATCATTATTGTCACGTGCATCCAAAGGTTGCCTAGAAGAGATTGCTTTAAGCAATAAGGCAGCCCATTATATGTACTACCTTATAGTATTAAAGACAATAAGTGTATTATTTTTATTATTATTGTGTACAATAGTGAATTGTTAGGTAGCTTTATTATTGTGCATCAAAGCATATACAAACAGTAGCTGAAAAGTACAAAGGGTGGCCTTAGCTCGCTAAAAAGGGATTTCTTCCAGGCAACCCTTGGCAGGGATTAATAGATTTTTAAAAGTGACGGAGGTGCAATCTATAAATAATGATGATAAGTATACCACAGTGCATATAAATATATATGTATATAATATAATATGACAAATACACAAATATAATTATATAACAGATTAGGAATATAATAAAACTACGTTTTAACGGTTTTAAGCGCGGTAATTTATTTGATTTTTGTTATTCCGACGTTTCGGCCACTTTTCACTTTTCGTAGTTTATTATATATACAAGTCGCGAAAACTTAAGAAAATATTAGATTAGGAATAACTATACACAATGGAAAAGTAATGCTGATGAACCTGATTTTTAAAGTACTGTAAGGATTTGGCCTGTCGTATAGGTAGCTCATTCCAGAGACGCACGGCCTGGATGGTAAAAGAGTGTTTTTCTTATGATATTCACTTTATTTAAAACGTAGTGTTTATCTATTTACGCGTACAGTGAACATACATATTTACATATTATCTGGTACTGTAAATATATGTGTAGAATTTCTGTGTACGTGTGTACGAGAACGTTGTTCGAACCCCATATAGCTAGCTGCCTCACAGGTGACGCCTGCTTGACATCAAAAGTGCAGCAGCGGGGTAATAGTACAAACAAAAAAACAGAAATTATCGTTGTTATCCTGCAACTCCATATGTTGTTCTTAGGACACAAAAACATTCAATCCTCGCTGGAAAGCATGCAACACTTAGGCAGTTTGACGGCCTCTGTGGTTGAGCAAGCCTAAGCCTTTACCAACCTTCCTCACTATAAAGCAGAGGCTTCGGGTTCGATTACTGACATGGAAAATTTTGCAAACGAATTTTCAGTTTTTTCGTATAGTCTGGGTGTCTGGGATCGGCTTCAGAGCAGACCGATATTTAACTCATAATATAAGCGTAATTTACTTATTCTGGGCATATACAATGTGTGTTTCTGTCTGCCGGTTATTTATTATTATAAATTTATTTAGTTGCCTGACCAAATGTGCGTATAGTTACAATGACCATGTGCGATGGTGAAGAAAAACATCGTAACGAAACTTGTGCATCGAGATAACCAATGTGTCCAACACACTAATCAGTCTTGAAATAGTAAGGCACGTAGACTGGCCGTTCCTCCTAAAGAGTAGGCTGACAGGCTCAAGCACAACACTGGACCTTTATGAGCTGTTATTATTATTTATTATACAAAATGATCTTGTAAAACGTAACAAGATCTTAATTAACAGAAATGATAATATTCCCAATTTAGTTCTTTAGTTATAATTATATAACACCAAGCTTATAGACAGATAGACCCCTTGCTCATTTACAATTACTCTATTACTTGGAATTAGTGTGTATTTCAAAGAACACCAATAAGTAATATACTCATTTGATAGAACTCAGGTCGGGAAAAGGTAACTATTTAACTTTCACAACTGTAAGGTTACTTTAATATTTAATTCTTCTAGTTACTTGATACTAGTAAATGCAATTACATTGCTTTGAAAATTCAGAAACTTTTTCTCTGTGTTCCAAAGTTTCAGGTTTTGTTTAATTACTTCGTTTATCGTGTATTTGCTAACAATCCATGTTTATCTACCTACTATATATACATAAAAGAAAGTCGTGTTAGTTACACTACTTATAACTCAAGAACGGCTATACCGATTTGGCTGAAAATTGGTGAGGAGGTAGTTTAGAACCAGGAGACGGACATAGGACCTTTTATCCCGTTGGAACCGGTAGGTAGCGCTGAGATCGGGTCCTAGAATCCTCCTAATCACCTGGAGCGATTTTGTTTTTGTGTCATAAAACAGTCTTAGGAATTCAGAAAATATGGCGGTATGAAGTTCGCCGGGTCAGCTAGTACTATAATAAATCTGTTAAGGAGTCGAATTTGTACAATTAATTTAAAAATGATAAAAAATACAATAGTCTAAGAAAAGTTGAAGAGCGACCTTCATCCATCTAATAACCATGCACATTTTTCGATTGGCAAGCTATCAAAGGCGTGTTGATAAACCAATATAATCTGATAAAAATATGTTTCATCTGGTTATCAGATTGGTAAACGTCGCTCTTCAGCGTCTCCTCTACTACAAGGGTCTTTGATTCCAGCAGATTTCGAAAATGCAATTTTTAGAATTTTTTTATATCTGTTAGAAGATCATGTGAAAACAACTTTTTTTATTACTTTTTTATTGCAGGAGTTCAGCAGACAGGCAGACGGCCCACTTGATGGAAAGTGGCTACCGTTGCCTATGGACATTTGGAACACCGAAGGTGCTACAAATGCGCTGCTGCTCTCTTAAAGGAGACTGGAACCTGGTCACTGATGCCGGAACACAACACAAGGTTGTTATGGCGGCATACTCTAGACCAGGGGTGGTCGCCACTCAGTCGATCAAACACCCTACCACCTGGCTGTGGGTTGTTTAGTCGCCTCTTACGACAGGCCGCCTGGCCGCAGGAAATTGTATTCTTTCTCCGTTCCTGCACGGATAAAAAATTATTATAGGTATGTATAGGTACTTCTTTAAAAGCTGTGAGACGTCAATAGGTAGACAATTAACTTCCTCTATGCAAAAAGTAGTCTCACAATAATTAAGGATTTTCAAAAATCATATTTATTTTCTTTTTCAATTTATCAAAATGAAATAATTATTACTTTCGATATTTTTATGAATTCATTATGAGGAGAAAACGTTATTCAAACTAGATAACATCAAAATATCTGTAACATATCCACGATTTAAACTTCATGGCAAGACTACTAAAAATACCTAGTTACATACATATATATATATATTGCTGGAATGTAAAATGGTTTGTGTATGTAGCCACTTTAAAGCCATGTTTACGGCATTCCATTGACACAACAAGACATCAAGCTTGCGTGTCCTGTCAACAGTGCCAGGAAGCCGTAACACAGCAGTCTCTTTATCTCTCCAGTACTAACCTAATGGAATATTTTGCATTCTCGGTACCATTACGTACTTAAGTGCTGACTTAATGGGTCGTTTAGGGTGTAACTCTAAGCGAATAATATATTGTTTTTAGATTTTTAGATAAACACTAATGACTTTAGAAAAACTCTAGTGAGCATTATATTTGGATATGCATATGCTGCCACTCATTGCTGGAATGATTTTCCTCCACCAATTGGAGACCTAAAAACAATAAATTCATTTAAATTCCACTATAAAAGACATCTTCTCACCTTACAAAAAGAAGATCATACATATGCATTGATAACCCTTTAAATAATTACAATGTAGTTCAGTTACTAACTCACCTTGATATGAATCCAAATAGAATTACATACATAGACAGGCAAATCGAAGTGCAAATGTAGCGTGGTTTAGTAGTTCTTACCCAAAATCACTACAATCATTATCGTTCTGAAAATTGTAATTTATACTTTTACTTTCAATAAACAAGAAACTCGTATGCAGTATATACATATCACTGTCTGACAATTTACTTGTAACGCGAGTCTGTCTTATGCACGGCCTATATAGTATATAGAGTGAGAAAATAAAATATATTAAACATTTCATATCTTTACAGTAAAATAACACATTCAATATTTTATAGGTTATGAAGTAAAATATTATTTGTTGCCTGCCTCATGTCAGTGACGTGGCACACAGAATTTGGTAATACTCGGCAAGCACTCTAGCGAATTGTATTCGAATAAATAATTCGATACAAGTTTGTTACATGATGATTTATTTTAATTTTAATTTAGAAGTAACGTATTTATTGTTGGTTTTATTCAAATGTATTTATTTATTTTTACTAATTAAATATTATATAAGTAGACTTAGTTTTATAAATTATTATTATTATTAGTTATTTAATTAACAAATTTGGGTCGTTTTGGTTTTACGCTTAAAGGAAGGTTTGCACTGAAAATCAGCGTTGTGTCGGATATAATTCCGGCACAGCAATATGCTGAGTGCAAACCTTGTTCGTTGAAAATGCGGCGTACAAATTCTCAAAATATGCTCTGTGTATAATAATGTATAACGAATGTAATTACGACGCTTTTTCTTCGAATAAAGTTTTTCTTTCTTTCTTTCTTTCTTTCATTTCTTTCTTTCATATTCTATTAAATATAATCGCTATAACTCTTTTTCTTCAACCATTCAATGTCCACTGGTAGACGTAAACTTCCTCAAATCTGTGCCATTATCCCGCCTTTCTCATCCAACCCCTGCCGACGATGTTACGCACTTTGTCGGTCTACCGGGCTGGAGGGCGGGTCTTACTCTACGTTTAGCGAAATGCGGTCTCTACTCCAGGACACATTTGTTCCATTGGTCATCGGTCTTGAGACAGACCTGACCGGCCCATTGCCACTTCAACTTGCTCTTTCAGTGACGTTGATTCTCTTACAGATATCCTCATTTCTGATTCTATCCATAAGACAAATACCCAACATTTCTTCCTCCATAGTTCTATAACTAGTACGGTTAAATAGATTGAAAATTGAAGTAAACACATAAATATTTTATGTGTGCCAAATTCAGATCGATGCTCTCAGTAGTTCCTAAAATAGCCTGTTGTGACACACAAAGAGCAGACCACAGACCAGAGACCTTATAGACACGCTGTTTGTGGGGAACTAGTGCGTAGTTCTTTAAGCTAGTGGTCTCTTGTGGTCGAAATACGACCAAAATAATTTATTGTCAAAGACTATATACTTCTATGATCACAGATTTCGCCAAGGCTAATTCGCTAGCTAATTTACTGACTATAAAATATTGTAAATATGGACTTTTGTAATTGTTTATTTTGGTATGTAATAAAGTCTTATTTATCTAATGTATTCAGTGGGTTTTCAACATTAACTATAGCCAAATGAAGTTCTAAGTATAATCAGTGTATAATCATTGTATTTATGATGAAAATTTCTAACTCCATAATAGCGGAACAAACACTGGCTATCGCTCGGCCTCGCTTCCTGAATACTATGGGTATAAGGTACCCCTTAACGGTGTTAAGGGTTTTATTGCAATTAAATGATAATGTGCTATTTAGATATGGGATGCGGAAGGCTTAATGGAATGTGTGATAAAGCACCCTGAAGGTTTATGCCGTACTACGCACGTCCACAGCTTCGCTCGGGTAAGTTTCGACTCTATGGTCCTGGATCCAGAAGGAGTTTCATAATTTTCAAAATAAACATTTCTTATGTTTAAAATAAATGATATTACTTTGTTAGCTCTGATATTTTATAAGGAATACCTAAAAATTAAAATGGTATTTTATATTTTATATATACGCTACCTGACGAAAAAATCATAGTTAATTATTAACTGAGTATCTTTATATGTAAGAAACTACTTATCTATATATTAATACGTAAAGCAGAAAACTTTGTACCCCTTTTTACGAAAATTGCGCGGACGGGGAGTATGTAATTTTGCACACTTATAGTTTATGTAGAGAAGAAGCGACGAATGCTAATATTTTTTTTAAAGTAGGCATAAAAATATAATACATTAAATCAATAAAAACACATTACACACTATCATGTATTTGACACACACACGCATATGTACTCTTTTGTTTATTGTTCAAGTCAAATTAACAGTGTAGCCTTGGCGATATCTGTGATTATAGAAGTATAGTCTGGCAACAAATTATTATGGTCGGATTCGACCACGGGCGACCTCTAGTATGAATAAATGTACATCTAAGCGTTAATAGAAATAATTTACAGAATTATCAAAAGGATGGGTGCGTAATAATAGAAAATAGGTCGTAGTAGATCAATGGTTAGTAGATAACTCTTTATTAAACACCAATACAAAAATAGAACTTACTTACAGACTAAAACTATGTTTCATTATGCACAAACGGCGGTCTTGTCGCTAAAAAGCGCTCTTTTCCAGACAACATAATGAATTGAGATTATAATGATGATGGCGGTATACATAGCACATAGTACGATTTCTTACATTCTAGTAATAAATATATAAATGCAGTATATACCGATGTTCTATAGAATAAACAGATATATATTTAATATAAATAACATACAAATACATATCTACAAAAATATATAAATGTTTAAAATATTAAAATATAAAATATTTATAAACATTATAACTATATATACATATGTGTGCATATACACATAAATAACGGTAAGCGGTTATACTAACCGCTTTTAATTTAAATAATGTGTAAAATGCAAGGAGAGATTTGGGTAAGAAAGTACCAAATATACCAAATATTAACTATTTGGGCAGGGTTTCCCCTTTATTGTTCAGCTTTTGATGTGAATATTCACACAGCACAGTAAGCAATGTACATCGTCTACACGCCACTACGCCTTTTATACGAAAATACTACCCTACAAAACAATAACATTGCATCATTGCTTAAAATAGCAATTACATCATAGTGTTGCCAGGATCATAAAAACAATTATAATAATTAGTTGCTGATGCACTAAATTATCTAGATGATAATTTAGTTGGCTTATAAAATTAACTAACCGGTAGAAAATGGTAATTTAATTATAAATCGAATCATCTGATAAATAGACTAAAAATATTATCTATGTCATATTAATATACACTATGGTTCTCATGACTACTGTGGTGTACATCTTGTAACAAACGCGTAGCGAAGAATACCTACTGCTTGGGATATTTTATCTTAATGTGCATATTGATACCATTACCACGTGCTGAGGGTAAAGAAAGAAAATTGTATACTTTAGTACCTATGCGTGATGTATGAAAATCGTTAATCCATTGAAGATGTGTGGAAGATATATTGCCCGTTCCAGCAATATGCTTTTTTAAGGGCCTGGTAAACGCTGCCTCTCCCATAACGTAGTCAGGGATGTTAGGGTATATTTAGCTCTATATTATTACATACTAGCTTTTGCCCGCGACTTCGTTCGCGTGGAATAGTTAAAAAAAGTAAGTTAAAAAAATTCCCCCGATTTTGAAACATTCTTCATTGGTGCTCCGCTCCTTTTGATCTTAGCGTAATGATATATAGCCTATAGCCTTCCTCGATAAATGGGCTATCTAACACTGAAATAATTTTTCAAATCAGACCAGTAGTTCCCGAGATTAGTGCGTTCAAGCAAACAAACAAATTCTTCAGCTTTATATATTAGTATAAGATTTATTATTTACATTGACGCCACTTACCTGGGGCCCAATTCTGCTATTTCAATATCTTGGCGTTGTGAATATATTCAAAGTATGGTTCCATTGCGATAGTGTCAAAAATTCGTATCCTACTAAATTCAGAATATCTTCTCGATATCATTGTAGTGAAATAATAGTAGAAAAAAATTAGTACAATATTAGCAAAAATTGCGTTAGCCATAATTAATATTGAGAAGCTATCAAAATTTTAAATATTTATTTCAAGAGTGTTCGCTTATAAATAAATATTTATAGAGTGGCGTGCTACTGGCACGCCATTGATATTAACAGTATACCGAAATCATGCAAAACTTCGATTGAGACTATCTAGATATCTAGATATACTAGTAACCGGTTATTTTACCGAGATAGTAATAGTAGAATTAGGCCCCTGTTCAACAACAACCCTCTACACACTATCGAGCTTGCACAACCTATCCTTGTAATACACATACGAAGCATAAACTGTACAGACTCGACATATAGACTATTGCTAACGGACAAGCAAATGTCCAGGAATATGTTGGAACCATTTGGTCCAGCAGTGAGGTGTTTACGAGCCGATATTATGTGTACATATGTTCTATAATAACCCTTACAACGCCGACAAATACTTCGTAAAAGTCCCTATGAGAATAATTAATATTTGAGAACCGCTACGCCATTCAAATGTCGCTCATAAATGTCAAAAGGGTGCAATATGTGGGGTGCCAAGTGTCACAGACACTCAACTCTTTCTACGGGAATTTTATAGACATTGTTTTAATATGGAAAATGTTGTTTCTTGGATACAAATAGTTGTTGAGCAGCTATGAAATTTATTTTTCGGGTATGGTTACCTGAAAAAGGAACTATATTATGATTTCATTTTTATGTCATCTCTATGTCACAGCTGATTATTATCTGAGGAACTACAAAGGCTAAAGATATCAAATTTGGCACAAATGTGGAAGTTTTGTACATCTACAAATGTAGTTTCAAAATGAACATATTTTGTGAATATCAGAACGGGGCATGTATGAGAAATTGGACATTTAAAACTTAAAGAATATCATCAGTCAGGGATCATATTATAATCTGAGTAACTGCTAGACAGTCCGCGTACAACTGAAGATTTAGTAGAGGAGATAAATTAGTCTCGTTAGAGCATTTGGATACCAAGAGAATAAGTTTTAAGGAAAGTGTTTTTGAAACTCTTGTAAGCTTGCTTTTGTATGCCAGAGCAAATAACATTGGAATGAGCCTCCAGCTGAGTTTGTCGATCGGTGCTACGATGTGGGTTTTTTCAAAGAGGATGTCATAATATTCCTTGAAGCCGGCAGCGCGTTGATGACATTTCTGGTTCTGCAAACGTTCGAAAGGTGACAGTAACCGCTCTCCAGGAAGGCCGTCAGCCCGTCTGCTGTACTCCAGGTATAAAAAAACTACTCTCTCATAGTTTTGTGTCATATTTCTGTCTCCATTCGAATGTTGTCTGGAAGAGATCGCTATCGGCGATAAGACTGTCTGTATCTATTTCTAAGCTGTTTTTGTGTATTGTTCCATAATTACATTGTACAATAAAGTACTATATTGTTATACTATTATAATACAGAGGAACGCAATTAGGTCGTCAGTGATTGAACATTACGACAAGATTGTAATACCAGACTTGAGGCCCTGTTTTTCATGGCAAAGGTGTCAATGTTCGATTTAAAATGTACATTGCATAAATGTGTACGCATACCAACTTGGAAACAATAGTAATTAATATTTAAAAGAGCCTTGGTGGCTTTTAAACGTCACACGTGCCAGAAGGGTGTAATGTAAGGTGTCGAGAGTCACCCTCGCCCACTCACTCGTCTTTAAGTTCTGAAGTGGGAATCGTTTTGCCTTGCTTTGTTAGCCTGTACTTTTCTAGTATGGATTGCAAATTTGAGTTTTTATTTTAAATGACTTTTCGTACACACCTCTTTTATATTGTTACATGCCGTCAAAGATAAGCGCACAGCTGCCTATTGTAAGCGCAGTCCATTATCTTCCCGGATTAGGAATTCTTTGATCTTTTGAATTTGTATTTAAGAAAAACATGCTATAGTCGTTTTACTTGTTTTATAACCATCATCAGCGTCGAACTAATCCTTATTGTCATTGTTTTCGACGTTGTGGCCGTTCGCAGGTGTGCAAATTAATATTCTCAGAAACTCAGTGTGCGCGGCCAATTTATTTGTACTGTGTAGTTAGTATAAGACAATGCCTGAATGAAGGGAAGGGCAGTCAAGCGACGACTACGAAACGAGTAAGGCGTTCTGTAGTACTCTCGATTAGCGATATAGACGACGGACTTTACGCGTGTCGAATTTCGTCGTAATCGTGCAGTGTGAACTGGTTGCATCCAGTTTTATTTGTATTTGTTTTATACGTGTTTGTATAGTTCTAATAAATTCTATAGTAGTTCCAACGGCATTTTTAATTCGAGTCCTGTAGCTCGTAACAATATGTATGCTGAACTCACACTGACATCATGTAAATTGATTTGAAGTCAGTACATCGCTACCGAGTCTGGCTGACTTCAATATTCCCGATTGAATAATTTAAAGTTAGTCTGCTCCCCAAGTCAGTAGCTGGATCAATGTAAATCAGCCTTAAGTCCCATAATGTTTTCTATATAAGCTGCTGGGTTTCGTAAATGATTGTGTAATTAGATATTTCCTAGAAAGACATTATAGTTACTCAATTTTTTTTCTTTTGTTTATAATCCATATCATGGCATCCATAGCATCCATGCATGATGGTTTCCACTTCCTATACGACTTCGGGACATTATATTTAATTAATATAGACTTTAGATAATGAGGTAAAAATAGTATACTTAGTCCTCTTTACGCCAGAAGATACAATAGGATAGTTTCTGCGGAATACACATTCAGTTTACGAAAAGAAAGTCACGTAGAAAGTCCTAATATTCGAACACTCGTACTTGAATAAAGGAAAAAATGCTTCATTTAGGCTTTTTATTAATTCGTTTGATCTTTTTTCGAGGTCTTGTGCATGAATCGTTACTCATCCTGCACGATTAAAAGCCACCGCATGATATGGGCCTGATATTTACTTGACGAACGTCATAGAGATGACGTGTCATCAGCCAATCGAAGTCCTCTGCTAAGGTTTCTCCAAGTTTGTGCCATATATCTTTTTCGTTTCCTCAACTAGCGTCTACCAGCGAACTTACGTTGGTCGTCGGTCATTTAAGCTGGAAGGCATTCTTCATTGTTTATCAAGACACGATCTCGACCCCAGCATTATGAGACTGCCCCATCGGCCATCAGTGCTGCAACGTGACTGGTCCAATACCCCATTAGCTTGCTAACATTGCGACCTATCTCGATTACCTTGGATCTCTTACGGATACACAAATTTCGGTTTCTATCCATAAGAGAGATTCTCGAATTTGTGGACTAATCCTAATGTTAGGGTTCACGAAGAAGGCGCTAGTATGTAATAATTGCAACCGATTTTCAGTCTTGATATAAATAATGAAACAGACTGCTGACGTAATGGCTTGTAGCGTTAACCTAATTTCAATTGAAATGACAAGCGCAACGGTCTTGCGAACGTAATTACCACGTATGTGAACACGTACGCTGTTTTGCTAGATGATTACGCAATTATGCAACTAATTGCTAGAACCCATGGTACGTGTTGCATAATTTCTTGACTTTTTAACTAGCTTTTACAGAGTACGGATAAAGTCAGTCATTTGATTAACTTGGTTAACGCAAAACTAGAAATTTGAAGGTTAACCATATTGACAACATCTATAAATGCGATAATAAGATTGTTTTTTTAAACTTTTTCACTTTTGAACGAATCTTTGGAATCTTAATAGATCCTACCCTGTCGATCTTCAAGCAGGTGAAATAAGGGACAAACACTTGTATGAGAAACCCATAATTATCTAATACTAGAGTTTGCTCCGCGGCTACGTCGCGTGTCGAGGTCTTAGGCAGCAACAGGCTTTATTTTACTTACACAAAAACTCATTTTGACTCAGACAAGGTCCCATTACATGTCATTTTTTTTGACAAGAATAACATACAATTAAAGTAATTAAATACCGTTATAAACATATTTACAAGTAAAAGATGTAGTCCAAACCGCTGTCGGTGGGGAGCGTTCCCAAAATTCTGGCTGCATTTCCGCGTTATATGGCAACGCTAATACGTTGCCCTAAATATAGGCCAGCCCTTTGATCACGCGAGACTTCTTTCAATCGCCTTGAAAGGTCTCGATAAAGTTGATGAGCCTCACGTCCTCATGGCCCCAAAGTCTCAACCCCGAAAGCCACAAATATTTATCCGTCACCGATGGATGCATATTTGCGGCGTTTCAGGGTTTCTTGAAGTGTGGCAACCCCTCCAGCAGTGACGGCTGTATTTGGGAAGATGGGAAGCCGCTAACGTATTGACACATGTTGCATACCGTACTAAGGCGCGTCCCATCTTCCAAGGTACCAACAACATTCCGTCCGGTCGCTTGCCATCATCGCTGCACAGTCCATTCGGTTCAAGAACAGGTGGTACCCCGCCGGTGACAAGAGACCGACGGATGATATCGTTGATTGCAGCATGTCGAGAAGTTCTACCAGCACTCCTCAACCAAGACAAGCCATGATGACCCAGTCTATCATCAAAAACTTAATACCGTTTTTTACATATAATAATAACAAAGAAACTAGAAGTGAATTGAAGCCAACCCGATTTGAAGTAATACAATGAAGGACATGTCGTTTATGATAACGTATGTATTTGTTACTGAATTTAAAAACGCGATTGCAGCGCCATCTATTTTCCTTATCCGTCCATTCTAAGGAAGCGACGCAATTTATCGGGATAAAATGTATCCTATAAGTGTTAACTCAAGTTATAAGCCAACACATGATGAGTTTCATTCGGATACGTTCAGTAAGACGCCATCATTTTCGCTAGTTTCGTCTATCGCACGGAAACAATGTCATTTATCGAGATAAAAATTATCCTAAGTTACAACCCGGAATATAAGCTAGCTCCGTTTCGAGTCTTCGAGTTTTCACGTAATACTCTAACAGACAGACAGACAGACAAAAGGTCTAAAAATTGTATTTTCGGAATCAGCTAGTTTTTAATTAGCTCCCCTGATTTTTTTTTACAACTTTTAAACGCATTGTACAAACTCGAACCATTTACAGATTTATTAAGTATAGTAGAAATTAAGTATGGTAGAAAAATTCATATATATCAAAAGTAAGTATCATAATAAGTGTGTACTCGTTCAAGAGCTTTCCATTTTTAGAACATTAAAAACACAACTGTAATAGAAATAAGCTTTTTTAAAAAGGTTTTTAAATACAAACTTTTGAGATCCTGGATATCATGTAGCAGCAGAGAGCTAGCCAAGACAAGTAAAACGAGCCCAAACATGACGGGTCTATCTTGTTTAGTACAGGAGTTCCTATGGCCAACTACCGACCCCATCATCAGATCAGCTCCATGGTACCATATTATTGCATTGTCATGCAATATACATATGTGTGCAAAATTTTAGCTCAATCGGATACCGGGAAGTTGGTCAAATTTAACTTGCAAAATTCCACCCGAATTTACATACATCCATTGCAAGTTAAATAAAAGCCTGTAAAAACATTTCAATTGAAATAACAACACTTCAATGTAGTCAGGGATAGTTGAAGGTATTTTTTCGAGATTTACTTCCATCCAAGAACATTTTCACTGCTCTTTTAGTCAAATGCAAGTTGAGATAAATCTACAATATAATAGGTTGGGGAAAAAGTCTTTTCGCATATAGTATGTATGAACTTGTAATAAGATCTCTTTGGCTATACCATTAGTATCTGGCTGGTTTTGGTATCATTAAAAAGTTTTAATTTTAAAGAAGACAATTCCAAATTTAAATTAAGAAAATGTGTTATTTTCATTTGTTTTTCTTATTGTTAAAATAAGTGAATCTAATAAGAAAATTCGATACATTTTAAAATTTTACTACAAAAAAGGTAAAAATGCAACACAAGCCGCGAAAAAAATTTGTGATGTTTATGAACCGAATGCAGTATCTGTGAGGGTAGCGCAAATTTGGTTTAAGCGTTTTTAATCCGGAAATTTTGATATCAAAGATGCACGTCGCTCTGGTCGCCCTGTTACGGACAAAATTGATGCCATTTTAGAAAAAGTGGAGCAAGATCGGCATATTAGTAGTTACGGTGTAGCTGGAGAATTGGGAATTGACCACAAAACGGTTTTGGCGCATTTGAAAAAAGCTGGGTATACAAAACAGCTCGATATTTGGGTGCCTCATGAGCTCATTGCAAGAAACCTAATGAACCGTGTACTCATTTGTAATTCTTTGTTACCACGTAATGAAACCGAACTATTTTTGAAGAAGCTGATAACTGGTGATGAAAAGTGGATCACGTACGACAAGAACGTGGGAAAAAGATCGTGGTCAAAGTCCGGTCAGGCTTCACGGACTGTGGTGATACCGGGGTTAACTCGCAACAAGGTGATGCTGTGTGTATGGTGAGATTGGAAGGGCATTATTAATCATGAGCTGTTACCGCCAGGCAGGACCATCGATTCTGAACTGTACTGCGAACAACTAATGAGATTAAAGCAAAAAGTTGAGAGAAAGCGGCCGGAATTAATCAATAGAAGGGGTGTGGTTTTTCACCATGATAACGCTAGACCTCACACATCTTTAGCCACTCAGCAAAAATGACGAGAGTTTGGCTGGGAGGTGTTAATGCATCCGCCATATAATCCTGACCTTGCACCTTCAGATTTTCACCTGTCTCGGTCTCTGCAGAATTCCTTAGGCAGTGTCAGGTTAACATCACGAGAGGACTGCCAAAACCACTTGTCGCAGTTTTTTGATCAGAAGCCCCAAAATTTTTATAGCAATGGGATCACGTCCCTACCTACAAGATGGCAAAGAGTTATCCAACAAAATGGCACCTACATACTTTAGTCAAATATAAATAACCGATACAAAAAAACCTTTTGAATTTTTATATAAAATGTGAAGAAACTTTTTCCCCAACCTAATACATCTATATAAGTATATAATAAATTGTCTTCCACTGTCATTTTATATTTCCGTGCCTTGCCTTTATAAAATCTCCAAGTTTATCTGTTTGTCTATCATACATACATCCATATATACACATATCACTAAATAAGTGTTCGGTCTAAGAAATATTCATTTTTATTCATGTGTCACAATCAGGTAATAAATATCCAATAATATTTATAACTAACTGACCCGACAAACTTCCTACCGCCTCAGAATCAATAAATAAAAAAGCAGAATGATAATTGCAGAATGTTTCAACTTTAATAAAAAATGTGGTCAAAACTTAACCGGAACAAAAATATATATAATATGAATTAGGTTTTATTACACATAATGTTACTTGAAAAATTGTAATGAATCAAATAAAAAAATAAAAATCATTTAAATTTAATTTGATAGTTCTGAACGACGGGACGAACATCAAACGTGTGACATTCAAAACCAAAAAAATGATAAAAAAAGCTTCATTTTTAAATTTAATTTGATTTCTGAACGATTTTTAAATTTAATTGATATTTAAATGACGGGACGAACATCAAATGTTTGACAGGTAGGAATAATTTCTAAGGGAAAGCGAAATTATTGTTTTTACTATATTCCAAGCATTTTTTTTATATTTACTCACCTTTTAAATTATCCCCGGACTTCCACAAATAATTGAAAACCAAAATTAGCCAAATCAGTCCAGCCGTTCTCGAGTTTTAGTGAGACTAACGAACATCAATTGATTTATATATATATATATATATATATATAGATAACTCGATATGCCATTAATTTTAAACTTGTTTGCTCCTCGGAACTAATAAGAGCCTGTCGTGAAATTCGAGCAGGCATGATTCCGTTACAATAAAGGGACGATTATTTACATTGACTAGGCTATGACGTTTCCTATCACCGATAAACTGTAATTAAGAAACGATCTCACGAGTACTTGTTTTAATATATCCTATTTATTTATTTGGGAAACATACAATAATTAGTACTAGTGGTCGCCCGTGGTCGAAATTCGACCATAATAATTAATGTCAAGGACTATACACACACTATACACTATATACACACACAACATACTACACTGTCTTGAACAATAAACAAAAGTGTATATATGCGTACACAGACGCATATATACACTTTTGTTTATTGTTATAGATAAGAATATATATATATACACACACGAATATATATATATATATATTCGCGTGTGTCAAGTACATAGTAGTGTGTGTAATGTTTTTTTATTGATTTAATGTATTTTTTATGCATAATTTTAAAAAAATATTAGCATTCGTCGCTTCTTCTCTATATAAACTATAAGTGTGCGAAATTTCATACTCCTCCGTTCGCGCAAGTGTCGTAAAAAGGGTTACAAAGTTTTTGCTTCACGTATTAATATATAGATTCTTATAAAATATAAATTCAAAATTAAAAGTATATATGATTTGATTTCATTAAAAATTATTTTTTTATAAACTTTTCTCTCAAATGATCATAAGAAAATTATATGATACTAGGACATGCCTGCGACTTCGTCTACGCTTGACTTGAAATTTCCGCGGGATTCTCGGGACACAACATGCCGCAGCATTTAAAAAAGAATATAAGCTATCGTTTTAGTGAAAACTGTGTCAGAATAATTTAATTTTTTATGCACCCGAACAACAAACCGCTCCTTGGAAAATTCCCGCGGGATGTCCAGGGTAAAAAATATCATACAGTTATTACATTAAATTTCCTATCGATCAATAAAAAAATCACATTGGAAATTGCTTTTTTTTGATCTGGCCATTTTAAATGATTTCCAGAAAAACTCCCGCGGGATTCCCAGCATAAAAAGTAGCGCAGAGTTTAAGTCTAAGAATTAGCTGTCGATCAGCGAAAATAGCATCGAAATCGGCCGAGTAGTTTTTCCCGAATCCCGAACAAACTACAAGAAATCTAAAAAATACATCGTTAATATCAGGCCAAATCATCGTTTATATAGTATTACAGCTCTATTTAAGGATAGCAGCAGTTATTGTCATCTTTTTCTAGTTTTATATTTATTTATGTAAGTGTATCTTATAATATTTTATTTACATGCATCGTATTAGTATAATTTTTATCAATGTATGTATGTTATATCGTATATATTTATAAGATATTATTCAGACATACTCTGTTCTTATCATTTTTTCTCCATCCAAAGGTTGTCTGGAAGAAATAATAGCGATAAGATATAAACTTCTATACTGTATAAATACAATAAACATATTCATATTCATTCATTCATGTTCCCATCGTTTATATAGTCTATACCAGTTGTTTTTTTTTTTATAGCTTCAATGTACAGACACGGCATGTTTAGAATTTTATAATATTTTAGATATATAATTACATAATACACTGTTTTTTTACTCGAGTATTAAACAAAAAATTATAGTTGTTAAATTACTTTTTTCCGTGTCACAAACCACCCAGTCTCGGTAGTTGTTATATTTATTTTATACATAAAAATGTTTGGTAAAGTTTAGTGTTAATTGTGTTTGATATCTTAACTGACGGCCTTAAGGCTGATATATTGTATATATTCATATTTAATTTATGTTAAAGTTCATTTTTGACAACCATAAAGCAGGCTTGGCAAGATGCATGTATTAAGGACAACGTTTTTCAAGTTAAAAGTGTAGTCCCCTTTTAAGATTAATTTGAGTGACCTCCTCCAAGAGAAAGTCCTCCAAGATATATTCATTCTTGTATCAACTTCTTCTTAATTGTCGAATTGGCTGAGTGGTACTTGTTTTTCCTAAGTAGATATACTAGTTGTACATATGTTCTATGTTGTTATTGCCTTTGTTATGGATAGGCATTTTATGGCTATTAGTCATGACTTTAGTTGTCCTTGTAATTTTGACGTAGACGTGACGTGTAGCTTTAGCAGGGATGCGAACGTCACTACCTCTCAAGGTTGATAGTAGCCAATAGTTATCAACTGCGGTGGTATGTGTGCGTAGACATTTTTCTGCCCTTATTCTATTTCTCAAATCTCTTTTGACCGGGTTCTAACTCTATCAGTGCAATGACTAAGTACAATACATCCAAGCGCATGGCTTTTTATTCAAACCCACGTCACTAGAATAAGAAACAGGTATCTACCACCATGCTGTCTTAAGTTTCTACTTCTACTTATTATATAAAGCAACTAAATGCTCGCCCTCATCAACAACGATTACGTTAGGTGTTGTGTAAATAACCACGCTGACACAAAGCGGGCTTTGTTAGCTTTAACACCTATTTACTGTATCTGGGTTATCGCGTTCCCTGCCTGCATACAATGCCGCGACGTCAAGCTTTCCCTCCCTTCCGACCTTATTGACACGTTGTCCATTGAATAAATATTTCTTGTATATTTTGTTCTTGAAATAAATAATACAGATAAGTAGGTACATATACATTTTAGTTGATAAACATGTCACGCATTCTTTAAATAATATGCGCCTTATAATATCAGCGAGCTATGGAACGAGGTATGTTCGGAGTCTCCCTTGTGCATAAAATCCGGAATGAGGATATTCGTAAGATAATTAAAGTAACCTATATAGCTCGTAATATTAACAAGTTGAAGTGGCAATAGGTCGGCCATGTTTGTCACATGACCAATTTCCGATTGAGCAGATGAGTCCTCTTATTATAAAATCTTGGTGCTGCGAAAATATTCAAAGTACAATTCCATTGCAATAGTGTCAAAAAAATTTATTCTACTAAATCCACAATATCTTCTTGATATCGTCGCGGCGGAATAATCATACAAAAAAATTTGTATTATCTGAAATGAATATTGAAAAGCGACCGAATTTTTTAACATTTATTTCGCGAGTTTTCGTTTTTAAATATTTACAAAGATAGAGTGGCGTGCCACGGGCACGCCATTAGAATTGACAGAATGCCGAAATCAGTCAAACCTACGATTGAGATGATAGTATTCTGCGATTTTGACGAGATAGTAATAGCAGAATTGGGCTGCTAGAGTGGAGACCTCCTCTTGGTAAACATAGTGTAGGACGCCCTGCAGCCCGGCGATGTGCACAAGGTTACTACTGGTAGGTGCTGGACAGCAGAGGATCGGGATATGTGGAGCAAACTTAGGGAGGCCTACGTTCAACAGTAGACTGAGATTGGCTGATGACGAATTATATGTACAAACGTTAATTAGCGTTTTTTGCAAAATTATAAAGTATAAAGAATTCCTCTTTCCGGATAAATATAAAGTAGCTAGTTGAAAATATATAATTTAATGTCTTATACACGGTATCTGTGCTCCGCCCCGCTTACTATTTTGGTCAACAACTAATCGTTTGCGTATTGAAAGTACCTTTCAACCATAATCTCAGCCTTTCTTGTGACTATAGAGTATTAACTTTTCTATTCAAACTCTACAGAAAATATTAGTGATAATTTAATGAAGTATGTATAAACTTGAAAACTTTATACGGACTTACAAAGACCAGTGAATTAAAAATGAGGTGATAGTGAAAAAAACTCAAAAATGGCTATGGTGATATCGCAAACTACGAAAGCTGCGATTGGTGGTTTCCTAGCTTTGATGATACTAGGCGCTGTTCTTGTGGTCGGTGCTGCTTTCGGGTGGTTCGACCCTCGACGAGAGGATGAAGACACTCCTGCGAAAGTCAGCGCGCGATTACAGGGTCGGACTTCATTCGTCACTCATCGCGCTGTAAGTATTTTTACTTGAACTTTTTATTTTGTATCTGTAAGTAATTGTATTTCTTAATTAGCTATCTGAAAGTTTTTGGCGTAATATGGTGGTGTTTGCTATACTGTTTAATTGTTATTAACCTTACCCGCAATAGGTATATTTCACGTGTCATTTGGATTTTATATTTATGTCTTCTGAACCCTGCAAGATATTGAAGTTAAATATAACTAAAAGTCAATTTAAGATACATTTCCTGTTTTACCTATAATTTTCATTGAATTTTTTTAAGCCATTTCAATCTTATTGGACAGACTTTCATACAGACTGGTAGACAAGAATTCTAAAAACCGTCATTTACGGTTAGCCTTCGTTTATAGCTGTTTTCATTTAAATTAAAAAAAAAAAACAGACAGCTATCTCGATTTTATTAGAATAAAAGATAATTTCTAATCAATCTGCTAAGTGGATTTCAGTCCAAGCTAAATGAAGAAGTCCGTAGAAGTGACGAACATGATCTATTTTTATATTAGCTATGGACAATAACCCTGAAAATTTGACGAACCCGCGAGATGTAGAATTCGCGTGAAAGCCCTTAATATTTTAGGTATTTTTCATCCGTGCAGGAACGGAGAAAGAATACAATTTCCTGCGGCCAGACGGCCTGTCGTAAGAGGCGACTAAACAACCCACAGCCAGGTGGTAGGGCATTTGCTCGACTGGATGGCGACCACGCCTGGTCTAGATTATGCTGCCATAACAACCTTGTGTTGTGTTCCGGCATCAGTGACCAGGTTCCAGTCTCCTTTAAGAGAGCAGCAGCGCATTTGTAGCACCTTCGGTGTTGCAAATGTCCATAGGCGACGGTAACCACTTTCCATCAAGTGGGTCGTCTGCCTGTCTGCTGAACTCCTGCAATAAAAAAAAAAGGTATATATACTATTAGCGGCTTCGGCAGACGTTGTCCAGTCCTGAAAAAATAAAAATCTAGAACCGGATTCCAACGCCACCTACCAGGTCTAATTATGAATCTAAACCATCCCCGGACCCACTCAAACACTAATTTATTTACACCTTGGGTTACTTTATTGAAGTTTTAGTAGGGATCCCTAATTTTGTTTTAGTAATAAATATAGTCTATATTAATTTGGGATAATGCAGCATACTAATGGTGAAAGAATTTTTGAAATCGGTGTAGTAGTTTTTCCATCTTATTAATAAACATGGAGTAAACCTAGATCAACTTTACTTGTAGTATTATCTCAGTAGCAACCAACATCAGTATTAATAAACGGAGTACACAAGGAGTAAACTAATTCGACTTTAGTCTCCGAATAAAAGTTACTCCAAGCTACTGGGTAGTTTTATAATGGATTAAGCATAGACTAAGCGCCGACAATTGACAACTGGACAAATGAACTGACATTAAGAAAATTAAATAACATAGGAAACGGCTAAAGTGTAGTGTATATAAATTATTCTTTATTTAATTAATCGATAAAAAGTAATTGATAGGGATTATTTTATAGACGATTTGCGGCTCGTGGCAGAAATAAATGAAAATGCTATTGTTCTTGGATCCAGCAAAACAGTTGCTGAAATAGAAAACATTATTAATATTATAGATGAAATACCACGGTTCAAAATTGCAAAGTAATTGACTTACCCTTTCCTCCTCATCCCAATTGATAGAGCGGTTACGTCTTTGACTCATGTTTTATTGGTTTTTGCGTGATTTTAACTTATCAAATGAAAAATAAACTAGGCACTACAAAACAAATTCAAATAAATTTTGGTAATGTTTGTGTAGGAAATTAGGAATCAATTATCAATTAGACACTATAAATGTCATTTGTCAACATTACTTGTCATTTCCATTCACCAAATCGGTCTTTTTACTTTTCAATGATCCGTGTTGCCATAATTTATTTATTAATCTATGGTCTAAGGAAGGTATTGTTACTCTGAGGATACTCCTTGTTTATTAATAACATTCTTACGACGAAGTTAATACTTAGTTACTTAAATAGAACCAAGTCCAGCCTAAAGGCGGATTACTCCTAGGATTAAGACTATTTATTAATAAGTCTGTTTGAGTTTATTCGTTACAAACATACAAAAATAAAAATATTTCCTCTTTATAAGATTAGTATTTTTTTTTATTGCAGACGGCCCACATTATGGAAAGCGGTTACCATCGCCTATAGATATTTGTAACACCCAAGATGCTACAAATGCGCTGTTGATCTCTTAAGGGGAGACTGCAACCTGGCCACTAATGCCGGGACACAACTCAAGGTTGTTATGGCGACTTACTCTAGACCTAAGATGGTAGCCACCTACCACCTGGCTGTGGGTTATTTTTTCGCCTTTTACGACAGGTCGTCCGGCCGCAGGAAATGGTATTCTTTCTCCGTTCCTGCACGGATAAAATAGTATAGAATATAGATATGAAAGAGAAGAATATGAATGCTCAAATTAGAACAGCGTCGACGGTATGTGTATATTTCGCTTTGCAAAATTTTAATTTCTTTTGTGTTTTATGGTAATTAAAATTTGCTTTTATATGTAACGAGTCCCCGGGCATATTGTGGTTAGCATACGAAATTTTTTACTTTATGTATTAAGTGTGAACACGGCCATAGGCATGCCGTATAGTACATGCTTGTGTTTTTATCAGTTAAATATGGTTTTTATTACAGTTAATTTTAAATATTTTCACGTTATAATTTTTTTTTAAATAACGTTGTAATATTTGCTCATAGAAGTCCTACTGTTCTGCACTATCTGTCCCACTTCAGGATACTGATCAGCAGACAGGCTAATAGCCTATCTGATGGAAAGTGGTTACCTAATGAAACCACCTCATGGAAATGATCTATCCATGTAGGCATGGAGAAATAATACTAAATCTAGCGAATGGCTTAGGAGTTTTTACTAATAAAAAATCGTTTATTAGATAAATCACAATTAACATTCTTTATATACGTTGGTAGTCAAATTAGGTCCACCTGTATCTTGGGGACCTCCTTCCAAAGTTGTACAATTCTGTTCGTGAACTTATTGTTTATATTAATTATTTTAAATTATCCTTCTTTGTGTTGTGTGTGTGTATCTTTATGCGTGAGTTTGTGAGTGTGCTTATATAAAAAGATAAGTGTCAATGAAATATTAAGATTTTAGGATGTACATATTTTATATATTTGTTTAAAAAAAAAATTGTCCCATTATAATCAAATGTCAAAAGTCAATTATTTAATTTAAAATTACAGTTTGTTTTGTAAAAAATTGTTTGTAAGTTATCTTTTTACTGGGATGCTGTTATTCTTTATTTTATTCTGCTATTCCAACGTGTAGACATAAGTAAATATTATGATATCTTTTAAAAATATCCACTTTTGGACTCTAATATATAGTGTATATATATATATATATATATATATATATATATATATATATATATATATATATATATATATTAATTAATAATGTATATATAATTATGACTTGACCACACTGACTGACTGACATATGACGCATAGCCCAAACTACTGAGGCTAGGACTGACAAAAAGTGTATGCGGGTTTTTTCTATACTGTAGGTGAGCATTAAAAAAAGATTTTCGGAAATGCGACGCTTAACCCTTAGAAGTCGTGGTAGTGTAACGGCTAGCGCACGCGTCCCAAACTCAAAGGTTCGATGCTGGCCGGAACGCATGCACCACTTAGGCAGTTTTCTAACCTAATGTGCATATTGTTACAATTACCACGTGCTAACAACAATGAAGGAAAACATCCTGATGCAACCTGCACATCAAGATAACCAATGTGTGAAACCTGCCAAACCGCCTTGGACAAGCGTGGCGGGTTTACTGTCCGTTCCCCCTATAATGGGAGGCCCGAGCCCAGCAGTGGGACATTTATGGGCTGTTATTATATAACCCTTAAGGGGATAAAAAGGGTTTGAAAGTTAGTATAAGAATCCATCAAGATAAAAGTACGAAATTTTATGTACGTGCTACTGGTTAAAAATAAATATAGATGTGTAACGGAGTTTTTGGAAATTCAACCCCTAAGGTGGTGAAAAAGGGGCTACTTTTAACTTTGTTCACTATTCAAACTATGACTATTTTTAATCTACGCGAGCGAAGCCGCAGGAAGCAGTTAACTTCTAACATACCGATGTGCATAATTTCCATATCCATGTATTACACAAAATATAATTCCGATTGGCAATTTTCGTTTGCGTTCAGTTTCCGACATATAAATAATTTATATTGACTTTTATTCGCACGAAAAAAAGACAGTATTGCTTGCTATGCATTCTTAGCTCTGTCTCGCTCATACGATCTCGTACACTATCGTCTATATTAAAATTGGTGTACCGCGCAGATGCAGCAGGAGAAATTATTAGTCTTTTTCTTTATTCTTCCTAAAGGCTTAGCCACAACTTGGCTATGTTGCCTTAATCATTAACAATCACCTTATATAGATTAGGTAGCGTGTGCAAGATGTTTGTAAATCTTTCTGGCAGAGTCTGATAAGGGTTCTGGCAAAAAGCTACATTAATTAAATTTATCCCATTTCTAAGTTTGGACACATTCCACTAATACGTGAAAGACACCGTCTGTCTCACATATATGATATGAAGAACAATTTGTGGTCTAGTTGCTAGGAATTATTAGTTGTGTAGTGCTATAAGAAAGATTTCCTTTGCCCTCAACTTGTGTTAATTAAAAGAAGAGCCATACAGAAATCACCAAACCCTCGTCATATAAATGCGACGTTAGTAGGTACTTTACGCACTAAACCACGACGACATTAAAACACTATTAAATGCTTGGAACTGTAAAAACTTTTAAGTCCACTCATAAAGTAGCAGTAACTTTAACAAAATCAAGATTACACGATTAATTACTCAACGTTGGCTTTGGTCGAGACCATAAACTTAAAATATTCGACGAAAACTACGAAAATTTAAATACTTTTGTTTGTTTTGTAATTTAAAATTGGTAATTTTTTATTTATTTTTAGCTTTATTGCAGTATTATTGGAGTAGTTATCAACTGACTAAAAATATTTTTTAGTTCTCTTGCCGCTTTATTTAAACGTCTATTTATATTTTAATTTATATACTGACATACTATTATAAATGTACTTATAAAAGACTGTGTAGAGTTTCAGTGGCTAAGTGTTGAAAAATCTTTTAACCAACTTGAAAAAAGGACGAAGTTCTTAATTCATCTATATGTTTTTTTGTATGTTCGTTACTCGATTTCGTCGTCAATTGTAGACCGATTTTCAAAATTTTTCTTTCAATCGAAAGGTTATAGTCCCGAATTTGTCCCATTGTCACCATGTTAGGATATAATGAGTGGATCTAAGGAATTAGAGAAACCCACGAAAATTGTCAGGCAACTTCTTCGTAGCACGATATTTACGTCAATTCTAAACCGATTTTCAACCTTTTTCGTTAATCTTAAGTCTATACTCCCGAGGTAGTGCCATGGTCACAAACTCACGATCTGGTTAGTGGATCGCAAGGAAATCGAGAGTAACACTTGGTGAAGAGCATATACACCGAAGAGTGAGATGGCAAATTTGTATACGCGTGCCAGATGTAAAATTTCTACCGATGCTAATATATTAATTCTAAAATTATATTATAGTTAAGTATTTGCGGAACTAAAAACCAATAAATCAATATTTAACCGACTTCTTTTATACAACATCTAGAAGTCGGTGTCAAGTAAAATATAAAAATTATTACATATATTTTGTAATTTTATTGTTATTCTTTTATGTTTTACTTGGCAGCGACTTTAAGACGTTCTAGAAAGAAGTCGGTTAAATATTTATTTTATGGTTTTTGGTGTGAAGTCGGTTTTGTTTTTGTTAAAAAATATATCCCGCCTTCCCTCACTCTAGGATAGAGCTTCTTTTATTTTTTTTAATAATAAAGAAACTATTATAATAGGGGGCAGGGGGCTTTGAAATGAGATGGAAATCGTACGTTATTTGACAAAAATATAACCTTAATAGTTTTTCTTACCTTACTTAACCCATTTTATGATTTTACGAAATATCTAGTAAGGATTTTTCATATTTATCTAAATTAGTCTTTAGTACATTTTTGCTATTGTGATCCTTAGTATTCTAATATGAATTACGTAAAATTTTGGATATCTAATTTTTCTGAATACTTAATTACCTAATATTGGTGAAAGCTAGCGTCCGGATCGTAGAAACTTGAAATCAAAATTGCTTGAAACTTAGTATTGATATACATCTTTCAATAAAGTAGAATTATATATAAGGTCGGGGAAAAAGTTACTTCGCATTTTATATAAAAATTCAAAGGTTTTTTTATATAGTTTATTTACATTTGACTAAAGTATGTAGGTGCCATTTTGTTGGATAACTTTTTGCCATCTTGTAGGTAGAGACTTGATACCATTGCTATAAAAAATTTGGGGTTTCTGATCAAAAAACTGCGACAAGTGGTTTTGGTAGTCCTCTCGTGATGTTAACCTGACACTGCCTAAGGAATTCTGCAGAGACCGAAACAGGTGAAAATCTGAAGGTGCAAGGTCAGGACTATACGGCGGATGCATTAACACCTCCCAGCCAAACTCTCATAATTTTTTCTGAGTGGCTAAAGATGTGCGAGGTCTAGCGTTATCATGGTGAAAAACCACACCCCTTCTGTTGATTAATTCCGGCCGCTTTCTCTCAACTTTTTGCTTTAATCTCATCAGTTGTTCGTAGTACAGTTCAGAATCGATGGTCCTGCCTGGCGGTAACAGTTCATAATGAATAATGCCTTTCCAATCCCACCACACACACAGCATCACCTTGTTGCGAGTTAACCCGGGTGTCGCCACAGTCTGTGAAGCCTGACCGGCCTTTGACCACGATCTTTTTCACACGTTCTTATCGTACGTGATCCACTTTTCATCACCAGTTATCAGCTTCTTCAAAAATGGTTCGGTTTCATTACGTCGTAATAAAGAATCACAAATGAGTACACGGTACATGAGGTTTCCTGCAATGAGCTCATGAGGCACCCAAATATCGAGCTGTTTTGTATACCCAGCTTTTTTCAAATGCGCCAAAACCGTTTTGTGGTCAATTCCCAGTTCTCCAGATACATCGTAACTACTAATAAGCCGATCTTGCTCCACTTTTTCAAAAATAGCATCAATTTTGTCCGTAACAGGGCGACCAGAGTGACTTGCATCTTTGATATCAAAATTTCCGGATTGAAAACGCTTAAACCAAATTTGCGCTACTCTCACAGATACTGCATTAGGTCCATAAACATCACAAAATTTTTTCGAGGCATGTGTTGCATGTTTACCCTTTTTGTAGTAAAATTTTAAAATGTATTGAATTTCTTCATTAGATTCACTCATTTTAACAATAAGAAAAACAAATGAAAATCACACATTTTCCTAATTTGAATTTGGAATTGTCTTCTTTAAAATTAAAACTTTTTAATGATACCAAAACCAGCCAGATACAAATGATATAGCCAAAAAGATCTTATTACAAGTTCATACATCATATATGCGAAAAGACTTTTTCCCCAACCTATTATAATATAATATAATTATATGCGGCACCGCGTTGGTGACATCTCTGATGTCGCAAACATCCATAGGTGACGGTATAGATAATATCTACTTATGGACGACAGTAACCCATTTATATCAGATGGGCTTCTGTACTCCATCTATGTATCAAAAATATACTGGTGTTGATATCTTTCAAAATTTCAATTTTAGTATAAGAATAAAGAAGTTTGCAGAGTTATACAAACTTACGCGAGCAGTTACGTCACCATAAGCTGGTCTAGAATAAACGTAACTTACATCGTATAGTGCAGTTGCACTCTATTTCGAGTTATTACAGATATCTATGATCATAAAATGCCGAAACTAATACAGCTGAGTACATATAGTCTTTACGCAACCTTATAGAAAAGGTTGCCTCATTCGCTTCAACTTTATTAATTCAGAAAAGAACCAATCGTGCCTTCACTTTCCATTCACTTCAGAGCTCAAGAGTATACAATAGGAAAGTACGCATACGGACATAGGCCGATCGACTCGGCAATGTAACTTTGCGGGTTGTATTGTCCGTCAGAACGAACGGCTGATGTAAGAGGGTTTTCAATAGGTTTTTGTAAAAATAAAGACACCCTTTCGGCTATACTAGTCAAGTCACGCCCAAGGAGCACTCTGTTCGAGCATAGATACGGACCGGCGATACATATAAATAATTCATACGGATAGATACGGCCCCGTCGATATTGAAACAATCCGCACTCGTGTGCTTTTTAGGGGTTTGTTAAGGCGAAGCTGTGCGTAATAATGAAACCGTCACTTATTACAAGCTTTTGTTTATTTTTACTATATTTTAAGAAGGTGCGGAATGTAAGATTTAATAATCTAATTTTAAAGACGGGAGTTCACATTTTAGCAAAATATATGCACGGTTTAAATAGTTTTTTTGATCTGGTAAGTAACTATCATCCCACAAAATCGCTGTCTCCTATATTTTTACCCCACCTATCATAGTAATGAGTTCAATGCGTAATAATAATTTTTAAGCGGTAATACACGAAATTTTTATTATATATTGAGAGTAAGAAAATTTATAGATATTATTTACCCGCTGTTTTAAACAAATATATTTCTAAAAATGTATGTTATATATTATAATTATATTAAATCACTACGTTTTAACTGAAAATGAGTGAGAGAAATATAATGAACTTTTGCACATCGTTATAACTGATATATAAATCTTGCCCATCCACTTTGAACGCGAGTGCCGTGTACCCATTTTTGTTCAGAAATAGGGGTCGACCCTAATAACAAATATTTATGAACGAATAATATTGCAATTATGTTTACAAATCGACACCTTAAAGAACAACACAGAGAAGTGTAGTTATTTTGAATTATTCTACGTACGATCTGACCTACTTAATAATTACTAAAGGACAGTATTACTGCAAATTAATCTTCATAGATGCATTTATTAAAGAATGTAACGACACACATTTACCTACTACGTTTTCTATAACACACGATGATTTTAGTAATATACACATGAAATCATAAGCAGCTCTTGAATTAGTCGAACGAAATGACTTTCTGGAAATTAAAATCATGTAACGTATGTTACATGTGACATATTTTAGTAAGGTTTACAAATAAAAGTAAAACCGTGAAATACCAATAGACTAATTAAAATATCATTCCATTAGAAATAATAAAAGAGTTGTTAAAAGTGTTGCCACATTATACAAAGGTTGATTATACTATAATTGCAATAAACACCACCTGAGCCAGTTTTGATGCCAGCAATTAAGAATAAATCCGAGCATTTTCACCGCGTTTACACGCAATATGATAATTAATTCTTTTATAACGATAGTTACTTTTGTAATTCTTTTTTGAATAAGTATTTTTGTCATTATGTTCTTTTATTTCAATTTAGATATTTCAGTCAAATAAAACGTTGATTCCATTTTTATTGCACGTTCTTTAAAATTTTAACCATTAAAATAGAACATTAAAATTTTGTAGTTTGATCATAATATATTTCCAGTATTCATGGCGTATAAAAGTTTAGCAGATAACGCTACTGTTTATACACAATTAGGACCAAACCCAATGTAAAGTAGATCAAATTAAAAGTTTTGTGATTTATTTCACCAGTAATCGAACCAGATACCTATCAATTGTAGTGAGCAGTTAATCTTGCCAACTCTCGATTAAATAAATCATAGAAATTGTTTTATCATTAGTCAATTGCAATCTATTACTGGATGGAAGCCTCTTCAAATTAACTTCATACATCTGACCCTCTGTTTTTCGCATTCAACCCCTAATGATTGCCTTGGGCAGATCATAATCGTATTTAAAGAACCACAAAGCTACAGTAGGCTTATCAAAACGCAGTAACCACTGCAAGAATCATCCGCTCCATCGGCCACTTAAACTTGCTAATTTGACGCCCCCGCGTATAATACGGTAATAGGAAAATTGAAATTGTGCTGGAGAAACAAAAAAATCATATTTTAGTAATAACTCCATAAAAAATAAGTCTTGTAAACTAATGCTTCTGGTATATTTTTATTTTATTAATTATTATACCTTCCTATAAGTTCCTCTTCATAAATTAATTCCAAAGATAACTATGTTATTTATTCGAAACCCGTATATATCATTGTTACGGAATATTCACGTAACATTTTATATCTTCGGAAATATTAGTAGGAATTTTCTGAAGAAAAGAATTTAATTTGTAATACACTCTCTGGATGCAGAAAAGGCATACACGAAAAACCATGTAATAGTATATTACCGGATTATTCGCGAGGAACGTTGAACTGTACAAGCTATGTCGGTAACTTTGGTTTCTTATCGATATATATTCTCGTTTTAGTTTTTATCGATAAGAAAAATTAATACTCAAACAAAGGTTGCTAAAAAGTTTAAAAGGAAGAAAACAGTTTCAATGATAAAGGTACGCAAATAATCTTCCCCTTAACATTATATCCAGAATACGCGTGGATTTAACAAACATACTCTAACACAGGCGAACCAACGACTTCACGCCGAATCGCATTATCCCCCCAGCTTGTGTTATTTCGCGAGGCTCCCTTTTTAAAGAAACGTGATGTTATTGTTTTTGGGCTTACCACAATCGGGGATTACTTATTTATACAATCCATACGTTTAGTATAAAGATATTTTTTAAAGAGATTGCTCCAGAACTCTTATTGGTTTTGCAAATGTGAAAAACGCAAAGTAAACAATTCGCCTTATCTGTTATATTACATGATTACTATTTATCGAATAAAAATATATATCATAACTATTTATGTATATATTAAAAAATTAGGAACGTCTAAATCTAGGCATTACATCTCCAGATTAGCTAAGAAAATAATTTTAGTTAGGATACCTGGAAGAGATCACTTTAAGAGATAAGACCACCTATTATTTGTCCCAATTTTTTAATTTAATGTATGTTACGTATATTTTGATGAGCAATAAAATTTTATCTATCTATCTTATTATACTATACATATATATTAGTGTTCAGACTACTATAGACATACTTATATTATCAATAACTTATATTCATATATTTTAATAGAACTGTTATTGTGTCTCAGAATGGCATAAATATTGATTTAAACTATTTAACCGACTTAAAAAAGAAGGAGGTTCTCAATTCTGTCTGTATGTTTTTTTATGTATGTTCATTACTCGATTTCTCCGTCAATTGTGAACCTTTTTTTAAACGTTGTTCTTTACTTGTAAGTACATATACCGAAGCAGTGCCATAATCACCAAGTCAGGATCTGATGAGTAGATCGGATCACAGGGAAATCGAGAACAGCCCTTACAAAGAACACCGAGAGCCTAAATTCTTCCAAAAAAAGCTTGTATACGCATGCCAGTATTAAACTTTCTACAGGCGCTTAATTTTTTGTTCGCATGTTACGCGATTTCTCCGTCAATTGTGGAACGATTTTCAAATTGTTTTTTTTTAACTCCCGAGATGGTCCCATTGCCACCAAGTCAGGATCTGATTTATGGATCGCAAGGAAATCGAGAGCAACCCTCGTTGAAGAGCATACATACCAAAGACAAAGATGACAAATTTGTATACGCGTAGAAATTGTACAACTAGTGTACAATTTCTACAGATCCTTAATATATTATTTTTAAAGCTATTAAAGTATTTGCGTAACTAAAAAGATTTTTTTAACAAAAACAACACCGACCTAACCCTAAAAACCAAAAAATAAATATTTAACCAACTTCTTTCTACAACATCTAGAAGTCGGTGCCAAGTAAAACATAAAAGAACAACAATAAATTTACAAAATATAGTATTTTTTATTTTTAGTGTGAAGTCGATTTTAGTTTTTTATCAATAATAATTACCTTAATAGTAAACAAATTTACTCAAACATAATAAAATTAAGTTAGCAAAACCTGTCCAATCTCATCCAAAAGCATTTGGATATAAAAGTCTACAACATTACCCATACGGTATGAAAATTTTATAAAAAAATTCAAACCTTTTCCTTTCGTTTCCGCCGAATAAGGCGAAGTCATCATGCAGCTACTTAAGGGTTTATGCGGTGCGAGACTTTACTTTGTTATGGGTCAGAAAAAGGCGTTGTTTCAAAACAACAGTGTCTCTGCACTATAATATTATGCGGTATATCTGTAATTGTATATACATGTACTTGCATGTAACATTAATATTTACTAGAGTCACTAAAGTAGCTTTTTTCCTAAAGACGAAATTAGACAGTTCATTTCTGTCTCTCAATTAGTATGAAAGTAAAACGATATTATAGTTAAAACTTTAATAAACGACACTTACGAAAAAAACGCAACTATTAAATTCATTAGCTTTTTTTAGATATTTTTGCTATCGAAATTGAAAGATAGAAATAAAGCCGTGTAATATCGGCTTAAGGTAATATGTGACCACGCGTGGGTCAGACTTCCCCAGGAGAATTTCTTAAGTTCCGGCCCACTTGATGAAAATCGGTTACCATCGCCTATGGACATTTGCACTACCAAAGGTGCTACAAATGCGCTGCTGCTCTCTTAGGGGAGACTGAAACCTGGTCACTAATGTCGGAACACAACTCAAGGTTGTTATGGCGACCAGTCGGCGATACTTTAGACCATGGGTGGTAGCCATCCAGTCGGGCAAATGCTCTACCACCTGGCTATGGATTGTTTTAGTTGTTGTTAGTCGCCTCTTACAACAGGCCGCCCGGCCGCAGGAAATTGTATTCTTTCTCCGTTCCTGCACGAATAAAAAGGTACAAGTACTTCGCTCTTTGGCAACAGTCAAAGCTCTAAAATTACGTTTATCATACTCACGATAGATCCTACTAGGCTATATGTACTTGGTTCCTTTGCCTGCCTTTGTGGCGAATTGAACAACAACAGTCACTAGTTAATTATTCATAGAAAACAGTTTTACGTTATCAAAATTCATGAAACTTAATGACCATAGTCACGGAAGGACCGCCTGTTAGCTGGTTGTCATAACTGTTCATAAATAAATAATTCGCTTGGACATATATACATTTCCCTTTAAGTCTAACAGCTATTAACTTATAAGGAGCAGATAAGCTTATAATTACAGTTCTAATTTGTAACCTCAATTACAAAGCTTATACGATAATCTAAGTTTATGTACGTATTTCAACATTTAGTAAATCCGTATTTTTTTGTTTTGATAAGAGCAAATTATTCACAGTTTCTGTATGTTTTATTAAGTATCAAACGACATAACAAGTTTTAATAAAATAAAAAAGTTTAGTCTTTTTTATTTTATTATTAAAACTTAATGGCTAGCGCATGCGTTCCAGACTGGAAAGGCGCGGGTTCGATCTTGGCCGAAACCCATGCACCACTTAGGCAGTTTTCTGACCTAATGTCCATATTGTTACAATTACCACGTGCTACCAGAGGTGAAGGAAAACATCGTGATGAAACCTGCACATCGAGATAACCGATTTGTCAAACCTGCCAAGCCGCCTTGGACAAGCGTGGCGGGTTTACTGTCCGTTCCCTTATAGTGGGAGGCCTGAGCCCAGCAGTGGGACGTTTATGGCGTTATACCATATGTATATGGTATAGATTTATAGAATTTTTCAGAGTGGAGACCGCGTCTTAGCAAACTTAGTGTAAGACGCTTTCTAGCACGGTGGACTGACGACCTGTGCAAGGTCGCCAGTAGGGGCTGGATGAAGAAGATGGGAATCCGGGATATATGGCGCAAACTTGGGGAGATCTACGTTCAGCAGTGGACAGAGATTGGCTGGAGAAGAAGATAGAATGAAAGAAAAATACTTGTTTAGGACACGATATAAAACGAGATACAAAACAATAGATAGAACAATAAATTATGGTATTCTGAAAAGGCCGTTGCTCCGCATTATTTGGTTTTACAACCAGTGATGGTCTTCCACAAGTACCTCATACAAACTGAAATCTAGCTCAAGAAATAAATTTTTAAAGTCGTCAAAATCATAATTATGACAAAATTAAAAATTTAATTGTAGTGTTAATTTAAATTACTAAACATTTGATACTTACTGATTAAAACGCTATTTACGAAAGCAACTCTTTTTATTATATCTATAATATATATAAAAATCAATTGCTGTTCGTTAGTCTCGCTAAAACTCGAGAATGGCTGAATTGATTTGGCTAATTTTGGTTTTGAATTATTTGTGGAAGTCCAGGAAGGTTTAAAAGGTGAGTAAATATGAAAAAATGCTTGGAATATAGTAAAAACAATAATTTCGCTTTCCCTTAGAAACTATTTCTAGCTGTCCCACATTTGATGTTCGTCTCGTCGTTTAGAAATCAATAGGTAACTTATTTATTTGTAATGAAAAACTAAATTATTTATAATTAATTACTAGAAATCAATTAAATTTAAAAGTCGTTCAGAAATAATTAAAGATAAAAGTGACGTGTTTAAAAAAAAAATTGTTTTGAATGTTAAACGTTTGATGTTCGTGCCGTCGTTCAGAAATCATCGTTTTTTATTTATTTATTGTGAGGCAGTACGAAGTTTGCCGGCTCAACTAGTATATTAATATTATTACTCTACATAATTGTTTTCAAGACACGGGAAGGGTCTAACACCTAAAAGACAGTCTCGACCTAGTTTAGGTGTAAGTTAACCTCATAAATTGTACAATGAATAATGTGTATTCAGTGTGTGTATGTGTAATTAAATATTATGTATATTTGGTGTCAATAAAATAATTGTAAATGATCTCCCAGAGGACCTGCAATCAATGTACAAAAATAACCATAAATCAATTAAATATAATCTGAAAAGTCTATATTGATTCCCAAAACGGACCATCAGGCTCACATGTGCAGACCTGGGACTAAAACAGAACCATATTGTTACGAGTTGCAGGACTCGAATTAAAATGTCGTTGGAATTATTATTGAGTTGATTTTATTAGAACTATACAAACACGTATAACAAATATAACTGAACACAACTAGTCCAAACGTAATGTACGAGATCTTAATTCCATAAAAGGCGCAAAGTCCGTCACTAAATAGATTACCGCATGGGGTACACATGTCTTGCTTCGCTCGTGGTTATCGCTAGACTGACAGTCTCTCCATTGTGGTATTGCTTTATGCTGCACAAACGCAATATGCCTACCTGACCGCGCAGACCGATTTTCTTAGAATCACACCTGGCTAATGTCTACCACAAAAGATTACAATACACAATGGGCTATTTTCTAATGACAAATTTTAGACACAAAGTAAACAAAAGAAGTGCAAATGACGAAAAGTAATAAACTGTACAAAACAGGTATGCAGGTGTGAATTTGTCTTTGTCGGTCGTAACAATATATTAGAATGATTATAATTCCGCTTTTATTATCAAAACAAAACTAAACACTTAATGATGATAACAAGTCCTCGCCTCTGCTCCTATTTTTGATGTAACAATATTGTGTACACGACTCTTTGCGGCACGAATAAACCTTGAGGTTTCTGTGCCACAGACAAATGTGTTTTGATGTATATGTGTATGTATGTAAGCATATTGAATAATAAATTATAAAAAAATGACGTCCGTCGGCAGTGGGGCCTAGGATCCAGGCTACCGTGGTTACGAGTCCAGAGATAGGAACTTCCTCATAATGCGCGCCGTACTCAGGAAAACCGCCTGCTGTATGATTAACCCTTCACCCATTTACCGAGCAAGACTCCATGTGCCATGTCAGTAATGCGCAAGGTCTAGGTAATTTTTTAATAAGTATTATTATTATTAGTTCATAGTTTAAAGATAGGAGGGGAAGACGCTTAGTTTTCACGACTTTAGAATCAAATATCTCGCTTCCAATTCATTGAAATCAAAAGTCATTATGTAACATTCTTGTGTTTTAAACTGACCGACTGTCATGGAAGTATCTGTCTAACGATAACCTATACGATGATCTCGGTACTCTGATTTTTTTAAATCCTTAGTTATAATGACACATATGACAGTCACTCCTTGACTTAAAATTTTATTCTTATAAACTTAATAGTTTCCGATAAAAAAACTGTGACATGCAAAGACAGATCAATGAATGGTAATGGAGCTTTTATAAGCACTTGTGTAGCACCGCCGCCGCTCTGCTTCTTATGAATCTTTTAGCGAACAAGCATGCTGCGGCAGCGTGACGGTAGCGCGTTCACGCCTATGTTACGCATGCAGTGTATAGTTTGGCGGTGCGGTAGCAATGTTGTGTAAACAAGTGCTGAAGATTTTGTATTTATCAATATAGCTTCCGAATCTTAAAATTTTAGGAAAGAAAGAGCTACTTGGCGATTTTCTTTCCTAATATTCTTCTTCTGTGCTGAAAACAGTCATGATCTTTACCAGAATCAATATCTTATTCTAATTCTACGTATATTGTTTGTTAGCGTAGATTGTTATTTTGTTATATACAAGTGTATAATAAAAAAAAGTCCTCAAATGTATATGAGACCGATGTCATATCAGGCGAGGCTTCTAGGTCACCAAGTTAAATAAACAGTTAATCCTCATTTACACAGTAACGAATATCATGGCAATGTTATAAGTGCGCCTAAAATTAAAACATTTATGCAAATGGAATGATAATGTGTAATATGATGTCGTTTTCCACAGCGAAATAATTTTTAAAATCAATTTGTCATCGTGCATAATAAATATCTTCTAATGTTTACAGTCACATAATATTTAGCAAATATATGTAGATGTAAAAATATATGCATATTTTCACACCTTAAACATCATCATATTTCTACAAGTGTCAGTGTTATAGTGGTCTGGGGGTTAGCCCTTTCATTTAATTAAAGACACACCGGTATCAAATTCGATTCTAGGTAGGGTAAACTTAGTAAACGAACTCTCAGTGTCTGCTTCGGGTGTAACTGCAATTGATTGATATGTCCATTGCATGAAATGTCTACAATAATTGCATAAATTGCTTAGCTTTGAAATATATAACTATATATATGTAAATCGATTTTTAAAAAGGTGACTTCACTAAGAACTGAGTTAATGCCCCTGGTACACCTGGGATGTATCACCCTGATGTATCCAAGGTTTCGTTGCGATACTTGAAATGTTACATTGTTACATTTGTGACATAGACACATAACTTACATATATACACTAATGGAGCTAGTCATTAACAGCGATATTTTTAACGCTATACATAAGTCCCATTTGGTCACAGTCACTAACACTACCACTAACGCACGTGGAGCAGGAGTATAAGAATGTATTATTTTATAACTTGTTATAATTAAACTATGAAAGATTATTATTCATAAAGACTGAAATAAGTTTTAACAATATTTAGTTTAAAACAGTTTTAGATTAACTGTTGTAGCCGTATATAACAAACAAACAAAAAATATATATAAGTAGGATATACCTACAACTTCGTCAACGCTTGACTTGAAATTCCCACGAGATTCCCTGGACACAAAGTATCGCAACATTTAAAAAAGACTAAGCTATCGTTTTAGGGAAAACTGTGCCGGAATAGACTATTTTTTATAACTTCAAACCTCTCACGGGAAAATTCCTGCAGGATTTTCGGGATAATAAAAATTATACATTTTAGTAAGTACATTAAATTTTCTATCCATCAGTCAAAACAGTCACATTGGAATTAGATTTTTTTTAATGTGATCATTTTAAATCACTCCCAGAAAAATTCCCGCAGGATTCCCGGGATAAAATGTGGCGCAGATTTTAAGTATAAAATTTGCTGTCGATCTTGAATACCGCATCGAAATCGACAAACCGACAAACAGACAAGAAATCTAAAAAAAATTGAATCGTATTCTCCATTGTTTATGTAGTCTATTGCAGTGGTTATTTTTCATATAGCTTCTATGTAGACACACGGCATGTTTATAATTTTATAATATTATAAATAAACGTCAGAAAACCATAATTAAAACATAAGTATCTAGCAAGAATGCGACGGTGTAAACGCGGTATAACTTTTCGTAGAGTCATGTGATCACACGAAGCTAATAAACGCCTCATAGCTCGTGGCAGTACTAAGTCTGCGAAAGTTGGAATATTAGGAGTTACCTCACATCACAGTGGAGAGTACACAAGGTTTCTTCACTATATGAACGTGCTTATAACTACGAAATACTTTACGTATAAGAAATGCTTTATTTGTTTTTTATTGCGAAGCTGACAATCAGGCAGACGACCCAAGTGATGGAAAATCATCCGTGCAGGAACGGAGAAAGAATACAATTTTCTATGGCCGGCCAGCCTGTTTTAAGAGGCGGCAAAACAACCCACAGCCAGGTGGTGGAGTATTTGCCCGTCTGGATGGCTACCACCCTAGGTTTAGAGTATGCCGCCATAACAACCTTGAGTTGTCTTCCGGCATTAGTGGCCAGATACCAGTCTCCCTTTAGAGAGCAGCAGCGTATTGGTAGCACCTTTGGTGTTTGAAATGTTCATAGGCGATAGTAACCGATTTCCATCAGATGGGCCGTCTACCTGTTTGCTGAACTCATGCAATAAAAAAAACTGTGAACCATCGCCTACAGATGTTTGCAATATGAGGAGTGGAGCCAACGCGTTGCCAGAGTTTAAGATGGGATAGAGTGGATAGGATATTAAGAATGGTGTAACAGTACCGAAGTTACATTGGGTATATATTTAAGAATGTTTAATTTGAAAATGTTTATTTATTTCATGTTTAATTTAATATGTAAGCTCACGACGGCAAAGGACCGAGAATAAAAAAATAACATTCTGAAACATTAAACAAAGTTTATTACACTAGAATTATTACAATTACAATATTTAGTTCCGTCCACGCCTGTCAGGTATCGAGCAGTAATTGCCCTTAAAGAATACTGCGATTATTTACATCCATCCATCACAATATATTCGCTCCTTGTCCCTAAGACTGCTTCAGACTGCCTGGTGCAGACTGTCCGTCGTAGACTATCCGTGTAGACTGCTCGTCTATACTGCTCCTTTAGACTGCCCGTGTAGACTGCTCATGTAGACTTCCCGTCGTACACTGCTGGTTGTAGACTAATCACGTAAATTCCCCCCTCCCTGCCTGTATTTAAGGTCCTTGTAGCGCTCCGCAGTGACACCATCCGGTAATGCTTTCGCACCAATGCAGTTTCAATTCCTTCATAAAACTAACTTCCGCCATCGCTTGATATTAAATGCCTCTACATTGGTATCCGGTTATATGACTTTCGATATCCGTTTACTTCATATATAACAATATGTATCTATAACAAACACGACTCCTACAAATCTAATGTTATAAAAAAAACGTGTGCGTCTCGGGACGCCCGATAGAAGTGATAACTTAAACTAATCTAAATTGAACTATTTAATATTGAAATTGTTTAACTTGAGACAAGCTTAGGTTATTACTTAAATTTTATGTATATAGCGCATAGGTTATAGTGAGGCAGGAGGAGCCTGCCTACCTCTACCGTATGCGTGAGAGAACGGGAAGCCAGACAGACTGACGCCGTAACGCATTACGTAACGAAGCGGTTTACCCTCCTTAAGAATAGAAGATAAGAAGTTATCAATTCAAAAAACGTTTATGAACGCATCCGAAAGTTGTACCGGTTAAAAGTGCACTAACTGTTCTTTTCTTTCCGTTTTCGGATAGATATAGATACATATACAATATACGTATGTGCATATAAAAGAGATATATTGACTTAAACAGATGGAATAGAGGGAAATGGAAGAGGACCACCAGATCTCTCATTCATAGTACGAAATACAATTAGTTCAAGTATAACTCTTTTACGTCGATATTATGTGACAGATCGAGCTGGCGTTAAGAGTTATAATCAAGACAATGATTCTCGTATGGCTCCACTACGTCTCAATTCATACAAATACAATACTTCGGCATACAGCCATACTGAGAGTCGTAGAATAGTAAATAACCTGATGAAATAGCAGGTATTAAATTTTTCACTCTTCTATTTAACTCTGTAGCTTACGTGTACCAACTAAATTAATGTTCTTGGATACCTTAAATTTAAGAATAAAATACATTATTTATTAAAAGAAATCTTCAAACAAAATGAATGAATAATACCAAAGCTTATGAATTCAATACAAGCACTTAAGGCCGACAGTTAAGGTATCAAACACGATTAATACTAAACTTTACCAAACGTTTTACGTATAAAATAAATATAACAACTACCGAGACTGAGTGGTTTCTGACACGGAAAAAAGTAATTTATCAAATATTATTTTTTGTTTAATACTCGAGTGAAAAGACAGTCTAATTATGATTTATATATCTATAATATTATAAAATACTAAACATACCGTGTCTATACATGAAGCTATTAAAAAAAAACCAACTGGAATAGACTATATAAACGACGGAGAACACGATGAAAATTTTTTAGATTTTCTAATCTGTTTATTCGGCATTCACGTAAAAAGTACGGGGCCAATTTTGATGATGTTTTTACTAGTCGACAGCAAATTCCTAGACTTAAAATCCCGCGGAATTTTCCTGGGAGGGCTTTGAAGTTGTACGGGTAGTTTAAAATTAGCTTATTCCGACACAGTTTTCACTAAAACGATAGCTTACATTCTTTTTCAAATGCTGCGGTACTTTGTGTCTCAGGAATCCCACGGGAATTTCAAGTCAAGCCTAGATGAAGTCGCGGGAATATCCTAATTGTTAAATAAACTTAAATTTTATATGTATAGTGTTTTCGAAAAGTCCATTCACTATCAACAGTGAAGTTCGTATTCTATTTGACAAAATCAATATTTTATATTTGTGAAAATGTTTCATTTGGGTCATCTCTCCAAAAGGCTAAGGCTAGTAATACTAGAGTTCATTTTGTTGGTCGATAACTAAGTCGATATACAACTTGCGGGAACTCCCCATAGGCTAGATAACAACAAATTTAAATTGTAACTCAACAATTTGGTACATATGCTTCTGTTCTCCTCAAACAGTGTAACGACCAATGAAATTCATCTATCGGTATTAAGCATGCGGGAAATCATGTGTCTATTAGTGCACTGTTTTGAAGAAACTCTTGTTAAATGTGCGATGTAAGATTGCCAGCATACCACACTTTATTGCTTCTTTTATTACTAAGCTTTTATTCCGGGTTACCTGGAAGAGAGAGTTATAAGTGATAAGGCCGCCCATTGTTCTAATGCTAGAGCCTCAATGGCATCACCCGCCGAGCTCTTGTCAGCGTCGGCGTACCAGCCACCCTAGAGCGAAATGGCTTGGTGCGCAACAATGGCAAGAGGCCGGACGGTATATCACATATTCTTTGGAAGATGGCACGGCCGCTTGTGTGGGACGCGAAATGCGTTGACACTCTGGCGGCATCGCATTGTCCAATGATTAAGTTAGGGGCTGGCAACGCTGCTTCGACAGCTAAAGATCTCAAATGGCGTAAATATGGAACCCTAGGAAGGAGTTAGATATTTGTGCCGTTTGGACTTGAAACTTTAGGTCCGTGGGGTCCATCGGCAATCCGGTTTCTTCAAAGAAATTTGTAAGAAACTCTTTGATACCACCCGTGATCAAAATGCTGGTTCGTATTTCGAGTAACGAATCAGCATTGCCATACCGGGCGGCAATGCAACCAGCCTTCTGGACACGCTTCCCTCTGGCAGCGATTTGTTACATGCTTCATATTAATTTATTTATAATTTAGTTTTATTTTCTTTCATTGTAAAACGATTGAGTAAATATATCTAATGGAAATGTATTCATATTAAATTTTTTAGCTTTAAGTTATAGTGAATAATAAAGAGTTTTTATTCATTCATTCATTCATTCAATCTGACAAACAGGTAGACGGCCCAACTAATACAATGTAGTAACCGTGTCGCCTACAGGCGTCTGTAACACCAGTGGTGAATCCAGTGCGTTGCCAACCCCTAGGATAGGATAGATCGGATGGGATCTTCTTAATAAAACTACGTTTTAACGATTTTAAGCGCGGTAATTTATTTGATTTTTATTATTCCGAGTTTTCGGCCACTTTTCAGTGGCTTCAGTAGTAGTGGTAATAACCCAGAATGGCGCAAATACATAATAATACGTACAATCCCTGTAGGCGAATGGAAGCCGGGTACCATTACAGGCATTACAGCATGAACAAAAAGAAACCTCACTGCACTCCGCATGCGAGCACTATTGACCAATAAACTAGAACCCTAAGGTAAACAACACAATAAATAACAGCAATAAATTTTAATGATAACATAAAATTTATAAAATAAATTTAAAACATTACTAAAGGCCAAGGAATATTGCCCTTCATAAAATTTGTTTACAGTACAAAATTGTATTTTCTAATAAGTTACATTAAACGCGCCCTTATATACAGGTTGCTCGCTAATAATTAAGGAGGTTCAGCGAGCCTTAGCAAATAAAGTAATTAATACATGAAAATTTGTTGCTGGAAGGGATCAAAGCCGGTATTCGTTTAAGCAATAGATATTTTGGTGAGTTTGATATTCTAATCAATGACATTGCCTGCGATTTTCTGCGGTGTCTGATGGAAGGTTAGTGTCAGCTGTACATTGTGTGAGGCAGATAAACCTCTCCTCGGATGCCTTTTTGTATAAAACGTTATTCATCTTATCTGATTGTCTTTATTTAGCCGATTTAAGCTCGGCTTTTGTGTTATAATAATATAAGATTATTGAAGGTGTTTCTTAGTTTATTACTGTCAGCGGTTTACTTTTTTAATAAAAAAATCCTTTTAATTTCCCGTAGCTATTTTAGCTAAAAAGGATAGATAACTCATGAACTCTTCATATACGTTCGTGGTTCTTTCTCTCTGTCTTCATATGTTACAGTATTTTTTCTATAATACCATGCGATCTGTTTGGATTAAATTGGATCGAAAAATATTATAAACTATATGCTGCTATACAATGTTATAGTAAAATCTTGAAGTAAATAAAATTAGGGTTAGTCCGCCATAAAGTACCTACCTATGCACATTTTTTTATTGTTTCTTTGTTTAATTTCCTTTTTTTATTTTACTGTTATCTGTGGAGGCTTATTAATAGCTTTTCTTATTTTAGCTTATTTCTAGTTATTGTCAATGATAGCTGTTAGCCTCAAATAACATAAAATAAAATAAATACGTACATAAAGGATTGAATTTGTTCAGTGCACGTATTCGTTTCGTTAGTCAAATCATAATGAAGTTTCTTAATGGTTTTTATTTAAATCTATATGTAGACAGGGATATTTGTTTTCGAAATCGTATAAAATGTGACAACCTTTTAAAGTATGTGATGCAAAATTCGCAAAGACCTCAAGCTTAAAAATTACTTTCAATAAAAATGATTTAAAATAAGATCAATTAAGTACTTTCTCAGATATCGATATTTTCGATTAAAAGATTTTATAAGGGTTCTGCACTGAAATGTTAAAAATGAATTCATAAATATGTTCAATTTTGCGCAGTCCTTCACTCTCGCTGACTAACAAGCACTCGGTCAACTGTCTCATAACACACTATCTTTATAAAATAAAAAAAATGTCAAAACCTCTGTGATATATTTTTTTTATTGCATGAGTTCAATAGATATACAGTTGCATTAGATATACAGACGGCTCACCTGATGGAAAGCGGTTAACATCGCCTATGGACATTTGTAAGACCAATGTGCTGCGGCTCTCTAAAGGGATACTGGAACCTGGCTACTAATGCCGGAACACAGCTCAAAGCTGCTATGGCGGCATATTCTAGACCAGGGGTGGTAGCCATCCAAGCAGGCAAATATCCTACCACTTGGCTGTGTGGTGTTTTTGTCGCCTCTTACGATAAGGCCGCCCGTCTGCAGGAAATTGTATTCTTCCTCCGTTCCTGCACGAATAGTCGGCTTTGTTTAGAATAAATTATTCCCAGGCAAAAACAAAGACGAGAATCATATTTTACGCAATAATAACACTTATTATATTCCCACTAACCTATTCATTCAGTTACGTAACAAAAAATGATACAAAAAGACCTAGTAAATCTAATTTCCCCTCACGTTATACCTCGTGGAAACCGAATCTAGACAGTTTTTGTTGTTATGTGTCTAGACTTAAGCAAGTCAGCGCTTAGATGTTACGTGACATCGTTTGACAGATATTTCCGAACTAATAAAACTTAGTCACGCGTGAACTATAACGTGGTATATCACAATATTCCGATACTTAGACCTTTTCGTATTTTGAGAAAAAATCACTTAATATCAGATCTCAAATATTTATTCCTTGATCAGTTGTCAGACACTACAGTGAAATTGTAGCAAGTGAAATTTGAATGTGTATACAAACTAACTAAGCCCTGCTGTGCTACCGGTGCTATCTCCAAATTCTCATCTCAATGTTATGAATATTTTTAAGAAAGGAGGCCTTAGTAAATGTACATACTAATATCTCATAGAAATAAAACTTTTAATCTGCAAAAAGTATTCTAAATCAAAATTTAATTTTGAATAATTTTTATTAAATCCTTATTTATAAAAGACAGCTTATAAAACTATTTTTAAATAAAACTAGAAGCGATGGCATGTACAATAGTACATCCAAAGGAGAGCGTCAAAGATAAACGGGTACCTATATATACCTACTTGCACGTTTCTTTTTTTATACGCCACCTATAAATAATGTTTATTTTGAGACTGTATTTGGCAGTCTTAATGATTTTAAGTGATATTTTTCTATAAATTTAAAAATTAGAATGCACTAAATATTAGCCAGATTTAATGTTAAACCAATAGGAATTGAGATGAATGAAGATCGTTAACTTCGCATATTTTGTTAAAGATAATATACATAAAATTAATACTTCAATTATATAAGTACAAATTTTTATCCATGTTATACTGCAAGATTGATGGGTACAAATGTAAAGGTAGACCAAAAAAGAGATGAATGGATTGTGTGAAAGATGATATAATGATTTGTGGTGTGATAGAGTACGTATGTCAGAATAGAGGAGTATGGAAGGAAAAGACATATTGTGCCAACCCCAAATAATTGGGAGAATGTCAAACAAAAGAGAGGGATTTTTATCCATCAAGTGTATCGAGTGCTTATTTATCAAAAACAACTATATATACAATACAGAAACCAATCCAATTTTAATAATGTTATCCAAAAATGAATGCTGGTACATTTTTTCTCGCAGAAAACAATTTCGCGGTGGAAATAAAGGAAAATCACTTTTTTTGCATTGATCACGTGTACATATACTATACTGAAAAAATAATGAATAGTTTAACTGTGACGTAGCAAAACCATTGTGTGTAATGAAAGCATGAAACGTATTATATTGTACGCTGTATGAACAATGCTCTGGAAAGCGGGGTTTTCTCAGAAAAATATATTAAAAATTTAAACAAGAGCATAATATACTACCGATTACTGATATATTTTAATCCGATAGGAATTGAGATGAATGAAGATCGTTAACTTCGCATATTTTGTTAAAGATAATATACATAAAATTAATACTTCAATTATATAAGTACAAATTTTTATCCATGTTATACTGCAAGATTGATGTGTACAAATGTAAAGGTAGACCAAAAAAGAGATGGATGGACTGTGTGAAGAATGATATGATGATTTGTGGTGAGACAGAGGACGTATGTCAGAATAGAGGAGTGTGGAAGGAAAAGACATATTGTGCCGACTAGAAATAATTGGGAGTAGATATGTATTAGAGTTTACCGAATACATATAAGTATTATACGTAGTATGTATATTTATTATTATCTATAATCTGCATTACGGTCAGTGTTAAAAATCTATCAATCCTAACTAGGCTAGAGTTGCCTAGAAGAGATCGCTTTATAGATATGGCCGCCAGATGTACTTACTGTCTTTAAATTTTTGGTTTCCTTTTGTTTATCTATGCTTTGGTGTATAATATGAGTTATTTATCTATCTAAGAAAAACAGCTAATTTTGTCTATGCACTTTTATTATATTGAACTACTCACGCAAAACCACTCGGGATTTTTGTCATAAATAGTACTGTGAGTTTTAAATTAGAAATGTTCCTATTCATAACTGGATTTTTGTTTAAATCAGATTATTATTCCTATAAAAAAAGTTGTGTGTTTTTACACAACAGTTTACACGCAGTACAAGTGATACAAAGTGTGACAAGGGGTGGAAGGGATTCTAAATTTTGTGCAGCCACGTTTCATATATCATATCGTTATAATTTATTGAAGCTTTAAAACACGTAATTTGAAGTATTATCGAAAAACTTCAAAACATTTCCAACGCTGTATCAGCATAGTGTCGCAGACTTAGTCCTATGGATTTATGTGTATATCTCTTTTGTGTCTCTTTTTCATTTCATCGAGTTTGAAATCAGGATTCTAAAGCAGTTTCACTTCAAAAAAGGTTTTTTTGCTCTTATTCTAATTATAGTTTGATCCGAATGGCTTTTCAGGATTCCGTGACTATTTTGGCCAAAGTAGAACCCTTCTGAAGTCGTCATGTCCGTCTGTCTGTTCGTCTATCTTCGTGTGTCACATTCATTGTTCTCGAATACTACTGTGTCTATATGGATCAAATCAAAAATTAGGAGAATTAATATGTAATCCATATGTTGCTATACAATACTGTTACATACTAAACTTTTCATCACTCACTTTTTTCTCGATGTGAACGGCGTTTTCTTTCTTTACAGGTAAACCCGGATGAGAACCGGATGCCAATTGTGTCCCACTCCTCCCCTTGTAAGTACGCTATATATACATCAATCACACTTGACATCTCGTGAGTCTTTCATTTACAAAAGTATATTTTGGTGCATCTATAAGCTTTTTCCTAAATCTGGTGGGACATAATGATTGAAAGTGTTTTGGTAGTAAACTGTACGCCTATAATATTGTACTTTGTATTAATTTTTTAATACAGTCACTATTGGGATGAAAACATGTGATTTTAGATTCACATAAGAGTATTTATACGTATTACTAAATTATACCACGAAGTATTTATAAGTATTACTAAATTACACCACGAAAAAAGAAAACATCCCAAACCGTACACGTCAGTGACATCATGTCTTTAGTCAAGTTGCATATTTATAATTGTTAATTAAATGATTTTATCATGTCAAGTATGTTGATAAAATTTATTGATCCGCCCGATCTTTTACATGAGCGTTATTTCCAAATATATTATGAAATCTGTCGTCGTTGTAAAAAACATTTATTTCTCGCTTCTTAGGTAGAATCATTGTGAATTTTATTTCTTGGAGTCGGTCATTATTCGTAAAAAACATTTTATGTCTACCGCTACCTAAAGACTTATATGAACAATAGACCATTCAAAAATGCAATGTTTTTTCAGTTTTCATTGGAGACAAAGGCGAAAAGGGGGAAAGTGTAAGTATCAAAATTATTAGATAATGCTTTAAGACGTATTTTCATTCTTATAACTTATAATTTGGGAAATAAATAATTATTTAATTTTTTAATTCAATGTTTATTAACAAGATAGGTCCTAACGGGGGAAGTTGGGATATATAATTTTTGTATAAATTTTATTTGTAATTGGCTAATTTTCATTGCAGAAATACGACTAACTGAAATATTAAAATATTATTACTTTGTATATAAAACAAAGTCGTGTTAGTTACACTATTTATAACTCAAGAACGGCTGTACCGATTTAGATGAAAATTGGTGGGGAGGTAGCTTAGAATCAGGAGACGGACATAGGATACCTTTTATCCCGTTGGAACCGGTAGGTGGCGCTGAGATCGGGTTCTAGAATCCTCCTAATCACCTAGAGCGATTTTGGTGTTTTTGTTTTTGTGTGTTTGAGTGTGTTCCCGGGTGGTTTAGATTCGCAATTAGAACCGGTAGGTGGCACTGAGATCCGGTTCTAGAATTCTCCTAGTCACCTGGACCGATTTTGGTGATTTTGTTTTTGTGTCATGAAACAAAGTCTTTTAGGAATTCAGAAACTATAGCAGTACGAGGTTCGCCGGGTCAGCTAGTTCTGAATAAATATGCTCTTAATTTTTCTATTATTTCCTGTTACATATTATATAGCATCTTGTTACATTAGGGAATACAATGTAACAACTAATAGATTATCTAAACTATAACTATCTAAACTAATAATTAACACTAAAAACTGTTTTAATGTTTAGCAACATATTGCATATTAAATTCGGGTGGTATCGCCAAGTATTCTTTCGGCATATACAAACTTTTCCTTTATTAATCTAAATTCTTCCTTTAAATTTGACGGCGCGTTCCCCTTTCGCACGTCACGTTAATTTATTCATTGTCATGTCAACAATAAACTAAATTAAAATCGCCCCGCATAATAAAAATATATTATAAAATAAAATAATTAATATTGTTGCGCGCCCGCACCACTTAAACAACTAATACAACTCAAAAATAACATATAATATACTAGCATCGCCTTATAAATAAATACATAAAATAAACAATACTGCTAACTTTGTAACATATCAAGGACAATAAGTGACCAGTGAAGTTCACTGTGGAGAAGAAGAGCAGCGACATTTCATGCCCATTAACCAGGTAAGTGCGTGCCCTTCTTTCCAATACTCTTGAAAATTGTCCCAATCTGCTATTTTCTTACTTTGACACAGTTCTCTTATCGCTAAACTCAGCGCCGCCGCAACATTCGGGTGTAACAGAATTTAGACGTCGATAAAATCTACAATACTTAGAAATTGTAGACGTGGTCAACTCTTCAATTTCAAGAGAACAACAGACGGAATCCTTATTTAACTCCAAATTTAAACCTTCCCATAGCGTCACACAAGCCTTTCAAAGTCATTCTTCTTCTCTCTTCAAGAAAAGAAGTCATCATTAATAATAATAATTGAAATTTTCTGAAATGAATTTATGTTTTACCGAGAGTAAATATAAAACAAAATGATTGTATAAAACATTGATTTTGTATTCTGCCAATATTGGATGATTCTTATAACTTGAAAAAGGAAATAAAATTATAAAGGAACGTACGTCATACTTTATAATTAAAAAAGGGATATACAAAATAGAAATAGCATCTATATAATTATAGGTATGTAATGAAGTAGAAATTACAAAAAAAAATACAATATAGGCAACAGTTAACTAACTCAGACATTTAACTTTATCAGACTGTACATTTTCAAATGAAAATGATATGCTATATTCAGAATTGTTATACAACTAAAATACGACAGCTTTTGAACTTTAGTTATCCAGCCTTAAGCTGAGTGTTCACTATTGGCCGGTTCCTAAACTTACTATTCATGCACTTGCCTTACCATAAGTTGAATTTTTAGATTACTTATATGGAGCTTATATCTAATTTTAAACATAATTCTTTATTTCTTCTTTAAGTACAGTCAAACTTAAAACTAGTAACAATATTAACTAAGAGGGTGGTGCCTGGATTACGTTAAAAATAAACCTGTAGTACATACAGGTAACCAGGATCAACCCGTTGGCTTTGATATTTGCCTAAATAAGAGAAAAAAAATACTGTATAGTTATTATAAGTAATTGCGTTAGAGAGAGCCCTTCAAGTGCTTCGGTATGATGTATTTATTATCTGTGTATCTGTTAGTTCGCATAGGTGATGTAAGAATAATAAAGATAAAATCTATATGTTGTGTAAGAAGTGTCAGAGAATCGTGGAGGGGATTAGGAAATAACGTTGGTAGTGGAATACAGCATAGTCATTTAGGAATATACAAGAGGTGGTCAATGGACTGGTAGTGGAGAGTTTTTAAGAAGCTAGAAATTTTTGGTTTGCGAGTACATTTTTATGGGGGTGTATGTTTAATATATTATTGATTTTATTAAAAACGAAGTCACCTAAAAAGCAAATGAAATTTTGTGTGCGACTGGTACGAAATAAAGGAGTTATACAAACATCTAGTTTACGTCGTTTATCTATAGCAATAGCCTGATTGCAAGATGAGTGCAAGATGAAGATTTGTGTGACTGTCATAACATCCCATTATTTATACAGTTTGAACACGATTAGCTAATGTGATAAGGGGTGGTAGGGATTCTAAATTTCGTGACGTCATACTTCATATATTATAACGTTAATATTTAAGCTATAAACACGAAATTTGAAGTATTAACAAAAAACTTCAAAACATTTGATACTCTATCTGTATGAGAATAGTGTATAAATTATTAAATATAATGTATCCTATCTTATTCTTTTGCAGGTTTAGTCCTATATATTTATGTGTTTATATCTTTTTAGTGTCGCTTTTTCATTTCATCGAGTTTCAAATCACAACGATTCTAAATAAGTTTCACTACAAAATCCTTCATTATAATATAAAACTAAAATTTATAAAAGTATGTACACATTATTCTTTAAAAACGAATGGACGTGAAAAACAGAAATCAATAAACTTTTAAGACTCTATTATTGACATAAAAGAGAAACGAGTACAGCAATGCACGTTGCACACCCAGGTTTATACCAACTCATTCCTATCACGTAGAGCAACACAACAAAATATGTATGGCGTCGCAAACTCGCTTCACAAAATCGTGAAATTAAAATTGTTTCCTCCAGTTTGCGAGTGTATTAGGATAAAACGTTAAAATGGGGTGAAGTGAAAATACTCTGCATTTCGTATAGGAATCGGGTTGGGAGATGAAAATTTTATACAAAAAATATATAAGTGGTGATAGCATAGAGCATATATTGGCGTCTTATTTTAATAAAGTTGGTTCGAATCTTGGGCATGTTTAGGCATTTTTTCTAATCTAATATGAATATTGTTAGAATTACCACGTGCTTGCATGTGCGTGCATGGTAAAGAAATCGTCCTAAAATCTAGAGAGATTACATCCAAACCCTACTTTAATTTAAACTCTCTTCCAAGGCAGCAAGCAAAAAAAACAATTATTTCCCGTCCCGTTAATTAAAACATCAATTATAGCTTTTAAAGTGCAAAAACCATGACCGTATATGACTATAATATGTCCACGTAAGTGACAACTATTATTTAATAGTTATCTATAATATTATAATATTCTATCTAATGAAGTTTAGTATATACAATATAAAAAATTATTATTTTCCGTAAATACAGTGATAAAGTAAATCGCAAGTAAATTATATTGATGTAAAACATTGAACAGAAAACATATACATCTGACCGGGTAGTAGCTAAGATTTTATTATTTATTGATATGTGTACGCAATGTAGACGTCTGCCGTGATCAATTTTGTGGCAGACAATTTTTAGCGTTTTAAAATTGTCTGCCACAAAGTAAAATGTGCGATAATGGTCTGCCATTCTTATTTTCCGATAATAATAATAATATATTTTCAAATTTTAAAACGACAGACGTGGTCAAATGGATTTAAAATTCGTCAAAAATCGATACCTGTCTTACCTGAGCGCTCGTCGCGTCCCCCACTTTGAGCTTAGTGAGTCCCCAACCTCATGCATGGTAGGTATAAGGGCCTCAATGTACAAAAACTCAGGTCTGGTCAAATACGTGTATGTATTTGACCAGACCAGGGTTCTTAATAAAAGTTTAAAAAACTGTTACTTTTAATAATATAGTTATAAAATATAAGTATTAGTAGTACTTTTATTACTACTTTCTTTTAGTAGTACAAGTACTACTTTGTTTATTTGACTCCATATCTTCTGAACCCTGAAACGTATGGAAATTTTTAAAAGTTTAATCAAAATGCATTTTCGAGGGACAAACTTTCAGAGCGGCTAAAATTCTAAAAACAGTCTGTTATGATTAAGCAGCATATAGATAGCAGTTATCAGTATCACTTAAATATAGGCAGTTAATTTGTAAATGCAGACAGGCAACAGTTTTATTGGTACAAATATTCTACAAATAAACCTATAATATAACTTCTAGTTTGAACTAGTTTCCTCCAAGTACATGTAACAGCACAGCCGAATGGGGGATCAGGTCAGAACATCGTGAAACTAGAATTGTTTCCTTCAATTCACAACTAAATTAGGGTAGGGCGTTAGAAAGGGGATGAGATGTCATTATTTTACATTAAAATGGGTTTGTCTGAACAAGCTGAAGCGACAATGGCCCTCCCATCCGCAGGAAGCCGGGTAGGGCACATTTAGTGTTGCCAGGCGTGGTGTCTTACCCGAAATGTCATGACTTTCAAGTACATTGACGTAAACATTTTGGTAGAAATGCGGCGTAAAAATTCACAAAATAGGCAATTTTCTATCATTTCTTTGTACACTCGCGGTATGATAAGGTTCGTCACATTAAAGTAGGCTTTTGCTTGGACGAGTACAAGAAACAGTACTGCCAACATTTTAAGAAATGTTGGCAGTAAAATATAGAAAGGTGAAAAAAGAAAATTGCAATGTTGACAATGACAGACACGAGATTAACAATAGCTTTATAATATATAATTACTACACACACAAACACACACTAAACACATATATAATCACTTCGCTTATTGTAAATATTAAAACCAATAAACCATCTCTAAACAATCTCCTTAGACAAGATAAAAAATCAAACAACTTTTATCTAAGTAATTTTAAACTTGTCAAAAAATTAAACATAATTTTCTGTGGAGCAGTCTGTTCTGTGACTTAGTTTGAAAGGGTGACATGTGCTTGCGGAACGTTAAATAACTCAATTTAAAAACTGGCGAACCTTATCACACCACGACTGTACGTAAAGTCGGTTTAATTTTGATAAATCAACCAAAGTGATTCCATATAAAGTTATTCTTGAATCATTCAGTGTCATTAAATACCATCGTGTTCTTTCGGTTTTGTGCCTTTTAACTAAATTGGTCTATTTTTGTTGACCGTCTAATATTAGCTCTACTTTCCTATAATTTTTATCAATGTTTAAAGAGATCTAAAAAATCCTTTAAGTATTTATAGGTTATGTCTGTTAAGTGACAAATCTCTTTGTCCTTAAGGATATATACCATATAAAAAATTAATTACTTTAAAGAATATTGATTACTTTCTTTGTTAGATCCAAAATCATTTTCACACAAAATCTCGATATGTCTTACAATGAAGTTAACAACACTGCATATTTTACAAATGTTTCGTGAGTACAGAATATTCTATAACACTAATAAAAAAAAGGTGTTTAGTGTATTAAAAGATAAGATTTTGGTTTTTTTGGGTAGACATGTTTGATTATGAAATGTTATCTCTGTATTATATAATTTACTAGCCGTCTCGGCGGACGTTGTCATGCCCTGTAAAAATAAAAATCTAGAACCCAATCCCAGCGCCACCTACCGGGTTTATTTGTGAATCTAAACCATCCCGGGACCCTTTTTTTTTGCCAGGGTAAACCAGATTGAAGACCATAGGCCGCGACAAGGGCAGAACCTTGGGGGCATTGATTTTTGAAAGCGGTCCAGTAGTTTTTGAGTTTATTCGTTAGAAACATATAAAAATACAAATCTTTCCTTTTTATAATATTAGTATATATAGCAGGTACAATACAATAATACACAATACAATAATATTGTTAAATAATCTTTCTATTGTATTGAATTGATTGTATATTGATATATAGATTAAAGCCGGAAATCAAATTATCGTCTTTTTCTTCTTTCTACAAAACAAATAATTCCATTTTACAATTTTACATAAGGGTATTGGTTACATTGACCAAGTAAATTACTAGTATAATCAATACATAAACGAATATACGTGTTTCACGTAGTCGTTACAACAATTAGTTCGTGACATTTTTATGTTGTGTTTCAGAAATACATTAACTTACTAATTGATATAGTAATTTCTTTTCAACTTCATGCGTAAGAAACAAAATCATTCGGGAACTTGTGTAATTACTTTTATTGCGACTTTTATTCCTAGTACCTACGTACTTAGTCGAAATATATATTTTATGTCTTACATAGACATTAATACTGTTACAGGTTACAGGACTCGAATTAAAATGCCGTTGGAATTACTATAGAATTTATTAGAACTATACAAACACATATAACACAGGTACAAATATAACTGGACGCAACCAGTACAAACGTGATGTACGATTTAATAACACGCGCAAAGTCGGTTACTATATAGCTCATCGAATGTACACACGTCTTTCTCGTATCGTAATCGTCGCTTGACTGCCAATCTCCCCGTTCGGACATTCCTTTATACTCATCTTACAATATGTCACGACCGTGTAAACAATGATTTCCAAGAATCACACCTGGCCACTGCCTACCATAAAGGATTACAATACACAATAGGTGGCTTTTCTAATTACAAATATTAAACACAAAGTAAACAAAAGAAGTCCAACTGCGGCCAGGTAATAAAACGTGCTTTATGGCCGACAGGTGTGCATTCACATTTGTCGGCGTGCTTCGTGGAATTTTGGCTAAGTTGTAACAATACTATTATTTTATGGGCTTTATTTTACAATTCTCGTTTTCTGATATTAAAATAATTGGGTTGGGGAAAAAGTTTCTTCGGATTTTATATAAAAATTCAAAAGGTTTTTTTATAAAATTTATTTACATTTGACTAAAGTATTTAGGTGCCATTTTGTTGGATAACTTTTTACCATCTTGTAGGTAGGGACGTGATCCCATTGCTATAGAAATTTTGGGGCTTCTGATCAAAAAACTGCGATAAGTGGTTTTGGGAGTCCTCTCGTGATGTTAACCCGACACTGCCTAAGGAATTCTGCAGAGACCGAAACAGGTGAAAATCTGAAGGTGCAAGGTCAGCACTATACGGCGGATGCATTAACACCTCCCAGCCAAACTCTCGTAATTTTTGCTGAGTGGCTAAAGATGTGTGAGGTCTAGTGTTATCATGGTGAAAAACCACACCCCTTCTGTTGATTAATTCCGGCCGCTTTCTCTCAACTTTTTGCTTTAATCTCATCAGTTGTTCGCAGTACAGTTCAGAATCGATGGTCCTGCCTGGCGGTAACAGCTCATAATGAATAATGCCCTTCCAATCACACCATACACACAGCATCACCTTGTTGCGAGTTAACCCGGGTTTCGCCACAGTCTGTGAAGCCTGACCGGCCTTTGACCACGATCTTTTTCGCACGTTCTTGTCGTACGCGATCCACTTTTCATCACCAGTTATCAGCTTCTTCAAAAATGGTTCGGTTTCATTACGTCGTAATAAAGAATCACAAATGAGTATATGGTTCATTAGGTTTCTTTCAGTGAGCTCATGAGGCACCCAAATATCGAGCTTTTTTGTGTACCCAGCTTTTTTCAAATGCGCCAAAACCCTTTTGTGGTCAATTCCCAGTTCTCCAGCTACATCGTGACTACTAATATGCCGATCTTGCTCCACTTTTTCAAAAATGGCATCAATTTTGTCCGTAACAGGGCGACCAGAGCAACGTGCATCTTTGTTATCAAAATTTCCGGATTGAAAACGCTTAAACCAAATTTACGCTACTCTCACAGATACTGCATTAGGTCCATAAACATCACAAATTTTTTTCGCGGCTTGTGTTGCATTTTTACCTTTTTTGTAATAAAATTTTAAAATGTATTGAATTTCTTCATTAGATTCACTCATTTTAACAATAAGAAAAATAAATGAAAATCACACACTTTCCTAATTTGAATTTGGAATTGTCTTCTTTAAAATTAAAACTTTTTAATGATTCCAAAACCAGCCAGATACAAATGGTATAGTCAAAGAGATCTTATTACAAGTTCATACATACTATATGCGAAAAGACTTTTTCCCCAACCTATTATATCACTAACACAGTGCCTACATATATTTAATAGTATTGCGACTTTTATTCATAGTACCTACCTTCTTAGTCGAAATATATATTTCACTAGAGTTTACTCTGCGGCTACGCCACGGGTCAAACACTAGTAATTAGTTCTATTTTACTTACATAAAAATTTCATGACATTTTTTTATGTATGGAAAACTTCAGTGAAAAATTATGTAATTGATGGTGAAATCCGCTTCAAAATACATTGCTTGGTTTAGACAGAATTAGCGGATATATAGACAGACGCGGAAAGCGATTTTTATGCTATGTAAAGATGTATTACCTAAATATTAATACTGTTATTATACGTTTACACGTTCACAGTTGCAATTACAATTTATTTACAATTCGAATTATATTCGGCTTACATATCTAACTATAGTTAAAAGTAAAGGAAATTGTATGTAAACAAAACAACTTGAACCGGATCTAACAAGACAGCGTTGCCTCTAAAACGTTTTAAGCAGATTTATTGTCCGATACCAATTCGTCTGTATGCTAATTTGTACAATGAGACTTGACGCATTGCGACAAGCGACCCGGTGCCCGAATTCTTTATCGAATCTTGTGAGATGTGTTTGTAACGAGTAGAGACAGTATAAATTCTATAAATATTTAAAATGAAAAGATGTTCTGCGCAGCCTTCCTTCATATTTTTTTTAGTTAATGTCGTACAGCTTTATATCTAATATAAATATCAAATATCATTCTAGTCATTGCAAAGTTAAATAAGTAACATTTTTGCGATATCGACTTTATTGCATTTTCTTAAAGCTAAAATTGATTCAAATCTTTTAGTCTATTTAACGTTTATCAATTACTAGCTGACCCGGCAAACTTCATACCGCCTCAGAATCAATTATTTTCATATTTACTCACCTTTTAAACCTTCCCTGGACTTCCACAAATATATCAAAACCAAAATTAGCCAAATCAGTCCAGCCGTTCTCGAGTTTTAGCGAGACTAACGAACAGCAATTGATTTTTATACATAAGATTTATATATTCTATAAATATTTAAAATGAAAAGATGTTACTACGCAGCCTTCTTTCATGTTTTTTTTAGTTAATATCGTACAGCAATATACCTAATATAAAATATCGTCCTAGTCATTGCAAAATTAAATAACTAACATTTATGCGAAATCGACTTTATTGCATTTACTAAAGCATTTTCTTAAAATTGCTTCAAATCTTTTAGTCTATTTAACGTTTATCAATTATTGACATGAATAGAAATAAAGTAAGTAGAATTTTATCAAAAAAAACCATATTAAAATAATATGACTCAATATTTAAGAGAACAACTTTTTTTTATTAAAATATAACTCATAATATCCACGATAACTTAGTTATTTAAAATTGACATAGGTACTGAATAAAATACTTTATAATGAAATGAAAGAAGCACAAAAAAGGGTGGCATAAGTATGGATAAAAAATGTTCCCCAACTACTGTCGCTCATCAGGAATACTCTCAACTCATTATTTACACTTCGTAACACGGTTACAATTTCATAATTATTTTTTCACCAGGTGCCACAATGCAGATGCAGTTTAAACGATATTTCTCAAATATTAGAAGTAATGCCAGAGCTCAAAGGCCCTCCTGGGCCGCAAGGACCTGTTGGTGCTGACGGGACGACGGGTGCTCCAGGGAAGACTGTACGTGGTTTACTTTTTATATTTTTTGATTAGTCATATAAGATTTACTGATATTAGAAAATTGACATCAAAACATTTTGTTGAAACTAAAATTAGACGAAGAACATCTTGGAGGTAATAAATAAGTTATTTAAGTCTATTAATATTTAGGCTGGTGACATTTTACATTTTGATGTTTAAAATTATAAGATGAAAATTTAATCTTACTGATTTTCGAGATCTATAACAGCTAAAAATAAAACCTATTTGGTCTCACTCTAGTATCTGTCTGTCTTTTTGTGACACTTGAATATAAAAAGTTCAGAAATTTAAAACTAAAACTTTAGTAAGAACATTAATTAAACTAACAAATGAATAGGTCATTTCATTACCTTTCCAAAATACTTTTTATTTATTTTACCGTTTAAATTTTTTATCTATATATATTTTTAAATATCTTGTTTTTCTTATTTCCAAAATTTACTGGTCGAAAATTTTGAATAACAACATATATATATATATCTTTCAGCCCAATAAATTCCGCTTATGATAAAATGTATAACTAAAATAATTTTGTTATTAGGGTCAAATCGGTGAATCTGGACCACCCGGCAGTGCCAGGAGTTAAAGGTGACAGAGGAGAGAGAGGGGAAATCGGTTCACCCGGACCGGAGGGACAACCAGGGCCAAAAGGAGATCCAGGTACTGATGGATCTCCTGGGCTCCAAGGGCCTCCCGGACCACCTGGCCCATCTAGCCCAGTTCCTTCACCGCTAGTGGTAAGTATCCTTTAAAGCTTAGTAAACTCCACGAAAGTGGTGTAAACACATACTAAATTCCAAAAAAGAATCTGTACCAATATCCCTCCCTTGGTGTTGCAAATGTCCATGGGGAACTATGATCAGTTTTTATCATTTGGGACGTTTGTCCGTTTGCCGGCTTCGAGCAATAACAAAACTCAATATTTTCCAGTTATGAGTGAGATACTTATTACTCTAGTAATAAGTATCTCACTCATAACTGGAAAATATTGAGTCTAGTATTTATAATAAAAAATAAACAATTAGATAAATATCGACTTCTAATATTGACTGATAGCTCTTAATTTGAGACCTAGAATCTAAACTACGTACATTCTGCTATCCAAGTTAAAATTTATTAGGAATTAGTTTCTGTTTTCAAGTAAAATATTTGGGATTAGCTAATTTTCTTTATTCCACGTGTTATCAACATTGATTTTATATTGAATATTTGAAAATAATATTTTGTTGCATACTCTTTTTGAAAATTGTATCGGAATAAGCTAATTTTTATGCACCCGAACAACTACAAACTGCTCCCGGGAAAATTTCCACGGGATTCCCTGGATAAAAATTTGCATCATTTGAAATATAAAAAATCGTGTTCTCCGTCGTTTATGTAGTCTATTGCGGTTGTTTTTTTTATTGCTTTAATGTCCAGACACGGCATGTTTAGAATGTTATAATATTATAGATGTAATTTTTTGACAAAGGTTCTAATTTCTCTTATATTCGAACGGTTCCAAAAATAGTAGAGGTATTTATTTAACTATTTGTAAGTTTGTTTTGATGTTAATGGAAATTTAATTGAACTCATATAAATACTATCAATATTTATATGGGTTCAATTAATCCATTTTCCATTCAACAATTTAAAACATTTTCCTTTGAATATTTTGAAAATAAATATATTTCGAAATCACCCGTACTTAGTGTTATTCGTGTAAATTCGACGATTTTTGTCGTTTTATATAATAATATATATAAAACATTTAATGTAAGTACAACAATAGATAAGAAACAAATTCAGAATTATGCAGGCAATTTTAAGCATTTGATCATATCTGCAATTGTGCTTATTGTTAAGAAAAGTACTTGGTGATAGAAAAGAAAAACAGCTTGATGAAAGTCCTGCATATTAAGATCAAGCAAGGGCAGTGGATATATCACATGTTCCATCGAAACAGAAGGCCTAAGACGTATATATTAGTAATCTGATATTATGTTCAAACTTCTAAAATATTTTTCACATCTTCATATTATCTAGCATTAGTGTTGAATTTATATAACAAAACACGTAGAACGTGGAGAACTGTTTTATTTGATTTGCGAAAAGAACTGCCGATTAAAAGTACAATTAATTATAAACTATGATTCTCGCACAATAATTAGCTATCCTAGAGCGTTACTATGACATTGTGAGCTTCTCCCACGATTTAAATTTGGGCGCGTTTATGGCCCAGCACGATGCGTAGCTGCAACTGGAGACGGCAATTTGCAAGCATGTCAAGCCTTTACCGCCATTTTATCGTAAGCGACATTTGGACCTAAGTATATTTTTTATTAGAAAAGGTACTTTAAACTATTATTTTGTTTTAAGACTTTCAGTTTTAGTTAGATTAGCCGCTACTGAATCAAAAACTGACGGTCTGAAACAAAATAATGGTTTAAAATACGTTTTGCAACAAAAAATATACTGAGGTCCAAATGTCGCTTACGATAAAATGGCGGTAAAGGCTCAATGTCTCGCCGCCATCTGTGCTTGCGCAGCGGCGGTCGAACATCGATGATCCACGTCACATGCACCCTAGTCGTACGCTTGCCATCGACAGCGCTATTGTGTTAATCGACTTTTGTTTGTATTCGTCGTCAGTTATAGTGTTTTGCTATCAGAAATAAACGAGGGTTGTTCAGGCGGATTATTTATTATCGCCACCGTACCGTCAACGTACGCAGCCCCAAAACATGTTCAATGTGTATCCAACCAAAGGCGAAGTGAGAATGATCGTTCGTTTTTTTTTTTATTGGACTTGACTTTATGTTTTTGGTCCGAAGACCTCACAACTTTACCGGGGTTTTCGGGGCGAGTGCCTTTGCGAAGCGAAGGCGCTCGAGCCCGGGGGGCAACTTGCTCGAGGGGGCTCCCTAGGGAGTTTCACCTCGGCTGGACTGTTGCCATGAGAGGGGGATGAATCTAATGATGCCCACCATAGGGCGACACAATGCACTAATTGAGAGCGGGCGACGGGTAATATAAGGCCCGAGAGGAAGGATCCCGGCGGACCGGGATCGGCGGTTCGCGGTGGCCTATACTATCTTACTGCCGTTTCGCAACGTGTTATGGTTGGGAGAGAAGAAACGGCGAAAGAAACTTCCCAGCAACACGCCTAGTCTATCCTATGGGGGGCTGTGTCTCCTGGCGTCCCTCGCGGGGACGTGGAGAGATCGTGATTGGCGGCGTCGACGCCGCCGTCTGTGTCTGTCTGTCGGTGCCTGCCAGCCTGCCGTCCTAACCGCGGGCGGGCTGATCCGAACCAGCCGTTTTGTGATATCGTCGACCTTGTCCGTGAGGATTTTACGCGGTCGTCGCACGAGAGCCTTTCGTCGAGGCTTATAATCGGACGCGGACACGACGAGGGGATTTCGATGGTGCGGCGCTAGATCGAAATACTTACGCGAGAGCGACGTAATGTAGTTTTTGATGGAGGGAAGCTCCAGATCGCGGTGGATGTCGACGTTACGCATATAGAAGGGAGCACCGACGGCTCTGCGCATGAATTTATTCTGAACGATTTGCAGTTTCTTTAAAAGGGAAGGCTTGGCATGGCCGAATACCACACTCGCGTATGTCATGATCGGGCGGAATGATCGTTCGTCGCTAACGCCCGCTTGCTTTTATAGCCGAGTGATAACAAAACGTGTCGAAGAATAATTAAAATAGTATAATAGTACCTACTATTTTAATTATTCTTCAGTACAGATACCTATCTGTACTTGGAAATGTTATCAATACTTGTTTCTATAAAAACTTATCCACTAAAATATGAAGGAACAATCCAATAACGTTCAGCTTTGAAGTTTTTCAACGATTCAAAGAGAATTCCCATACTTTATAACGATGGTGTCGGCTAGAGGTACATAATTAAAAGGCTCATGTAAATATTTCAATGTATATTTTACGCACTTTAGGACAGCCTAGGGTTGTGACAAACAGCGGGGAATTAGTATGTGTCCAGTATAATGGGACTGACCGGGTTTCGTTGACGCTGCTAATTTTTTCCCATTCGGAATTGAGGTTAATCCTTTTGTAAGAGGATTTTTCTGTGGTATTGCGTGTAATCAGGATAATTTAGGGCCACGTATTAATTATCTAGAAAGAGATATATTGCGCGGCTTAATGTGCTAATCCTTGAGTTATTGCTTAGTGTTTACGAGATAGCAAAATGGATTATTTTTACAATACATATACATATAAGCGATAGCGAATACAATCCCAAATTAAGAAATATAAATAAGAAGGATATTGATGTTACGATTATGATTAATTGAACTTTTGTTTCAAACAAGTGAAACAACTATAAATTGTTTCTAACTTGTAGTTGTAAATCTATTCGCATGTCTAATAAAAGCTACAATATAACTTCCTATCACTGAACCTTTTCTGGTATAAGTTTATTTATAAACGACATGTCCATCTACACTCTCTTCTAAAATTTTGGTACAAAGCGTTGTTTGAATGATTATTTACATATTTACCATAACATTCCATGCGTTATCGCTCGCGCAGGCTTGGAATAGGAGCTTTTCCTAGTTACATTATTTGCTGGATGATTGTCACTGTCACGAACGTGACCTAATTTCAACTTTATTTCAAACCATCAACTTCAAGCGTCAACTAACATGATACAACAAGCAAAACGTTACATCGTTTAAACGTGAGACTTCAAATACTTCAACGGATTAAAGGGACAACTTTCTAATCCACCAATAAATCAGAGAATGTAGAAGAAAACTAGCACTTAATTCATTATTCCACTACGAACCCTGGAAGCTCAAACAGTCAATGTATATTATATAATACTTCTATGGTATTGGTTATTGTTAAAGAATTTGATTTTATTGTCTCCTACATAGCCGGAAATATTTTTTTTGTTTTTTATTATATTTAAATTCACTACCTCTGTCACTGTGTGAGGCAGAGTTCTTCCTTACCTTTTTTACTTTTATTCTCTATTACAATTCTTTCTTAATATGCTAAATAGTTCTTTATTATACTACCATCTATTACCTATATATACATTTTCGATTGGTGACATTGTCGACGCAACTTGCTTGCAGTGTTGTATTGTAGGCTTGCGGAGAGGGGCATTTAAAGCATAGATACAAGGGGCTTAATAATTACTCACAGATGATCAAATAAATGAAACATTGTCTATGTTTTGATAACAATAAGTAATTAAAATAAAAGACATACATATTTCCCAACATACTTTACTTATATTTAGTTCGGGAAGGAACAAAATCATAATTCCATATTAATTAAGTCAGATATTTTACGTATTTGCCTACATCCTAAAATATCCCACCCACACGTACGTAATGATCATGCCTTATGCAGGAATCAACGGGATTATACGGGGCTAGTAATACGGGCAATCCCGGGCCGCCAGGCGAGAGAGGTCCAATGGGCCTACCGGGGCCTCAAGGTGAACGGGGATACCAAGGAAATAAAGGCGAGAGAGGATTACATGGCTCCAAGGGCGATAAAGGGGAGCGGGTAAGTCTCAATATGATTTTAAACCTACTTGGGTTTGTTGATACCCTTATAATTTGAGAGATTGGAAATTGTATAGAAAAGATTTCAAAGCGAATTTTTATTATTGTAATTAGCTGTGATCGTGATTCATGTGCGTGGGCCTAATATTTGTTATCTCTGAACACTGAAAGATATCGAAAAGGAACATAAACGATCATTAGAAACAGAATCCTGCTTTAATCTCTAAAATTTTCATAAAATAAAATTTTCGTTTGGGAGTCTAATCGAGACAAACTTTCAGACAAAGCGATAGACTAAAGTTTTAAAAACTACAATTTGTATTAGCATTGAGTAATAAGAGTTTTTACTGAAATTGAAATTTATCTTAAAATTACAGACTTCAGTTATATTTATTCGTGTTTTAAAAAGATTAAATAAATTTCCGAAGTTTTATATGGCAATTGGTTTATTCACACCCAAAAAATCTTTTGTGTTTATACACGTACCTACATTAGTATAAATTAATATGATTTTATATTCACCTCACATTACAAAACTCTTTTTTAGAATATTTTCGACAGACTAAAAACAATACTGTCAGCATCCATTATTAGTACTATTGTATTCATTTAAAACACGGAGCATGTCAAAAATTAGTCAGAGAATGCTTGACGGTGTCGGATCGTGTCTTCTTGTAAAATTGTTTCATGAATATGTTTATTTTTTACACCATTTCGTATTACACGCATGAAAAATTACGTCAGCAAATGGTTTGCGAACAGTAAATAGGTTATGAAGTAAGCCTGAATCAAGAATTAAATTTGTTCCTATAAATTTCAGTAACTACCATATTCATTAGCATAATCCTAGTGTTAAATCCCAGTTGTTTTGGAGTTGTCTGCTTCGAAATTCGGGATCTACTTTTCTGCTATTGTTTCACTACTTCGCAGGTATTTCCCCTATTGTGAGACCGACTATTGGCAATCTTATCATCTTACACGACGTCAAACTAGTATTTCCTTTACTTTTATATTGGGATCAGGGGCCTAATTTTGCTATTACTCTCATTAAAATGGCTAAATCGTAAATTTGCCTGATTTCGGTATCCTTAAATTCCAATGGCGTGCCATAGCACACCACTCTATCCTTATAATACTTTATAAGTGAAAATTTTAAAATTGTATTCTGTTGTCTGTATTGTATTAATATACTGTATTCATTTTCGTAACACGCGACTCTTAATTGTGTCGCTCAAGTATATTCCGCACTTTATTGTTATACAAAGGAATAAGTCTGTCTATATATCCTACCTGTTCTTTTATCTTAACTAGGACTGGTAACATGAAAGTAGTTAAATCAAAAAACAGTTTGTTCGCACATAGCCCCGGCTACTGTATTAACGAGTACCGTAATAAAATTGGTTGTCATAATAGCATAAATAGGGCGGCAATAAGGGCCGGTGCGACCCTCATAGACGATATGTTGGCTAAGAGCCTGCGACCCGCGTGTAAATTCGTAAATTCCTGCAGGGTTACATTGGCCTGCGGGGCCCGCATGGCGCCAAAGGCGAGAGAGGCCAACCAGGCCGGGACGGAACCCCCGGCCTACCCGGTGCAAACGGCCGACCCGCAGAAAAAGGCGAAAAAGGTAACAGATTAACTCAACCATCAAATTTTATGTTCCACTATGACCCATATTTATACAAGCGCCGCTCTCGTTCCCAACCATCTTACTCCATAGTAACGATTTGGAAAATCTTTATTTCTTCGCACCGAGTCCTTGGGTATTGGCTCTGTTACCCGTTCGTTGAGTGTATTTATTATTACTGTTTATTTTTACGATCGACAAGAGAGTTTTTGTTTTATTCCCGTATAGAAAGTTTTGGGCTGTTATTCATAGATGTTCAATTTTCGCTGTTCGTAAAAAAACAGCCGTAAAAAGATACGATCCTTAAGGAAACAAATTCTGAAGTTGATTTACATAAAATTTGTTAAGAGTTTTTAAAGGTTTTTTGTTTTAGGTGCTCGTGGTTCGCCGGGGCCACCGGGTTCTCCGGCTCCATTAATTTCCGAAAATTCAGTCTTAAGTGACGTCACTCGTACAGGTAAGGAAGGTAATTTAAGAGCGAAGTTTTCAACGACTTGCTCTTTACTTTATATTTTTTATTAAGGCGTTTTGCATAAATGGGTGGGCATATGAATAAATATAACACATATAGATGTAAAACACTTTAATTCTATTAAATTAATGTAACAGCGACAGTTTTTATATTTGTTTCTACTTCATGGCCTTAAAAATAAAATGATCACAATGAAATTTAGTTAGTACTCGAGAAGGAGGAATTTTTTATTTCATAGAATGAAATAGTTGACATGGGAAGCGAATTTGAATAGCATGCGGGCAAAGCCGTGGTTAAAGCTGTAATGGTTAATAGCACTACGACAAAGTTTAAAAAGGTGAAAAAAATTACAGTAAGTGTGCGATGAACAGACATCTTGACAAAATAGAAAGGACATTTTCTATGCAAGCTTATTTATTGGTATTATTTATTTACATAATAATATTAGCATGTATCGCTCCATATTATTGTGAATTTCTTCAAATCAAGTACGTAACTCTGGGTCAAAGCATTAAATAATGCAGACATTGTCGGTGATATTAATTAAAAATCTATTATGAATGTCATTTAGTACTTTATATCTCTATTTTCGGGATAGTCGTCTAACTCAACGTGGAAGGAAAAGATATTGTGCCGACCCCAAATAATTGGGATATGGTGAAAGAAAAGAAGATCTATTTTCGGCATATAATTTATTTGATTGATTTAATATAATTCGTTTCTACAGATACAACATAACTATATATATATATATATATATATATATATATATATATATATATATATATATATATATATATATATATATAATTCTTCTCACGTACAGAAGTGTTGACAGTGAACTCCTCCTAAACGGCTGGACCGATTTTGATGATATTTGTTTTGTGAGTTTGAATGGGTCCCCGGGTGGTTTAGATTTGCAATTAGAACCGGTAGGTGGCGCTTAGATCGGGTTCTAGAATCCTCCTAATCATCTGGACCGATTTTGGTGATTTTGTTTTTGTGTCATGAAACAAAGTCTTTTAGGAATTCAGAAAATATGGCGGTACGAAGTTCGCCGGGTCAGCTAGTAAGTATATATATTTGTTGTGTGCATGGTGTGATTTTCCACCCAAAATTTGTCTGGAAACAGCCAATTGATTTCGGTATTAATTTTAATAAAACGCACTGAAACGAGAGTCTATATTTTCATCAAAGAAAAATTCCTTTTCTAAAATAAATATTCCAACGTAGAGGAACTGATTAAAGTAATGAATACCCCTTTAGCTACTCAATTTTATCAATCAATGTTACCTTATAATTACTTTCCTGCGTGTTTATAAATTAAAACCAATTAAGAGCTTTTACATGTTTTGAGTATGGGAATACATAGAAAACATCAAAGATTTCACTGTCTACATCAACATCGAATCTATGTATAAATTTACATAATTATTTTACTGTTGTTGAGTTTGTTCTTTTGAAATTTACTTTTCATTAATTACTAATTTTGTCGCAGTACATCGTATGTTTTTTTTATCGTCAATGAAGTATGATAAAAATCAAAATGATAATAGTTATTATTGATACTTATTCACAAAATGATTCGATCCCTTGTTTAGCATATTCAGATTAATTGTATTTTAAAAACTGCATTTTTGCTTCCTCCACTTTCTATGCAGTACTTCAATAATATTACATTAATATATGTAGGATGCCGAACTTCAGAAAAATATAATGTACGATTTCAACACTTTATTTTCACTTTCCACATCTAAACACAATTTCAATCATCAACTTTATACTACACTTTCACCTTTACAGGTACACAATTGACGGTTGAATAACCTGATTTTTTAAATTGAATCTGACTTTATGTTGTTGGTCCGAAGACCTCACAACTTTACCGGGGGGCAACTTGTTCGAGGGAGCTCCCTAGGGAGTTTTGTTTTATCTCGGCTGGACTGTTTCCATGAGAGGGGATGAATCTAATGATGCCCACCATAGGGCGACACAATGCACTAATTATGAACGGGCAACTGGTAATATAAAACCCGAAGGAAGAATCTTGGCGGACCGGGATCGGCGGTTCGCGGCGGGCTACGCTGGTCTGCCGTTTCGCAACATGCTATGGCTGGGAGAGAAGAAACGGCGAAAGAAACTTCCCAGCAAAAAAACAATAACCCGATTATAATACACATTTCTGTGCTAAAATCACCACCACCCACCGACTTTTGTAAACAGTCGGTGTCTCAAGTGGTGCCATTTTTAAACAGCGAATGTTCGCAGGAATATTGTTTTTATAACAATACATCTAATTATTTTCACAACTGTCAAAGTTATACATCGTATACAAACAATTACTTGCATAGTTTCATATAATCTAATAAATTATGGCATAATTATGCGAGTAATTACTACAACTATACTTCATGACATCTCCTATAAATACATATTAGCTGATATATATTTTAGGATGCCAACACATAGGAGATTAATAGGTAATTTATATATAACTTAAACTAACTAAAAATATTTTTACTAGGAACATGTTATTCACTTTTCTTATTGTATTTAATAGAAAGGTGAAGACACTTTGTTCATCTATTCTTTATTAATAGCTACTACACTAAACTACACCTTATCTTTCTTATTATAACCGTGATGCTAAGGAGCTGTATCGCTTCTACATTCACTTTGATAGTGTGTATACCATTGTCCATTAGCTTCAGCTTATTTTCGACTTAAGCCGATAAGACACGGTCCATTTCTGACGTTCAACGTGAATGAACGAACCAAAGTGATCCATATAAATAAAAAAAATAAAAAAGACATTTAATTGCATAAGTCGCGAAAACTTAAGAAAGTGCTTTTTTATTGCATGAGTTCAGCAGATAAGTTGATGACCCGATGAAAAGCGGTTACCGTCGCTTATGGACATTTGCAACACCAAAGGCGCTAACAATGTGCTGCCGCTTTCTAAAGGGAAACTGGACGCTGGTCACTAACGCCGGAACACAACTCAAGGTTGTTATGGCGGCATACTCTAGACCAGGGGTGGTAGCCACCCAGATGGGCAAATACCGTACCACCTGGTTGTGGGTTGTTTTTTCGCATCTTACGACAGACCGCCTTGCCATAGGAAATTGTATTCTTACTCCGTTCCTGCCCGGATTAATAGACACTTGAATCGTTCAATGTCATTGAATACCACTGTGTCTTTTCAGCTAAATCGATTTAATTTGGTTGATCCCTCTAATATTAGCATTAGTTACCGTTTTACTTTTAGTTACTGATGGAGGTCCTCTGAACAACAGCTAATGAATAACATTCAATTAGATTTTAATGATCACCTTTCAATTTACACAGACTTCGAAAACATTGAAAGTTCCACAGTTAAACGCTTAATAATAACCTGTCACAGTAACCCATTAAGAGAGGGCGTACAAATATTTAATTTCCATACGAAACAACTTTGTGCGGGGGCAACGAAAAATAATTACAGTTCAGAACTCATACACGAAACGACCTTCGTTTCCAACTCACTAATTACATTACCATTTCCCTTCAACTCTGGAAGGGATCACAATGTCAAATACACGTAACCCGTAACCCTCAAACACAAAATTAATAACTTTCTTTATTTTTATTACTGTATAGGTACGAGTTTGATCATAACTTCGCGTGATTTTGAGCGGAGATACGGTCTAAGATGGAGATCGCTTACCTAGAAGGTATCTATTCACACGGGACTTGAACTCACTCAGTTGGAGGTTTCGGGAAAAATAGACTCCGTCCGTTGAGTTCCACTCCTTTGCGGTTTACATAACGAAGGTAGACTCAAAGCGTTTTGTTCGTATATGTAGTATGTTCACCATACAGCGGTGTCGCATGCCAGTACGTCTGGTTGTCCAATGTTTAGAGGAAGACGGTGGGATAAGATTGAAAATCTTCAATGCACATTCTCCAAAATGTGTCCAAATTCATATATTTTACAAGATCTAATCTTTCTCAATCTCTAATATATTAGATATTAAAATGGCCGGAGTCTGTCTTTCCCAATACCTAACCTGAGTGTCTTAACGGGACTTGATCCCGTGTGAATATATACTTTCTAGATAAGCGTACTCCATCTTAAATTATATCTTCAAAAGCGTCAAAAACGAACCCATATTGCTTACAAAAAATAAAAAGATAGATTAGCTTAACCCGACTATGTTGCGAATTACGATGCCAAATTGCTTGTTTGCAAGTATGTCCCTGTTTTCAAAATCGCAAGATTTTATCAATATTTCATAAATTACAATATTCATTTAAAACGTTATGACAATATTTAATTATGTATTACTGAGTATAGACTGTTTGCTACAATTCCAAAAATAATTCTGTAACATACTGCTTTATAAAATTTATAAAAAAAGAGCTTGAGATATATATAGAATAAGAAATATAAAGAAAAACAATTTTTAGCTAGACGTGTTGCTGAGGAGTTTCTTGCCGCTTTTTCTCTTTAATAGCAATAACACGCTGCGAAGCGATGTACATAAAATAGGAAGTAATTTTAACTTATATGTATGACCTTCATAACGTGTTCTTAAGTGGAACTTATTTTGAATTTGAATTCGAATATAAAGATTACTATATAACATAACAATAGCGACGACAAAGATACACATTAAAGTCATTTATGCTGTTGTCACAAAATATACATTATTATAATTAGGAGAAGATTTTATATTTCGTTCAAAATATAATATAGATTAATTGGATTCATTCTGATATTTCTGCTAGTAATTTTAGGAGACATTCAGTTATTTAATTATGAAAAATATTATCTTATACTAATATATAAGTATAAAGATAAAGAGTTTGTTTGTTTGTATGTTTGAGTGTTTGTTTGATTGAACGCGCTAATCTCAGTAACTACGGGTCCGATTTGAAAAATTCTTTCAGTGTTAGATAGCCCATTTATCGAGGAAGGCTATAAGCTAATATCATCACGCTAAGACCAATAGCAGCGGAGCACTGATGAAGAATGTTTCAAAATCGGGGGGTTTTGAAAACAAGTTCCACGTGGACGACGTAGCAAGCACAGCTAGTACTAATATATAAAGCTGAAGAGTTTGTTTGTTTGATTGAACGCGCTAATCTCAGGAACTACTGGCCTGATTAGAAAAATTCTTTCATTATTAGATAGCTCATTTATCGAGGAAGGCTATAGGCTTATATATCATCACGCTAAGACCAAGCGGACTTTTTAAAACAAATTCCACGCGGACGACGTAGCGGGCACAGCTAGTTTAATTTTAAAATTTCATTTTTCTTTCGGGTCTCCTTTACAATGTTGTGTTGTTAGACGGTCTAGGCTTAGCTCTTTCTGATAATCAGCAGTGACATACAGAGAGACATCGGAGTGAGACCACAAGGGTTCCTTTATAGATACTTTGAGGTATCGAAACCTCAAAAATACAAAGAGAAAATTGACGGTAAAATGAGTGGCCTAATCACTAAAGGGCGATCTTAAAATTTTCGTTTCTTTTTGTACACTCTTCAAATAAAATGATGAGTTGAAGAAAATTATTCTTATTTTATTATAAAGTCAACTTTAATTGTAATGTATAAATTTTTCGCCTTTTACTTAAATTTACGATACACGAATTCATAATAAAACTAATCGCGAAAACATATGAAAGAAATTTTTTTAGGCTCGAGTCACACTGTGTGGCCGTTCACGGTTCAATCTCTTTTCGATATCGGTCCGATCATCCATAATGACATCCAATGGGTGTAATCATCGATAGGGAACTGTCTTGGTGGCCTCACATCACAGAACTGAGTCGTAGGGTCTTTGCTTCTTCTGAATCGCTTAGGAGGTTAAAATACTTTCTACCGACCGCCACCAAGGTTACACTTGCTCAATCGCTTTTACTGTCGATCCTTGACTATGCGGACGCCCGTTATCTTGACCTTACCGTAACACAACTCAATAAACTTGAGCGAATTCAAAATTTTTGCATCCGGTTTATATTTGGTTAAAGAGATATGACCATGTCTCTGAATATCGCAAAAAGTTCAAGTGGTTGTCAATCTCACTTCGCCGGAATGCTCGTTTTCTCAATCTGCTGTATAGCATATTATTTATTCCTTCTACTCCTTCATATCTTAAGGAACGTTTTGATTTCCTTCATACTTCTCACACCCTTAATTTGCACTCTTATAATCTCGCTTTAAAAACACCTACATACGTTTCTACTTCCTACACCAAAGCCTTCGCTGTGCAGGCTGTCCGGCTGTGGAATTCATTGCCCGAAAACATAAGACAGGCAAAGTCACTCCCCATTTTTAAAAAAACTGGTGCGAGGATATTTTCCCAGTTTATAATAAATATTTAATATCTAATTACATGTACGTTTATTTATTAGTGTATTTGTATATTAATATTATGTACATTAGTATATATAATATTAATATATTATGTATTAATACTATTATTAATATTGTATAGCTATTGCTGTTGCTATACACATATTAATGTTGTATATATTAGTATATATATAATATTAATATGTGTTATTGTTTATTCTATATTTTATTTTTATTCATTTTAGGTATAGGTATAGGTATTATATGTATTTAATTTGCAAACCACCGTCATACACTTGCGAATCTCCTATTCATAAAATCCGTAGCCCGGGTTGTCTGGAAGAGATCGCTCTAAAGCGATAAGGCCGCCCATTGCTCCTACTTTTACTGTTTAATGTGACTACTGTAAATTGTTTATTTTATGTGTCTGTGGTGAACAATAAAGTGTTTTCTATTCTATTCTATTCATGACAGGTTCGATCTTGCTTCAATCAAATATTCTTTTCGACTAACCAGTACCGGCGCGATATCAGATCGAAACTAGACCAATATGAGTGAAAATTCTCTGATTCTTTCTTGTTTAAGAATATTTTATCGGACCGGTAACGGAGTGAGACCAGAGCGAGATTGAATCGTGAACAGCATCACAGTGTGCAATGAGCCTTATAGACCAATGGTTAAAAACTGAAATTGGTTGTCTTTCGGATTTATCAACGATTTTTGTTGTTAATTAAACTTTGATAAAGTAATTTTGATTTTAGTATTCTGTGAGGCAGTACCAAACAGAAGTTTTATATGGCCTGGATTTTTTTAAAGTTATTCCAAATAATTTTGTTCATGTAAACTTTCACATCTTGATTTACCATTTTATTCAGGTATTCATGACCTGCAATCAATGTACAAAAAAAAACCATAAACCGATCAAATATAATCTGAAAAGATTCTACATTGATTCCCAAAGCAGACCATCGGGCTCACATGTGCAGATCTGGGACTAAAACAGAAGTGTTTAAATGTTACTATGAATCGTAACCTAATGTTACACCTACACGACTCTCTGCGGCACGAATAAACCCATGATGTTTCTCTGCCACAGTCAAATAAGTTTTTATGTATATGAATTTAAGCATATTGGAAATAAAAATAATAATAATAATTCAAGTTCCTAATTTTTTGTGACCAATCCCGGTAACAAATAAATTACCGACACATAATTTACGGAACCCTATTTTATCTACACACATCTGTCAGACTATAAGCTACTGATCAAGCTGACCAAAAACTACTTAGTTATACTAAGTAGTTTTTGGTCACTACCCTTTAGTCAGGATGAATTCGTTGAGTCCTATCATATTTTGTATTGGGATATGGCAGTTGAAGTATCACATAAAATATTCTGTTTTAGTGGGTAGCAGCAAAGTTTTTCAGGCTTTGTGCAGACTGTACATCCGAGACTTTTAAATATAGAAAAGACAACATAATTAACACAGAATATGATGATCAAGAAACTATTTAATTAGCTTCTCCTTACCCTAAGAGAGATGTTATGTATATTGGAAAAAGTTTAGATATATCTAAGTTCTTACGAGATATGTGTGCTCTTACGAGAAGGCAATATGTAACTTCTTATGAGAGGGTAACCCAGTGAAAGCTGGGCTGATGAAATAGAAAAAACAGCTGACCTAAACTGGGTGAACAAGACAAAGTCAAAACTAGAATGAGAAAAGTTGTAGGAGGTCTATACCTAAAGTTGGAACTTAAAGGATAAATAAGAATAATATTTTCTTAAGTTTTCGCGACTTGTATACATAATAAAACTACGTTTTACTACGTCTTCCATGATCACGGCCACTGAAAAGTGGTCGAAACGTCGGAATAACAAAAATCGAATAAATTACCGCGCTTAAAACCGTTAAAACGTAGTTTTATTAAATATTTCATTACTTTCGCTTTATTTATAACGATGCTTATTATTATTATTATAAGTTCCGACGTGCAGTCCATGTCAACATTTGTGACCACTCCAAATGTACTGCAGAATGCTACGCAGCATTTGATTTTGTGTTTTAAAATCATCATGCAAATGACCCTACGAACCCTTCCAACGAATTGTCTATTACGTCATAAGTCCTCAAAAGTCGCGAGTAAATATTAACGATACCAGAATATAAATTAAACGTTATTTTTTCAGAGGCTTCACTCCTGAAGGGACCTAAAGGGGATAAAGGTGAAAGGGGCGAAAAGGTAATTACGCTCCACTACTTGGTGTAAATAAAATATTATGTTCGTGTATCTTGTGTGTGTAAAGGAAGCGTTATTTTTGTACAGTTGTGGTATTAAAAGGTTCTCCAGTTTTCAAATTGATTCATTTAATGTTCCGCGAGCACATATTACCTTTTAAAACTAAGTCACAGAACAGACTGTACCATAGAAAATTATATTTAACTGTTTGATAATAAAGTATTACTTCAAATCAGGTTGGCTTCGACTCACCTTTATGCTGGGCAGTTATCTAGATTATATGGACTTAGTTTCTTTGTTATTACTACCTATATGTTTTTATATTATATGTAAAAAACCGAATTAATTTTTTATTTAAGTAAAATAAATCTACTGCCCAGGGTTTGACACGCGGCGTAGCCGCGGGGCTAACTCTAGTAAACCTATATAAGTCATATAGTATCACGCTACTTATAATACAATACACATTTAAACGACAAGTAACCTAAAATTATTACTTTTTTTTAGAATTACTATACCTCTCTATCTATATACCTTTTTATAACATTAATTATAAAAATATAACGCAGAAAAATTCACAATTAAACACTGTTTTGTTGAAATTAAAGAACAAACACGGTCACTTGACGAAAAGCGCAAAGGAGAAGCTTAGACTAAAATTTCTATTTAGAACTGCTATAAACAAGTTCAACTATTTTATTAAGCAAAGTGAGGTTTTAAACAGGGAGAAAGAGGCGTTCGCGGTATGGAAGGACCTCAAGGCTTCCCAGGCACGGATGGTAAACCCGGAGAGCGTGGGGATATTGGACCTTCAGGTATACCCGGAGCTCAAGGTCCTCCAGGACTAACAGGTCTAAAGGGAGACAGAGGCGAGCCAGGGCCGCCTGGACCTGTTGCCTTGTCTAAAGATGAGGCTTTGATAATGACAAAGGTAAATTCTAGAATTAAATGTTGATTAATATAAAGAAAGAAAGAAAGAAAGAAGAAAATAATAATATATAATATAATATTAGTACTATTATAATTATATAATAATATAATTATAATAGTACTTTAATACGCGTATCTCACTTCTTTTATTATTAGAAATGTATGTCTCATACGTACTATGTGGCTAGTCGCAGTATTCCATTGAATATGCGGTTAGCCGGATTGCAGCAATCAGAATTGCAACCGCAACACGCGCTTGAGTACCAACCGCGCACAAAACTGTATGGTGCGTATATTAACCGTCCGGCGGTCCGGCGGCAATGGTGTTGCAGGGTTTCAATCATCCGAACCCGTTCAACTGACAGCCGCCGCCTATTGGGTATAGAAATAAGTTTTACATTGTGTGTATGAGCGCTTAGGCACTGCGATTATAGAAATAACTTCTGATGAATTCAATATTGTAAGAAATATCACTAGGTTGTAATTTACTGCCGTTTAGTAAATCGCATAGGTTGGAAAAACTACCTAAGCGGTACATGATAGCTGGCCAGGATTCAAATCCACGTTACTGGAATACGAAATCGGGGTTTTACACACTATCAGAAGAAAGGCGTTTTCTTAATTTTATCCGTGTGGTAAGAAGAAGAACTGAACTGTGGTCATCGCTGGCTAGGTATGGAGTCACAGATAACCTGATACAATAACAATAAAAGTCTCTCTATAACGATTCCAGTGCTTGTATTAGGATCAACGGTGCCTACTTTGAATGGTTTAACATCGAAAAAGGTGTTAGATAGGGACAGGGCTTAACTTTTTTATGGACAGTTGCTTGGATAGTTTGAAAGAAAGTAAAAATGGTTTAAGAATGAATCGGTTACTCATCAAATGTCTACTCTACGCCGATGATCAGGTTATTCTTGCATCATCGGAAAAAGAGTTACTGTTACATGAGATGGTAACAATTATGGATAAATCTTTTAAGAACAAAGGAATGAAAATTAATGTGAACAAGACGAAAGTTATGGTGTTTGAAAGAGATGAAGGGATAACAATGTGTAACATACAAATAGGAAATGAAAAACTAGAGGAAGTTAAAGAGATTGTATACCTGGGGTGCATGTTTACAAGAGATGGGAAGCATGAGAGTGATATTGAAAGTAGAGTAACAGAAAGTAATAAGGTGAATGGAGCGCTTAACTCTTTTATGAACAGCCGGAATATATCTGTACGCCTGGCTGTCCACCAAGGAGTGTTAGTACCAACCTTAATCTATGGCAGTGAAAGTTGGGTATGGCAGAAGAAGCATGAAAGTAGCATAAACGCAGTTGAAATGAGAGCTTTGAGAAATATATATAAGGTTAATGTAAGTGATATGATAAGAAACAGTGTGTTAAGAGAACATTATGGATTGAAAAAGGATGTATTGACACGAGTTGAAAAAGGAAATGTTAAGGTTATTTGGGTATGTTGAGAGAATGAATGAAATCAGAAGCACAAAACAAGTATACGACAGTAATGTGAGTGGCAGAGTCGGTGCGGGTCGACAACGACGTACTCAAAATGATCAAATTGAAGATATTTTTAAGAAAAGTCATGTGAACAGCACTTTAGATAAGGGTGTATGTATGAAGAGATTAATGAAAGTTGATGAAGCGAAAAGTGTTTGTCAGAATCGTAGCAAGTGGAAATCCATCGTCTCTGCCTACCCCTCTACACCAATGGGAAACAGGCATGACAATAAAATATGCATGTATGTATGTTTTACCTCTTAGAACAATAACAAATTCCTGAACTCAAAAGAAACACTTAAATTTATTTATTTTCCTTATTGACTTATTTGAATGTTTGGCAGGGCGAAAAAGGCGAATCCGGTCCGCGGGGCAAGCGGGGTCATCCCGGCCCTCCAGGTCCCCGCGGACCCCCCGGCGTCCCCGGACCCCCAGGGACTCCCGGAACAAACGGCCCTTCCGGAGATATCGGCCTGCCCGGCTGGACGGTGAGATAAACAATCTCTTTGAAGGATCGTTCCCTTGACGTCCCGTTTTGTTGGAGATTTTTTAATACTGCGAGTTCTAAGAAAAATACTTATACAAATTCAACGTAAATTTAAAGGGTTTCATTTTATTCCTTAGTAAACTTTTATAACATTGATTACGTGAGTACTTCTATATATAAATTGGAATTAGTAGGTATTAAATTGTTTGCTTATACGACGATTTCAAATACTATTAAGAAAGAAGCTTCTCAAGATACGATCAGTAGCAAAAATAAAAGTTTGTGTTTTTAAATTGGAACAATGATTTTCTCACTATTTATAATTATTAATTCTGCTGCTATTAGACTGCTACTTCGCTTCTACCTCTCTATACATACATTTTACTGCTCTACAAATATTTACCACCCAATTTTGCTATTTCAATATCTTGGTGTTGCGAAGATATTCAAAGTATGATTCCATTGCGATTGTGTCAAAAATTCATATTCCACTAAATCCACAATATCCTCTTGGCAGAATAATCGTAAAAAATTGGTATTACCATTAGCAGAAAGTAGTCGTGGTAGTGGCTTATGCTAATGGCTAGCGCACGCGTCCAAGACTCAAAATACGGGTTCGATCCTGACAGGAACGCATGCACCACTTAGGCAGTTTTCTGACCTAATGTGCATATTGTTACAATTACCACGTGTTAATAACGGTGAAGGAAAACATCGTGATGCAACCTGCACATCGAGATAACCGATGTGTCAAACCTACCAAGCCGCCTTGGATAAGCGGGGCGGGTACACTCTCCGTTCCCCTATAGCGGGAAGCCCGATCCCAGCAGTGGGACATTTATGGGCTGCTATTATATATATATTGTTACATACCGTCAAAGATAAGCCGCACAGCCTATTGTAAGCACAGCTTATTGTCCTTTTCTAGTAATCGACGAATCCTTTGTCTTTTGAATTTGTAGTTAAGAAAAACATGCTATTATCAATTTACTTGTTTTATAACCATCATTAGCGTCGAACTATAATCCCTATTGTTATTGTATTCGACTTTGTGGACGTTCGCAGGTGTACAAATAAGTAATTCTTAGAAGCCTTGTGTGCGCCCTCAATTCCTTTGTACTGTGTAGTTAGTATAAGACGAGCCCCGAATGAAGGGGTGGGCAGTTAAGCGAGGACTACGAAGCGAGTAAGACGTTTTCTAGTACTCTCGATTAGCGATATAAACGACGGACTTTGTGCGTTCGAATTCTATTGAATAGTGCAATGTGAACTGGTTGCATCCAGTGTTATTTGTATTTGTTTTATACGTGTTTGTATAGTTCAAATAAATTCTATAGTAGTTCCAATGGCATTTTTAATTCGAGTCCTGTAGCTCGTAACAATATACTTATTAGCAGAAATGGCGTTAGCTGAAATGGATATTGAAAAGCTACCAAAAATTTAATTCGCGAGTTTTCGCTTGTAAATATTTATAAAAAACGATCCGATTGGTGTTCCACAGGGGCGTTAATTCCTTTGGAATTAACAAAATACCGAAATCAGGCAAACCGATGATTGAGGCGATAGTGTCCAGCGTTTTGACGACATAATAATAGCAGAATTGGGCTCTTGCTTAAAAGTTGCCTTACATTCAATCTTTGAGCAGAACGTAGCCAAACTACATTACACATAACCCTTGAAATATTTCAGTATCTATACTTCAATATTAATATTAAAAGCGACAAAAGCAAATGCAAGTTTAATTGATTGTTTGTTTGTTACGCATTCACGCCTTAAATACTCGACCTATGTTCATGAAATTTTGCATACACGTTATGAGGAGTATAAAAAGGGACATAGAATACTTTTAATTCATAAAAAAGTACTATTCCCGAGGTTGAGAAAAATAAGTTTTAGACGGTCATTGTAAAAATAGTCGTAGTATAGTTTTTCTAACTATAATTGATTGACAAAACCACTGGCAATAACTGGTATCTTATAAAACTAGTTTTAAATTAAGGAATTAAATATTTTCCTTAATTGCATAGGGCCCACCTGGAGTTCCCGGTACTCCGGGGCCCCCCGGTCAGAAAGGTGAAAAAGGCGACCCAGGCCTCAACCCGCTCGAGCTAGAAAAGGTAATTCACAGGTTAATTAAGCGCTTAAATAACTAAGCTTAGTAGAGAGTAGAAATAGCTAGCTGACCACAACCTAGTAAACGTAGGGTTGCCTTAATATTAATAGATTTCTATATTATTTAGTTTTACACCGCTTTTTAGTTTATGTTTTGAGATTAGTATATGTATTGTATTATTTATTGCTAAAAGCAAGTAAACAGGCAGAAGGGTAACGTAATGGTCTCAGCCTAATGGAGGGTAAGCTTATAATGCTAGGCTCTCAATTTTGATGTTACAATAGTGTCAGAATGTTCGACCACTGGCATCATAATGCTTGTTTTTGTGGGAAAAACCATTTTTGCATAACAAAATAGTCCTTTCATTCTGGCATTATTGTTAAATCAGAATTGGGTCCCAGGTATGTTCCAAACACGTTGTCGCAGTCGACGAAATTATATGAATGGTCTGAACCTCTAACCAATTAAACCACCCCGGTGTTTCATTGTTTCGTCATATACTGATAAATAGAATATTTATTATTTTAAAATAACTATATTTATGTCCATTAAATAAATTATTAACTTTCCTAATTTTTTTTTAATTCCCCGTGTAAAACATTACAAACATTACAAGTATGTTTTATCATTTTTACAAGTACGACAACCCTAGTTTTGTAACACGAGCTAGATAGCAACCGCTTGGAGTTATTCATTAGGTACATCTTTTGTTTTTGTGCTAAGCTTACCAGACTGCAGTGTGGAGAATAGTGTATAATGTATATTCGACTTAGAATTTGGTTGAACTAATTCTCACGTACATGCAACCTCGTTTATATGTAGCAAACCTATCTATGATTATATTAGTGCTGCTCGAGATCTTAGGGATAATTAAATGTTTGCAGCATCTACATCTACACTAAGTATTTCTTTTATAATATTATGTTTAATGATCATTCCTTTGACTGAAGCTTTTTTTAGTTTTATATGTTTCACTGTACAATTTATCATTCGTAGTATTTTTTCAATAGTAGTTATCTACATAATAATATGTAAATGAAGGTAAACAGTTGTACCCTATTACATATAGTACGCACAGGTGTACGTAAGAATCGGCATGATTAAAGTGTATATGGAGAAAATGCAATAACTTAATTTGTTATAAAATATGTTGGAAATACATTAAATTAATAACAAATTGTTTACACATTACACATCTATATTCTCTATATATAAAACAAACTCGTGTTAGTTACACGATTTATAACTCAAGAACGGCTGGACCAATTATTATGATTTTTGTGTTTTTGGAATTGTCTTCGTCCGGAATAGGATAAGTATTAAAATATAATATTAATCAATAAAAAAAATTATCATTAAAAAACACCAGTCGCTACAACAGTCTAGCCATTCATTTGTTATGATCTTTCCCGGCCGATTTTGTCAACGGTGACTGCATTTAAACTCATTTACATTTGTCTGATTTAGGTGAATTATTTTTGTGTGTTCAAGTGGGTCCCGGGATGGTTTAGATTCAAATTTGAACCAGGTGAATGGCGCTGGAATCGGGTTCCAGAATTTAGGTGAAATGATTTTTGTGATTGTTCAAGTGGATTCCGGGATGGTTTACGTTCACGATTGGACCCGGTAGGTGGCGCAGCTTGTATAATACAAACATATCATAAAATAAAATAGATTAATAGCGTTAGATAAAAAACGCGTAATGATTTTTTAATTACAACTCAGTCAATAAAAAAGGACCATAGTTTTCGAAATAAACCGAAAATGAATAGCATAGAATATTGAATATCATACGTATTACGGTTTGTTGTGTATTATATTTTGTTTATATAATTACTATAGGATCAAATACGAAATGTAATGAATTTCAGTTTAATGAAATACGGTCGAGTTTTGACCACAAGGCGGTTATTTGTTTAAACTGCAAATGAATGCATTAATTCTCTAAAGGTCAAAGGTGAGAAAGGTGAGCGTGGTTACGACGGTACTACTGGCGTGCCAGGAAAAGACGGTCCACGTGGCCCCCCGGGACCCCCGGGTTCGCCGCCATCGAACATCAAATACATCTCTGTTCCGGGGCCACCTGGACCTCCCGGCCCTCCAGGGCCCCCCGTGAACTTCGGGAACGAAGTGTCTCCAGATACATTGACCGATAGCCCGGGGACTAACCGTCGAGAACAAATTGCAGGTAGGCGATAATTATAACAATATATCTTTGAATTTAATAATCTATAATATTGTAAAATTCTAAACATGCTGTCTGTACATTAAAGCTATTAAAAAAATCAACTGAAATACTATATAAACGATGGAGAACACAATGATTTTTTTAGATTTCTTGTCTGTTTGTTTGTTTTATGGGATTCACGTAAAACCGATTTCGATGCAGTTTTCGCTGATCGACAGCAAATTTTTAGACTTAAAATCTGCGCTATTTTTTATTCTGGGAATCTCGCGGGAATTATTCTGGAAATAATTTTAAATGCCCAAATTGTATAAATAAACCAATTCCTATGTCATTTTTAATTGATCGATAGCAAGCTTTATGTAATAAAATATGTTATATTCTTTATCCTGGAAATCCCCCAGGAATTTTCCCGTGAGCGGTTTTTGGTTTCGGTGCATAAAAATTAGCTTACCCCGACACAGTTTTCACCAAAACGATAGCTGTGGTGCTTTGTATCCCGGGAATCCCGAGGAAATTTCAAGTCAAACGTGAATGACGTTGTGGGCATAACCTAGTAATATTATAAAACTCTAAACATGCCGTTCTTGTACATTGAAGCTATTTAAAAAAAACAACTGTAATGGACTATATAAACGGTGGAGAATACGATGTAATTTTAATGTAATAATTGATATCAGTCTGAGTCACGGCGAAGCATACCCGGGTTTAACTAGTATTTTATAAAAATCCATTTCCATTGAATAACAATTTGAGCTAAACTTGATTGTAGTAATTAATTACAATTAAATATAATCCGTCGTAATGTTTTCAGTCTACAAATAGTTTCCTTTAACTTTTACATTATAAGTATGAACAGTTTTTAAATATCAGTTTAAAATTTGCAAACGTAAAATGAAAAGTGGTACAAATATTCAAATTCAAAAGCTTTTATTCAAAATAAGTTCCACTGGAGAACACTTTTTGAAGATCATACATGTAAGTCAAAATTTAAATATACTTACTATTTCTATGTACACGTACGTGACGTGACGAAATAATATCAGCTCTCTCTCATGTTACGTTTAATTTTGTAAAATACAAAAGAATTTTAAGAGAATAAGAGTCTTATTTATTTGGCAGGCAAACAGCGGGATCCCCTACAAATTTTACGAAGTCTGAACCACCTGGTGCAGTATCGTCAGGATCTTTACGGTAAGCATATGAACATTGCACGGTACAAAAACATTTTTATATTAAAGGGCTTTTCCACCACGTTGTCACATGATATTAGGATGGATATAAAATATTCGAGTAGTATAGAAGAAAAATTGGTGCACAACTAAAAGCTACGTTAATTTATTTAATTACTTATTAGCACAAAACTGATGATAGCAATCCACAATTCATTATCACATTGTTTAGAAGTGTTTAAACTTAGATTGCTGTCCGACCATGCTAACACATGAGCGCGTAGTTTACATAAACTAAAAAATGCGTTTAGTGAATGAGTGTAATTATTTTAATACACCGTTGTGTAGAATTTACCTTCATATTAAATTTTATTCATATGGACCTAGTAATTTTTGAAAATAAAATAGCATTGAAATTTACAGACAGAAGGATGGGCATTCATATGAATGGAAGGATATAACGATTTTATAATGGTTCCGCTTTTTTTCAAAATTAAGACTAAAAATAAATTTTTGCAAATTACAAATATATCTATGCTATGTCAATGGATTTATATTTTTGTGTAATATTAACTTAAATGCAGCTTGTACAACAAAAGCACTGTGAAAACGCACCTTTAAACTACGACACCTCGAGAAAAGAGCTCCAGCAATCTCTGTTTACATTTAAATGTTAATATTGCAAATGAAATACTATTTATATTCGAGTTGCATTTTCAAAAGCTTATTTCAGTTTATTTGGATGCAGGATATCGCGATCCTTTGGATCCTGTTACTGAAAATAGCGAGTTTGACGATGACGAGGACGGAAGAGCTATTGTCGGAACTATCTTATTCAAGACTACTGATTCATTGATTCGCGTAAGTTTTATTATATTTTTTTTATGGAATACAGCAGACAGGAAAATGATTAACGTTGCCTATGAGCATTTTCGCTACGAGATATGGGTAACACATAGTAATATCAACCCGCTGTCGCACTGAAAGGAAATTTATCATTTAGGATGAGAGTAATTACAGATAATTATTTTTGTAAAGAACTAATGGTGCGAGTTTAAATTATTTTACTACTACCTCCCCTTATGATTTCCTCTCAGTTTAGTCTTTTTTCCGTCAGCTTCGATCCTTCTTTTGTTGTTGTATAAGAATAGATAAGCCAATTTTAATGATGCAAGTATGTATAACACCAAATATTCCCAACAATTTTCTTGACCTTACCTCAAATTTCAAACCTATATTTGTTTAATATTTTATTCGTTCAACTTTTAAGTAATCATTATACCCACATACACTCACATCTATCACATCTATACATACCCGCATCCACACACTCCCGTACACACCCTCACCCACCCACGCCTACACGCCAACACACGCACAGCCACACACACGCTCACACACGCACACATATACACACACACACACACATACACACACACACACACACACACACACACACACACACACACACACACACACACACACACACACACACACACACACACACACACACACACACACACACACACACACACACACACACACACACACACACACACACACACACACACACACACACACACACACACACACTCACACACACACACAAACTCATAGATTCATCTTTCATTCTAAAATTTTATTCCTGTTTCTAACTGTGTAAGCATAAATTTAAGTAAATCTTAAGAATCTTTTAGTTTTGTTAGCCATGGAGTAGAGTACTGGTTACCTGTCATACAGATTTCTAATAAATCTATTTCAGGCACCAGTCTCACACACCAGGTTTTTTAATGAATCTGTTGTGTTGAGAAATAAATAAAGTTTTTATTTAAAAAAATAATAAATCAAGTTAGTAAATCTTTTATCTTAAAAAATATGATTAAATACTAAAATAATCGAATTTATATATGAGTTTACATAAATTATGTAACAAATCGCTGCCAGATGGAAACGTGCCCAGAAGGCTGGCAGCTTTGTCATGCTGTATGGTAGTACTGATTCTCTGGGCGAAATACTTCTTACGAGTATTTTGTGGTTTGGTGTGTTTAGGAATGTACCTAACATTGGTATATTAGTGAAAATAAGTTGTATATTTTATTCGTAGCTTGGCACTCACAGTCCGTTGGGCACGTTGGCGTACGTCATTCAAGAGCAAGCCCTACTTGTTCGTGTCAACAACGGTTGGCAATATGTTGCGGTAAATATTAAATACACATTACGTCACTTTACACACACGCCCCAATTCACTCTAATTCTTGGAAACACTATCTAGACTAATATTATAAAAATGAAAGATTTGTATTTTTGTATGTTTGTAACGAATAAACGCTGGACCGATTTGAAAACTTCTTTCATCTTTCGAATGCTACATTACATTATCCCTGATTAATACAGGTTATATAAAAATTAGGGATCCCTACTAAAACTTCAATAACGTAACCCATCAATTTAGACAAAATACCTACTTGGCGCTGGACTCGGGCTCTACGATTTTGATGTAATTTTGTGTGTCTTTGAGTGGCTCCCGGGGTAGCTTAGATTTATAATTATACCCGGTTGATGGCGCTGGAATCGAATTCTAATTTATTATTTTTTCAGGGTGGGGCAACGTCTGCAGAGACCGCTATATTTTTATTGTAATCATCGAAAAATGTATATTTTCATTCGTAAATTTATAATGTGATCAGCGTATTTTCAAAACAATTCATACACAACTTTTAGCGTAATTATCAAATCAATTGCAATTTGTTGTTCCCAGAAACATAAATGTTCATAGAAGGTATTAATTCTATTTCCGTATTTTTATCATGAATAAGTCTTTATTCTGACCTTTTTTATTTAAATGGTACTTAGTCACAGCCCCAATGGGAATTGTCACAAATGTGTGTATGCGCGCATCCGAAGTTAAAAAAGAACCAGATATTCCGTACACATGAAACCACTGAAGATAATAGTGTAGTTTTGTTGCTTTCAGTTGTTGTGTAAATGTTTGTCATATAACAATAAATTACATAGACTTACCCAAACTTATGTCCAAACACTATGTCCGCCTTTGGCTTCAGAAGTATATATCTTGTACATATCTTGAAACCAGCTCAATCAATCTTTTAAACAATATCAATCACTTTCCAAGACGGCCGCCATTTAGTTTGTTTCAACAATTCACTGCACTTGCCAAAAATCTTATTATTTCTTACATGTCAGTTTATGTAACACCGCAAAGACATCCAACGACATAATGGCTGCATCCCCGTGAAGTAAATCATAATTTTTGGGGCAGAGATAGATATACATACATACCAGTATACAAAGGAGAAGGAAATATGCATGCATCAAGAATATGTACTGAAATATGAATAAGAGATAGGGTTCCCATGACTCAAAACCATTATTCAGCATTAAATAATAAATAATGTGTAACTGAGTCTATTAGTAAGTTCGCATTATTATAAAAGACATGCAAATTATAAATGTTTTTTGTAATTGTTTCTAACTTAATATTTAACTAATCTGAAATTATGTTTTATTAATAGATGGGATCTTTATTAGCTATACAAACTCCACCAGCCAATGGCCCAACAAGATCTCCTCTACAGAGTATATTAGAAACGTCTAGTTTAGTACATCATAAAAATCCGGCTGTAGAAGGACCAGTGGTGAGTAACAAATGTAACCATGGTTATGAAAGATAATATCACAGATTAATATACTGGTTAACTATAACTGTGGGTATGTCTCATTTTTTTATATCTTTGTAATTTTTACCACCAATCTATTCTAAAGTTAAGGCAGACTTCCATACAGAATTATTATTTTAATTTAACGTTTAATTTTTAAAATTGACCATGATCAATTAAATATTTTACAGACTGTTGGTGATAATAATTTTGACTATGTTAAAGAAATATCAAAGGTTCTGATAATATTTTGTAACAAATAGAATGCTATAATTACTATAGATATAAGACAAAATAATTATAGTCATTGAAACTCAAAATAAATTCAAATTTTATCGAAGAAGTCCACTGTTTAAAGTCAAAATTAGAATATACTAAATACATGTCTTAGACAGACTGTTTCAAGTTCCATACGCCTATAAAGAGCCAGTCATCTCAGTTTTTTATATTCTTAAGTGTTGGCCGTAAACCAGGAAAATCTGTCCGAGTCACTTTCCCAACTACCATGTTAATTGATCATAAGGCCTATTTCTAAAAGAAGCTGTGCATTAAAATCATTTTACAGTACATTTAACATTCAATTTTAAAATAATTTTATGCAATAATTTGGTATAATAATAATAGTTTTGAAATAGATCCTTTTATTTATATCTGGTAAATTACAGAGTAACATATTTGGAGCAACTATTTTGTGTCACTCAAGCAACTACTAATTTGTAATACATACATATGTTTTGAGACTTACATTTTGAAATATTAGATTTTATATGCCTAAATGATAGGCATGTACTCCCCTATTTTAGATAATCGGACTGTATATCCGCTACTATTATTCAATGTGGAGTGGCGGTTTAATAAATCAATTATATCGATAGACAGGCTTCCTTACGAAGTTTTTCTTCATTATCAGCTCGCAATTATTTTAACAATATGCAAAACAAATCATTATAACTGCCTAAGCCATGCATGCTATCCGCTAGGATTAGAATTTACGTCTTTTGAATAAGACACGAATTTGTTAATCGTTAAGTTACTACGAATTCAGGATTAAAGTATTTTGAATTTAGTTAATACTAAATTCCTAAGTAATAATATTAGGATCAACTACCATTGATTAATGTATTCCATTTTATGATCCCAGCTCCGTCTTGCGGCACTAAATGAGCCGCGTACGGGTGATATGCACGGAGTTAGCAGCACTAATTACGAATGTCGGAGACAAGCTCAAAGAGCCAATTTGGATGGCACCTTCAGAGCTTTCATATCATCGAGGTAAGTGTTCCACTTTTGCCAACAAAGTTGGAAAAATAGCTCCAGGGTTTTCTTTTACTTCGTTAGTTGCAGCAGTCCTTATGGGATGATACTGTATAGCATATTCATGAAAAAATTACTGATTTTAGTTTCTGTCTTAAGTAATATTTAGTGTGAAGAAGCTGAAATATATAGTCTATACTTTATAATACTAACCAAATTATAAAAGACAGTATTTGATTGTAAGTTCAAAATGAAGATATAAACAAAGAAAATGAAATTATATATAAAAAGAGAGAATATACTAGAGAAGGACATAAAGATCTGATAAGAAAATACTCCTTCTATTGGCCGGATTAATTTAGAAATGTTGATTTGCATATGAGTATTCTAGAATATAGGCTTAAAATTCTTGAAAAAGTTTGTCATCATTCATACATTTTTATAATACTCGTTTAATTAAGAAATCAGACGGGTGAATAAGAAAATAAGTATAAAGAATATAAAAATTACTACATACAAAAAACACACTCTTGCAAAGAAGCGTGAAAGCCCTGGTGTAATGTTATTCTTTCTAATTAATGTTACATTTAATGGAACGTCTGCTGTCTAGACACTAAAGTATATTGAACTGCTATAACTTTGCTTTTATCGTTGTGATTAATTTAACTGCCCATTTAAGGTATTCTTTGACCTAATTAACAACGACCTATTGACTTAGCGACTGTATTTCTTGTAAATGTTTCCTTTGTTTCGATAAGCTTACAAAGCTGGTCGATTAGGAGTTTCAAATGATTTATCAGATTATATTGTGTTAGAAGAATGCCATGACAATTTTTATTAAGGTATCTTTTTCTTCACTATTGGTATCTTCAAATGTATCAAGGTGCGTAGAAAGTATTACATTGGTTTTGCTTTATAGATATCCATCGCTAAAGAGACTTACTTGGCACCTAAAAATGTGTTGATTGATCACTGTAAAGTGAACTTAAGATCGAAAGTCTGATAAGGTCAAGAACTAAAATATATAATTTAAAGCGGTTTTCTAAACAGGAAAATAGTTGGCAATGGTAGAATATTAATAAAAATAGTAATGCCCGAATAGAAATAATAAAATTTTAATAATAATAACCTCGGATGCACAAAATAGGTAAATCGAACCCAGAGCTCTCAGAGTATTAGATTTTGGAATAGGAAGCCAATTGCGTCGCGTTACGAGAATTTCATATTAAATAATCGAATTAGTGCGGATAAGGTGGAATAGTTTCTTCTAGTGAATAAATTATTATTTTCCACACAGTTGCAAACCACGTGTATACTGCAGAAGTTTTCGCACACAAGTTTGTAAAAAAATGCTTCATATGACGCTTTTGTTTGCGTAGGCTCCGTCGTACTTTCATTCGTCGGAGATAATGACAAACAAAACAATTTATAATATTTTGTTCACAGAGTCCAAACCATAGACTCTATAGTGAGTTGGGTGGATAGAGAAATTCCAGTAGTGAACACTAGGGGAGATGTCCTTTTCAATTCCTGGGGAGAAATGTTCGACGGGTCTGGAGCACTGTTCTCTCATGCACCAAGAATCTACAGTTTTAGTGGACAAAATGTTCTTGTTGACCCTGGCTGGTAAGTTGGTTGCATACTCTGTGTCGTTTACATTTTATGTGTACTGTCAGCTTGTATCCTAAAAACTCCAATAAAATTCTTATACTGAACAAGTAGCATTAACTTTGAAATTATTTTCATTTCAGAATATAGAAAGCTGAAAATAATAACAGAACTAAATCTGTTATTATTGTACTTAGCAAAGAAATTTTCCTATAAATTCTTAAGAATAATCATTCATTTAATTACTTATAATGTTTATAATATTAACTAATTTGGCAGCTTGTATGGTAAATATATAATATACATTCTACCAAACATCTACTCTGTAATTAATTAGTGTTATTTTATTCAAATGGATAACTTATTATAATATAATCGACAATATTATAGTGTTTTATAATTTCCAATATTCTATAACCAACGTACTGTATTTAATTATTAATTCAATAAGTACATTTTCGTTATTGAAGTTACTAGTTCTGATAGTAAATCAATGATTTGAATCGAACTAATGACAGTTATTAAAGCAATTTGGAACAAGTGTTTATCTATTCCACAAATTTATAGTAAAATACTTTTAGATTCTATCATACAAATTACAATTGTAATGGATTTTTTTATAAACTTCTTAATTGAAGTTAATATTTTAAATTAAATCTATATTGTACTATAAACAGACGTGTCAATTTTGTAAGCTATTTTGGTATATATATATTAATATTTATAAAAAGTATATTAGTAGTTATTGTTTATGATGAAATAGTTATACGATTTGAAAATACGCCCGAAACTACCGGTGCTGGTAAGAGAATTTCTACAAATTAAACGTTTAGCCACAACATGGCTATGTCGCTTTAATAATTAAATTAAAAGTTGTACACTCCTTTTTAGTTAGACTTTATGTACTCTGTAATAAAGTCAAATAAGTCAATTTCATTAGCATTTGGGTATGATGCTGTGCTGTGCAGTTTTATTTTTAAATAAATGGGGTAAGTGCTTGAAAGTCCGGAAACAATAAAAGGTTCTGTAAAATTTAATAAATAATATAGTGTTAAGCTGTGCATATATTTAATAACTGTATACTAAAATGATATTTAAATTTATACTAAATTTTGCAAACCAAATAAGAAAAAAGTCTCGTCGAAAATTAAATATTTTTAAGGTCTACCTCTTTTTGTCTACCTTATGGTTTGAAGTATCGGAGGGGAGAAAGAAAGAAAGAAAAAAATTATTTCTAAAAATACAAAACTTAACAATAATTAATAATAATAACAATAAACCCGAGAGGGGCTTTGAGTCGAACCCTTAGGTGAGTAACTCACCTCGTACCGGACTCCGGGGTGCTAAAATAAGGCCTCCGCCTCCGTGCTTGCCTTAGCCAGCCGGCATGGAGTGGCCATCACTAGAGCTAAGACCAAGCTCCAGAGGTGGAAGTGATAAATGACATAATGTCGGAAGTAGCTTCGGTGAATCTACAGGTTACCTATCCACTTCCCTTAGCCACCCACACCCATGTTGCCCCTCGAATCTTGGACGGTATTTTAAGGGGCCCATGCAGGAAGTGTCGAGTCACCGTCTGCTCATTTTTCCATGTTCCCCAAACATTGCGACGGGCAGACGCCATAGTCACCATAGTCCCAGATCCCCAGTTCCACTAGCAATTCACTGCAATAGCACGGTATATTTGGTCTTATTTCCTACAATAGTTCTACACTAGCCGGGGCTTGTCTTTTTGGGTGCGTTTTTAAATGATGTAAACAGGGATTATGACTGGTCAGCGTCACTCCACATTTACATCAAAATTGTCGAAGGGGCGTCTACGTATTGTCCTACCCATGGCCCCACGCGAGCCCTCTAAAAGTCCGGGCCTTTTTTATGCCCCGTAGTCTTCCAGGATATAATATTATAATAACAATAATAATTAATTTCTGCGCCACTATTTGCGAAATGAGGTTGGCACTCGGTATTTTGCTGTGCCGAAACATACTCCGACACAGCACTGATTTTCAGTGTCCACCTCCTAAATGTCACAAATGTCATGGGACCCATGATAAAAACAAATAAAATTAAAATTATAGGAAACATAAGTGAAAGGAATAATAATACAGAAAGACAAAGAATAATTATTAAGATGGAAGTAGGAAGGTGAAAGGGATTATATAATGAATGAAACAAATATCTCCCATCTATTGCCTTAAATGAATAGTCATTATAGAAAATCGTAATGGTTTTATAAGATCCGAATAATAATACTACATTTAATTATCTACATAAAAAAAAGACAATAAGGTAGAGGTAGATTTTACAAAAAAAGCAAACATTTAAGACCAAAACGGGTACTTTCTTTAAGTGATATAACAGCTAATAGTTCAAAATAGTTGAGCTAAAATTTGTATTTATATTTAAGATACATTTAATAAACCAGATTCAACATAATGCTCTTAAAGTCTGTAAGTATCAATTAATATTAGTAGGGCTTTCCAATTACCATTGCATAATATTTTACGTACTTAACCTAAGTTAGATTCAAATGATACTTAACGAAGGGTTGAAGCACTGAAGTCACAAGAGAATTAATTTAGTTAAATCTAGTATTTGTAGGTCTTTGTTATGTTTGTGAATAACTTCTTTTACGAGTTTGGTAATTACGGGTTTGCTATACAATAAGATAGGTTTCAAGTTTAATTTTAACATCACGAATTCAAAGAAGACACAAAATCTTTAACGTATCGTTTAAAATTGAGTCTCCAAGACAGTTTCTTTACGCGCGATTTTAAGAAATGTATGAAATGCTAGATTACACCTATCTCAAATTCTTGATGACAGGACGATTAATAAGAAAAATCAGTATCGTCGTCAGACAAACATAGTCCACTGCTGGACGTAGGCCTTCCCAAGTCGGCGCCACTCATCACGGTCCTCTACCTTCCCCATCCAGCGCCTACCGGCGACCTTGCACAGGTCGTCAGTCCATCGGGCTGGAGGGCGTCCGACACTACGTTTACCGAGACGCGGTCTCCAGTCCAGGACTCGTCTGCTCCATTGACCATCGGTCCTGCGACAGATGTGACCGGCCCACTGCTACTTTAACTTGCTAATTTTCCGAGCTATGTCGATTACCTCGGTTTTCTTACGGATATACTCATTTCTAATTCTATCCATAAGAGAAACAAGCAACATAGCTCGCTCCATGGTCTGTTGAGCGACTTGAAATTTGTGGACCAGTCCTGCTGTCAACGTCCACGTCTTGGCCCAGACGGTCAAAAAAATCAGTATGCGGATTATGAATTCTATAAAATGCTCTTCAATCAATGAATTTATTTGCTTCAAAATATGGCGCACATTATGAATAGATTTTTTTGGAAATACGTTGAATTTAAATTTAATAATGTCATCGATTATTATGAAAAAAAAATACTAATATTTATTATAAAATTTTTGATTATCCGGTGTGCAAATATAATTAATTGTATGTAAAATATTGATATAAATTATTATAACACTTTTATAAATACAAGTTCCCACGTTTGTGAATCTAACCAATATCCAGTATTAAATAACGTTTTAATCTTAGAATCATCTTTTAGCAAATAACCATTAGACGAAAACTGGGCACATACCTATAACTCCCACACCATTTTTTTTTTTTTTGAGGACTAAGCCGCGACAGGCACAGACGCCTGGGGGGATAATTCGCGAGCCGTGCGTGGGATTCACCAGATCGGGGATGGAACTAGCATGCCCACTCAGAACTGGTGCCATGCTATTACCACTCCCCAGTTAGGGATACCCACTAAAACCCCTGGGTGATCCGTCCAGCGCCTTATGCCAGGGCTATGGGTAAATAGAATTCCCAGCTCCGCGTGCCCTGGCAGGCGTAGGCCTCACGCACAGGCCTCTTCCATTACCGGGGGACTTCTTTTGTTTCCCGGCATCGTCTAGGTCTAGTACGGGCGTGGGGCGGTTTGTAACGCGCCCCACGGGAGGAGAGGTGAGTGCGCGCGGTACACTCGCGCTCTCATCTCGACGGTATGTGCAGGTGAGTGAGAACCCCTATACCCCAAGGGGCCCCCCCACCCGTGCCGCCCGTTTACGGTGGCCGAAGGTTGAATCCCGCCCTTGTGCGTCGGTCCGTCCTCCTTTGGTGGGAGCAGAGCAATGACGTCCGCTCAGGCTCCCGCTCCGCCTCCTCCTTCGCAAACACGACGTGCTCGCAGAAGGAGGAGACGGCCTCCCAATAACTCCCACCCCAGTTGCCACCAAATTGTAACTTTGAATGTCGCCAAAAAATGGAGTTCTTGTGACAACTCGGAATATCAGATTTCGTTAAATTCGGCTAAACAATTGAGATATTCAACATTAAAAACAATTCTTAAACAATCTATAGGTATACTATAATTATTACTACTTATTAGCAGAAATATGTGTACATTTATCTATTACTATAATAATTCTGTAAAAGGTTCAAGTTTGTATATTGCGTTTAAAAATGTAAAAAAAATCCGGGGGATAATTCGGACCAGGAGATTACGAAAATACAATTATTAAATTTTTTATCTGCCTGTCTGTCTGTTAAAGCATCACGTAAAAACCACTGAATGGATTTAAATGATACTCGACACAGAGCTAGCTTATATCCCAGGGCATAACTTAGGATACTATTTATCCCGATAATTGTTGTCGTTTCCGAGGAATAGACGAAAATAGCGAAAAAGATGGCGCTGCGATTGCGTCTTTTTTGGAAACTACTAAACATATACGAATAAAACTCATCACAGAATTTTTATCCCGATAAATGGAGTCGTTTCCTTAGAATAGACGGATTAGCAAAATAGGAGGCGCTACATTCGCGTTTTTTCAATTAATTAACAAATACCTACGTTGTCATAAACAACATGTCATTCATTGTATTATTTCAAATCAGGCTGGCTTCGACTCGCCTCTATGTTTTGCTGGGCAGTTATGTAGGATTTAACATATGGACTTAGTTTCTTTGTTAATATTATATGTAAAAACAAATGTGTATAAAAACCGATTTAAGTTTTAGTGTAAGTAAAATAAAGCTACTGCTTAAGATTTGACACGCGGCGCAGCCACGGGGTAAACTTTAATTATCAATAAAACTGGCAAAGCAGAATTACCATTATTATTATAATTAATACCACTCTTACAGTTCCCGCTTAGCTTGAGCTTGTATATGTTACTTCAAACTGAATACCTCAGTACTTGATGTATTGAAATCATATATAATGATAATGACGACATTGGATCAACGAAATTGAATCAATTTGATTAAAAGGCACATAACCGAGAAAGCACGACGGATTTCAATGACATTGAATTACTCAAGTTTATATTTATATTGATCACTTTGGTTGATTCATACAAATTGAAAGCCAATTTGATTCGTCTAATATCTGAGAATTAAGAATTTATGCATGCATGTTAAAGGAATTTGTAGGCTTCTTTAATATTCTTAAAGAAGCCTACAAACGTACTTTAACTCAATATAAATAAGACCAATACATTATAGGAACAAAGCACTTTAAACAATGAATTAGCTACTAAACTCGTATTTTTAATCTTTCAGAATAAAATAAATACTACTGGGCATTTAACCTATTTTATCAACCAGAGATCAGTTGCAAATTTATTCTCATTTATTTTACTTTATTCATTTCAATTACTTATATACCGTCTACATTCCATATTTCTATATTCTTATGCTTATAACCAAACATACGTCATTCAAGATTTTATTCCTTATGTATATAAATTGTTATTATTTCTCATCCGAAAATAGGACATAATACACTTGACATTGTAGCAAACAACCACCAATTTCGTAATACCAAAACAAATAACAGTAATTTTGTAATCACTTTGTCCCTTACAATACGCCACGGGGGACACATTTTGGAATTTCACAACAAAATTTAATTTTGGTATCTAACGCATTTCAACAAAATACAATTATTAACAGTTATGTTTATTTTTCGTTTCGAGTGGCCCTTAAGGGACACACTGTTAAAATATTTTAAACGTATTATAGTTAAGTCTTACATTGATCAAAGAGTAATGACCATAATTTAGGGGTTTTTTCTACATAGAATATTAATGATAGAAGTTTCTAGATGGAAATTGTTTGTTGTGCTAGGATCAGTGGCTGTTCGCCGACCGAACGACTCCGGTGCTGGATGAGTACTGATGAATGTTATATGCAGGGTCTCCAAATTGGAGTAACGAAAAATCCCAAAATGATTCTATTTGAGAAACTTTACCCCATACACGTTATTGGATGAAAAAATGGACAAGTGCGTATCGGGCCATCCTCATTGAAGGATTTCATAAAGGCGACAAACTCGTTATCTTTTTAACCGAATTCAAAAAAACGAGGCGGTTCTCAATTCGTAGTTTAATTTAATTTTTTTTTGTAATTTGATACATACATACATACATAATATCACGCCTGTTTCCCATGGGGGTAGGCAGAGACTATTGATCTCCACCTGCGACGATCCTGAGAAACAACTTTCGCTTCATAATTTGATTACAAAACCAAATACCATTACAATTATTTTATAGAGACATGTATACATTTAACTTTTATTATCAATTTCATAGTATCTCAAATATTTTATGGCATTTTTAGTAAGGCTAGGGGGATAAAATACGTCTCCAAAAATTTTCACAACAAATTATTGTCCCCGGTAATTCCCCAACCGCAAAATAAGTCCCCAAAATAGGCTTAATACCCCTAATCTGGAGACCCCGGTTACATGTTAAAATGCACGTATCGGAGTACCGCTGACACGGTAATGTATGGCTGTTGCTAGCCGGTACACACATAATACGTTGTATGTAATAAGAGTGATGCCGAAAATAGACGATTCATTTTTATGTTTCAATTTTGATAGAAATGAGGTATTGTCTACATTAACATTGAAACAAATAGAACAGCAAAAATAAAAAAATGATGATTTGTGGTGTGACAGAGAATATATGCCTGAATATAGGAATATGGACGGAAAAGACATATTGTGCCGACCGTAAATAATTGAGAGGAGGAAAGAAATTCAACAGCAAAACATCTCTTCAAGTTCTCCCCAAAAACCCTGTAGGGGTTGACTTATGTTGTGCGGTACGTCTATGATAGTTGCCCAGTTGGATAAAGTGACGCACCACTAGGTGATAGCCTATGGCTCCATCGCCGCGAGAGCTAGACTCGATCGCTTAACAATAAACTTAAGTCTATATATACATAAATCTTCACTGCTACGTGGAAATATTTGTAACCTATGTAATATTCTGAACATGTTCGTAGATGCACCTCCGAAGGTTTTCTATTTTCTGTATTGACAGATTTTGGCACGTTCATGAACTATTCAGTTTTAACCTTGCTTATTATGTCGCAATAAATTATTCCATGTACATGACGTAACAAACCCAAATGTCTTTGTTATTTACTTAATAAGTAAACATAATATCTAAAATATATTTAAAGAAACTTATCCCTTTTCAAAGCTTGGGAACGTGTACGGTATACAGAATACAAACGGGATTCAATTTGATTTCATTGCTATGTACGATTTCCATTACTCGCAGGCCAACAAAAGCCGTTTGGCACGGGGCTAACCCGAATGGCGAGCCAGCGATGGACGCGTACTGCGACGCGTGGCACAGTAGCAACCCGGATAAATTCGGGTTGGCATCTTCGCTCCGCTCCAACAAGCTTTTAGATCAAGAAACGTAAGTGCTTCCGATATTTATTTCAAAGAAATTCTTTTCAAAGTATTTTTCAAAGGTTTCACGGATTTACTTCCTCATATTCTTCAAGATTCTTGAGTCACTTTTCATTTAGCTCGGTTTTATTAACGTCATGTCACTTTAAGTGTTGAAGCTCCCGCAGAGAATATGAATTCCTCTTTCTTTATGTTATTAATATAATATTTTTAGAAAAAAATATATTATAAAATACAATATTGCAGTTTACTCATTTTCTTTTTTACGATTGTCAGATATGATGAATGGCCGGTATCTTATTATTCATTCACATGCCTAACCATCGGTTCTTCTTCTTCTTTGTTTGGGGTTATGGCTCCAACACTTTCGGCGTTGATTTTGCCAGTGTCACAGTGCTGCGAAAAAATGTCAGGTGCATAAAGAATATATAAATAGGGGGGGGCAATGAAAATTTTGACCGGTTGACTTTCCAGTCCTTTCTGGGAAGCCTGTGGACAACACAAAACATAAACATTAGACTAACTACGTATTGTTATAAATAAATGTTATTTATTTTTAAAAATTTAGATAATATATAAATATATTTGCTATCTACTAGGGTGAGAAGGAAGTTAACATTGACAGGTTGGGGAAAATCTTTGGTAGAATGGAGTACAGGGGAGAAAGGATTTTAGGGCATTCAAAAAAGATGTGATGGAGTGTTCCCTCTTCTAACTCACATTCACATATGGAATGGTCACGGATTCTAATTTTTGTTAAGAACACTGGGGAGCAAAAATGACCAAGCCGAAGACGTATTATTGTAGATGTGACTTTTTTAGGGAGTTTTTGATATTTAAAAAACAGGGTTTAGATCGTAGATCTGGTTGTAGGCTAGCATAGTGTTTGCCCACTGACTGGCGAGATTGATGCCAAATTCGATTCCAGGATTCAAACATTTGTGGTCTAGCTAGGGAACGTAGATCCCGAGGGAATCACTTATTGTACTTATTATTACCAGAGTTAACAGCTTCTTTGGCACAACCATCGGCAATCTCGTTATTACAAATTCCTGAGTGGCTTGGTATCCATGCTAGGACAATCTCAAACCCTGCGGAGTGGCAGCGGAACAAAGCATCCTTTATTTCAAGAGTTATGGCAAAGGTATCCTTAGCATGAAAGGGCAGTTTTAAAATATCCTGAAGACAGGCTTAGGGAATCCGTAAGAATAATGCATCAGTAAAGAGTAGAATGTGGTCTGACCAGCGTTCTTGGACGATATTGCAAAGGAGTTGATTAGCCCCAGCAGAGTTTTTGGTGATTCCTAAGTCTAATATGACATTAGGTTTAAAATTCAGGCTGTCAAAATTAGATTCGAAAAGGGGGTGTTTATAAGTTTGGATAATACCAGGGTCAAAATCAACTAGCTTTTTATATGAATTAATAAGAAGTGGTTCGCATTTGTGAGACCAATAAGTGGAAGTAGAGATCAGCTGGAAAAGTTCATTGAGGACATCTAAAAGAGGGTGGTCTGAAAGGGCAACTACCTTATACATGAATCTGTCAGAGAGGAACTGTCTGCGAAGAGAGAGAGGGGGTTCAACACACTCTACCTGGAGGGCATTAGTTGGAGAGGATTTCATGGACCCAGTAATGACTTTCAGACATTTTGCTTGTATACGATCTAATTTTGAAAGTGCAGCTTTATTGCAGGGTTCTAATATAAAGCAAGCATAATCAAAATGACTGCGGATGACAGCATTATATAACAATTTTTGGTTATAAGGGTGAGATCCCCAGCGTACACCTGACAGAGCTCTAATGATATTAATGTTTTTTTCTGCTTTTTCGCTAATGTACTTAAGGTGGGGAAGGCCAGAAAGTTTGGAGTCAAGAATTACTCCCAGAAATTTAACATTAGATGAGGTCTGGATTGATTGGTTGCAAATGTGAATGTTAAGATCCGGGATAGTTCTTTTGCGGGACAAAGCAACTACTGAGCTTTTTGATGTTGAAAGAGACAAGCCGTGCTCTAAGAGCCAAGAGTTTAAATAATATAAAGCAGAATTAAGATGGCTAGAAGCGTCACTGAAAGAGTTGGAGGAGGCATAGAGAGCAATGTCATCGGGATATTGAAGAATTTTACAAAAGCAATTCACAGATGATTCCAAGCCAGAAGTATATAAATTATAGAGAAGGGGGCTAAGAACCGAGCCTTGGGGTAAACCTCTCCATACAAGGCGAGGAGAAGATTCTTTTCCTAAAAAGCGGACAGAAATAGATCTTTCCATGAACATATTGATGATTATGCTCACAATCTTCAGGGGAATACTCAGATGGAGCATCTTCTGCCTGACTATGAGAAGATCGACATTATCATAAGCTGAGGTTATGTCTAGGAAAACTCCTACGACGTGCTCATTGCGGGAGAAGGCCAACCGTATGTCAGAGGTGATAAAACTCAAACTGTCAACAGTTCCTAAGCCTCGTCTGAAACCAAACTGGCTATTGGCTAGTAGACCCCTAGTTTCAATTAACCACTCTAATCTGTTTTTGATTAAATGTTCCATAATTTTGACAAGCACTGATGACAGTGCTATAGGTCGATAGGAGCACGATTCTAAGGGGTCCTTACCAGGTTTTAAAATTGGGATGATTATTTGCTGTTTCCAAGAATTAGGGATAGAACCCGAAAGAAAGATGTGGTTTAGTAGATTGAGAAGAAAGAATTTAGACAACTCACAGGATTGGGTAACAAAGGAGTAAGTAATACCATCCACGCCAGGAGCAGAGTCACGAAAGTGGTCTAAGGCAGAACATAATTCTGTATAAGAAAATTTATCATTCATGGCGTCAAGATTATCTAAAGAGGGAAAGTCAAGAGGTGGAGGGGGTTCAGAGGGGACAAAATAGGGGGAAAGTTTATGAATAAAATTAGGAAGCCAAGTAGAAGGGTTGTTAGAATCAACATTGCTTTTAGTTTGGGACTTACGAAAGGATTTAATTCTTTTCCACACCTTTGAAGCAGGGATTCTTGGAGAGAGAGATTCACAGAAATCTTGCCAACCTTTGGTTTCTTTTGACGTAAGAGTCTTTTTGAATGGGCAGATACTTTCTGGAATTCTAAGAAGTTCTCTAAGGAGAGATTTGAGGCAAATTTTGATTCTACTTCCTTTCGTTTTTTAATTATATTAGAACACTCAGAGTCCCACCAGCCAGGCGAAGGAATTTTGTTTCGAGCACTGTTTTTGACGAGGATAGATTCTTCAGCAGCGGAAGACAAACTCAAAATATAATCATTATATAATGAAAGAATGTTTTCATGAGTAATATCAGGTAGCAGGGATAGTTTTGATTGGACTAGGAGGGAGAATTTTTGCCAATCAGCTTTCTCAAGTCTATATTTTAAAAGGGAGTTGGGCTAATGGGTGGGGGTAGTGAATTAGCCATAGAGCATAATATAGGGAGATGATCACTTTCGTGGGTATTAGAGAGCACAGTCCATGATATAGAGTAAGCTAGGGAGGGGGATGATAAGGTTAGGTCAGGGACACTGGGATTTTGCAGGGGGGATACTCGCCGAGTGGGGGTTCCATAATTGAGAATGCATAAGTTTAGGGTATCAAGAACATCTAGAAAAACTGAAGAGACGGGATCGCAGGAAGATGAACCCCATGAAGTATGGTGGATATTAAAATCACCAAAAATTAGGAGGGGAGTCGGAAAGGGAGCTAAAAGAGAAGAAAGTTCCTGAATAAACTGAGTATTAGGGTGAGGAATGTAGACAGACACAAAAGTTAAGTTATAGGAATGAATAGCTACAATATTGATTTCAGGGGAGTGGGGCGGAAGTGGGATACGGGAGAAAGTGGAGGTTCTTTTAACAAGGATAGCACAGACGGCCCATCCATCCTCCCTGTCATCACGGAGACAAGAAAACCCAGGTACTCTAAACAAAGAGCCGGGGCTCAGCCATGTCTCCGTGAGGGCAAAAAGATCAGAATTGAACTGGTTAATTAAGTAGATTAATTCATGTTTTTTATTTTTAACACTGCGAGCATTCCATTGCAGGACCTTCGCCATTTTGTGTGTAAGAATAGATGAATGAAATAATAATATTTTGGATAATTTCCAGGACATTGTTCGGTAAAGATAAATTTCCAAATTTGGAGACCATATTAACTTGGGCCATAGAAATAATTTTAGCTACATTATCATTTGGGGCTGAGGGATTATATTTATCTCCGAGTGCACATCCCTTAGGTAGGGATGATGGAGGAGTAGCCGTAATATTTGAATGGGTTATATGATCATAAAATTTACCTAGTTCTTTTGTGGGTCGCCTTTGTGTGAATACAGTTTTTTTATAGGATGAAATCCCAGGAGAGGGTTGAGAAAACTGTGGGAGTTCTGAGTAGGTGTTAGTAGGGGTTGTATTAGGAGCAGGTTGGGATATATGAGCAGAAATATTTGGGGAGGGAGAGTTGGTTATATTTGCATATGATGTGCGGACAGGTTTGTATCTGCGAGCAGCTTCTATGTAGCCTATATTTTCTTGGGACATTACAATTTTTATATTTCTTTGACGAGAATGCTCAGGGTATGTAGGATCTGTGGCTGCATGGAGGCCAGAACAAAATAAACATGAAATATTGTCCTCGGAAACCTGGCAGGATATATGCTCATGAGTACCAGCACAACGAGAGCAACGAGGTTTGGATCTACAAATATCCTTGATATGGCCAAATCGGCAGCATTTAATACATTGGATAGTGGGGAGTGTATAACGATGGACAGGAAGGGAAACATTACAGCAGTATATATGGGAAGGAAGGATTTGGCCTAGGAATGTTAACACAACAGTACCAGTTGGCTCCCAGCAGACTCTGCCCTCAATTCTTATTTTCTTGTTGAGTCTTCTAGCTTTGATAACTGTACTGGGTATGGGTCTGCACTCAGTCCAAGAAACTAAGTTTTCTAAAGTCCAATCTAGAGGTATTTGACGGACTACCCCCATCCTTGTAACTTGGAATCGAGGGATTATTGCTTCTAAGTTACTATGCTTCAAGATAGGATGGTCCAAAAAGGAGTTAGCATCAAGGTAAGTTTTAAAAATAACTGACACTTTGTTCCTACCTATGTCTTTAATCTCGTCTATTCCTGAAACATTGCCATTGTAGATGGATTGCGCTATTTTGAGAGCCTGCATGCTATTGGAGATTTTAGGAGAATCGCTTTCCGGGCGAGTGACATGTACGATAAAAGGCCCTAAATCAGTTTCTGTATATCTTAAATTTGCGTTAACTTCATATCCGTGCCTTGTAAATGTGTGTTGAATGGACGCTGACGGAGGTAAAGGGGCGGCTCGTTTTTCAGGGATGCCCGAAGAGTCATCTGCAGAGCGTTTGTTAGAAACTTTTTCTGATTGACGAGTAGAATTCAGCTCGGTCGTTTCTACTTCCATAGGTGTCCTACCCCTATCAGGGGGACATTTTCCCCAACCGACTGAGACATTTAAAGGAAAAGGTACTTACCGCTAAACATACACATATAAATAACCACCACCAACAAAAAAAAAGAACAACACAAAAGTCAGGAAGCCAGAAAATCCTTGGAAAACCGGGAACAATTCGCCAACACGTCTTTTACCAAGGATGTCACCTGTCACTTTTCTAACCATCGGTAGAATTTATACATTACTTGTTTGGAGCTTATGTCAAATTTTTACCGGTAATAGAAATAGGCCTATAGAGGTTTTGGAGAGTATTTTTTATATTTATGTGTTTTATTATAGCTACAGTTAAATGTTAAAAAAATTATAGACGATGAATTGTTTGTTGCAGATATTCATGTAGTAGTAGACTTATAGTTTTATGCGTCGAAGCCACCCCGGTCGATACTGTTAGAAGAAAAAAACGATCCAAGTGAGTAAATTTTATCTAGTTATATAAAATGTATTTGCCTTACAATTTGTAATCTTTAAAATAAATCATATAAATCAGTTCAGTTAAATCTTGCACTAATTTTATTTTGAATTGATGATTTAAAAATATTGTTGAAGAATATGGATAAAACGTAGTGTAGTAGTAGTGTTGATTGTTTGAAGAGGCCATATTGATTTAACTACAGCTGTCAAAATTCTTCGTATTCCTTTTAGTATGGTTTTGCATCAATTATAGATTTAGCCAACGCCACGTATTTTTAAATTTAAAGAATAATATCTTATTGAATTACTTTACTTTACTTACAATAAATTATTTCTTTCAATTTAACATAAAATATACGTTTTTAAAAATGAAACTGAAGAGTAAAATGTCGTTGTCCATGTTTGAGCTAATTTGCCTGCTTCATCTGGGATAATGTGTTAGTGACCGTGGCACAATGCGTCTAGTTTATAGAATTAAAAATAACGCCGTTAATGATTAGCTACATTAGTGTATATGCATACGTTATCTGTCAGTGTTTAACGTCAATAAAAATGAATAACAATGTCGTATCACAAATAACTCATTAACCTTAGCTACATCTTCGCGACACAGTCACTAACACCGACATTATCCCAGATGGAGCAGGCCACCAGGGACATCAAAGTCAAGTAAGCGTCAAATTTGGACGTTACAATAATTAATGTTGAACATACCATGAATGGTTTTTTATTTCTTAAATTTAATTATTAATAATTAATATTATCTGTATAATTAGGTGTTTCTTAATTACAAGAGATATTAGACATTTCATAGACATATCATCCACAGGTACCGTTCAGCGGAAAAACTTCAATTACTAAAAGATATAGAAGAGCAAAGGAACGACACTAGAAAGCAATTATAGATATTGAATTATACTTATTTTCTAAAAAATAAATAATAGTCCATAAGATTGAAAATGTGAAGACTGTATATAATTGTATGTAGATTCGTTTTCGTAAAGCAATGATTCCCGTGGAACATATCGACAATATAAATCAAAGTAAAGTAATCGAAGGATTTTGCTTTAAATTAGAATTAAACCAACTGTATAAATGTATTACTATGGCCTATAACTGATTAAGCCTATTCAATGATACTCATTTCTTACCCGATCATTCTATGCGCTTGGACTTAACTATCTGTGCTCGTGACTTCGCGCGAGATTGCCTTTAATCGTTATATTTTGGCCAACGTCTAACCTTTATGAATTATAGCATGTCATTAACGTTTGATTGCTATGGCGTAAGTTCTAAATTCGTTTTATGAAAAACATGGGCCGTATGTTAGTTTTTGAGGCCTAATGTGCATATTGTTGCAATTGGGTATTTGAATATTTTTTTATTGTAAACATGTTCTTGTTCTTAATTAAAGTTACATATATAATTATAAGCTAGTACAGTGAAGGAAATTTAGCTTATATTATATTCTACCTATAATCCCTTAAGACTACAAGTAGCATACTGAGGCTAGCCCATCGAAGTCAACAGGTAAGATTCCTAGAAGGCCGACTACGTTACCTCGCTGGATCTCCCGAAAAGTCAATATGTCCTTGTAATAAATGGAAAGATCATATATAAGTTTTATAACAAACAAAAATAAAATATTTGTATTTTATTTTTTTCGCTATAATTAAAAAATTGTATCAAATTTGAAATAAATTAGTGAACATGAAGAACCCGAAGACCGAAAACACGTTGAGCGCGCATGTGATGTCACTGTGATAATTTGTCATAATAACTCGACGTAGCTTCACACCTATCGTGTGCTACGAGAAAAAATATCATAGTGACGTCACATGCGCGCTCGGCGTTCTTTCGGTCCTCAAGTATTCAAAATGTATTATTAATGTCATATAACTTGTTAACTATAGTGAAAAAAGGTAGTTTGTTACAAAACTTATACATATATGACCTTTCCATTTATTGCAAAAAAAATGATTCAAATACCCAATTACGACGTGCTGTTAGTGAAGGATAAAACCTGCTCATCTAGATTACTGGTCATGGAACTCGCCAACACGGCTAAGATAAGCATGATAGGTATACCAACTGTGTCCCTAACAGGGAGATCCAAGTAGGGCATTTAAAGCTGATATTGTAATTTGGTTTTACCTAAAATGCGTAGTTTGGTAAACTCGTTAAATAGTCTTCGGTTTACTTCTATAATCGTAGATTTGTATATACAGGCTTTAATCTGAATGTCGTGAATTTACCTGCATGTAAATATATTTTTAATATATAGAGGAGAGTCAAAAATTAATGTATGTTTAAATGAGCCTAATTTTCAACGTTAAAATATTTAAAACAAATTGTTAATAGATTAATATAGCTCTGCCTATTTATGTATGTATATAAAATGAATTAAAAACTTCTTTCACACTACTATACAAAGACTGGAAATGTACATAATAATCTACTAGACAACTCTTAAATTTCACCCTTATATTGCAGTGTGAAAGAAATAAAGGGAGTCACTAAAATGTGCCATTATAAAATTCAGTCATGTATGCAGTCCTAGCGTAATCCCTCATTTATATTAATTAAGGCCACTTCCACGGCGACAAGCTGGAAAGTGATGAGGGAAGTAGGAATCGTGGGTATCAAAAATATCTATAATATTATAAAATTGTAAAACACTTAGGTTTTTTAGATTTTTCGTGTTTGTCTATTTGTTCGGGATTAACGTAAAAACTACTGGGTTGATTTCGATGCGGTTTGCACTGATCGATAGCAAATTCCTGGACTAAAAATCTTTGCATCTCGTGAATCTTATGGGAATTTTCTTGGGAGTGGTTTAATGTGGCCCGTTTAAAAAAATATTTGGATTCCGATGCAAATTCTCTGTCATCAAATCTGCAATACTGCAATCTGCAATATCCCGAGAATTCCGTGGATTTTTTCCCGGGAGTGGTTTCAGGTTGTTGGGACACGTATAAATTAGCTTGTTCCTTCTGACGTGGACGAAGTCGCAGGGAATCCTAGTGTACAAATAAATCATTGACCCTAGCAAAGCGTGTTTGCTAAGGACTCCAGTGCTGACTCTGAAAAAGTATGTGTCAGCTCTGACGCACGACTAGTGTTTATTCCTTAAGTACGAAGTAAAAGGTGCATCAAAGAGCTTACTCCCAAATGCCTTTCGTCGTTCATTTACATCTGAAATAGCCGAAAAATTCAATAAAAATTCAAAAAGGAGAAATGAAAACAAGCAAAAGAAGTTCTAAAATGAAAACGAACGATGATTGTATATGTATGTTTGAGAATAAGGCCTCAGGTACGTTGCGCAGAAAAACTTAACACTTGTATTAATTTCTCTCCTATCGATATTTATGAAGTAACTCCAAACATGTGCAAAGAAGTTGCAATTACATATTCACCCTCTTTCACGGTTGCTGCCGTCCCATTTAGGGATAATGTATCATATTACATATATGAAGTAAATAAGGCATAAGGTAAACTATGCCGAAATAAAATTAGATTTGTATTTCTATACAAATTAAAAGACAGAAATAAATGGGGCAAAAAAATTAACATTAATTGTTACAACTTTTTTCATGGGTAGCCTATTTAATTTTTTTTTATTGCATGAGTTCAGCAGACAGGCAGACGACCCACCTGAGGGAAAGCGGTGATCATCGCCAATGAACATTAATTGTAACAACACCAAAGGTGCTACAAATGCGCTGCCGGTCTCTAAAGGGAGACTGAAACCTGGCCACTGATGCCGGAACACAACTCAAGGTTGTTATGGTGGCATACTCTAAACCAGGGGTGGTGGCCATCCAGGCGGGCAAATACCCTACCATATGGCTGTGGGTTGTTTCGTCGTCTCTTACGACAGTCCACCCGACGACAGCAGGAAATTGTATTCTTTCTCCGTGCTTGCTCGGATAAATCAATTGATAATAATAATTTTTAACTGTTTAAATAAGCAATAAAATACTTACAAATGCATAGCAAAAGGATTAAAAATAAGTATAAGTGGGGCGAAAATGATTATTTAATATTGATGCTCTTGCTAAATCCTTTATTCTATATCGTCCACTGGCACCCTCATTACGTATAACTACATCGGTATAGATGATGGGTGTAGTCTAGCTCCAGATTCTGACTTTTCCTTTCATATTACAGCACTCTGATTTAGAGAAAGGGTACGAAATACCTAAGAACCGCTTAAGCTCCCTCGTTGCCCTTATTTTTCACTCTCTCTGTCACGGGTCTTCCTATCACCCGCAGTCTGTGGACTCTCATAATCTGCTGCTCACAATATTAGGCTCATGAAAGAACTTGCCTGTCTATAAATACTATGGCTACATTTTAAGAGACTCCAATTTGTTAATACTAAATTGGTGTAAAAATTACGAAAAAAAGAATTAAATCCTGATTTGTTATTATACGTTCATGCATGGTGGCAGAGTGCCAACAACAGTTTAAAAATTCTCCCATTTTTAATAACAATAAAAGTTTTATATATAAGTTTTAAAAATAGTTATAAAACATTATAAGTGTCAACTCGGATATTGTAATGTATAATTTTAAGGACATAGTCATTTTTCATTGTTGAAAAAACGAGCGCTATATGAAAAATATTGTACGAAAGTACAGATTGTTTTCAGAATAAAAATGTTTTTTAATTTCTTGTTTTATTTCATCTGATACCTAAACTTTAAGCTTAAAAAACAGAAATGATGTAATGTGAGGATGGAAGGAAGGCCGGTACCTTTTTCATTGCAATTTGAAATGAGGCACAGAGTAGAAAGAAATTATTCATATGTTCTGCTTATCTTACATATTCTCTAACATATAATATTTATTTTTTAAGAGATCACTTTGTTACTAACGAAATATTTATACTGGACGTCGTCCGTCTGTCTACTATTTAAGTAGTATGCCACAGGGTATAATAATAATAACATCTAAATGTCCCACTGCTGGGCTCGGGCTTCCCATTATAGAGGAACGGACAGTATATCCGCCACGCTTGACCAAGGCGTCTTGGCAGGTTTGACATATCGGTTATCTTGATGTGATGATTGCATCACGATGTTTTCCTTCACCTTTGTTAGCACATTGTAATTGTAACAATATGCACATTAGGTCAGAAAACTGCCTAAGTAATGCATGCGTTCCGGCCAGGATCGAACCCGCGCATTTGAGTTGGAGATAAGTGCGCTAAGCATTACGCTACCACGACTTCACAGGGTAGATATAAAGAGGAAGTAACAAGAAATTGTCTAGCACCAAACCTATATTAGCTTGAAAGAAGGTTAATGATGCACAAACACACATTTAATAAAATAGACATACTTAGTGTGCCATCAGAGTCCACTTTAGACATAGTTAAAGATTTTTAAATACTGTAAATCACCAGTGCCTAATAGGGGTTAGGCACTGGTGATTTATAGTTTTTAACAGTATTTAACATTAGGCACCACTAAACTAAATCCATCTAGGGATGGATTTAGTTTAGTGGTGCCTAATGGGATTAATATGTCTATGTGTAGAAGAATCCCGAGAATAACTAAGTGATAAAAAGCCTATATTAGCGAAGATTTTTATATAAATATAAATTATTCTTGCACAAAAACAATCAAAACATTAAAAAAATATGTTTTTATTAACCCAAAACTTGCTCTTAAATATCCGCTAAATATAATACTTTGTTTATTGTATGAATTAATAAAGACCGGAAATTCAAAGCGTAACCCTAAAATGTGTATGTTCACGCAACTCATTACATCAAGGCTCACAAAGTTCTCAGCTAAACCTCGACATGCGTGGTAATAATCTGACTGTTATTAAACCGAATGAGCTTCAATCGCGAGGTTGTTTCCCGACGAGCTACGATCAAAATACACTCAAAGGTACCATACAAAAGGTACGAGGGTAAATCCAGTTTAGAGTACTTACTATAAATTTTGTTAACGTTGCAGAATGTCATTTTACGTATTACTTCGAGATTTCTCGCATGAGCTAATATAAAATCGTCAGAGTAATATCGAGCCTTTACCGCTAGTTTATCGTAAGCTACATTTGCATCTAAATAATATTTTTTTGTTGAAAGAAAGAAAGCAAACGTTTATATGCCAAATGCGACACAGACAAAATATAAAATAGAAGAAACAAAATATTTTAGAGTTATATGGCGCAATTCGGCAAATGAAGTTGGCACTCGGTATATTGCTGTGTCGGAAGACATTCCGCCGCAGCACTGATTTTCAGTGCCCACCACTGAATCTACAAATATTACATAGTGACCCGTATAAAAAAAATATTATTTAGTTTAGTCATAGCCAGTACTGGAAAGAAATTTAAATATAGAAATACATAAATAAATAAATAAAAATATTAATAAGAATGAAAAATAAATAGTGAAGTCATATATAGTATGCATAGTGTTTTCATATACATATATCTATAGTTTTATATGCAATTAATTAATTAATTTATATATCTATACACATACACTGTACATAATCTTAGAGTACAACTACTGGTATCGCCAAGTAACCTTCTTTCGGTATATACAAACTTTTCTTTTATTAATTCAAATTCTTTTTTTAAATTTGACGGCGTGTTCCTTTTTTCACACGCTCGTTATAATAATTTCATCTCATGTCATCGTAAATTAAATTAAATCACCCCGCACATGGCAAATATAAAACAAATAAAATAATATAATATAAAACATGCTACACTCGCAATATTCCGCAAACGTTTATATTTCAAAATTACCACAACTAATACCGCTATATGTAAATCGCCGCTTTATAAAGAAATAAATACAGAATACTGCTAAACCTATAACATAACAAAGCTGAAAGTGATGTGGACTGAGGAACAGAGGAGCAGCTGCATTTCATGCCCATTAATCAGGTACTCGCGTGCTCTTCTTTCCACTACCCTCTTCAAAATTGTCCCATTCTCCTTTTTTTCATTATGAAACAGTTTGCTTATCGCTAAACCCAGCGTCGCCGCAACAATTACACATATAAAATATTATTATGAAATGTATTTCGCATTTATAATACTGTAAATGAATAGCTTAAGGAACCATACACTACAGATTGACATGTTGCAAATGGTATTTTAAATTATTTTTTGTTTTAAATCTCTCGATTTTTGGTTCACTAACTACTTGTTACTTGTCACTAACTACTGTTCAAATTCAAAATATCGTTTGTAACAAAAAAAATAGCCATATATAATATTTAAATGTGGAGTTGCCGTTTATCGTAAGATAAACCGGCGGTAGGTTCCCATTTTTGGGGTTCCAAGTTCATCTTTTAGATAGATGGATAGCAAACTGAGACGGATCTTAGCCTTCCTGGTTTTTTTTTATAACCACCCAATATTCACTATAAATCTCAAATAATAAATAAAAGTGCCATATAACCTAACCCTAACTTCATTTCATAAACAAACATAGTTGTTTGTTCATATATGTTTTAACTGTAGTCAGTTCACATATGTTTTATTATATTGCCCTAGATAAGGTTGGTGTAATTTCATACTGACCAGGAAAAGTGATTATTCATGTAGTTTTATTTATATTGCCCACAAGATGCGGGCATTATGTATACAGACTGGTCATTATTCATAGTGACCGAATTTATCAAATTGCCCGTAACATAATATATTTATAGTCAAAGATCGATATGCAGTCTCTTCCCGGAATGACTGGTTTATGGTTTAGCCTAGGTTCGACCAAGACCTTTTGACAAAACCCGCAATGAATTCCAATTTCGGCCTTTCACTAAAGTATTTTTAGTCAAACCTAGAAGTACCTTAGTCAAACGTCGATTCTTACTCCACTTGTTACATGTTTAATGACTGTATAAATTAGTCTCTCCTAGGTTAGTCACAAATTCGTTAGTCAAAGGCAGAAAAACGTCATTTATTTGGACTTTGACTAAGAGTTTATGCCAGACCTGAGATTAGACTAGTCAAACATAGAAGCGCCAGAGCTTCGATGTTTGACTATAACATATATATAAACATTCCGTCAAAAAACAATAAACGGTGGTGAAAACCGTTTAAAAATCCGTTACGTACTTTAGAAGGAGTGTGCGGATAGACAGACAGGCGCAAAAGGAGATTTATTTATACTGTATAAAGATAAACGTTATATAGACCATCATACTCCTAAGGTAAGATCTAGGTTATTTGCAGGTCCTTTCCTCCTTTTTCGTCTTCACTCCTAGCAGTATTTGGCATTCCTTATTATGTAATCATAAGTGCAAATCATTCTTCGGTTTACGACGTTAAGCCACCATTATATGGACCGACAATACAATTATAGAATAGTAAATACTAATTACAAATCAAAGGTGAACGGCCCAGTTAACCGTATCTCTCTTTACCAACCGTTGGGATGAGAACGTGCCGCCGGCGAAATTAAAAGGGATTTGATCTGAATTAAAGGTGTTAAATATTCGTCCGAAGTAGCCGAAGGGTGAATTTTCGTAAGGGTTTTCGTTTGACATCGTAAGGATAGTTACATACGGTCGATTTTTAGTATAGGGATATATTTTAGGGATAATTTTTTTATTGCAGGAGTTCAGCAGACAGGCAGACGGCCCATTTGATGGAAAGCGTTTACCATCGCCTATGGACATTTGAAACACCAAAGGTGCTACAAATACGCTGCTGCTCTCTTAAGGGAGACTGCCTCTCTGCCAAAAAAACTCCGTTCGAGCAAGCGCTTTAGTTCCAAGGAACTCCCCTTACCACCTCCAAGAGTATTTGGATCCTCGGCATTGACATCGCGAACGATGTGAAAGTCATCTTGAAAGCAAGACAAAACTTGCCTGCAAGAAGTTGAGAGAGTGCTAATCCGGTCCAAGCAGTACTGCATATCGAGATAACGCCTTGTACTTTATAAAGCCCAGGAGAGACCGCATATGGAGTGCTGCTCACACCTGTGGCCTGGAGCGCCTGCCTACCAGCTTAATTCCCTGGACTGTATTAAACGTTGAGCCGTTTGCGTTGTTGATGATCCCATACTCACAGACGGTCCAAATATGCTTGGCCTTAGGAGAGCTTTCGCGTCTCTCTGCGTATTCTACAGACTGTATAACGGGGTAGTGTTCCGAGGAACCGTTTAGAATTGTGCCTTCGTCCTCTTTCTACCATCGCACTGCTCACCATCGGTTAGGAGTTCATCACCACTTCCTCGAGCCGCTTCGCTCATGTACGCAACGGTTCTGTAGAACGTTTCTCTTGCGTACCGTGGGGATTTGGAATGAGCTCCCAGCCTAGGTTTTCCCACAGTGCTACGATATGGAGTTTTTAAAAAAAGGTATCATATAATTTCTTCGATGCCGGTAGCGCGTTGGTGACGTTTTTGGTGTTGCAAACGTCCATAGGCGACAGTTACCGTTTTCCATCAGGTGGGCCGTCAGCCTGTCTGCTATACTCCAGCGATACAAAACGGATGTAATTCTAATATAAGTTAGATAATTTTATTTGCAATCTTTAATGACATAGAATAACAAAACCTATAACGTTTTTTTATTTGTTGCCAATTTAATAAAATTTATTTAGATGCTAAATTTTAAAATTATTGTTAGTCATTTACTAATGTAAAAGAAAAACTTAAAATAATAACGTTAGTATTTTTCATTAAAAAAATATTACATTAAAAATACGAAATAATGACATATATTTTTATATGTAAAACATATTTTTTTAGTTTTGTTATGCCTATTAAAGACGAAATCTAGTTTTATAAAATTGTGAGTTTGGCACAGCCCTTATTCAATGTGGATTTTAATATTTTTGAAGAGGGTTTATTTGGAGTCGGTTTCCCGTGAGGATTGGTTATGAGTGCTTGTACTTATCCGTTATAATACAATATTCAATTATATTTCATAGAGGTTTTACGGTGGAGGTATTTTTAAATTAAGGTGGATGAAGAGATTGTTAAGAATTCGTTTTGTAATGTGTCTGATATTTGAAATTAATTGGATAAAAAAGCGATAAAATTTGAGTTACACTTTTTTAACTAACTTTAAAAAGGAGAAGGTTTTCAATTAGACATTAAGTTTGTTACACAATGTCTCCGTCAATTGTAGACTGATTTAATTTTTATTACTGGAAAGATATTGCATACTCTTTCTAGGAGTATTTTTGAAGTGGTGTCATTATCACCCAGCCAGGATTTGACGAGTGGATTCCAGGGAAATCAAGAGCAACCCTCGATTATCATGGGCACGTACAACGTGTTCATATTTTTAGAAAAATATGGTTTGTGTGCATTTAACGTAAAAAACTCTTAAAAATGTAACATACAGATGTTACAGAAATTAAAGTGCATTCAGAGTATAAATGTAAGTTAACTCGAGTACTTCGCTCGTAGCCATCAAGTTTAAAATGATGTATTGATTCATATAACTTACGTGCTTCGTCGCTTAGAATACTAAATTGTTTATAGGAGCATATAGTTTTTAACATAAAAATTGCATACCAGGTACATTAGCACCGCACGCTATTCAGGTCACGACTTAATATCCCGGTGGAGTTATCGCAGAATTTAACATAGTAAATACACTTCGTAATAAAAGGTATAATTTATAACCAAAATCAACACATTAACACCAAAGCGGAAAATTGTTTTAATTTTATAATAAATACTTTCGTATAAAGAATTCGCTCTATAAGTTGGTATATGAGGAGTTTAAAACGATATTAAGCCGATATAAGATATAGTAGCACTGTTTGTAAAAGCGAATCCGCATTTGTTTGGTTTTGGTAAGGTTTCCGAAATGGCTAGTCGCAATAGACGCGACAATAACAAGTTTTGTATGCCTGCCCGTAGAACCGTTCTAATAGCGAAAAGTGTATTCTGCATGACGCCAGTGATATTTAATAAAGTACCCAGATCTATTAGGGATGATAACATAGATTTGTTTAAAAAGAGGCTACAAAAGATATTATTCGAAAAATGCTATTACCACGTGTAAAATGAAAGGAGAGATTTGGGTAAGAAAGTACCAAATATACCAAATATTAACTATTTGGGCAGGGTTTCCCTTTTATTGTTCAGCCTTTGATATAATATTCACACAGCACAGTAAGCAATGTACACCGTCTACACGCCACTACGCCTTTTATACAAAAATACTACCCTACAAAACAATAACATTGCATCATTGCTTAAAATAGCAATTACATCATAGTGTTGCCAGGATCATGAAAACAATTATAATAATTAGTTACTGATGCACTAAATTATCTAGATGATAATTTAGTTGGCTTATAAAATTAACTAACCGGTAGAAAATGGTAATTTAATTATAAATCGAATCATCTGATAAATAGACTAAAAATATTATCTATGTCATATTAATATACACTATGGTTCTCATGACTACTGTGGTGGACATCTTGTAACACATGTGAAAAAATTTCTTGATGACTAATTCTAAATTAAATTTGACAATACATAATATATACTGTTACGAGTTACGTGAATAGATAAACAAAATACATTAACAGTAGTGAGCCATTATAAAATGATTCCTTCAAAGTAATTTTTATCAAAACCTAAATCTGAATTAGAATATTTTTAACATGTAGAATTATGAGTTGCTAATACAAGTTTTCATCCTACATTTTACCCCCTTATTAGTGGTTTTTTAAGACAATAGTTCTATGTTCCTGGTTTATCTATAATATTCTATATTAATATTACAAAGAGGAAAGATTTGTATTTTTGTATTGTTACGAGTTGCAAGACTCAAATTAAAATGCGGTTGGAATTATTATAGAGTTTATTAGAACTATACAAACACGTATAACTCAGGTACAAATATAACTGAATACAACAAGTCCAAACGTAATGCAGAAGGTCGTAATTCAATAAAACGCGCAAAGTCCGTCACTATTAGATTCCCGATTGTAGTACACACGTCTCGCTTTGATCGTGATTCTCGCTCGACTGCCTTCCTCCCTCAATCAGGCTATCGTTTTATCCTGCACAAGTGCAATGTGCCTACTCGGCCACGTGGACCGAATTTCTTAGAATCAGTTTGTACTTTAAAATCCATAACACCTGGTTAATGATTACAATACAACAATAGGCTGTGTCTCTAGAAACGTATGCTAATAAATAAGTAAACAAAAGAAGACGATCATAAAATAATTACAATAGTTTCAATGTTATTAGTTCAAATGCCAACGGGTAATAAATGTGCTTCTACAAATCTGTACGTGGAATTTGTCTTTGACGGCGCTTAGGTTGTAACAATACTTTGACAAACTTCATTATTCTAATATTTCATTTAAACATTTTTGATATTGTATTCTATATGGGATAACTCTGCATTGGACATATTTACATATCTATAATTACTGTATAATTCTGCAAAAAAAAAGTAAAATTAATGTCTGTGGTTTGAGTGGATTACAGTCTGTTTTTGTTAATTAGTTGATTATCAACTTTTATTTACTAATTGCATGCCTGAAAGGGCAAAAACATGTGAAACATAAAATAACATTGTCATCCAATGTTTTTCCTAACCATGTTTTTAAGCAAATAAATTATTTGATTTGATTTATAAGACAGTTCATTTCTGTCTTTCAATTTGGATGAATCAAGCAAAGTTATATGGAACACTTTGCTTGATTCAACAAATTTGAACCATTCGAAGTCATTGAATGCCGTCGTTTCCTCTCAGTTCTGTGTCTTTCAACTAAATTTATTTAATTTAGTTGCCCCGTCTAACAACCGCATTATAGATGGAACATAAACTTAACATTTTTCATTTATCAATATTTTTAAAGCAAGGTGCAATTTTAGAAAAAATTGTATCCCTATTATTGTACCTACGACTATCTATTGTATATATCACAGCAATGCAAACGATACATAAAAATACGCATACAAAAATAACATTCACATATAAATTTTGAAGTGAACAATAAGGTGTTCTTGTACTTATGTATATGTAAGCAGTTTATTGAAATGTCACTGTCAAGAGTGACATATTGTCAATGTCACTCTAGTGAAGCGCCGTGTCTGTGGAGGCGAGGCGGCCATATTAAATAGATAAATTACTTCTTGATGAACGATCGCCAGCGCACCAAGTTTTCGATGAATTGCTATCCATTGCCTTAATCTTTTTATCCGTGCAGGAACGGAGAAATAATACAATTTCCTGCGGCTGGGCGGCCTGTCTGAAGAGACGATAAAACAACCCACAGCCAGGTGATAGGGTATTTGACCTTCTGGGAAAAAATTTGTAGCACCTTTGGTGTTGCAAATGTCAATAGGTGATAGTGACTGCTTTCCATCAAGTGGGCCGTCTGCTTGTCTGCTGAACTCATGCAATAAAAAAAACCATAGTGAATTATAACTTAATCAGTGTAAATGTCAAGAGTGGTAATTGTTCTTTACGCAATAGAGACATTATTTTGTTGGATTAGAAAAGTAAAGTTATTGCAGTTCATAAAAGAAGTGAATTACATAGATATATTCAAAAATATTCATGCCATGCCATAATTCTGATGAATGTGATGTAATGTAATGTGTGAATGTGCGTGTGTGTTTGTGTATATATTTACTTTGCATATTTAATATTATTTATAAACTGCACCACCTCACTTGTATTAAGATCTATCAATCATAAGCCTAGTATTACCTTGACGAGATCGCTTTTTAGCAATAAGGCCGCCCGTTAAATTAGTCTTGATATAATAAGCCAGCTCAATATATCTTTGTATTTTTTCTTTTGTTTCTTTATGCTTTGATGTATACCTATAAGGTTAGTCATCTATCTACATACATACATACATACACATACGTGAGTGTGTGTGTGTGTGTGCGTGTGCGTGTGCGTGTGCATCTGCGCGTGCGCGCGTGTGTTAGAAGTTTGAACGCCAAGACTTTTTACTTATGGATATAGATTTTACTACTTGTGTTTTAGTTTGTTGCTCCTTTAATAATATAACGTTTTAAGGTCGTTTAAATAAAATTGTTTTAGAAATGGTTGTAGACTTAACTTGGTTGTTCAATAAATAATCTGTATAATTCCATTTTTAATCAAAAACGATTAATTTTTATATTGCTTCGTTCAGCAAAGCTCTTAACAAATATATCTCTTACTAAACTGACTCTCTTACTATCTATACCTTTCCAAATTGTGTCTCGAATTACTATTAAAGAATATATATACGACAATATATATTGGAACTCCAACGAAACTTGCGGTTCACGAGTCGTACATGTCCACTGCCAAAACCTTCGCGGTCGTAATCGGACAGGGCCTTCCTTCCGCTTGTACTTGTTCAACGGTTTGTAAAGACATTATTAAATGGCGTAAAGGTTTTTATGGCATTTTATTAGACGTTTACTTGGTACTTTGGCCACGTGGACTTAGATTTATGAACGACAACTTATACAAGAAAATACAAAACATATTTTTTAAAAGTCCAGATGAGTTTGTTGCAGATCACGAATTAAGAAGAGTTTCAGTGAGGTAATAAGCGTATACTGTTTTGTCGTATTTAGCTACGGAACCATATGAAGCATAATCAATAATACCCCATATATGAAAATGTAATCAATGGATTGTTTAACGTATATAATTATCATTGGCGTGAATGTATTTATTTTTTGCTTTTTAATTACTCTTGAAGTACGTTTATTTTTAACTAAATTTTTTTAATTTTCACATCTAAGTTACGTATATGGAATCCAATTGTAATGACATCTATATTTAACTGTTCTGGAAGCTGTATCGAATCCAATGCAAAAAGTGATCAAAAACGGTTCAAAAACAAAAAAGTTATGGCTAAAGATAAATATAAAAGTAAGATATAAATATTGACAAGACGAATTGAGAAACTCATCCATTGTTGAAGTCAGTTAAAAAGTATTTTATATACCTCATAATAACATATCAAAACGTACTCAATAGATATTATGCCGACCAAATTTCTTTTAAAATATTTTTGATAAATATTTGATCGGGACACGTAAGTTTTATGACTTTGAAAGCTATGGATATTATCAAATATTTTTTTTGTTGCTGGAGTACAGCAGACAGGCTGATGGCCCAACTGTGATAGAAAGTTGTTACCGTCGCCTATAAACATTTGCACCACTAGATATTACCAATGTGCTGTCGTACTCGTAGATGGGACCGAAACCTGGGAACTAATGCCGGAACACAACTCAAGGTTGTTATGGCGGCATACTCTAAACCAGGGGTGTTAGCCATCCAAATGGGCAAATACCCTACCAAATGGCTGTTGGTTGTTTCGTCGCCTCGTACGAAACGCCCCCGGCCGCAATATTAGTATTCTTTCCCTGTTCCTGCACGGATAAAATTGAATTCAATACCACAGTCATATAAAATTACTTGATCTCACTGATTAACAGACAAACGCACAACCCAAACTACTGGGAACAGAACCGTGAAAGTATGCATGTGCTAGATTTTTGATTGGGTAATATATAAAAATATACACACATTTAATATTTAATACATATATTGGCAAAGCATTTTATTGACTTCACAACATTGAAAGATATTTTACTGTAAGATATTTCTATTAAGCGCAAGTTAAATCAAAAAGGTCGTAATTACATTATTTATTTCATAGAATACAAAGACTTTCTATGCTAATAATAACATAACAAGAATCTTATAACATAACCTACGTACTACCTACTGCTGGTACTACGTATTATCTAGTACCAGCAGTCACCATATATTAGCGGTAACCGCTAAATTATATTGAACAGCGCTTTCGCTCTGTTCGACCGACGAACGTAGAATGCCCCGTATTAAACGATTTCATCTCCTTTTATATTGTTGAACCAACAACGCAGTATCCACATTTTAGCAATCTTGTAATTTAAAACTTATTATAAAGGTTATTAAAAATCCTAAAAACATTTAATAAATACTTAACAATATAAACCTTACCATATAAATACAATCCAGTTCTTGTTAGGCTACAACATACTACTTACTTAATAAATCAATTACAGGTATTTTAAGAAAAACGTAAGGACCCTCAATTTAAAGTCACAGTGTGTCTTAGCACGGCAAATACCTAACTTCAGTTATTGAATGCCTTCATATTACCTATTACATGCGAGTTCTTTCTATGCCGTAGGTTGTAACACCCCCCCCCCCTTTTTTTAACAAAGTAAAAAGAGATTGGCTGGTCTCTTTTAACCCCATATGGATCTAGAAATATATATATATAAAAACATACATATAAGAGCAAAGAGTATATGGATACTCTAAAAATTTTCCACCATTAGAATTATAATTATAAAGAAGTCTATTATAGAATTTCTTTTTGGTTTGATTGGCTGTGATAATATGTCTAGTGATAGGTATCCTACGTTGTGTATATAAATATTGTAATAACTCAGTTCTATGGAAATTTGTCTAAACAAGGAAATCATTTAAAAGTTCAGAAGTTGAAATATCATACCCAGTATTAATGACGGATTGTGATTAAGTATTAGATTTACCAAACTACTTGCCTATTTTTAGTTACCTATAACGAAACTAAGGTGAACGGAATAGTCTGCTTCCGACTACCTTCCTATACCTATAAATATAATATATTATTAATAAGAATTTGATTGATTAGATTTTAATATTAGAATATTATGAGTATATAATATGTATGTAGAGATGCGTGTCTATGTATTGTGTAATAAATATATTACGTATAACTAAATATAATACAAGTGTAGTATATGTAAAGTATATATGTATGTGTGTATATATGTAGTTATGTAATATGCATGTATAATACGGTGGGTAATTTTACTTATTATATTAAGATGCGAAGTAAAAGTATTTTTTATACAAATTTAATATAGGTATTATATAGACGTTTGTGTGATTTTAATGGTTATGAACTAAGAGTGTAGTGAGTACATAAATAGCGTAATAGAATATAAAATTATATAGATTGGGAAGGATTTAATTAATGAAGATTTAATAAAAAGGTATAATAAACCCAAAATTTCTTCCACCCGGGTCAAGAAGTGATCCCTCACAATCACTTTTTATTATACCTTCTGGATAAGAAAGGAACTAGTAGATGAACCAATCCCAAAAATATATCCTTTAAATATTATGTGAGTCATTTAGACCGATAATCCAGTTCGGTTAATGTGTGTGTGTAAGGCCAGAATTGGGTTTTGAGAGTGCCGAAGCAACTCACAAAAATACATATCGTCCTTTCGGTACTTAGTATCGTAATACTGTCCCATGAGGCTATCTAGAATAAATAGGCTGTCTTTCTGTAAATAGAATTTAGACGCCGAGTAATTAGTAATATAGAACTCAGGTGGGAAGCACTTACTAGTCACGCATGTATTGATTTGAGATATAGGCCACGAAGACGAGCGTTTTACCAAACATTTCAGATCAGCATTTAAATGACTAACAATAATTTATTGAAAGTGCCAATACGCAACTTTCAAAAATACATTGTAAACATGTCAGACGGTTCGAATATTACGAACGTGCACTGTGAGTTACTATGTCTAGGCCAACTATCTATTAAAGAATCATCGACCATAGTTAGACAAGTAAGCTATATCAGCGCTCAAGCAGATACACCGCTGACGAACACAAGTATTATATAATTTAGTTACAATATAAAATATTGGCTCATTCCACAGTATGAGGATAGGAAGGGTATAATATGATACCATTGGCATAACCTTACCTTTTAAGTGTTTTACTTTAGGGCAAATAACTATCAATTGAAACAGTCATTTGAATGAGAGTTAATCCCACTGATAATCAACACAGGAAGGCAGGCATTCAATGCCGAACTGAATTTAACAGTTCATTAGTGAGTCATTTTTACCTCAACACAGTCCAAGTCAAACTAGACCAGACAAAAAGAGTCGTTTACTTAAGCAGACAGGACAGTTAGAGCACTGACTCGAGGCACTTTCTGGTAACAAACCATTCCGCCGCATTTGTCTAATCGACGTTTGCGAACGACCTATGTGTAAAACACAAACTGTCGAATGAGAATGTCACGATAATAAATATCGTACCCAGGTAGGCAAGAATCATGTACTATAGCTACGATGTACAATTCTCAAGAACTAATCGAGCTATCTGTCCATTTTACCAAGCACTGCATTTATAAGGTAGAAATGACTAAACAAGAACTTGTAAGTCAAAACTAGAATAAATATATATAGGGCCCTCAACCCTGATTCAATTTAAACTGGCATCCAGACTTGCTATCTTACTCCAGCTCCACTTTTGTACAATTCTCAATTATTTATTTGTATCTTGAAAACATTAGCACGCATATCATCCTTCACGAAAACAAGTCAACAGACCTTGATAAAGGAATAAATTTCATTTAATAATGTACAGTACAATTAAGTACATAATTTATAATTATAATTTATTCATTTATGTTATGTAGTACACATATGCATACATAATTTATAAAATGTTAGAATAAGTGTTATATAAACGCTACTATAATTTTTATGATATCAAATGATTTCGACAGGAAACAAAGACCAGTAACTCCGTATTTATCGTTTTATTAATGACGCCCCATAGACTTATTTAAAGTAATGGAACCAATATTATAAACGTGGATTTTTATTCAACCTTAAAGATATAGTTCGGTCAAAGATGTTAGAAATACGTATATCAGATCATAGTGTTTTGAATAAATAGTCAACGTTATTTATAACATTACGATGTACAACTGATCATATAATGAATTAGTAATAATTTTGAATAATATATTCATTCATATAGCTTAAACGTAGGATTGCTCAGCTTAAATAAATCATTATAGAATATATTTTAATACATCTAATAAAGAGATCCTCGGCTATTTTGAATTAGTATAAAATTACGTACATTACTCCACCTGAAATTCAATTGAAAAATCCTGCTTATACATAACTCCGTAGATCCCAGACGAACTCTATTCAACCACCTATATAAAAGCAAACAACTATTAGCAATATGACTAACATGCTAGTCCTCGTCATTAAACGGGGACTCTATTACTCACGTAACCGCTACTATTATTTCAGAATTTTGATGACTGGAATGCGCCTAACTGGAACCACTTTTAATCTATCGATCTCCGCACAGATCGAACTAACAATACGGACTACTCATTTCTAAAACTTTGACGTCTATATAATTTTATTATAGAGAATGATTTATCACGAGATTATTAATTTATTTGTCGAATTGAATCAAAACTGCTACTAATCTAGTGCTAGTTAAGAATTAAATAATGAATTAAATGAACCCCAAAATCTTTAAATCACGTAATGATATGATTTTATGTGAAAGTTAAAATCAACCGACAAATGTAACGATGAAACTCTAACAATACATTACTACTGTTTTTGTTCTAGAGTCCCACTAGTATATTTTACCAATTAAGGACGTCTATTCTCATTTAATTCCGCCCCCTTTTTTGTCTACGCTTGAATTAGAAATTCAAAAATCAACTAAAACTAATAGGACATTAATCATTAATAGAATCTATCTTTAACTATTACTATTTAAATAATAAATAACAACACTACAACTTCGTTCGCGTAGCTCAACGGCGTACCCGGAGCTATATTGCGACCATGTGATCCAATACTAAGAACCCGATGGATCTCAGACTTGGCAGCGAGGCTTCGACCTCTGAACGACGGATAACACAATTGTCAAATCTTCAAGTAAAAGTCGCGATTTCACGCTTCGAAAGACTGTCTAGAATTCTTCACGAGAGTCTCTGTGTAAGTCGGTCTGAAAATCTGTCAGAGTTACCCCAAAAGTCTGTGTAAAAGTCTATACAGGAACCTTCGTGAATCCTCGTTGAAAGTCCCCCTTTTCGATCTACTTCGCGATTTCCTCCCCGTTTTCGACTGTGTCGCAAGCTTTTATTCTCAAAAATCCTGCCACCATCACTTCCAATAAAGGGGTGTTCTTTCATTATTTGGACCGCCCCTTTCAGCGATCCTTGATTGCTTTAGCGTTATTTGTAAATTAGACCTATTTGGCCTTAGTTTAAGAGTGTTAATTAATTAATTAAATATGATTGAGAAATTATCGATCAATCGATCTATACTGCAAATGCAAATATGTGTCTTAACTGTGTTACTATAAGATTCAGATCAGCTAACACTCAATAATGATCAATTGCTTAGAACCAGTAGATTCCTATCGTCATTTCTTTACGCCCTGACTATGTTTTAAAGTATGTACAATTGTAAATTAAATTTCAATAGAATCATACACATTATTAGTTTTGGTTTTAAACTTTAGTATTCCTTACTTGTTTTCTTTAAAGTACAAAAGTTTTTATTACATAAGTACATTTTTAATAAATTATAGTTCAAAATAAAATTCATAAGCATGGTGGATCCGTTACAAGGTGCGCAATAGGAAATTATTTTTGAATTTTCAACCTCTTAGAGTGTGAACTTTGTATGAAAATCCATCATTTTCAAGGTAAGAATGATTAAATGATATATACCTGCTTTTGGCTAGAATATGTCGATGTTTTTAGATGAATTTCTAAAAACGTCGACTCCTAAGGTGATTAAAAAGGTTTAAAAAGTTTGTTCAAACTTAGACTTTTTTTAATCTACATAAGCGACTCCGCGAACAACAGTTATATAGCACATAAAATGTTTGCTACAGAATAGTAGATAGAGTGCACGCGTAATTATGGATTCAGCCATTAAACCAGAACAGTGGGTTGTTAATCATAGTGCATGCAATTTTAGATAAGTGCACCGCCCACGGTACGTAGTTAAGTTATTTACAATCAATTTCCTAGTCTATTAAACATGTGGAAATGCAGCAAGCAAGAATAATTTATGTCGGAAAGTAAATTTTTAGTTCTATCTTTTTTCTGTTCCACCTACATCGCCAGATTAGTTATGAATTTATTTTAAGCTATGTTGCTTGGAAGCGATCGCCTTTGGCTGTTGTTTTATCAAGAAGTATTGTAGTGATGCGTTTTGTTTTTATAAATGTTTATTTTAGTGAGCAATAAAGTACTATATGATGAGAACAGCCTATAAATGTCTCACTGCTGGGCTCGGGCCTCCCGCTATAGGAGAACGGACAGTATACCCGCTACGCTTGTCCGTGGCGGCTTGGCAGGTTTGACACATCGGCTATCTCGATAGGCAGATTCCATCACGATGTTTTCATTCGCCGCTGTTAGCACGTGGTAATTGTAACAATATGCACATTAGGTCAGAAAGCTGCCTAAGTGGCTCATGCGTTCCGGCCAGGATCGAACCCGTGTCCTTTGATTTTGGGACCCGTTCGCTAGCCATTACGCTACTACGACTTCGCTTGCTATATAATCTAATCTAATCTAAATTTTTAAGAATGTAAATAATTTTAATATGAAGATCATGACTAAGTCCAGTTTATCTGATGTATCTAGATGTTGTTGTAGATACAAGAATAGGGCAGTAGACAGTGAAATCAAATGAAATACTTTTTATCATCTTACAACATGACCAAGCCTCTCTAGACTGTTCGACCACAGTAAGTTATGACGTCATTTCTGTAACGAGGCCAATGGCTTATTAATTTTATTGATTAAAAAGTAATTAAAATTATTTATATGACTATTATTTTAAGTGTGATGATGACAAGGTACTTTAAAGCCCGCTCTTCTATATGAACATTGCTTTCGATTTGTTGAGAAATGTGTCATCTACCTAATTCCTATTTAGAACACTATTCATTAACAACACGACATTAGAAATGATTATCGCCTGTAAAATTGAAATAACACGGCTTTTTGAGCTCTCGTATATTCGCGAAACACTCTTTAATTTAAACAGATTAAATTAATTTGGCTCCAAGCATCGATTTTTTGCATATATGGGTCAACCAATGCAAAAAAAAACTGCACACAGATGATATAAAATGGCCGGGGTAAAAAGTAAATATTCTTCATACATTATACAAATACTGAGTGCAATGAACACGCTAGACAACAACTCACGACGACGTAAGCATTCATTGTACTTTATTTTTATTTCAGAAACTTTTTAATTAATACGGTCGTATAATCACAGTTATAGTATTGTTACAACTCAGATCCCGACACACACAAAATCCACCTGCATATCTGAAACAAAGCACATTTATTACCCGTCGGCATTTGAACTAATAACATTGAAATTCATTTATGCTTTTATATATATATATATATATATATAAACCTTCACTGAAAATTTAACTAAATGATGGTAAAAACCATTTAAAAACACGTTGCGAGGTTTAGGTGGAGTTAGCGGATATACAACTCTGATTTATACTATATAGAGAAGATATATTATATAAATGTAAAAGTGTCTCCGTTCGTTGTTAATATTATGTTTTCACGACGGCCTTCAGCGGCTGAACGGTTCTTAATGAAATTCAGTAAAAATATATAACACTAGCGGTTCCGGCAGACATTGTCCTGCCCTGAAATAGTAAAGATTTATAACCCGATTCCAGTGCCACCTACAGGGTTTAATTGTCAATCTAAACCATCCCCGGACCTACTTAAAACCATATTTTTTACATCTTGGGTTATATTATATAATATTTTCTTTATTTTTCGCGACTTGTATACATAATAAAACTACGTTACTACGTACGAAACGTTGGAATAACAAAAATCAAATAAATTACCGCGCTTAAAACCGTTAAAACATAGTTTTATTATATTGGGTTATATTAATTTGGGATAATGTAGCATTCTAATGGTGAAAGAATTTTTGAAATCAGTCCAGCAGTTTCTGAATCTATTCGTTGCAAACATACAAAAATACAAATCTTTACTCTTTGTAATATTAATATAGAATATTATAGATAAACCATGAACATAGCTACTGTCTTAAAAAACCACTTTTAAGGGGGTAAAATGTAGGATGAAAACTTGTATTAGCAACTCATAATTCTACATGTTAAGAATATTGTTACGAGTTACGGGACTTGAATTAAAATGCCGTTGGAATTATTACAGAGTTTATTAGAACTATACAAACACGTATATAACACAGGTACAAATATAACCGAACACAACAAGTCCAAACGTAATGTAGGTCTTAATTCAATAAAACACGCAAAGTCCGTCACTATTAGATTCCCGATTATAGTACACACGTCTCGCTTCGCTGGTGGTTCTCGCTCGACTAACTCCTCCCTCAATCAGGCCATTGCTTTATACTGCACAGATGTAATATTTACGCCCGGCTGCGTGGACTGAAGTTCCTAGAATCAGGTTGTACTTTAAATCCGTAACACCTGGCTAATGATTACAATACAACAATAGGCCATATGCCAATGAGTAAACAAACGAAGATGACCATAAAAGAATTTCAATGTTATTAATTCAAATGCCGACGGGTAATAAATCTGCGTTGTTTCAGATATGCAGGTGGATTTTGTGTTTGTTGGGATCTGAGTTGTAACAATACTATAATGCTTACGACGTTGTGAGTTGTTACATATATAATATATATAAAAGAATTAAATAATTTTTTATGTAAGCAAAATAGAAATACTTTCTAGAGCTTGACCCGCGGTGTAACCTCAGGGAAAACTCTAGTTAGTAAATAAGAATTGATCAACGTCCAACACCGTGAAGAGAGAACTAACATATTATATGGTATAAATTACTTTTAAGTTTTATCTATTATTATATGAACGTATGAATGCACAAGGTGAGAAATGAGTACATAAGGGGATCCTTGAAAGTTGCACCCGTGACTAAAAAATTGAGACGTAGAAGATTAAGATCGAATGGGCATGTAATGAGGAGCAATGAAAGTCACGTGACAAAAAGAGGAGTGTGAAGAGAAAAGACATATTGTGCCGACCCCAAATAATTGGGAGAAGGTGAAAGAAAAGAGAGATGAACGTATAGATTAAATAAAAGAATATATTGGCTATAACGTGGCCTTAAAACTATTGACGTGCTTTAGCTACGACAGCACAAACGTTTTAGCTCTCTAGCAAATAGTGCCTTCCCTCGCTTGCATAATAGGTGCACTCGCTAAACACTTTCAAATAGCTTTGCCAAAGCTGAATATTTTTCTGCATATTCTTATGATTGTTTGTAGGCAAACGGTGCATCTGTGATGGTAAGTGGATACCGTCCCATCTGCAACATTTAGGGAGCCAATGTGTTGCCTACTTCGTTGTCACTGTAGATATCTGTTTGGTTTGGTTTGCTTTGGCAATAGTAGATTGTTACACGAGAGGTGAAAATGACCTAATTATGTGTGGGATGGTTTGGCGTAGCGAGGGCACTAACAGTTCCAGTGCCTTTCACGCGAGGTTAACACTTTGCTTTTCATTTCGAATATAAGGAAAGTAAATAAAAACTGATTAGTTAAACAAAGAACTACTTCTCTAATGAAATCAGGTGTTAAATACATATTTAAATCTGATGAGCTCATTTAACCCGTCACATATGAAACGTCAGGTAATTATCTTTTTCTACCACTCGGTATTTTTTGTCACTGATGACAGTAAATATTTAGCTCAAAATAGTTAATTAAATAATGAATTATTATTTAATTTACATAAATTAGAGCTAAATATTTACTGTCAAAAGTGTTCAAAAAGGTGAAAAGTAATTTATAAGTATAAAATGATGTTACAAAATTGTTAATATTGTGACGAATAACGCGTAGCTGAAATTCTTCCCCTTAAAAAAAAGCGCGTAGTTTTCGCCTTAGCACAAGAATGATCCACAAACAAAGTAACACGAAAGAGCAGGATAGAAATATAGGGCCAAACAAATGTTAAAATGAGATAGATATACTCGGGAAGAAACTGGAATAAATTCGTAGTAAGTAACAAGGACGGGAATACTTGTGGGGTAAGGATAGACATATAGTTGAGTGATGTAATAGGGTTCATTCTAGATTGTTGAACGGATATATAAGCGCGACAATCTGCGCACGGAGGCAGACTCTACTTAGCTCTAGGCTAAAAGGGATAAAAGGGCCTTCAGACTGCGCGACAAAGTTACGGTGGAGCATCAAGACGTGAGTGAGGCTTCAAGACTATTTAATCACGAGACATCAGAACGTCGATTGCACGGATCGGGACGTGAGTCAATTGAGAAAAGCGTTTGCATAATTTGAGAAGGTTTTTTTATTTAATTAATTTTTAATTAAATAAAGGCAGTTTCTCATTAGATCGGTGTTTCCTTCCAATCTCGGTACCCACAGCACGTAACAATATTTTTTATTATAATTTATGGCGCGACTTCAGTCGCATGCATTGTCTATGGTTCGCACAGGTTATAAATTTAGTGACAGTAGGGAAAACCATTTCCCAGGGACGAAAAGTACTGCTTTCTCTGTCATCAGAAACTCCAAGCGTACTTTCAGAATATGAGGAATGAAAAAATGATTTCCACACGTTGTACACTTCTTTACATAGTATATAACAAAATCGCTTTCCGCGTATTTATGTCTGTAAATTTGTCTATATATCAGCTAACTCCTAAACCACGCAACGGATTTTTATACGGTGTTCACCATCAGTTAGACAATTTTGACTGAAGGAATATGTACATAAAAAAACCTACTTAAATGTTTAAGTAAGTAAAATAGAGTTACTTTCTAGCGTTTTCCTAGCAGCGTAGCTAGTTAGGTAAAAGAGAAAGCACTACGTACAGTGCATGACTTCCAAGTGTTGAGGAAGTGTGGATTTTCTGTTTATATTAATATAAGCTTCACAGCTAATTTCATTGTCAATAGAAACCCCATGACTCTGTGGCAAACCTTTTCGCTCATTGGTCACTCGGGCAAAGATGAGAGTATTGACTATAGTCATTACTGCTGTACTCCTGCACCGACTCGTCTACTGCATCATATTACCTTGTTCGCTTTTATTATTCAATATTATACGTTCATACATACAATATTGGAAAATAAAAGCAAACACATCTCAAGAACAATTTATCCTTATACTTTACCTCTTCGTGAATGATTTAACAAACTCTGAAACGTATGTATTCGCATAAATCTATATTTTTTAACAAAAGGCTAAATGTTGATTTTATATCCTTAACTTGGGGAATGCCTCCTGACCCTATCACTATTTTTGCAAGTGACTTAACTTATTTTTATATACTTACATATCTATACGTATGAATACTACTTAGTTTTCAGATATTTAATGATATATATTTAGGCGATATGTCAACTGATTTAAAGGAATAAAATTAATCTGTTTCGTTTAAATCAGTTGACATATCCGTTTTATATTTGTGTAAACATAGATGACACAAGACATGTTTGCACATATTAACTGTGCAATTTTAAAACCTAGGAACTATCATTGTTTTTAAATTTTAAGTTGATACACTGTGCACGCCAAACAATATCGCTTCTAATAAACTTAATAAATAATTTTTAAATGATAATATCATTAAAGTTCTTTACATTTTTTGTATTATTGTATGTAAAATTTCGTAGAATGCACTTGCTAAATTTTAAAATTGCACAGATGATATATTAGTCACATAGTTCTTGTTATAACAAGATTTATTTAATTAATTATTATCATTTATTAATTATTATCATTTATTAATTATTTCTGTTTCAATATGGCCTATAAGTAAGATCCATTATTGGCTTATGTGCTGTTGTAAAATGTACGGATATTTTTGTGTCTCATCCTTTTATTTACTTAAGTTTTCGCGACTAATACACGTAATTAATACTACGTTTTAACTATTTTAAGCCTGGCATTTTATTTTTATTTTGTATAGTTTCTTCCGTGATCATGGCTAATGTAAAATAAAAATCAAATAAAATGAAACTGTAAAAATGTAATTTTAATTACCGGCAGGTAATCTATTAGGAAATTAGTTTCACCCGATGTTAACGCCGACCTATTTGGTCACCGCCTCTTTGTTTACTTTTTTTCTTTCGCCGCATCCGTCACTATGTAACGTGATATAGTCTACATCTGATCGCTGAACGCACCGCAGCTTCCGTGCAAACCTCGCCGCGTTTTGTGTGTTGTGCCGCATTGTACACCCGCTTTATCAACCCACACGCTGGAAAGGTGCACGCTGTATCGTTCCAGCTGGTCCACTTATCGAAGGAACCGCAAGACGCGAGGTAAGGATCACGAGGAAGAAGTGCCTGCCGCTGCGAAGACCACATCGATCGTAGCGTGTCTGATTCGGCGACCTATGCTGTAAGTCCTTTCCTTCTCTTCTACCCCGCTCTCGCCCGCACACACACCCGATAGACAATGTCGTCAAATAATATAAGTGATATTTAGCACATGCTTCACAAACAATTTCCTCCCGTATCAATCATTTACTTTATGAAGGCCATTTGAAACCGTAACATTTCTGGTATATCGCTCAAGCATTTTATTACCCAGCCATTTCGGGTGTATGAGGTATTTTTATAGTCATACATATAATACGATTCCAATCGTAAACTTGCGATAACGTTATGCATAGATAATTGACAACTAATATCTATCATAAATATTAGATTTATGATTACTGCATGAAGATGCCTTAGTATTTCAAATCGTCTCTGCCTAATCCTCAGGGAAACGCGTGATAAAAGGTATTGAATATTTTAAGAATATTCAAGAAAAATAATTATTATATATGTAGAACCACTTTGTCATCATTTTCTACTTTTACATATAAAAATCAATTGCTGTTCGTTACACTGGCTAAACCTCTAAAACGGCTTGACCGATTTTGTGTGTATTTGTATGGTTTATATTCAAAATTAGACGCCGTCGGTGGCGCACCAATCGGGTTGTAGATTTTTATTTATTCAGGGCAGGACAATGGCTGCTGAACCCACTAGTTTTTAATATATTTAATTAAAAACGTCGACGACATTCGTCATATTCATAATTTACTATTTTTTAGAGTTACAAAGCCAAATGGTAAAAACAGAGAAAGTGTTGGACCTGTATGGATTATGGACACACGTCAAGTCCATTTTTATACGTTGTTTTTATAAGCAGAAGCTCAATTTCTAACAAATAGGAAGTAGGTTTAATTTAATTACTATAATATATATGTATTCTATAGAACTCATTCCTTTCTATAGGATTCTCTGCAAGACGAACGAAACTATAAGGTTTCTGTACCACAGTCGTATATGTTATGTATATGAATGTAAAGATAATGAAAAAAAAATAACTTGTAGGGATATTTACACTAGAAAGTACTATCTGTCTTTAAATAAATATGTCTAATATATTAAACATTCATTTATTTATCTATTGTTAATATAAAATGCTTGTTATGTATAATGTTAATAAATATATTTATTTAGATAATTTCGTATATACGTATTGTTACGAGTGCGGGACTCGAATTAAAATGCCGTTGGAATTATTATAGAGTTTATTAGAACTATACAAACACGTATAACACAGGTACAAATATAACCAAACACAATAAGTCCAAACGTAATGAAGAAAGTCGTAATTCAATAAAACGCGCAAAGTCCGTCACTATTAGATTCCCGATTGTAGTACACACGTCTCGCTTGTATCGTGGTTCTAGCTCGACTGCCTTCCTCCCTCCATCAGGCGATCATTTTATCCTGCACAAATGCAATGTGCCCGCCCGGCCACGTGGACCGAATTTCCTAGAATTAGCTTTTACTTTAAAATCCGTAACACCTAGCTAATGATTACAATACAACAATAAGCTATTCTCTAGAAACGTATGCCAATAAATAAGTAAACAAAAGAAGACGATCATAAAAGAATTACAATAGTTTCAATGTTATTAGTTATTAGTTCAAATACCGACGGGTAATAAATGAGCTTCTACAAATCAGTACGTGGAAATTGTCTTTGTCGGCGACTTTGTGGTAGGTTGTAACAGTATATATTGGTATTCTATAAATGTGTCTGGATCTATACATACATACATTAAATTTATAAATTAGTGTTAGTATGTATATTTAAATTGTTCAGTCCTATCTTTTTTCTGCTCCACCTACATCGCCAGATTAGTTAAGAATTTCTTTTAAGCTAGGTTGCTTGGAAGAGATCGCTTTTAGCGATAAGGCCGCCTGTTGTTTTGCCAAGAAGTATTGTAATTGTGCATGCTGTTTTTGTTTATTTTGGTGAGCAATAAAGTATTATCTATCTATCTATCTATATTTATGACTTTCAAAAAAATGTTCTCCCGATGGAATTTAATTACAACAAAAAACTAGCCTTTCTATTAATTGAATACTGCATTACATAGATAATATAATTATTCAAATGAAATGAAATAAAATCTATACATCTGAATACGTTTTATAATTTGACCTGAATACATTTAAGGATTAAAATTCTTCAAGCCTTTAGTTGTTGTGTTGCAGAAACGTTTTTAACTGAGTACAAGCAATTTTTATACTGACAGCATTTTAGTCCTTTCAATGGTCCGATGTAATCCAATTTACGTGGTGGACGTTGCCGCGAGTTTCATTTGTATTCGATTTTAAAGTACGGCCACACTTGTGTTGTTTTGTTGCGTTATTTATTATACCTATTTAGTGGCGAAAATATTAGATAGCAATAAATGTCTCACTATTGAACTCAGATCAGTTTAGAGGAACGGACAGTATACCCCTCATGCTTGGCGAAGGCGGCTTGATGACTTCTAGTCAATAATTTCGATCTGCAGGTTTTCTAAAAAAAAATACTTTTATATATTTGTTCTTGTAAAAATATACACATTAAGGACTAATAAAAATATACACTCCAAGCTATCATTTACTATTACTAAAACATATAAATAATACAAATTATAGGAAAATATATCATGTTTGAAGGTGTGCAGTTATTTCATAAATTACCAAACGAGTTAAAATAAATATAAACTTTTCAAAAGTAAGGTTAAAAATCTTTTATTAAAATAAATCTCTATTAATATTATAAATGCGAAAGTAACTCTGTCTGTCTGTCTGTTCCGTTTTCACGGAAAAATACTGGACCAATCTAGCTGAAACTCAGTATGTATATATATATAATTTTTTTCGATGCCGAGGATGAACATAAGATACTTTTTATCCCGAAAATGGGATAGTTTCCAGGATAAAAATATATTTGTCTCTCTGTTTGTTATCCTTTTATGGAAAGACTATTGGACTGGTGTAGCTGAAACTCGGTACATATGTAATTTTAATACCGAGGGTGGCTAGGGGATATTGTTCATCCCGAATAATGGGATAGATTTATGTAAAGATTATCCCGGAAACTAGAATAAGTTTTTTGATTTTTTCCATTTCGTCCACTTGGTCCACTTGGTCCATATTATCCATGTTGTGTATTTTTTCAAGTTTTGTCATTTATGTAGTTTACAGATAGACGGGGATGGTATAGTTTGCGATATAAAATGAAGCGAATCTTCCGGGGGCAAATACATAAAAAATTAATACTATGTAACCTGTACCGCCTGCTCTTTAAACAAGAGATACGCACTAGAGGTTGACAGCCGCGGGGTAAACTCTAATATAAATATAATATAATATATATAAAATAAAACATAATTAAACATATCTAGTAACATTTAACGAAAACTACATAGCACTACATTAGTGTTAAAATTTACGAGTACATTGTATTAGTTAATAATTATTTTTAATCGCATTGTAAGTGAACTAAATGTTCTTATGGGAAATAAAGTTCTTTAAAGACAGGTTTTATACATATCCATTTATTACGCCACTGTTTCATTTGATAGATTTGATTTGATTTCAATTTTAATTCTAAGTATGTATACCAAACAAGAAAATAGCAGAAGAGAGAAAATGAAGGAATTTTGATTACAGACTACAATATATATGTATATGGGTTTATTAATAAATAGTAGAAAATAATGACTCGGCAGACACATACATTGTATGTCCCTAAGCTAAACAAGTTACGCTTGTATGAATAATGTACAACCGGCTATTATAGGCTGATCCCAAACACCATAGTGTACGTCCAGGAATTGATCTCGGGATCTTAGGGTTTCAGTGACCTTTTTTTGATGTCGCTGGGTAGGATCCATTTACGCAACCCCTCAGAGATTTACGAGAGGTGTGTGGGTTCTCGGAGTTAATTTTGTATACATCTTTACGGAGGAAGAAGTTTTGATGTCAGCTGCCGGACTGTCCATTAACCAACCCTACCAGCATCCCTCCGCGTCTTTGTAAGGTGCCACGGGATCATAGTCAAATCGCCGCGACACTTCGACGAATACCGTCGAGGTGCCGCTAGGACCAGAGGACTCTACGAACCTAGACGTAGTTCCCCAGTTCCACTACGGGAAGTACGCTAATTGTGCGTTTCAGTTACCTAGACGAGCAAAAGCTTAGCCTAAACAACCACAGATGCCGTCAATTATAATATATCGTAAAAATCAAAGGGCTTAAAGCGGTCGCCTTTGGAAAATTGCTTAGTTAAATTAGCAATTATAGATATACTGGTAGGTTTAAAATAAAGTATTAAGTTCCACTTTTGTTTTGATACTTGTCATGTTCATACAAGTCTGCGATAACGACCTCTTTAGGTACTCAGAGCATAAGTTAGGTATTCAATATGTCTCCTCCTTCTGTGAGCACGTTATGTTTGTGAAAAGGAGGAGGGGGAGCGGGAGCGTGAGCGGACCTCCTTGCTCCGCTCCCCTCAAAGGAGGACGCACTGGCACCGGAGGGCGGATATCGACCGCCATTGGGGTATAGCGGTTCTCACTCACCTGCACATGCCATCGAGATGAGAGCGCGAGTGTTCCGCGCGCGCTCATCTCTCTTCCTGTGGGGCACGTTACAAACCGCCCCACGCCCCGAATAGACCTAGATGATGCCGGGGGACAAAATAAGTCTCCCGGCAATGGAAGAGGCCTGTGTGTGAGGAACACGCCTGCCAGGGCACGCGGAGCTGGGAATCCCATTTACCCGTAGCCCTGTCATAAGGCGCAGGACGGAACACCCAGGGGTTTTAGTGGGTATCACTATCTGGGGAGTGGCAATAGCGTGACACCAGTTCTGACTGGCGACTGACATCCCAGATCTAGCGAATCCTAGACACGGATCGCGAATTATCCCCCCAGACTTCTGTGCCTGTTGCGGCTTAGTCCTCAAACGGATTTCCACTGGCTAAAAAAAAAGGTATTCGATATAGAAATAAATAGAACAAAATGTTTGCAAAAACATAGAGGAAAATCGCGTGTGTTCTAACCAATAAACATGTGTGTAGGCACTCTTAGATACTTCACTACGGACTATTTGATTTGATTTCAGCGTTTGGAGCGACGCTAGCGGTAAACTGTTTTTGGGGAATAGTCCGCGAGTTACATGTGTGAAAGGGAATTCAACGGGAAAATTGACTGTTCCAGATAAATTTGACAGTAGTTTCCTGGTAACGATACATGAGAGCTCAACGACAAACCTAGGTTTATTTTGTGTTTATTTGATGAAAAATAAATGATTGTATTTTAATATCATTTTTATTTGGTATGAAATAGTGAAATTAATAGCAAGAAGTATAATCTAAAAGCGCATAATTAAATAGCATTACCATCCATTGTAGTATTGCTTCTTAGCACGCTTCATTCTCATAGTGATTTAATACATAACGTAATTACACCAAAAGTAAGATATAGTATTTTCTTACATTTTCACAACTGTCATAGTTAAATAAAAAGATGTTTTAACGGATATAAGCGATATTGTTATTTTACTCGGATATTGTAATCAATGTCAATTATAAATAAAGTAGGCATACTGTAAATTTTCAATAAATTCCAGACACAAAATACTACTGAAAAATCGTTTAAGGTGATTTTTTTATTATTTGAATACGCAGACTGGTTAACAGTCCACTGAAAATACTGTCCATAGTTAATCATTTACTACCAACGCCCTGCCAAAAGAATAAAAGTAGGTTTATGGCAATTTTTAAAAAAATCTCATTACAACAGTGTGTAAAAATCTCGGCTGGTCATTACAAATATTTAAGGTATGAAGCAACGACGAATGTTTACAGGATCTGCAAAGTATTTTCTACAGCGATAGATTGATGAGTCTAGTTGAAGAAATATAATTATATTACGTAACTTTTTAATGCATCCAACGAAGTTACTTACATATATTTACTCAAAGGAAGATTACGAAATCACTCCGACGGGCGGCTGGCATCATCATCCGAGGAATTTCTCGTCTCATAGACACCCTTCCGTATATTATTATTCTGCTTTGCATTCCCTACATAACTTAGACATTACAATATCAAGGTCTTAACGAATATTTGAAATATAATATACGATAATACATAGGAGATATATTTGTCTCATTATTCAGGTCTTATGTGGAGTACGTTTAAATATTTAAAGATATAAAGGCAATGAAAGAAATACCTAATAATAACTTGGAAAATATTTAGAATGCCTTAAGTGTTCAAGTAATAATAGTAGCCCATAAATGTCCTGCTACTAGGCTTGGATCACCCCATTTTAGTGGAAAGGGCGATGCACCTACCACGTTTGTCCCAGATGTATTGGCGGATTTTGCACACATCGATTCTCGTGATGAGTAGGTTTTATCAGAGATTTTTTCTACACCGTCAGCTCGTGATAAATGTAACAACATGCACATTAGGTCAGAAAACTATCTAAGAGGTGTATGGTTTTCTGGTCAGGATTCGAATCCACGTAATTCAACTTTAGCAAGCGAGTGCACTAAATATTAAGTTACCATGACTAATACGGGTAAATAGAATATGTATATCATATTTAGATCATTTTATATATACGTGCATATTGGTATTTTATAAATGTGCCTGAATTTATGTATATACAAAATTTATAAATTTGTGTGAGTGTGTAGATTTAAATTGTACAGTTCTATCTTTTTTCTGCTCCACCTATATCGCCAGATTACTTAAGAATTTGTTTAAAGCTAGGTTGCCTGGAAGAGATAGCTTTTAGCGATAAGGCCACCTGTTTTTTGCCAAGAAGTATTGTAATTATGCATTTTGTTTTTGTAATTATTTATTTTGGTGAGCAATAAAGTGTTATTTAATCTAATCTAACCATACCCAGAGAAAATATTGAAATATACAGTACACGTGCCACTTTAAATAGAAAATCAGGTCTCAGTGCAATGACAATCTATACTAATATATAAAGCTAAAGAGTTTGTTTGTTTGTTTGCTTGAACGCGCTAATCGCAGGAACTACTGGTCTGATTTAAAAACTTATTTCAGTGTTAGATAGCCCATTTATCGAGGAAGGGCTATATACCATCACGCTAAGACCAATAGGAGCGGAGCACCAATGAAGAATGTTTCAAAATCGGAGGGTTTTTCCTTTTGAGAGCTTCGCAAAAATCATGTGTGACAGAATTGTTCCCCTTTAAAAGTTTAAAAAGAAAGTCCGCGACAGCATATGTCTATCTTTTAAGGTTGGCTCACTATAACCTTTTTTATGCTAAGTTCTAAAATAATGGATTATTTGCGAAGGTGTTTTTATAAACATGTTATTAATCCTTATCCAAATAAATACGTTATTCATCACAAGTATTTTATTTAAAACAAAATTGCTATTTACATCATTCAATTTCAATAAATATCTTAGGAGATATCGCAGTTTTAAAATAACATCGCAGCAAAATAATGATTAAGTACTGCGCGCGCATTTATGATGTGCAAGGCCGGCGGGCAGTCATGAGGGAGAAGAAATTAGCGTGTTCAAGCAAACAAACAAACAAACTCTTCAGCTTTATATATTAGTATAGATATTTTCACCTTCTACGTAAACAAAGTCGCGGGTTAAAGTTAGCGTTAGCCTAAACTAACTATTCCACGCGGACGAAGTCGGGGCAGAAGCTAGTCTCTTTATAAATGTCTCCTTATAAATTCTTGTAAAGCAAACATTGCTTATATGTATAAGAAGCATATTAATTTATCTAAAGTCAATTTAGTCTAGACACGTTATGTCACCAGCTCCATATGAACATAAACCCAAATACTATTTCCTATGTTTATATAGTCAACATAAACAAATATTTCAAGGTTTTATTTCAAATGGTTCTACATTTTCTTTATTTATATTTTAATGTTTAGGTTATAGAGTGGGTAAATAATTTTCACCTAGTCAGCGTTCTCATTGCATTACCTTGAAAATCAGAATTCCATCGCGCTATTTTGACATGAAATCAGCTACAGAAAATTTACCCAATCTAAAAAGTAAGTGTACGTAAATAGACATTTACAAAGATATAAAAATAAAGTTTGTTTATATATCATTTAAGCAACAATATCATGCAATGAACCAATTACAATTATATTTACAGATGCGGATGCAAAATATTTCATGTTTATTTTTGTAATCTAAAAATAAACGTGAATATTTTGGAAAATAAAAAAATTCCAATCATAATATCTCTGCGCCTAGCAAAAATACCTAATATACAGCGTACACCTTGCATTATGTATTGACTATTCCTCTATAGACGGCAAAATTATTGATGTTGAAAAAATAAATTACCTATGAAAAAAAAGTGGTAATAGCATTAAGCGGTTTTAAATAACATCAGATAATAATTTTTTCTCAGGTATTGCAATATGTGGAGTAAGAAGTCTTGCCGTGATTTCTTATGCCCAATGCGGCTCCACTCTTAGAGTAATAATTGTTAACAAGACATAAAATTTATCTTGTTAGTCTTAAATGAGTAAAAGTAATTTAATAAACGTACTTGTAATTTAAAATAGTCTTATTTACAAGTTATTATTTACGTTGCTGCTAATTATAATTAGTTTAAAAGATATCTTTCACATAATATAAAATAAAAACGAATAGCAATAGACTAATAGTATATTTATATTTCTTTAGCAATACTCTAAAAAATACAATTAGTATTGTAGTGATACAATACTAATTGTATTTTTGTAATATAATGTATATTAATTGTATGTAGCCATTCTGTCGTTCAGTTACAGTCATTAAGATTATTTGATTGTAATTTGTTGTGGATATTAATAAAAAAAAATGTTCTTGTACAGAGACAAGAACTATTTTGAATTCACTAAGATAACGTACCAGTGGGTCTTTGTACTTATAGAGTACACGAGGCTTATTTCCCAAAGACCTACCTAAATATAAATCCATCTAGAGCTACTGAATATTTAAGGTAAATCTATACACGCAGACTTAATGAGCATTATTCCGAGAAGCGTGAAGTGCTTGTTAGACGAAAAACTGAGAAATAGATTATATGGAATCTGCGACGTACCAATAAATAAAATTGAAGTGTCTGTCTGTAATTTCAAAATAAATACCAAAATTTAAATTAAAACTGCTATCTATGAAGTATGATCCACAGTTTTAAATAACCTCTTTTAGAATTTTATCTGTTCTTTGTGTACATCTGAAAAAGCCTCTAGAAGAAACCTCAAAAGCGTTAGCGTTTGGAGTGAGAAGGTGCGAGTTATTTCAAGGAAAGTATTCCTCTGTGTCCTTATGCCTTCTTCTGGGTCATCGCATCGTGCCTGTACTTGTATTCATACCCACGCATACAAACATAATTAAATTACACAATGACTTCCTTAAATTCGAATTTATCCGTTGTTATTTTTATATCAAAAACAGGAACAAGGGCAAGTAAATTTACTATCATACCAGTATTTGGTTCTGATTTATTACCAGAGACCCAATTCTGCTATTTAAATATCTTGGCGTTGCGAAGACATTCAAAGTACGATTCCACTGCTATAGTGTCAAATATTAGTATTCTACTAAATCCACAATAGCACCTTTTTATCGTTGCGGCGGCTTAATAGTAGAAAAAAATTGATATTATCATTTAATAAAACTACGTTTTAACAATTTTAAGCGCGGTTATTTATTTGATATTTATTATTCCGACGTTTCGGCCACTATTGAAGCCGTGATCAGGGAAGACAAAGATGTCAAGTGTCAACGAGTATTGTTAAAGCTTTATTTAGCCTACCGCCAACTTGATCATTTTAATTATTTAGTTTTAATTTTCTTTATGGTTACTATTTACTCTATGGGAGCCTTAATCTAATTTACCACCGCTTCGCAACATGTTGTGGCGTGAAGAGAAGAAGCGGCGCAAGAAACTCTTCACCAAACATGCCTAGCTCTAATAATTTTATATAATATTATTACATTATATAAAATTATTATATAATATAATAATATTATATAATATAATAATATTATATAATATAATAATATTATATAATATATATCATCATTATCATCAATCGCCATTATCATCTCAATTCATTCCTGGGGTTGTCTGGAAGAGATTGCTTTGTAGCGATAAGACCGCCCTTTGTACACAAATAGATATAATTTTAGTCTTTAAGTTCATTTTTGTATTGGTGTATAATAAAGTGTTATCTATCTATCTATCTATAATATTAAAATGGGTGTGAGGAAAATAAAAAATAATTATCAATCAAGTTGGTTTGTGTTCCAGTGCACGCAGAAAGAGCTCACAGTCTCTTGGGGTCTGGCAGTTGGTTTTTACTGACTTTGGGTCTTAATATTTTTGATGATCGGATCCCAAACAGGTGGTACTTGCCAACCATCTTCTCTATTGAAATTTGGGTGTTTTTTGAGTTCAATAGCCTCGCGTTTCATTCTAGGTATGAAACGTTTCTCTTTCGCGAAGATTTGTGGTTTATCGAATCTAATGTAGTGGTTGAGTTTGTCCTATGTGTGCTAGTCGCGAAAACTTAAAAATATATTATGGTATTATCATTAGCAGAAATACCGTTAGCCAAAATGAATATTGCAAAGTTCCAAAAATTTTATTTTATTTATTTGGCATTTTTTCGCTTATTATATTTTATAAAGACAGGGTGGCATGCCACGAGCACACCGTTGGAATTAACAGAATACCGAAATCAGGCAATCCTTTGATTGAGACGATAGTTTTCGGCGACTTTGACGAGATAGTAATAGTAGAATTAGCCCCGGGTATCTTACAGAGTTCGCAGCGTATGAATACGAGTATTAAGCTCAAGTTACGAGTGAACGAAGTGGCTGGTGCAGTCAGTATGAAATATTTATAATATTTTTTTTTATAAATTTAAATATTTTCAGGAATAATACGTAAATTTGGAAAGCAGGCATTATTCCATTATGCGGCAGGTTAATAGTTGATTTCGTGTGAACTGTTCAGCTTGCAATTGAAATGAGTATGTCACTTTGCGGCGTGCATTATCTACTGTGAACCTGTGCGCGAATTGTAATACGCTGGAAGCGTTGCGGTTGAATTAATTTAATTCTGTGTTCAGTATAATTTATTTCAATGGGATAGGATGAATATTGCAGACCGAAATTCTGTCTCTCAACAATATAACACCAGTTGTTTTTGAAGTCCTAGTACTTTTTATACAAACTATTAAAATTATCGATTAAGAAACGAAACACAAGAATTAACTCACGCTTGAGATAACTATCCGCCCAAAAAATAACAATCATTCAGTAAATATAGCGCCCTAAAACACGCAAATATGAAAATTTTTCAAACCCTACAGGACTAGATGGCACTGCCGGCCATTCTTCTACCGCTTTTCGTCTTTTTATTATTGCTACGACTGGCGTATTCTGAGAGCCTATAGTTCTCTTACCCCTTTTATCTATACTAATATTATAAAGGGTAAAGATTTGTATTTTTGTATGTTTGTAACGAATAAACTCAAAGACTACTGGACCGATTTCAAAAATTCTTTCACCATTAGAATGCTACATTATCCCAGATTAGTATAGGCTATATTTATTAATAGCAAAAAATAGGGATCTCTACTAAAACTTCAATAATGTAACCCAAGGTGTAAAAAAATTAGTTTCGAGTGGGTCCCGGGATGGTTTAGATTGATAATTAGACTCGGTAGGTGCCGCTGGAATCGGGTTCTAGATTTATTTTTTCAGGGCAGCACAACGTCGCTGGAGCCACTAGTCATTTATATTATCGGTTAAAATTATTAGACTAAATTAGTCATACATTGAAAGCCTTAGAGATGTTATTTTCTTTTTCTGAAAGGCTAGGTTAAAAAACATTAAAATATATTTTAGGTAGTAATAAATACAAAAACTAATGACGAGTCTTTGTGACACCTGGCTAGAACAAAGTTCTCCTAAAAAGTCTTAAAAATTCTTAAAATTCTCAAAACATCTCAAAAAGTATCAAATCGTCTCAAAAAGTGTGAATAAATATCGAATACTTTCGAAAACCATCGAAGCCCATCAAAGACCATCGAAAACCATTGAAAGGTATCGAAAAGTATCAAAAGTTCAAAAAGTCATTAAAGTTATTCAAACATTACACAGGTCCACAAAAAAAGTTGGGTGTGCTGGGTGCCAGACTATCATTTTCTGGTGTCATTTATTCCGCTGACTACTAATCCAAAGTTAGAATTGAAGGTCAATGAGCAAATAATGGGGAAAGACGAGAAAAAATTACAGGCACTATTCGGAAACCATCTCATTTTCCGGGACACGGGAAATTATCCCATTTCCTGGGATGAAGAATACATAAACTAACGAATTGTATTAAAATATAATCAATATGACTCGTCTGCTCCATCGGCCATCGGTCCTGCGGCAGACATGACCGGCTCACTGCCACTTCAACTTGCTAATTTTGCGAACTATATCAATTATCTTGGTTCTTTTACGGATATCCTCATTTCTAATTCTATCCATAAGAGAAACACCTCGCATAGCTCGCTATGCTCGCACGCTCCATAGCCCGTTGAGCGATTTGGAACTTGTGGACGAATCCTGCCGTCAGTGTCCATGTCTCGGCCCCGTAGGTCAGGACGCGGAGGACGCACTGCTCGAAGAGTTTCGTCTTCGAGCATTGCGGGATGGTCGACGAGAAGACTTGACGAAGATTACCGAAATATGTTAAATGTTAAACGTAGTGTCGGAGTGTCTACAGTCCGATGGACCGACGACCTGTGCAAGGTCGCCGGTAGGCACTGGATGAGGAAGTCAGAGGAAAGGGATGAGTAGCGCCGGCTTGAGGAGGCCTACGTCCAGCAGTCGACTGTGATTGGCTGACGACGATAATCAATCGACGATTTGACGGCATCTGTGGTTGAGCGGGCTAAGCCTTTGCCGGCTTACCTCACTGCAACGCAGAAGCTCCGGGTTCGATTCCTGGTATAGTAAATTTCGGAAAACGTATTTTCTCCGTTATTTACTATGGTCTGGGTGTCTGGGATCGGTCCCAGAATGGTCCGTTGTATATTACCCATAACACAAGCGTAACTTGCTTAATTTGGGGATATACAGTGTGTGTGTTTGTCTGCTGATAAAAAAAAAAAAAACATTTAAATTTATATTAAATCGAACTTTAAAACATACAGTAAAATCGAAAACCTCCTCCTTTTGGAAGTCGATAAAAAATACTAAATTATATATTTTTTTAAATGTGCACACGAGTGGCGACAGTGCCCAAATGCGTCCTATTATTAGGACGGCGGTTACAAGACCTCTCATTTTCAAAACAGCATATATTATACACAAAAAGATATGATGTTAAGCTTATTTCATTGCATTAAAGTTTGAAATTTATATAATTTCAAACTTTAATAATAAGGTCGAATACAAGACCTTCTTATTTGAAAACACCGTACATTAGATAGATAGATATTATTTTATTTTAGATCTTATTTCATCACATTAAAGTTCGATATTTATACTAATATTATAAAGAGGTACAGTTTATGAGTTTTGATGTTCGGGGTAATCTCCGGTACAACTAGTTCGATTTTGAAAATTCTTTCACCAGTAGAAAGCTACATTATTCTCTAGTGATATAGGCTATATTTGATTGTGATTAATCAATCAAAAAACGCCCAGCGAAGTGCGTACGAGAACGCCTATCAAATATGTTATAGCAATATCGTTCCACGCAAGAATTATTGCACACATCTTCGTACGAAACACTGCGAGAGTTTTCTGCGTTTATGAATTAATTAAAGGTCAGAAAGCTTAATTAAACCTTGATATGCGTGCATGGATGTGCATGTGTTCGTGGGTGCGTGGATTTATGTGTAATGACGCCCAGCGAATTGGGCACGGGTCAGCTAGTTGTATAATAAAATACAGCGGTCAGCATTTTTCATTTCGGTTTAACACTTTTTTTCGTCTAGCTCCCATCCGCCGAGTATCCTGCGATAAGGAACTTCGTGTCAATAACATTGAATTATAGAAACATTTTAATATGAATACCGTTATAATGAAATTCTCACGGATGAATATTGTAGAGGTAACTTCAACCTTTGTATATGTCACATACGCGCCCGTCTAGACCGATTGATGCAAATTAAACTTCGGATTTAGGCGTGTAACTTTTATTATCAATAAAAAAATCCCAACCGTAGCATGAAGTCAATTTAGCAAATTTAAATACGCGTAATAAATAAGTTTTTAGATATAATGTATTATTAATTTGGGTGAAAGAGGTTTTCCATACATAGCCTCACGTAACAAAGAAACACGAATATTATGTCTTTTCCACGAACCACGTTTATAACTAGGAAGAAGCTAAATACGCCTACGCGTTATATTCTGTCTCTTATAAAAAAAAAAAAACTAGGAATGACAATAGTCTAGTAAAAACATATCGTTATATTTTTTAAGCTGCAAATAATTCGCATTCAGTCACTAACAACTAGTGACTGTGTGTAGCACCAGGCAGCACGGCAGCAATGTACCATGTAGCAGGGGCATAAGACTAATGTAATTGTAATCTAAATTATTTGTTGACTATCTTTTAAGCAGAGCTAAAGGCACTAAATGTTTATTATTTATTTATATATTGTTTATATAATTAATAGTCAATGCACATTAAACAAAAATATGTATCATAACAAGTTTGAAAATAATTGAACAATGTAATTGTCAAACAATAAATTAATAACAAAATTTCCGAAATTTATCGATAATTCGTGCATGACCGTTCAATCGGTCGACAACAAGTCCGTACGTGACTACTGGCGGATTCCTGTACAGAAACCACATAGAACGTTGTTTATTTTTATTGTTGCGACCGAATTCAAGCCCAAACAAATGTGAAGGAACACTGTAAGGACGTTAATTAAGTTGTTGGCTTTATGGTCTTCGACGTAACAAGGTGCGGTGGAACCTGTAATGAGTTAAGGAAAAAACGTTCCGATCGATCTGAGGTTTCGTAAGGATACTCGTTGGGATTGTTCCAAGTTTTTAGGTTATATTTGATACACGTGTTCCTTTTTAGGGTTCCCTGGTTATTTAGACAAAAATGGAACTCTTACAAAATCGTCATGACCGTTCGTCTATCTGTATTTGTAGGTCACAGTCACGAAGACATGAAAAAAATTGAGATTAAGGGTGCCCGCCATTATTAGGTCTTTACCTATGAAATTGCCGTTTTTTATAAAATAAGTTAACTTTTTTTTCTCTATTATTATTTCTATTATCCAAAGTAATGGTTCTTGCAATCTATGCATCTTTGCCAACGTAGCGGCAGTTTATTGATGCCCTTTTTGAATAAATCAGCTGGACGGCAGACAACAAATTATTCAAAGGCATTTTGTACTTCTCTCGGGTGTTTAATTTTTTTCCTGCCAAGAAGTTATCCGAATTCTGGAAAAGTTGAAGTCTTTAGACGCAAGGTCTGGAGAGTACGGTGGATGACGGAGAGCTTCCAACCCCAAATCTTGTAACTTGGAGACCGTCTGCTGTGTGGTATGAGGTCTTGCATTGTCTTGCAGGAGCAGCGGAGACGAGCGCTTGACGAAAGCTGACTAGAGACGTGTGAACTTCTCTATCATTGTGTTCAGTTCTTCACAGTACACATCTGCAATAATGTTCATCCCGTTTGGTAAGAAGCTATGATGAATCACGCCGATGCTGGACCACCAAACAGTGACCATCAGTTGTCTAGGAATAAGTTTCCGTTTAGGGCATTGTTTAGGTGCTGAACCAGGATCCAACCAGCTTACTGAGTGCCCGCGATTGTCAAACAGATTCCATTTTTCATCGCAGGTAACAATGCGGTTCAAAATTCTTTCGTTTGTGTACCTGTTTAGCAGTGTAAGGCACGCCTCGACGCGTAATTTGCGCTGGCAATCGTTGAGTTCATGGAGCACCCATTTGTCAAACTTTTTTACTTTGCCAATTTGACGCAAGTGGGCCAATATTGTTTTGATGCTAACATCGAAAGCTGCTGCTAATTCAGCCATAATTTAAGTATCATCAGCTTTTATCAACCACGAGGTTCATTTTTCAGGTCAACGTTTCCAGAGCGGGCAACCCAATAACAGGTGGTGCGTTCATTTGTAGTGTTCGCTCCGTAAACGTCATTGATGTTGCGGGCCGCTTGTGCCGCGTTGCTGCCACGGCGGTACTCGTATTCCATAATTACTCGGATTTTTGACGTCCCCATGATGACGAAAAAGATTCAAATGAGATGAAAACATAACGCTAATAAATAAACAAATGATTAGTCAAATAGCTTATCAATTAATGTTTAAACAATAATTTAAATTATTTTTTGAGTAAATTTTGAAAGTAAGATGTTAGTAAGGCATTTAAATACACTCACTCTTTTTTATGAATATTGTTTTGGAATTTATTTTAATACGTGTCAAATACCTAATTTTAATTAAAAAATAATTAATACGCTATTTGATTTGTTAAAGATATAAAAGTGACTTCTGAAGATGATAAAAATTGTCTCAGTTCACTTAACTGTCAATTACCCTATTAAATAAAAATACTGAAAACTAACAACATTCACTACTCTATCGGTCTTATTTATATTGACCTTAAGGAAACCTACAAACTTACTCTGATTGTTTATGAATAAGACCGTAAATGTTTATATATGTATACACTGAAGTAAGTTTACATTTTAGAATATTAATAAGTAAGTACCTATGTTATGGTGGCATTTATAATAAAAGAAAACAATGTAACACAACGTCATTATACGAAAAAAGAAATGTTACAGAAATACAAATATATTATTTTTGGTGTCGTTCCGCAAAAGGTCACTTTACCCGCATTTTTCGCAGTACCGCAAAATCCAAGGCGCATGTAATGCGAGCTGAGGATGTTGCTTCATGTATTTAAATTTTGGCAACCTTTTTAAATACCTTCTGTTGTTAATACATTAAAAAATGATGAGATTTTTTCATAGTTTGTTTTTGACTTCTTTTCACATCTTCTTATATATAAAAATCAATTGCTGTTCGTTAGTCTCGCTAAAACTCGAGAACGGCTGGACTGATTTGGCTAATTTTGGTTTTGAATTATTTGTGCAAGTCCAGGAAAGGTTTAAAAGGTGAGTAAATATGAAAAAAAAACGTGTGCGTCTCGGGACGCCCGAGAGAAGTGATAACTTAAACTAATCTAAGTTGAACTATTTCATATTGAAATAGTTTAACTCGAGAAAAGCTTAGGTTATTACTTAAATTTTATGTATATAGCGCGTGAGTTACAGTGAGAGAGGAGGAGCCTGCCTACTACTGCCATATGCGTGAGAGAAAGGGAAGCCAGACAGACTGGTGCCGTAACGCAGTACGTAACGAAGCGGCTTACCCTCCCATAAGAAGTTATCACTTCAAAAATTGATTCTGCGGCGGTATGAAGTTTGCCGGGTCAACTAGTTAGTTATAAATCGTCTTGTCACCTACACTTGTGTGCTTGTTCATTCACTGTGCATATCGTATGCGTATATCAATACGTACCTACCTTACAAGGTTCTTGTTGCAACAGAACATATTAGTTACCGTGCCAAAGAACACTTTTAAGCAGGTATATAGAGCGCAAGATTGCAACTATAAGCAAAAAAATGTTTCATGATTTAATATTATCATTTTAATATTTTAATGAAATTTCGTATATATTAATTTTAATCTACTCTGAGCACGTACTTTTAGAAATAGACATATACACAGACAAGACTTTATTGTTCACCAAAATTAAAATTACAAAAATGCAGAACAAGACAATAGTTATCTGGTAAAAAAAAAGGCGGCCTTATCGCTAAAAGCGATCTCTTCCAGGCAACTTGACTTATAGGAAATTCTTAAATTATCTATAATTATTACGCAACAAAGAAAAGGGGAAAAAATAAAAATGACACACATGGATATCAGATTACAGTCTAAGTATTGTAAACTAGCACATACATTATTACGTAAGAATAACATAATGATTCCTAAGTGAATTTTTAAATATGGCAAAAGATTTAGCTTTTCTGACGTCTGTGGGCAAAGAGTTCCAAAGTAAGACAGCCTGCATAATAATATAAGAATAAGAATAATTTATTCAGGAAAAACATGTAAAAGTAACAGAATATAAAAGACAAAGAAGTTTGCACTTAAACTAATGTGTGAGGGCTTCAACACCTAAAACTAGGTAAAAACCTGTATTATATTAGGTGTCGGTGCTCTTCCAATGCACAATTTTTTAATATTAATACAAGACATTATATTTACCTTTCATGCATATTGGGTGCGCGTATCTGTACTTATGTGCGTGTGTGTGTGTGTGTGTGTGTTTGTGTCTGTGTTTATGTGTTTATATAATTATTAGTTATATCACCATTTTAAGTAGGTTCTCAATTTCATTGTAGTCTTGTGTTTGCAGCCAATTATAAACATTAAATTTAAATTATTTAAAGAATCAAAAGCTAGTATTTTGTTTATTTTATTATATAAATATTTGCCCAAGTAACAAGGAAATCTATTTATAAAAACAGTTTGAAATTTTCTAGTTTAAAAATAATATATTTGTTGCGTTTATCTATTGTATCAAGTTTGTTATAAATATTATTTATCTTATGTTGTTTTAATAATAATGACTAAATAAATAGTTGTCGCTCTGTGAGTAATTTATTTTCATGGAATAGCTTTTTAGTTGAGTACAAAAACGATTTGAACTGTTTAACTTTTAGTAACGCCCTTTGAGTGCGTTCTAGTATAAGCAGATGATACTTTGCTGCGCCACCCCAGGAATTTATACAATACGTTAACAAGGACTGGCACAGAGCGAGGTACAAAATCCTTAAGAGTTTTGAGTCAGCAACATGTCTTATATTTCTGAAGATTGCCATTAGCCTACGAACACGATTTGAGACTACTGTAATGTGGGAGTCATAACGTAGAAAGGGATCAATGACTATTCCTAAGTACTTTATTTTTGGTTGACTTATAAGGCATGGACATTGGCAATTTATAGTAGGAATATTGACTTGACACAATACGGAGTGTGCATAAATATTGAGTGACTCTGTATGTGGTTGAGTTTTTCTTGTAATTGAAAAAGTGACATAGTTAGTTTTAGCTGTATTCAAAGTAAGCAAATTATTTCGAAGCCAATTACACGTATGATTGAAACCTAATTGGGCATCTCTAAAGGCAACATTCCAGGATTCACCCCAGAAAACAAGTGCAGTATCGTCAGCAAACGGAAAAACTTTACCATTTTCTATTTGTATATCACAAAGTTGATTTATATAAACCAAGAAGAGAGTAGGCCCTAGGATGTTGCCTTGAGGCACGCCGTATGTGACAGGAAGTTGTTCACTAATATAATCTCCTAATCTAACACATTGAGAGCGGTTTTGAAGATAGTTTTCAAAGAGAGACAGCTGTTTTCCTCGAACTCCAATATGTTCAAGCTTAGGTATTAGTAAAGAAACCGGTATAGTGTCAAAGGCCTTGGCGAGATCTAAAAAGATTGCCAACGCCCTTTGACCACTATCCAGGTTCCTAGCAATAGTTTCGGTTAAATTATGAACTGCTTCTGAGGTTGATTTAGATTTCCGGAAACCAAATTGATTTATAGAGAGCAAATTATTCTTCTCCAAATATTCTACAAGTCTATTATTTAGTATTCTTTCAAGTATTTTTGAAAAGGTAGGCAATATTGAAATTGGTTGATAATTATTTAAGTTAGTTTTGTCCCCGCTTTGAATATTGGTGTGATTATAGATTTTCTGAACGCTACGGGAAATTAGCCATTGTTAATAGATAAGTTACAGATATGAACAAGTAGTCCTGCTAATACTTCCTTGTTTTGTTTTACAATTTTTGCTGATACATTGTCACAACCTACAGAATTTGTGTTTTTTAACGAGTTAATTTGTGATACTACTTCAGTTAAATTGGTTTCCAAAAGTACAAATGATGAACATATGGATTTAATATTAGGGTATTTATAATTTGTGTTGGTTATAATATTTTTAGCTAAGTTTTTCCCTACATTAGCAAAATGGTGGTTTAATTTATTTGCGATATCCAACGGAGAAGGTGAGACGAGTAATTTACATGGTACACTGTTTTTATGTTTTAGATTAGTAATAGAATTTATCACTTCCCATACCTTTTTAGGATTATCTTTATTTTTCTCTAGTTCTGACCGTTCATCGGTGTGTTTTAGTTTTCTTAAGAGATTATTGCAGAAATTCCGATATCTTTTATAGGTTGCTTTTAATATATCGTTGTCAGGTGTTTTTCTCAATTTTGCGTGCATTTTGTACCTATTTCTGATACACCTCAATAAACCCGGTGTCATCCATGGTTTAATTGGTGTTTTACGGTAAGATATTTTAATTTTGCGAGATTTTTTTTCTATAATCTTGGACATAGTGCTAATTAAATGATTTGTAGTTTCATTACAGTCTAGCGAGTCTAAGACTGGCTGAAAATTGGTTGTTTCAATATATTTTTTAATATTGTCGTAATCTATTTTCCCTATATAACGACCACAATTATTTATCAATGGAAATTGTTTTGTTATTAAAGAGGTCCATATAGAATCATGATCAGTCACACTATTTTTGATAATAGCTACTGTGGTTTTGTGATTAGATTTGATGAAGACATGATCTAAACAATTTTCTAATCTTGTTGGTAGCGTATAACTTGGCAAAAAACCACGTGAAGCCATTAAATTAAGATAGTCACTTGTGCTACTGTCATAGGTATTTTTTGGACACACATCTATATTCATATCGCCGGTAATAATAATATGTTTGGTTTTACTAAGGTCGACTAGTAACTTATTAATTGACTGTAAAAATACTTCAATATTGCGGAATGACGGTGGGCGATAAATAGATATAAGAGTGATACAGTCATTAATGGTTGATACCAGGCAGTTACCTTCGGAAAAGGATGGCTCATAAGTGTTGCAACACAAATTGTTTTTAATGTATAATGTTATTCCATCGTTTTGGTTAGTGTTATTTAGTGTGGATGTTGTAGTATAATTGCCTAAGTAAGGGAGTATTTTATTACAGGATAGCCAGCACTCAGTCAAAACAATTATATCTGGTTCAGAATCAATTCTGTTTAATAAACTTGTAAAACTGTTAAAAATGCAACCAATACTTCTGATGTTTTGTGCAAGAATAATAAAAGATTTGTTGGAGGGATAGAGATGATCTTTAAATCCCTCTGGAGTACATTCTATCACTTTTGAGGGGGACATACTATCAAGATTAGAAATAGTACTAAATATATTATCCATTATTATTGGGGGAAAGTGAGACAGAGGATCTAGATATATATTCACTAAAAGCGGTTTTTGATATCAGCCAGACTAAAACACAACAATAAATTAGTAACAATTTTTCTGTTTTGCCTGTGTTTATATAGTATTACAATAAAAATTAGTCACATGTTACTTTTAATGTCCTTTAACTGTTGTTCATTTTTATTTAATATATATGGAGCTCCTTCTTGTTTTCGCAAATACACTTTTCCATTTGACGTCCAGCAATAGGCATATCTATGAGTTTCCGCCTTGCATGGCGAAGGAGTTGGAATAAAATGTTGAAGAGTGTGCAGGTGCCATTAAAAGGAGATTATTAGTGGAGCGCAAATTGAGTGTGTGTGACGTATAAAGGAAGTTGAAACATTCCTTAAGATAAGGAGGGGTATAAGGTATAAACAGTATACGATATAGTAAATTGAGAAGATGAGCATTCCGACGAAGTGAGATAGGCAACCACTCGAGCTTTTTGCGATGTTTAGAAACGTGGTCATATTTTTTTTGCTACGTACTTTTGTACATTTTTTGTTAATCAAAAATTTGCCTTCTATATAGGAGTATGTTTACCTGCGAGTTTCTTTTATTTGTTTTGAGAATACAATATAACAAGCAAAAACGGAGTGTAAAACAAACTAGCTTTTCCGTGATCTTATTAAATCACGCAACATCGTAGCGCGAACGTATCGTAGCAAGGGCTGGTTAGTTCCAGTACCAATCGGTAACTATTGATATAAATTATACATAATTAGGCGCATTTCATTGTACATAATCTAATTTAAATTACAATCTGTCAATTAATATATACTTAACTAGATGAGTGTAGATAAACATGTTATTTTTTTTTTTAATTACAGTTTGTCGCTTTATAAGTCACACTATCTTTAATGATCCCTATTCTCTCTTAGAGAGCAGATGAAGTCTTCAAGTGAACTATAATAGTCAGTGTTGTCGTTGACTATTCAAAGATCAAAATGAAGTTTTAAATTCAAATGAGAACCTTTTGTAGACGAATTTCTTAAGCATTTTGTTCTTGAGATGGAGACGAAAAATTACCCTATTGTACTGCTTTAATGGTATTTTTATCTGAGCAGCTTTTTGGAATATTTTTATCTTTACGCTGTGTTTACCATTATACACTACAGCACTAATGAGTGAGTCGTTTAGGTTGTGGCTTTGAAATGAGTGAAATATTTTTATTGCGATATTAAAGCTTTTAGTCTGTAATCGTTTGTTGATATACAATTCCCATTTTTTATAAAAATATATTGTATTTTAAGTTCTTTGTTTTTGGTGAAGGACAAAGAAAAATAGATACTTTTCTTTGTTTATCAAGTAGTGGTCAATTTATCTAATTCTTTTTAATTACTTCTGCATCCCATTACGTTACATTATTCATAATTATCACTTCTCACATCTGCTTATACTAATATCTTATCAAAAATAGGTTTTGTCCAGAAAGTGTTCCATGCTGTAACAATAAAAATGTATTTTTCAAGAATAAAAACTTATATTTTAAATTCATTAATTTATTCCTTAATCTGTGTCGATCTTAATACTATCAGTTACATCAAAGTTATTGTAAACAAATCAGCAAACTTCTGATTGAAGAACATGCCTGACGCACTACGAAATTGGTATATGTATACGTACTTTTGATAGCAAAGACGTAAATAGAAACATTTTTATCACGGAAATGAGCCAATCACAGTCCACTGCTGGATGTAGGCCTTCCCAAGTAGGCGCTACTCATCAAGGTCTTCCACCTTTCTCATTCAGCGCCTACCAGCGACCTTGCGCAGGTAGTCAGTCTATCGGGCTAGTGTCGGCTCCACACTACTATAAATTTCAAATCGCTCAACGGGCTATAAAGCGAGGTGTTCGATGTTAGTCTTATGGATAGTACTGGAAATGAGGATATCCGTAAGAGATCCAAGGTAACCGACATAGCTCGCAAAATTAGCAAGTTGAAGTGACAGTGGGCCGGCCAAATCTGTCGGAGGGCCGATGACCGATAAAGCAGACGAGTCCTGTGGTAGAGATCGCTTCTGTGTAAACGTAGTGTCGGAAACGAGACATGGAGAGACAATGATTTATTACTTGCCATATCAACCCACGTAAAAAGCTATAGTTATGAATAAAGAAGTTATAAGTAATATTAATAATAAAAAATATTATTGTGAAAGGCAAATTTAATATATTCACCAACGATATTTCTCCGAACATTCCCTGATTGAAGTTGTTCACCCTGTGAGCCATCTACACGGCAATCGTCACCAACGGACCACTAATTAAAGTTAACGCTTCACCGAATATCTCTTACAGAAATGGCGGGTTTTATCTCGTGGTGCTATGTTTTCAACATTAGAATTAACTAAAATTCAATGCAATTTTATTTAATTCTAGTATTGTGTACTTTTTATTGTATGTGTATGTTACAGTAATTTTCTTCAGAACCTCTTGGCTCTACAATCTACATGGATATGATTTGTCTAGAAGGTATGTTGTATGAGTTATTTTCGAATAAATGCTTTTACTGAACTTTTATACTGTAGCAGCGAGAGGTAGAGGTTAAATAATACTTCAGATGGCAAAGAGTAGTATTCATTGTTGAGTGCTGATATGAACTAAAGTGAACTAATTATTTTGGAAACGGTAACCTCAAGTACAAATATTAACCAGTCGTACAGCTAGTACAATATATAGCTCAACGTGTGAACGGGACGAATGATGTGTGAGCGAGATAGAGCAACTGTTAAAATGTGCGCTCCTGCGTTGCGGTTGCCAGTAGTTCATTGTCCATTGCAATGACTAGACGTATTCAGATCCCATAATACTTTTTTTATGGTTACGTAGTAAAAAAATGGAATTTGTTTTTCACCTCTACGAAATAATTCGTTGTATGAGAACTGCGAAGCAATTACCCTATTTATTTAGAATAATAATTGAAAGTAGAAGAATTTTATATAATAGCAACTAACTTTGTAGTCACATATAATAATATAGTTTGGATTATAATCCGTATATTACATAGTTGATGTTTATTTATAATTGATAATGATTGTAAACTCTTTTGTATTTATGTATATAAAATACAAATAAAAAGTTCTTGAGAATATTTGTGTACACGAGACTAATAGCTCAATTCTAAAAATGTATAGATAGATAACTATCTGATAGAAAGCGATCTGATCCCGGTAAAACATGTATTTCATATGTATTATATATAAGTATAGTATTTGGAAATATTATGACATCTTCAATTTACACGGATGTTGTATTAAATTTAAATGTAAATGAGTTCTGTTTGTACCATCATCAATAAATTCCGTAATGGCGTTTTCCTGTCTACGCTAAAGGCTGTCGAATTGAACGATTGTAAAATACAAAGAAGAATCATGGTACATTATTGTAAATAAACAGCATTTTGCTTTAAACATTAATTCATTTACTTGTGATAGAATTGTTTATTTAGAACCTTTGTTTTTATTAAGTGTTTCTTTATTATGACTTCTATCCAAACCTATTTGGACATAACCTTTTTTTATGTTATTTTTTAATTTAATTGTTTCTTTTTCCTTTGTTATTAATTCTTTTCAATATGGATTCCTAATAATATATTATTTTATTACTGCTGAAACACAGCAGACATGGAAAGCGGTTACCGTCACCTATGGACATTAGCAACACCAGAGTCGCTGCCAATGTGCTGCCGACCTCGAAAGGGCAACTGATGCCGGAACACAACTCAAAAAGTTGTTATGGCAGACGGGCAAATACCCTACCACCTGGCTGTGGGTTGTTTTGTCGCTTTATACGACAGGTCGCCCGGCCGCAGGAATGATTATTCTTTTCCGTTCCTGCACGGATAAAATACTTGTATGGATGGAGTTTTCAGTTTATGCACACAAATGAAATATGGATAGTAAGATTAAAAACCTGACATGTGTACATTACCTATTAAATGGACGAAAACACTGTTATTCAGTATAAATTAAAACTATGTACAGTAATTTGAACAAAAGCGTTGTTATCTAGTCTGTGAACAAAAGGTCAGTTTTCTCGTGAAAGCAATCTAGGCAACTCAAAAATAACAATATAAAATCATTCAAAACATAAATAGATAGATAACACTTTATTGCTCACCAAAATAAACAAATAAAAAAACAAAATGCATAATTGCAATACTTCTTGGCAAAACAATAGGCGGCCTTATCGCTAAAAGCGATCTCTTCCAGGCAAACTAGCTTAAAATAAATTCTTAACTAATCTGGCGATGCAGAAATAGAAAAATAATAAAACTGTACAATTTAAAATTTAAAACATAAGTAATGGATCTATTGTTTTTCATTACAACTTTAAACTATATCAATGTAGATACGTAGTTTGGAACAGTTGGACCTGCTGTCATTAGCGCTTAGAGTATTTAATATTTAAAAAGCAATGTTTGTTCGTATTTAATGTGCTGTAATGCCGTTCATCCATCGTCAGCCAATCGCAGTCCACTACTAGACATAAGGCCTCTGCAAGTATGCTCTCCATTTTCCTCATCCAACACCAATATTTTGTTTAACTTTAATTTATATGATCTAAAACACCAGTTTTTATACTCTTCAATATTATCTATTTTAACTTTTATTAGTTTCACCTCTATCTATGTAACGAAAACTTTCAATGTCGTTTTCATCCAGTTCCAGAAGTCTGATTAATTTGAAATTTTGCCCACAATACAATAACCTTCTAATTTTGTCCTGATATTAAGTTCAAATTCAAAAGTTTTATTCAAAATAAGTTACACTGGAGAACACTTTTTGAGGGTCATACATATAAGTTAAAATTTAATTTTTCTTCCTATTCTATGTACACCGCTTCGCAACGTGTTAAGGAGAAGAAGCGGCAAGAAACTCCCCAGCAACACGTCTAGCTAAATATTGTGTTTCTTTATATTTCTTATTCTATTTATATCTCAAGTATATATGTAGTATATCTTGACCAGGATCATCAGGATGACACTGGAATCTGATACACTTCCAATCTTCGCGATTGGTCGGTTGATTTTTAGTTGCTTTCGCGACATTAAATATGAAAATCAAATTTAAAGTTGAAAAAAACTGAAATAGCGTATTTAAAAAAAAACTCGATCTGAAAATAATTGACAAAGAGTGCGTTTTACTATATGTTCATAATAAATATGTGGTGTCAAGAACCCCATGCATTTTAAAATTTTAAAATAAGAAACTAGAACAAATACTTCAAACTTAAAAAATATTTTTTATTTAGAGTTTTTTAAAGCGTGTTTTTTTAAACTATAAATTTCATTGTTTTTAAAGTCTCGCATTTTATAATAATTTATATATTTTTTAATTGTTGTAGTATATGAGAAAGGCTGTCGGCCCAGATAATGGGAAGTGTTTAATGTTGTCTACGGACATTAGTATCATCAAACGTGCTGCTACCAAATGCTGCCAACGTCCAAGAAGGGCTGGAACCTGCCCACTGATGCAGGCAAATTCAAGGTTGGTAAGACACAAGTCATCAAATATTCGTGATGCACGCTACTTCATGCCATACGTGAGCAAACTGTGGAATGAACTCCTGCGGTTTTCCAAAGCGCTATAATATTGGACTCTTCAAAAAGGATGTAAACAGATATTTAAAGTCTCAACGAGGTAGGCAGCGCATTGGCTCCCTTTATTTCACAAATGTCCATGATCGACAGAAACTACTTGCTATCGTACAAACCCGTTTGCCAGTTTGCCTGCAATCAAACATAAAAAGGTTATTATGGCAGCACACTTTAGACTAAGGGTGGTAGCTATCAAGACGGGTAAATGCTCTACCACCTGGCTGTAATTTGTTTTGTCGCCCTCTTATGACAGATCGCCCGGCCGCAGATTACATGATATTCTTATCGGTTCCTGCACAGAGATGCTATCAGTATCGGCTGTCGCTCTATGCTAAGTCTTATTCCTAACATAAAACTAAAATGCATATTTTCATTGTATTCTAAGTCTTCGCATGTCTAGAAGCAGTTAGTTATCAATTCGTGACCATGCTGACAGGTGTGTTTACATTACACGCTTCCAACAAATGTTCAAAGTTTGATTGTGTACCGACAGAAAAATATTTATTAAGCGAAGGAACATGTGTATAGACTATGTAAAACTTTATGGCCACTCTTAGTCAGCAACAGATTGCTGCGTAATACTCTTTTTCATAAAAATTAAGTATGTATTCCGCGATATTTGGTAGTTCTAAATTTTGTTACCTTGTTGGTAGGTAGATGGGTAATAGGTACTTTATTACTCACCAAAATAACAGATATCAAACTTCAATTACAATATTTTTCGGCAAAACAATAGGCGGCTTTATCGATATCGCTCCTTCTCCTTAACAGCAAGAACACGTTGCGAAGCGGTGTACATAGAATAGGAAGAAAAATTAAATTTTAACTTATATATATGACCTTCAAAAAGTGTTCTCCAGTGGAACTTATTTTGGATAAAAAAAATTAAATTTGAATTTGATAAGAGTAAGCTCTTCCAGGCAACCTAACTTATAGGTATTCTTAACTAAACTGGTGATGTAGCTGGTGAATAAATTCAGATTTTTAAATACATACTTAAATTTTTAAAGATAAATATATACATTTATTTTTTTATTTTTTTTAATTATGGCATCAACGCCTTGGCATTGATTCGTCTAAAGTTAAAAGATGTTATGACTTCGGTTCATTATTAGATTTGCAACTTGTATTTTTTTATTGCTGGAGTACAGCAGACAGGCTGACGGGGCCGTTAGCCTGTTGGTAGTTGGGGAACTATGATGGGAAGTGGTTACCGTCGTCTATGAACATTTGTAACACTAAAGGTGGTACCAAAGTGCTGCCGGACTCGTAGATCGGACTAGAACTTGGCCGCTAATGCCGGAACACACCTCAAGGTTGTTATGGCTTATTAATACTTATTAATATTTCAAATTTTGTCAGAATATTAAAAGCTTAAAAAAATTTCATAATACTTTATTTACTACATTCACAATATTTTGCGAACCATACCTCTATGCAGAATAGTTTGTGTATTTTACACAAAGCAGAAACTCTAACAATTAATCTTCTAAAATAAAATTATGAATTTTCGGAAAATGCAATTCAAAATATCATACGATTAATTTTAAACAAGCTAATTAAAATCGAAATTTTCATTTTGTATATTATTTTAATAAACGAATGCATTTATTTATTATTATTTCATCGCATTTTATATAAAAAATCAAATAGTTTTTTCTATAAAGTTTATTTACATTTGACTAAAGTATGTAGGTTCCATTTTGTTGGATAACTTTTTGCCATCTTGTAGGTAGGGACGTGATCCCATTGCTATAAAAATTTTGGGGCTTCTGATCAAAAAACTGCGACAAGTGGTTTTGGCAGTCCTCTCGTGATGTTAACCTGACACTGCCTAAGGAATTCTGCAGAGACCGAAACAGGTGAAAATCTGAAGGTGGAAGGTCAGGACTATACGGCCGATGCATTAACACCTCCCAGCCAAATTCTCGTAATTTTTGCTGAGTGGCTAAAGATGTGTGAGGTCTAGTGTTATCGTGGTGAAAAACCACACCCCTTCTGTTGATTAATTCCGGCCGCTTTCTCTCAACTTTTTGCTTTAATCTCATGAGTTGTTTGCAGTACAGTTCAGAATCGATGGTCCTGCCTGGCGGTAACAGCTCATAATGAATAATGCCCTTCCAATCCCACCATACACACAGCTTCACCTTGTTGCGAGTTAACCCGGGTTTCGCCACAGTCTGTGAAGCCTGACCGGCCTTTGACCACGATCTTTTTCGCACGTTCTTGTCGTACGTGATCCACTTTTCATCACCAGTTATCAACTTCTTCAAAAATGGTTCGGTTTCATTACGTCGTAATAAATAATCACAAATGAGTAGACGGTTCATTAGGTTTCTTTCAGTGAGCTCATGAGGCACCCAAATATCGAGCATTTTTGTGTACCCAGCTTTTTTCAAATACGCTAAAAGCGTTTTGTAGTCAATTCCCAATTCTCCAGCTACATCGTAACTACTAATATGCCGATCTTGCTCCACTATTTTAAAAATGGCATCAATTTTGTCCGTAACAGGGCGACCAGAGCGACGTGCATCTTTGATATCAAAATTTCCGGATTGAAAACGCTTAAACCAAATTTGTGCTACTCTCACAGAGTATTTGTGCATTATGTCCATAAACATCACAAATTTTTTTCGCGGTTTGTTTTGCATTTTTACCTTTTTTGTACTGAAATTTTAAAATGTATCGAATTTCTTCATTAGATTCACTCATTTTAACAATAATAAAAACAAATGAAAATCACCCATTTTGAATTTGAAATAGTCTTCTTTAAAATTAAAACTTTTATTGATACCAAAACCAGCCAGATACAAATGGTATAGCCAAACAGATCGTATTACAAGTTCATACATACTATATGCGAAAAGACTTTTTCCCCAACCTATTATTTTAATATTAGACGTATGTGACGTGAGTGACCTGTGTGATTTATTATCATAGATAATAATATATTGTTACAACCTAAGCGCCGACAAAAACAAATTCTACATACAGATTTCTAGAAGCACATTTATTACCCGTCGGCATTTGAACTAATAACATTGAAACTATTGTAATTCTTTTATGATCGTCTTTTTTTTACTTATTTATTGGCATACGTTTCTAGAGAACAGCCTATTGTTGTATCGTAATCATTAGCCAGGTGTTATGGATTTTAAAGTAGAAACTGATTCTAGGAAATTTGGTCCACGTGGCCGGGCCGGACTTTGCACTTGTGTAGGATAAAATGATGGCCTGATTGAGGGAGGGAGGCAGTCGAGCGAGAGCCACGATAGAAGTGAGACGTCTGTACTACAATCAGGAATCTAATAGTGACGGACTTTGCGCGTTTTGGTGAATTACGACCTTCTACATTACGTTTGGACTCGTTGGGTTCGGTTATATTTGTACCTGTGTTATATGTGTTTGTATATTTCTAATGAACTGTACGTATAATAATTCCAACGGCATTTTGATTCGAGTCCCGTAACTCGTAAGAATATGTAAAATTTGTAATATATACGTTATAATGTATTGAGATGTAATGCAATAAAACACCTGCGTTAATTGCATACAATCTGTATTAACACTTTATTTTCAATGATTTTTCCTCCAACTTTTGCAAACTTTTTTCACTTATTTGTATATCAATAGATATATTGTCCTGTACTTGATTGAATGTCCTTCTGGCGCCTCCATCCTCGTTCAGTTTATTACAAATAGCATAAAAGCTTTCTTTAAATAAAATCAACAAAAATAAAAACTGAAAATATGCATCCAAATACAAAAGCACTCAAAGACCAATCCTCGACAAACCAAATTGATTATTAACAATGCATGCATGCATCGGACACGATATCAAAGTTAAATCCCAACACTACAATGCCCCGATACAGCAAATGGGCCATAAATATAATCCAATAGGTCAATACGCGCCAGTAATTGTCCGACAACCAGTAATGGTTTTGTTACGTGCCACTGTATTGTTTCATTGATAGTTGCGCGTAATCCTATTAAAACTAAGCCTTTGGACATTTCATTGTAATTTAGTGGTTTAGGAATTTACTATTTCCATGACAAGAGATCCTGAATCAAATAGGTCCTAAATCAGGCGTCAACTTGCAAAAGTTTATGACGGTCAACGATGACCGAGTCAAGTAGCGAGCGTCACCTATATGTTCTGTGACTAGAGATAGATAGATAACTCTTAATTGTATACCAAAGCATAGACAAATAGAAGAATACTCGCCAAGCTAACAAGGTGAATAAAAGCATTCTTTTTTTATGAGATTGGGGGAATCTTTTGACGCATCCTCTCTGCTCTCGGGGGAGCTTTAAAGAGGCGTTCCCAAAAGCAGGCTCGCATACACCTTCACTAAAGAAGTAGCTGTGAGATACGGGCCGCCACAGTACCTATTAAACCTACCATCGTCCATCTGCGTTTTTGGCGCCTCAACGAACACATCCTCCTATATGGCAGCGAGATAGCCAACCTTACTTACATAGGTTAAACGTATGTATTAAACACATTCATGCGACGGAAACTCAATGTGACTTTGTGACGTAACGGACAAACTCCAAGAGCCTCGCCTTATGTGGTTCGGCGACATTATGCCAGCTTGAGGACTAAATCGATAGGAGAAACCTAGATATAATTCTCCCTGAAGGAAACGCTCTGAATGACCCGGGCAGTCATGTTCGCCTGGGACACCACCTGGACGCTCCAGCAACAGTTGCGGCGAGATGTCGTAGACTTCCAAGCAGAAAATGGACTGCTTAATATATTAATTTTCTTATTGCGAATTTGTAAAACTTGTGTACTATTAGGATAGTGGGTCGTGGTGTCCTTTTAAGTCAAACATACCTTTCGTGGATAAAGGTTTATTTCCAGACGGGTTTCCCCGACTGTAGGCAACTTAAATGATAATTAAGTAGTACAATAAAAATGCTGAATTTACAATTATACAACAGTACGTATATGTGTCCTGCAAGTCGCTGTGCGGCCGGCTTCAACCGATAGCTGTTTATCGATTCGTATTGTTGCCAACCGATACTATCCCTTTACAGGTGTTTTATTGCCCCTTCGAATTTAAGTGATCTATTGTTCTCGTTAATCCCTTCGAATTACACCGCAGTAAGGCATCATAAATCCTTTCTTCCTTTGTTTGAATTTCGTTGCACCTTCCTAGAAACTATATAGCTTATGAGCTCGAGGATTTCACAGAATAATGGGCATGTTCCTGGGAAGTCTTGCCCATTCTGCAAACATGTAAGATCGGTCCGTCGGGCCTGTGTTAGTTGAGCTTCAACTACGATCTAGGAGTTACTTAGTGTACTTTCGGGACGATTACCTTATAATCACGGACTTTGCGTGATTAAATGTCATTATGATTTTTTTGCTTTACGGTTTGGAGTTGTTATATTCGGTTGTACATGTAAGATTTGTGAATTACGTGTGTGTAGTTCTAATAAATTTTGTGATAATTCCAACGGCATTTTCAATTCACATCCGACAAATTCGTAACAGTATGCTTATGCAGTATATTCGTTTTAAGTATTACGGTTTTTAAAATATGTTTAATGCTATATCGAACATTATATGTAATCCGGTCCCACTAGACCTCTATTGCAATATCTGAATTTTGATTGAGTAACTGAAATAAGCTCCTGCTTCTAGTTCGTCTGCAACTGACGTCATTATAATGATATGCCAAATGACACTAAATGTAAAAGAATAATATGAGTATATAATTTAAATAAATATTTTAAATGAGATATAATGTTCTCTAACTTTGTTCTTTGAATGACGGTCATTCCTGATAGAAGGTACTAGGCAGATATACCCGTTTAGTGTAATGTTACAATTACCACGTTCTATCTAGGAAAGAGAACATCGTGAGGAAACATACACTTCGAAATAGCTTATGTTTATAAACTCAACTATTCACTTGGATAATCATGCCAGGTATACGGTCTATACTACTAAGGCTTTAGCTGACTTAGCGATGAATATATAAGTTGTGGTCGTATGCACCTTATTTATAGCGTTAAAAAATAATGCCGTTAACACAAAGTCACAACACTGTATATACATACGTTGTCTATTAACATTTAACGTCATTAACAATGTTGCATCTCAAATTGCGCATTGTACCCATTGCCACATCTGCGTAAAAGGACATATACCATCAATTCGCACCGTTCCGTAAATCTATAAAATAGCTTAACTTTTTAAATTATTATAAAATATGATAAGTTATCGTGAAGGTGTCAATTTAAAAAGTTTTAACTATTTATTAAAAGTACGTGACGATCACTCGATCGATCAAAACTTGAAATGAACTGGAAAACGAGTTAACGATTTATATGAAATCTTTCTGAGCTGTATGACAATGTTAACTTTTTAATTGGCTTATCGCATGGAGACTGTATTTATCTACATTTTTGGGCTATCGCAGCTCTTTTGGGAGAAATGAAACCCTTAAACAATCGTCGTGACTGTCCGTTCATCTGTCCGTCCGTATTCATGTATCCATATGTCGTAAATTTTTAGAAAATTATTGGACCTATGTGGAAAAAATCTAGTATGAAAGGGTTATTGTTTAAAATCAAGCTTATGTACTAGTAATAAGAAGTATATTTTAACTATAAGAAACGTAATTAAAGTCTATGTAAAATTCCGGACTTTTTTTGCGAAATATGAAGAATAAATAAGGGTTTCTTTAAACATTTTATTCGTACTGCAGTTTTGTTCAAAAATAAGAGTAATGACACGTAAGTGTATTTAACTTCTAAGTAATAATTTGTGGTTCGCGTAAAAGCACTAATATCCTCGATTCTTTGTTACATAAGTTTCATTATAATATTGTTACGAATTTGTGGAATATAAATTTAAAATGCTGTTGGAATTATCATAATCTTTACTAAAACTACAAACCCGTAATTCACAGATGTTACAAACACAACCGAATACAACAAGTCCAAACCGTAAAGAAGAAAATCGTAGTAACATAAATCGCGTAAAATCCGTCAATACGAGATTCCCGTTCTGAATGTACACTTACTTAGTAACGCCTCGATCACAGTTGAAACTCAACTAACTGTGTCTGTGTAACTGTGATTTTGTATATTCACAGTACACACATGAATCCTCCCGTCAACATAAACATAATTCTCTGAAATTCTCGGACTTATAAGCTTAATCCGAAACAACTTGGCTTCTAAGAATTTGCGGCGTAATATAAACAATAAAAGAGTTTATGACTCCCGGGCCGGCCACATCACAAAGAGAGGGATTAGCAGCTATTAACAAAATAGACAGTTATTTTAGAGAATTAGCGCGAACAATGATATTAAACAATTAAGACAACCATAGAAAGTGTTACAGATAATTTAAATTCCAAAAGGATTATAAAACACATGTAAAAGATTATCGGTTGGCAATAATATGTATGCAATTTTAAATTGTATATAGTTTAGATGGACAAAAGTATGTGAAACTAATATTGCCCTGACATTTTACATGTACGTGAAGTACATAAATAATTGCTATTAATGACTTGACTTCTTGGCCCTCTATGTTTTTAATTTGTTTAAAAAATATAGATCGTAGCATAATAATAGACAAACCTTTATTCATAATAGCCATACAAGGTTTATAGGATCTTTAAATAGCTTAAAAAAATATTAATCACAACCGCATTCTGATTTTACTATTAACTATTGTGGCGAGTGATTAATTTTTATTATATACTAGCTGTCCCGGCAGTCGTTGTCCTGCCCGGAAAAGCTTCAATCGATATGCCGACAGCAGCGCCACCTACCGGGTCCAATTGTGAACCAACTCAGAAACCTTCTTTGGCTCATGCACAACAACTTTGCTAAAGATCATCACATGATCAAATGTGTAGTTTACGATTCTATAACGGATATACAGACAAACATTCATTTTTATATAACAAGAAGATAAATTAAATTTTTAATTATAATTAAACATAAAGTTATTTTTTTAAAATTATAAATAAGGGGATAAATATAATCAACGCTTGAATATTTGGTAATGAATTGCATAAAATTATACTATACTCAAAAACTATTTTTTTCTGTTTTAAGGTACCGAAGTCATTAACCGTTTTAAAAATATTTACTCTTGTCAAATACTGGCTCAAAATTGAATCGTACCGTGCCAAATTTTATGCTAACAAAATGAGAATCCCCGTAATATAATGGATGGCCCTTTGTGAGCCTCAAGCCCTTACCTTGCTTGTCTCCTCAAAGTACGGACATTGGAATTCCTCTGAATTAATAAGCCTTTACTGTTTAGGCTTGTAATGTATAAAAACGTACGTACTTCATAATATATTATATATATGTTTTATATAAAAAAATCATCACCTTTCAATAATTTTGGATCGGCACAAAATTTCTTTTCTTTCCATACTCCTCTCTCTATTCTGACATACCTACACCCTCTGTCATACCACAAATATCATCCTTCACATAATCCATTCAACTCTTTTTTGGTCTACCTTACATTTGTGTCTAGTTGCAGTTTAACATTATTTTTGTCACGTGACTTTCATCCCTTCTCATTACATGCCCATACCACCTTAATCTTCTTCCTCACAACTTTGCAGTCACGGGTGCAACTTACAAAGATCCCCTTATATACTCGTTTCTCACCTTATCCATTCTTGTAACACCACACATCCATGGCAACATTCTCATCTCAGCTGAGATGATAGAGTGATAGACCACAAACTGGACACGTTTGTGGTCTATCACTTTAGTAGCCCAACATTCGGACCCGTATAACATGACCGGTCGTATGACAGATTTCTATATCTGATCTTTTAGTTTCAGTGGCATCAGTTTGTCGCATATCACACCGGTTACCTGTCTCCACTTTAGCCATGCTATATTTATTCTTCTCACTAGATCCTTCTCTATTTGTCAATTACTCAAGGTTTCTGAAATTTGGTTAATTTATAGATAATCTATTATTTGTTTCATTATGTGCGTTGCTACAATCTTCTACTAATATATAAGGCTGAAGAGTTTGTTTGTTTGTTTGCTTGACCGCGCTAATCTGAGGAACTGGTTTGATTTGAAAATTCTTTCAGTGTTAGATAGCCCATTTATCGAAGAAGGCTATAGGCTATATATCATCACGCTAAGACAAATAGGAGCGGAGCACCAATGAAGAATGTTTCCAAAACGGGGGTTTTTTTTAAACTATTCCACGCGGGCGAAGTCGCGGGCAGAAGCTAGTGATTTTATATATGTAAGTGTTATTTAAATTTTTGGTTTATTACATTGATTTTGATTTACTGTTCATTTATCATTATCAAATTGTATTATATTTTATGTTATCGTTATTGTGTTGTATTGTCCACCGTGACTTCACTTTCTGGTCCCAAGCGGAAAAACGGCGCTAGTCCTTGTTGGCTAGCAATACTGACACTGGGTCCAGTATGTATTGTCTTTCCATTTGCTTTATCTTTGTTTTTATCCTGAATTAAATATTCTTTCTTACTTTAATTTTTTGAGCAAGTGTGTTGAAAATGTTATTTTCCTTGATGGCGAGGGAGGAGGCATAATTTACTAAGGAGGTGTTCCTCGGCGTAACCATACCTCGTAACACACTCTGCGTAACCATAACTCATAACATACTCTGTGTTACCATAACTCGTAACACACTCTGCGATAACAGTTGAAGCTACCAGTCTGTTCTTGTTTTATGTAGAAAATCTCAATTAGAACTTCCAATCAACGTCTTATTATTTCCATCATAGTTTTTTTTTCTAAAATTTTTACTACAGTTACATAACTTTTCATAAGGTTTAACTTTATTGTTACTTATTCTTGAAAGTACTTAATTAAGATTTTCAATATTTAATTGATTTGGTCTTAAAATATATATATATATATATATATATATATATATATATATATATATATATATATATATTTTTCAATAACAAAACAGCGAGTAACAATTATCAGAATAAGTTTTCAGCATAATTAACATAAGTTCTATACAAATTGTAACTGACGCCAAACAAAGAGGCTCTTCTGGGATCCGAAAAAGGCACATTTCACTGAATTTTTAAGATTTTCATGATATATAATAGGTTGGGGAAAAAGTCTTTTCGCATATAGTATGTATGAACTTGTAATAAGATCTCTTTGGCCTATACCATACTCTCTATACCATTTGTATCTGGCTGGTTTTGTTATCATTAAAAAGTTTTAATTTTAAAGAAGACAATTCCAAATTCAAATTAGGAAATTGTGTGATTTTCATTTGTTTTTCTTATTGTTAAAATGAGTGAATCTAATGAAGAAATTCGATACATTTTAAAATTTTACTACAAAAGGTGGTAAAAATGCAACACAAGCCGCGAAAAAAAATTGTGATGTTTATGGACCTAATGCATTATCTGTGAGAGTAGCGAAAATTTGGTTTAAGCGTTTTCAATCCGGAAATTTTGATATCAAAGATGCACGTCGCTCTGGCTGCCCTGTTACGGACAAAATTGATGCCATTTTTGAAAAAGTGGAGCAAGATCGGCATATTAGTAGTTACGATGTAGCTCGAGAACTGGTTATTGACCACAAAACGGTTTTGGCGCATTTGAAAAAAGCTGGGTACACAAAAAAGCTCGATATTTGGGTGCCTCATAAGCTCCCTGAAAGAAACTTAATGAACCGTGTACTCATTTGTGATTCTTTATTACGACGTAATGAAACCGAACCATTTTCGAAGAAGCTGATAACTGGTGATGAAAAGTGGATTACGTACGACAAGAACGTGCGAAAAAGATCGTGGTCCAAGGCCGGTCAGGCTTCACAGACTGTGGCGAAAGCCGGGTTAACTCGCAACAAGGTGATGCCGTGTGTATGGTGGGATTGGAAGGGCATTATTCATTATGAGCTGTTACCGCCAGGCAGGACCATCGATTCTGAACTGTACTGCGAACAACTGATGAGATTAAAGCAAAAAGTTGAGAGAAAGCGGCGGGCAATAATCAACAGAAGGGGTGTGGTTTTTCACCATGATAACGCTAGACCTCACACATCTTTAGCCACTCAGCAAAAATTACGAGAGTTTGGCTGGGAGGTGCTAATGCATCCACCGTATAATCCTGACCTTGCACCTTCAGATTTTCACCTGTTTCGGTCTCTGCAGAATTCCTTAGGCAGTGTTAGGTTAACATCACGAGAGGACTGCCAAAACCACTTGTAGCAGTTTTTTGATCAGAAGTCCCAAAATTTTTATAGCAATGGGATCACGTCCCTACCTACAAGATGGCAAAAAGTTATTCAACAAAATGGCACCTACATACTTTAGTTAAATGTAAATAAACTTTATAAAAAAACCTTTTCAATTTTTATATAAAATGCGAAGAAACTTTTTCCCCAACCTAATATATAAACCAAAATATCTAATAATGTAATAATAGAAATATTATTACATACATACAAATAAAAAATACCTGATAAATACATATACACACTACAATTACTATTCCCAAACTATTGTTCACTTTTACCCAACATTATAACTTTTTTGAAAATTACAGCAGTGAAAAATATCAACCATCTAACGTGTCAAATATAACCATAATGGGTGCTCGTTTGTAGTACATACTCAAATAAGCAGACATCTTTGTTGAATTACAATAAATAATGTAGGAATTTCTACACTACGAGCTTAGAATTATTAGTTTGAAGGTTGGATTTCGAAATATTTACCACAAGCGTACTTGGGAGAGGTGACTTAATTCGCTTTTAGATACTATTAGATCGTCTTGTGGTTAGGCCACAGTTTTAATACGGGCCATACCCTATTTTAACACCACCTAAATGTGTTTTATGGGTTTAATTTTAGTATTAAGTGAGGTTGTTTTACGATTTGTGTATCCTTTAATGGAGTACAATTAAAATTTGTTATATATTTAGGTTTGCGTGGCAAAAACGGAACATTTATAAACGCGTGATGTCTTTTCGACTTTTTGACTTTGTATGTCACAGCAATTTTCATACAGTACTTATTCTTATATCATTTGTATAATATGCTAGGATATACCCGCGACTTCGTCCACTTTTTACTTAAAAAATCCCGCGGGATTCCCGGGACAAATCGTGTTGCAGCATTTAAAAAAGGATGCAAGCTACCTTTTAAGTGAAAACTGTGTCAGATTAAACTAATTTTTATGCACTCAAACCACTACGAACCGCTCCCGTCAAAATTGCTGCGAGATTCTCGGGATAATAAACATCACACATTTTATTACATAAAATTTGCTATCGATCAGTGAAAAAATCGCATGGGAATTCGATTTTTTTTTCAATATGGCAATTTTATATCGTTCCCAAAACAATTCTCCCGGGATTCGCAGAATAAAAATTAGCGCAGATTTTAAGTCTAAGAATTTGCTGTCGATCACTGAAAACCGCCCCTAAATCGGCCCCGTACTTTTTACGCGAATCCCGAATAAATAGACAAACAGACAAGAAATCTACAAAAATGCATCGTGTTCTCCTTCTTTTCTATTTCTATCTATTTCAGGTTTTTTTTAAACTAAAATCAATGTACAGACACGGAATGTTTAGAATTCTATAATACTATAGATTATTTGACGTGGTAGCGCCATGCTGGAATCGTAATCTTGATTAAATCTTTTAGGACCGGCTCGATCAATGTATTACCACGCTCTTACAGAATATTGGTGTGAAATGGTTGGCCTTGAGCTAATCGTGTTTCGTGCGATAAATGAGAGTCCCGATGGCTCACTTCCTCTTTTCTTTATCCTGACCCGCTATTCCAGTCCCATAACACATCGAGGGTTGTCTGGAAGGGATCGCTTTTTAGCGATAAGACCGCCCTTTGTGCATAACTAGATATCGCACCCTCAGATTTATAGGGACCTAGTTAAAACTAACAAGTTATTCAAATTTGTATCCTATTTCTTGTATCGTAGATATTTAAATCCAATGACCTAAAATTTTGATTTAGTTCTCTATAATTTTAAGGGTGCGATATAATTTTAGTCTTTAAGTTCATTTTTGTATTGGTGTATAATAAAGTGTTATATATACCTTTCTATCGAGTTGGAATTCCCATATTAAAAGCTGGCCGTGCGATTTGTGTTGCAGACGTCTATAGTCTACGGTAAATACTTTTCATAAACTGGGCCGTCTGCCTGTTTGCCAGATTGGAAGCAATTTTTTTAAATTTTTTATTGGGTGAGTTCAGCAGACAGGCAAACGACCTACCTGATGGAACGCGGTTAATATTGCCTATGGACATTTGTAACACCAGAGGTACTACCAATGTGTTGCCGCTCTCTAAAGGGACATTGGAACCTGGACACTAATGCCGGAACACAACTCAAGGTTGGTGGCATACTCTAGATCAGGGGTGGTGGCCATGCAGGCCTAATACCCTACCACCTGGCTGTGGGTTGTTTTGTCGCCTCTTACGACAGTCCGCCTGGCCGCAGGAAATTGTATTCTTTTTCCATTCCTGGACGGATAAATATATACCTATATCTAGTATTGAATATCACAATTTTGCGGCTGAGTATTCTGAACCAGTTCACACTGTTTGAATTGTTCTTCATTTATAACGTCTCATTCGAGTAGAATGGTCGGCGATTAACTTAATGGCTACATTGTTCGGAGATCGCGAAACGTCGTGACAACGTAAGTACGTAATTAGGGAGTGGGTAGAGAACGACTTGTTCTATTTGATAAGGATTTTTCAGGAAAACGTACGAACAAGGTGCCCGGAATACCGGTCACTCGTTTACAGGAGATTAAGTTATTAATTTTTGTGGTTATTTTTTTTTATTGAAAATAAAAAAAGATTTTATTATGAAACTAACTGTGTCGATAAATTCGTTTTCGTGAGGCTTAGACTACTCAAAGTTTTGACCTTGCTAAATCCTGTGGTATTAAATTATCTACCTACGTGACGTAATTCACATGCACACATTGTTAAACTTACAAAAGCCCTTGCTTGTCGGGGATTAAAGAAATATTAATGTTAATATTTACTTCAAGTGATTTTTCGAGCCGAAACAAAAATACTCCTAAGTTGTACCAGCTATTTTGATAAACTTTATCTCAGAGCCTTTCAATCCGATAGAATTACAGGAAAACCGTTTAGAAACGTTTGCCGACATCCGAAACTCATCTCAAAGAAATAAAAAAGATAAAAGTGTCGCGTACAATACATAGATAAATGTCAACTCAAAAACGCAGATGTGAGTGGGACGCTTTGTTAGGGTGAGACTATGTTAACACGGATGAGCGACTAGCGAAAAGCAAACGGAATTTAGCAATACAACTATCACGTGCTGACAGTGAAAGAAAACATTGCAAGGACTTGTGGCATATCCAGATTACTGGTGAGTGAAAGCTACTAATCAGGCATAATGTATTAGGCCCAGGAATTAAATAATTATGGATGGATATTTGTACGCTTGTCCTAAGAGATTTCACATTTTTATGCGTTTTCTACCATCTGTATAATGAAGAGTGCCCTGAGGAATTATTCAGAATAGTGCCCTCGTCTTCTTTCTATCACTACACCACTCGCCATCGGCTGGGCGTTCATCCTCAGTTCTTCGAGCCACTTCGTCATTTCGTTCAAGTACACAATGGTTTTAAATACGGTACTATTGCGCAACGATCGTCATATAAAATAAGCTTTTCAGCTGAGGTTTTCCCACGGCGCTCCGATATATGTTTTTTTTTATAATAATGAAGCTTATAAACGTCCCACTGCTGGGCTCGGGCCTCCCACCATAGGGGAAAGGACAGTATACTCGTGTCGCTTGTCCAAGGCGGCTTGGTAGGTTTGATGCATCGGTTATCTCGATGTGCCAGTTTCATCACGATGTTTCCTTCACCGTTGTTAGCACGTGTTAGTTGTAAAATATGCACATTAGGTGCACTAAATTTCCTAAGTGGTACATACATTCGGGCCAGGATTTAATTCGCGTCCTTTGAGTTTGGGACGCGTACGCTAGCCATTACGCTACCATGACTATAGTTTTTTTTTAAAGAGAGTCATAAAATTTCTATGAGGCCTACATCGAATTTGTAACACCGCTGGTATTGCAAATGTCCAAAGGCGACAGTCACCGCTTACCATGAGGTGTATCTTTAACCTTTTTGCTGTGCGTACACAATAAAAAGGTATTTTTTAATATTACAAATTTCTATAGAAACCAGAAACCGCTTTCCCTAAGATACGCCAGCAGCCTCTAGTGTTTATATTACAGCAATAAAACAATAACTTATACAACCACATTACTTGTAAAAAAGGGCTGAAACAAAAATTAATTGTGTATAAACGTACAATCAACCAATGCGACGATGCACCACTCATGAGGCTAAAATCGCCTGGCAAAAACTTTCGCTAACAGCGCGATGACGGGCACAAGTAAAACACCAATTTTAAGGTGCGGGGTTTTATTGTTATCTGTTTCGAGTTTTACAAGGAGGCAATAAAATCTAAGTCCATAAACAAAGCGAGAGCAGAATACAAAAGAAGAAAAGCGTCGTCAAAAGCAAAGTGCATATTGCATCTAAAGACGAGTAATCGTTTCCTTTAATTTAAACATTTCAAAAACGTCCTGATTGGTGATTATAAAATTTGAGAGTGTGTGCATGGATATCGAAACTTTAGGAGCCGTTCAAAGCAAAATGTTAGAGAACTGATCAAGGAGGAACTTGTTTGACCGTACAGTTAAAACAAATCTTTAAATGTCTCTTAATAACTTTTTAAAGTATAGGTGGTTCGCTTTCAAATTCATAAAAATGCATACAATCAGCCCCCCAACTTACTTCAAGTTATTTAATACCAGATAAAACATCATTCAAATTGACAAAACTTAAAAATATTGTACTCTCAGCGAATACTAGTTTGAAATGTACTCGTTTAAAATTTTTGAGATGTAAGTAAATAGGTATACTATTTAGATTAAATGTTAGATTTAAAATTCTAAAGCTAAATGACAATAACAGTGCACGTGCATTACTTCTACAAAATCTTTACTGTGCTTGAATGATCCTTCATTTGGTCATTTATAAAACGCAAATGGTTTAAAAACACACACATAAATACGCACGAATTAGCGTTCATCCGCTATCGCTGCACTAATAAATTTAAGCAATCTGGCACTGATGCCTTACAATGAGTGGAACTGTACCCTACATTTATCATTAACGGTAACAATGCTTTTTGCGAGATTTCCTTCAAGAACCCAAGAGATTAATGAAGGTGGCAATAACGCCCGACCATCCGATAAATAACAAAATAACGCACGCTCCCCTTAACGACTGAGATTAATAAGAAATGTAACTCTCACCCCCTAAAGATAAAAAGAATTCACTCTACGTTTTTAGGAAGAAATCTGTATATACAAAACAAATGTTTTGTTTTATTGTAGGTGGTAAGACGGTCTATTGTTATGTCAACAAGTATTGTAAATATGTATATTTTTTTATAATTGTTTACGTTAGTGAGCAATAAAGTATTATTTACGTATCTTTCTAATTTAGAAATATCTAAATTACTTTATATTATTACGAGTTAGTGGGACTCGAATTAAAATGCCGTTAAAATGATTATAGAGTTTATTAGAACTATACAAACACGTATAACACAGGTACAAATATAACCGAACACAACAAATCCAAACGTAATCCATTAGGTCGTAATTCAATAAAACGCACAAAGTCCGTCACTATTAGATTCCCGAATGTACACACGTCACGCCCGAATTGTAGTTGTAGCTCAACTAACTCCTTTCTCAATCAGGCCGTCGTTTTATACTTCACAAATGCAAATGTGTCCCCGCCCAGGAACGTCGACACAATTTCTTAGAATTAGCTTGTAATCATAATCCGCAACACCTGGCTAATGATGTAGCCTGCAAGTGGCCGTAAACGAGTATAATAGAACAATAGGCTGTAGTCCACAATGACTAGAAACGTATGCCAATAATTAAATGAACAAAAGAAGACAACCATAAAAGGATTACAATTAGTTCAAATGCCGACAAGTAATAAAATGAGCTTTTACAGACTGTACGTGGAATTTGTCTTTGTCGAAACCTAAGTTGTAACAATATTAAACCTCGCCATAACGGTCAAGAAATCTCTTGTACTTTTCCAGTTTTACGGCCGCAAACCTACAGATTTTAGTCTTTAATCAAACACATCATCATCTGCAAAAACAAAACACAGATATGTATGTACATGAACAAGTATTTCATAATGTAAAATTTCTATCACGTTTTTTCATTCACATGACGTGAAATTGCTTAAAATAAATAAGTAACATCTATATAATCTATACAGATAAATAAAATTGAAGTGTCTGTTTGTAACAATAAGAAAAACTGAAAAAATCTGGGAGGTTAATTCGGACAAGAAGAAATCGATTTTCTAATTTTTAGAATTTTAGTATGTCTGTCTAGATGTTCCAGGTAATCTCTGAAACGGCTGAACCGATTTTGACGTGACTTTCACTGGCAGATAACTGATGTTATAAGGAGTAACTTAGCTACTTTTTTTAGGGCTCCGCGAAAATAAATCCACGCGGACGAAGTTGCAGGCACAGCTAGTAAAGTAATAATTCTACACTGTTGCTCCCAAGTAAATTTATGAATATAGTTTATATTTTTCGGTGGCTTTCCTTAAAATAAATACATGTATGTACAAGCAAACAACGTTTATCATATTTACAAAACTATAATTATAAGCCTATAAAGACAAGGTTAGGCTAGGCGTTTTGGGCTTTTAAAATTTATAAGATAGAAAGAAAGAAAACGACTTTATTTGAAGAAACGTAATTACAGTCCTTATTTATACATTATTATATACATAACATATTTTGAGAACTTGTATTTACCGCATACAAATCCTGCGCCGCCGCATTTTCAGTAAATAAGGTTTACACTCAGCATATTGCTGTGCCGGAATTATATCCGAAACAATGCTGATTTTCAGTGCAAACCTTCCTTTTGGTGTAAGACCAAAACGACCTAAGTTTTTACAGTAATTTTACTTATGATATATTTAATTAGTAAACCAAATAAATAAATGTAAATAAAACCAACGATAAAATTTATTTATTTAAGGAATTACAATATACAATATATTTATGCTACGTACATTACTTGAGACTATAAGTTGACAGTTTGCCCCCAAACTAGCTTATGGGCTCATAAAAAATTCATGATTGTAATTTCAATAGACCATTGTGAACAGGTATGTAAGTATGTAATACACATTGTAGAATTTTAGTCATATATAAAAATAGGGCTTTAAGGGTTTATGAGAAAAAAAAAATGTCACATATAGATTGATAGACTGGATAAGACAATTTTATAAGGGTTCCCTCTCCACCAAATTGGGTACGAAACCCTAAAATATGAATTTTCTAATAGAATACCGAAACGATGTTCACGCTGACGTAACCGTGCGGAAAGCCTTGTTTAGAAATAACTTTGTACAGTCGTGGTATGAAAAGGTTCGCCAGTTTTTATAATCGATTCATTTAACGTTCCACGACTACATTTTACCTTTTCAAATTAAGTCAAAATGCAGAAAACTATGCTTAACTCTTTGACAATATAGTTTCAAATGACTAAGATAAAAGTTGCTTGATTTTCTATGTAGTCTAAGAATATTGTTTAGATGTGTAAAACCTTTTTATTAGTTTTAATATTTATGATAAGCGTAGTCATGACATCTTCTTTGTTTCTTATCGTTAATCTCAGTGTCTGTCATTGTCAACATTGCAATTTACTTTTCTCACGTTTCAATATTTTATAAACGTAACTTTTATTAAAATGTTGGCAGTACTGTTTCTTGTACTCATGCAAGCAAAAGTCGACTTTAATGTGACGAACCTTTTCATACCGCGACTGTACGTGAAATTAGCCGTTTCCCTCTTATTACAATCTGAAAGTTGTGTTAATGGGCGAAATCTGCAATCAGCCTTAATGGCCAAGTTACTTGAAAGGTTGTCGCTTCAAATTCATAAGAAAGTGGTAAACAACAAAATTCATTTGCAAGTCTACGAAATTCGTGTTTGATTTTAGTTTATTTTGATTTTATTAGCTGAAGTTATTTCGTTTGTTTTCAGTTTATATTCTTTATCAGCTTTGCTGTTGATATTATGTAAATTGAACCAATAAAGTCTATACTGCTTTATGATTTAACTAAACAGTTTGTTAAAAGTAATTACAAGTTAAATGTTTTGTATAGAACTGTTTTTGGGGTTCCGTAACATATATACTAGTAACACAAAATCGCAAAACTATTAGATTTATTTATATGATTAAAATTTTGCGAGGAAGATGCTATACCTATATAAAGCACTCAATATTGCGAGCGGCCACAATATGGTATCTAGATAGATAGATAACTCTTGTACACCAATAATATAACAAACAAAAGAAAAGAGAACATGCGTACAACATACAAAGCGATTCTTCGGATATATTTATAATATTATAAAAATCTAAACAGGCAGTGTCTAGAATATTAGTTTATTAAAAAAAAAAAAAACAACTGGAAGAGACTACATAAACGATAGAGAACACGATGTATTTTTTTTAGATTTCTTGTCTGTTTGTTTCGGATTCATATAAAAACCACTGGGCCGCTTTCGATGCGGTTTTCGCTGAACGACAGCAAATTCTTAAATTTAAAATCTGCGCTACTATTAACCACAAGAATCCTGCGGGAAATTTTCTGGGAGGGGTTTGAAGATTTTCAAGTGCATAAACATTAGCTTATTCAGACACAGTTTTCACTAAAACGATCGCTTATATTCTTTTTTAAATGCTGCGGTACTTTGTGTCCTGGGAATCCATATATATCCTAGTAAATAATAAAGTAAGTAAAGAACAGCATCAAGATTTTTTAAGATATGACCAATGAATGCTAGGTACTTACTATATACGACTATGTAGATTGAAAAAAAAATCACCCCTCATTTTATGGCGACGTTAAGAATAAAGTCGTTAACTGTTCGTTAACAGCTTTATTTTTTAACGCTTTTAAAACGCATTCGGTCACAATACAAATTATTTAACACAAACGCAGGTATGGCAGCATTAGAATTACAGAAAGTAATGGTGGTTAACTATCCAAATGAACACGTCTTTCTAGAAATATTGCATAAAAATATTATTTTATATAAATATGTCACTTCCTCCCGCGATCTACGACAAAAATAGAAGGTACTACTTCCTCACGAAATGGCTAAAAGTTATTTACAGAGTTTCAAAAGAAAAGAGTTGTTACGGCTAAAATCATGCAGCTGTTGCTGTAATAAATCATCTTACGTATTCATGATTGATTACTTTGCCGCTTAAAGAGAATTTGGGTATATTTATAGTTTTCATGGTGCTAGTGGCCAGTAATTGTGGTAATAGTATGGTTCGAGCAAGCCGATGTTATTGTTATAGCCATTATGTAATTTTCATAAAGCCTGAGAACTTTTTTATAGGAAAATAAAATCGACCACGTAGATGTTAGTTAGTCCTTGCATGCTGAAGTGTTCTGAAAAGGTGTAGTATGTCCACTGTTTTTGTCATTTGACTAAGGAAGTCTAAAAGATTTCATTGTGCAGCGTAGTGTTCGAAATGCTGTGTAAGAAGATGGAAAGCAGACGACTTACAGGCCGAGAGAGATGGAAGAGCAAGCGGGCCCCCGTTGAAGACGGCGAACAAGGGATCGGAGACGCCATTGACCTCATGGTCAATGGCGTCTCCAATAGTGGGACGACCCATTGACATACTGGAACTGGAGGTGGTTGCCACAGTTAATTTTCAGTTCTTGCAATTTCTCTACTCCTTTGTATAGTGGCAAACGTCTATAAATGCAATATTTTTCTGTAAAAACGATATGACTATTTTGGGTATGCCTTTTCCAAAGTAAGCACGAAACGTTAAAAAATAATTTGCGACACATGTGTCATACATTTGTCACAGTATTTTTAGAGCAATATTCTGTAATATCTCGTACAATATATACGAATCTTAGTAACTTACAGTAAACTAACTTCAAACAATTATTTCTCTCTACCAGATGTTTTGAAAGCGAAAAAAATATGTATAATTTTCTACCCAATGACCCAGTTTCAGTAGGTCACCTTTTTATTATTAATATAATTCCCAACGTAAAAAATGAAATCAACACAAATTGTGGCAGTGTATTCTAATTTGCAACACTTGAAAAATACACATGATTAAGAAAAGCACATATTACGGTATTGAAAAATATGTGGTGACTGTGTGTGTGTGTGTGTGTGTGTGAGTTCGTCCCCTAAGCAGTATACTCGTAGGTGTATGCTGATCTATGAAAACCAGAAAAATGTTAAAAAATGTAAAAGATCGGAAAGGATTTACAAGAATAGGAGCCACACCAGACGAGCTTTGTAAAGGCAGGCACGTCTTCTTATTGATCCCTATTTTTGTCTTGGGGGTTCCTTCGTTCGTCGACCAGCTAGGTACGGCACATTGGTCATCTCCTAGCACGCGGATTAAAATTACGCACAAGGGGTGCAGAACATAGCACGACACACAAAAAAGCAACGAGGATTCCCTGAAGAAGCAATCCCTTAGGCGGTCATTCTAGTCTACATCACATATTTACAAATGACCAGTTGCGGCGAATAGAAATGAAGAGGCTGTGACCAAATAGGTCAAAGTTAACAGCGTGTAAAGCATAGAAATATGTATAGTACAAACTATCCCAAATCGAGGACCTTGTGATGTTTAAGATAATAAAATATGTATCAGTTAATTTGAAAGTCAACTAAGACATTTTATAAAAATTGAACAAGCATATCATGAATAACAATTTCTCAATAAAATAACTCTGAAAAACTACTAAATAATGACCTTTATTTGAAGCCACAAGTTATTCTCCTTTTTTATATGAGACTAGCTTTTGCCTGCAACTTTCCTCGCGTTATTGTTTTCCCACGGGAACCGTATATTTTTCGGGGTAAAATGTAGTCTATGTACTATTTCAACCTATAGTCTATTTCTGTGCCAAATTTAATCCAGATTTGTTCAGTCGTTCTGGCATGATTGAGCAACAAATATCCATCCAAACTTTCATATTTATAATGTTAATAGCATAGATAGGCAAACAAGCGGACGAGTCACTCACTATCTCCAGATAACATTTTAGGCTACCGCGTTAAATGTATTGCACACTTTAAGACATTCCTTATATAGTGTCAGTAATTTCACTCCCTAGCCTTCTTTCCGAAACACAGCGAAACTGTTTGGCAAGTGAAACGAGCAGAACAGATGGAAATTTCACCGAGCCCTAGTGTTGACGGCAGAATCCGTTGTATGAACGGTCCGCTTGGTATTGCCTCTAAAATTAAATAAATTAGAAAATACAAATAATAAATAAAATAAATATATACACATATAAAAGGATGATATGTAAAATAGTTGTGTATTTACCTGTGTGTGTTTTGTTAATAATAAATTAAAGCTAATTGAGTGCATAGGGAACAACTGAACGCACGTAATTCACTCAGGATTGCCCCGAACCAGTTGCCCGCGACCACCGACCGTATCATACGTGCCATAGAATCGAGTTTATTAAATTCGATTCTCTCTAAGCACCCAACGGCTAATTTTCAAACCCTCAAAAATCTTGTTTTCGTTCTTCTTTGCACGATTGAACGTTGTGTCCATTACACCTAGCATTAATTATTTCTCAATGTCTACTATATAGGATAGTTTTATTTATAGTATAATTCTAGAAATAAAAATATAAATATACGATATTACTTCTACTTGATTTTTGATACTTTATTTAAATTGTTACAACTTAGGCTCCGACAAAAACAAATTCCACGTACAGATCTGTAAAAGCACATTTTATTATCTGTCGGCATTTGAACTGATTGTAATCCTTTTATGGTCGTCTTATTTGGTTCACTTATTTATTGGCATATGTTCCTAGTTATTGTGGAGAACAGCCTATTGTTCTATTGTATTCATTTACGGCTGCTTGCAGGCTGCATCATTAGCCAGATGTTGCGGATTACAATTGCAAGCTAATTCTAGGAAATTGTGTCGACGTTGCCGGGCAGACACATTTGCATTTGTAAAGTATAAAACGACGTCCTGATTAAGAGGGGAGTCATTTGAGCTACAACTACGATACGGGCGTGACGTGTGTACATTCGGGAATATAATAGTGACGGACTTTGCGCCTAATGTGTGTATTAACAATATACATATTAGGTTAAAAACAGCCTAAGTGGGGTATGCATTCCGGCCAGGACTCGAAGGCACGCTCTCGGAGTTTGGGACGCGTCGGCTAACCACAAAGCTACCACCGCGACCGCTTTGAATATATTTTGTTATAAACAAATCCGTCAAAAATTAAGTCTTATTAACATAAGTTCTAACGACATCTACTGCCACCAAGTTGATACTTGAAAATTTGCATATATATATATATAAATAGTCCTAAAACTACAGTCTGAGGTAGGTATTATAAACTATTAAATAAAGTAAAAAAAAGACGAAGAGCCGTTTCTTACAAGAACATCATAGGCTTTCATTAGTGTACTTGGCACCGACAGTACCTATCCGTAATATAAAGTAGACTCTATATATATACTTCACTTTGCAACCGACTGGCGGGCGCACTGACTCATGCATTTTTCACTCAGATGCGCGTCGACTGAAAGTCACGTGAATTTTCTGAATTTAAAAAACTGCAAGTTTACTTCTACAATTTATTCGCGAAGTGATATTCGATTTTCAGCTTTATCGATTGGGAAATATGAAGGATATAGAATGCATTTCAAATTTTAACAAGCAAAAGTAAGTTTGACAGAATATTGCAATTGCGATTTTGGTATTCGATGTAATAACAAAGTTAAGCCGAACGTGTAAAAATGTTGGATCTGTGGACTACTGCATACATTAATATCTTGCTAATTAAAGAATCCATCCAGGATCCTCGTTTGGATTTTAAATTTTAGGTCCTTGTGGTTCATCGGCAAATGGTTTCTTCGAAGAAATTTGTGTGAAACTCTTTGATACCACCTGTGATCAGAAGGCTGGTTCGTATTTCGCGTAACAAAGCAGCATTTCCATACAGCGTGGCAATGTAGCCAGCATTCTGGGCACTTCTGCTAATGGAGATACTATTTTTTTCTACTATTATTCGGCCGCGATATCGAGAAGATATTGTGGATTTAGTAGAAAACGAATTTATAACACTATCCCAATGGAATCGTTATTTTAATATCTTTGCTCCGCCAAGATATTTAAATAACAGAATTAGGCCCCAGGTCGATCTTTTTTCGCCTCTTGGCGTTTTGTTATTCAAAATATTTTTATTTTTTAAACAAAATTAGTCATAACTTTATTTTTAATATTGCCTAAAATACGTTTAAATAATTGTTCTTTAATATTTACCAGTAAAATTTATATAAAAACAAAAAAAACATCAAAAAGGGTCAAATGGCCTGTGGTGTCATGTAACTAATTTAAAAGCTTTTTAGAGTTTTGTTTTACTAAGTGACTGTAATTTCTAATAATATTTTTCCATGACAGTAAGATTTCATAAGATGTTTTGATACTCATATATTCAAAACCAAAAGCGCTTGGACATACGAAACAACAATGATTAATTGCCCTAGATATAAATATAGATCCAATTACGTAATATTCATTAAAAATCACACATCAAAAAACATCATATGTGTCATGATTTTTTTATTGCGGGAGTTCAGCAGACAGGCATACGGCCCACAAGATGGAAAGCAGTTACCATTTGTAGCACCAAAGGTGCTAACAGAACTCAAGGTTGTTATGGTGGCCTGCTCTAGACCAGGGGTGGTACCACTCAGACGGCCAAATACCCTACCACCTGGCTGTGGGTTGTTTTATCCTCTCTTACGATAGGCCGCCTGGCCGCAGGAAATTTTGTTCTTTCTTCGTTCCTCACGGATAACATACATGATTTGTATTCAAAGTTTTGTGATGGAAATTCTTTTATTACAAATTTCCAAGAATAGCGATTTAAGTAATCATTGGATTCGTAGAAACTAAATCAACTTCATGAATAAAACATTATTTCTGAGAGCACCTTAGTATTTTGATATTAGTTCCATTTTAGGCCACGGCCTCATTAATAAGGCAATGACGACGCAACAGCATTTTTTTAGGTCAAAGTTAATATTTCACGCTAAACTTATTACCTTTCCAGATTAGACTCATAAGGCTGTGGAATTATTTATTTTATTCATTTGTTTATTTATTCATTTTATATTGCACTAAGTGTACATATAGTGTAGTGTGTAATTAATTCATAAAACTGCCTATTTTATACAACGTACGAAGTAGGTAGTCTTATGAATCATATTTATCTCTAAACACACAGCCTCGGTTGAGGCATGCAAAATATACTTGTTGACAAAGTCAATACGTCAGTTTTACAATAAGTAGATATAGTTCGATATAAATTAAAATTACAAAGATTGTTTATTAATGTTATGCCTAATTAACAAAACTATATTCATATATAATGTAATAAATCGAACACCCATGATTGAAAAACTGAGAGGAAAAATATTAAGGTGGTATGGACATGTAATGAGGAGGGATGAAAGTCACGTGGCGAAAATAATGTCAAACTGCAAGATTGATGGGTGCAAAGGTAAAGGTAGACCAAAAAAGAGATAGATGGGTTATGTGAAGGATGATATGATGATTTGTGGTGTGACAGAGAACGTGTGTTAGAATAGAGGAGTATGGAAGGAAAATGCATACTGTGCCGAGCCCAAATAAGGCAAAGAAGGTGAAAAAAATTAGATTGGTTGTAATAATTTATTAATTTAGTAATTAATTATTTAATAATTAATTAATGTTTAGTAATTAATTAGTAATTAATTAATAATAAATTAAGCTATTTTTTATATCGGTTTATTATAATACCTATGTCAATATTTATATAAAATTCTGTCTATTGTGTAGTCATCTATTAAGAAAAGACGCAATATAATATATTGTATATCTTAATATAGATTATACAAAAAGTATTTTTTGAGTATTAAGTGTGACGTAACTAAATGAAATCTTTTGATGCAAAAACACGATGGTTATAAAATAAAAGTATAAGATTTGTACACTAATGGAATTTTGAAAATTAAGATAAGTATTTAAAAACCTCATATTTCTAAAATAATGGTATAGAATGGCTTCAATACTCAACTGTAACTACACAATTTTTACGTATTAAAGAATCACACTAGTAACATCTAATTTATCAGTTAATGTTTATACTAATAATTGAAAAACGAATACATAAATGTAAGTTTTGTTTATTTGTTACTTTTTCAAGATTAAGTGGCTGAATAAATTTTAATGAGTCGAGGAGTTTGATTGTATCCCGAGGAAAGACATAGGTTAGCTATTGTCTCAAAAAACTACCTTGAAAGAGGAAGTCCTAATATGAAAGACAAATTTTGTATGAGCAATCTATCTTCAAATTAGGAATATAAAAAGAAATGCAAGCCGCACCTCGAGCACTTCTGTATGGAAGTCGCAAAAATAGTAATTATAAGGAACAGCAGCAGGGGGCGTCGTCTCGCCCTCCTCGGAACCAACAGACGGCCGACGACAGCATTTGTTAATATAAAAGTAGTAGTAGTAGTACGTGTGCGTGTGTGTGTGTGTGTAGTATACAGATAAATCACAGGAAATATATAGATAAATCAAAGACATATTATATACTCAGACATAAGAGAATGCCCAAATAACATATATATTGTTATATTAGAAAGGTTAGACTCAAAAACGTATACATTTATAATTTAGATTGTTAATAAGTATAGTAATAATAAGATTAAGTAAATAAATATTAAGATACACATACATAATATGAGAACAACAAGGTCCCTGACTACGTTAGGGGTGGATGGGACCAAGATAGCTTCATATTTAAAAAAATAGGAGTACATGATAATTGAAAATATCACATCACAGTTCTTAGAGCTGGCTCGATCCGGAAGATACCACGCTTTCAGAGGATATCAGCGTGAAATAGCTTTAAGCTCATATTTCATACGGTGAATGAGAGATTCGATGTCCCACTTCCTGTTTTCCCTTATCCCATCTCCATTACCCCAATCTAAGACACTGGCAATGAGTTGGTATCACTACTGAAATTACAAATGTCCATTGGCGACGGACACCACTTTCCATCGGGCCGTCTATCCGTTTACCCACTTCAGAGAAAAAGAATGAAAAAAAAAAAGATTTTTTCTTAGCGTTAGAGTTGGGTTTATACTATATTCAATCGAAGTCGTAGTAGCCTAATTGCAAACGCACGCATCCCAAACTCAAAGGGAGTGGGTTCCATCCTGGCTGGAACGCATCCACCACTTAGTAGTTTCCTGACCTAATGTGCGTATTGTTACAAATTACCACGTGTTAACAACGGTGAAGGAAAACATCGTGATACAACCTGCACATCGAGATAACCGATGTGTCAAACCTGTTAAGTCACCTTGGACAAGTGTGGCGGGTATACTGTCCGGTCTCCTATAATGGGAGACCCGAGCCCAGCAGTGGGAAATTTATGGGCTATTATTATTTTATTATATATCCAATACGTGTTAAAAAAATGCAGTTGAAGTCGTAGGTAACAGGTAACTTGATTTTCAATTGCTGAATGCGACGTTCCATTAAAATTGACACGCGTATAGAAATATTAGCAGGCATAGATAAAACTTCAACTTTATGTTGATACTTATCATAATAATATTCTCTTTACCCTGCTCCACTTATTTAGAGGTGAAGTGTCACAAGATGTATTTAAATTTAGTTGAATAAAACCTGTTCTGGTAAGGCCATAAATGTATTAGAGTTTGCGATCACAAAACCGCCGTTGCTTTGGCAGTATGTCAACTACTTTATATTCATATTACATTTCATTACGAAATCTCTAGTTGTATTGAATAAGTTATCAGTTCGCTCGTGTTATCATTATCGAATTACTTGGAAAAGTTGAATCTTACATGAAAAATAATTTTAATTTTAATGTACGGCTGTGAAATCTGGACACTTATACTCAAAGATAATCAATCGATAGTCACAAGGAGGAGGGTTCTCAAGAAGATCTTGGGTTCAACATAAAAAGGAGATGGCAGCTGCAGGGTACGAAGCACCTCCGAAATAGAACACCTAGTGGCCAAGACCAACATAATTAGAGACAAAGGCTCATTCCGCTGGTTCGGTCACGTAGAACGGATAGAGGAAGATCGGGGTGTGAAAAAAACATAGTTGAGGCGATCAATCAGTCGGCGAGCGGTTTGGTCTCCTAAGTATCGCTGGAAAGATATAGTGGAACCGAACTTCAAGCCCACAACTGACAAGACACTATGCAGGACAGAGGTAAGTGGCGTGCTCTCTACAACAATTAAGACCAATTACCTGCCAATTAGGGCATCGTAATCGTAGACGTAAATAGTCGTAGCGTAATGGTTAGCGCACGCGTCCCAAACTCCAGGGGTGCGGGTTCGAATCCTGGCCGGAACGCATGCACTACTTAGGCACTATTCTGACCTAATGTGCATATTGTTACAATTACCACGTGCTAACAACGGTTAAAAAAAATCATCGAGATAACCGATGTGTCAAACCTGCCATGCCGCCTTAAACAAGCGTGGCGAGTATTCTGTCCATTCCCCAGTAGTGCGAGCCCCGAGTCCAGAACTGGAAACGTTTATGGGCTGTTATACTATATTTAAGGCATCGTAGCGAACTCCACAATATTTGATACCGAACATCATTGAAGACAAAGATTTATATTTAAAAAAATTGAACAATCAGAACTTCATTGACAGTAGTCTAGACTCTGTTTACTTAACAAAACTCAGGACGTGCATTATTTTTATAGCAACTACTCCCACCTGGATGTTTTTATAGTAGTTTTGTTTTTATAATTTATATGTTAGAATAGATAATATTTTTCTTTGCCTTATTCTAGACGTTATGAGGCGGGTCTCGTCCATACATATTATATTTTTCTATTTTAGTATTATAAGTGACCTCACTCGAAATCTTAGTGTTTTCTTTTACTCAAATTCAAAAGTTTTTATTCAAAATAAGTTCCACTGGAGAATACCTTTTGAAGGTCATACATATAATTTAAAATTTAATTTTACTTATTCTATGTACACCGGTTTGCAAGGTGTTATTGGTTATTAAGGAGAAAAAGTGGCAAGAAACTTCCCAGCAACACGTCTAGCTAAAAATTGTTTTTCTTTATATTTCTTATTCTATCTCAATTTCTGTTTTTTTATAAGTTTTAAACAGAAGTATGTTACAGAATTACTTTTGAAGAATTAATGAAGTTGTTATAAACAGTGCATACTCAATAAGACAAAGACACAATAAAAGGAAAAAAAATATTATAGTTATAATAATGACTTGACGTACAAAAATTTTATGCTGCAACATATCTCCATAAATTCCTTACAAGCTTGGCAAGATAAAAAAAATATCTCTCAATGCAACTCAATCCATCCATCTAGTAGTTTAAATGTGTTATGTCTGTTCGCAATCAACGCAGAGAATGGATTTAGGATACTTTTTACCCTGGAAAATGGGATGGTTTTTTCTTAGGGCGGGTCGGAGTTTTCCGGGGACGAATAGCACCTAGACAAAAATTTAATGCAACGTAACACCTGTGAATACTTGTTCATAAAATAGACAAGAGTAAAAACTAGATACCAAGAATTGAGCCACGGTGAAGCTTTGGTAAAAAATATTATTTTATTTTATTGCATGAGTTCAGCAGACAGGCAGATGGCCCACATAATGGGAAGTGGTTACAATCGCCTATGGACATTTGCAACATGAAAGGTTCTACAAATGCTCTGCTGCTCTCTTAAGGGATACAGGCACCTAGCCACTAATGCCGGAACACAACACAAGAATGTTATGGCAGCATACTCTAGACCAGGGGTGGTAGCCATCCAGATGGCCAAATACCTTACCACCTGGCTGAGGGTTGTTTTATTGGCTCTTACTACAGGCCGCCCGGGCGCAGGGATTGTAATAGGTCGGGGAAAAAGTCTTTTCGCATATAGTATGTATGAACTTGTAATAAGATCTCTTTGGCTATACCATTTGTATCTGACTGGTTTTGGTATCATTAAAAAGTTTTAATTTTAAAGAAGACAATTCCAAATTCCAATTAGGAAAATGTGTGATTTTCATTTGTTTTTCTTATTGTTAAAATAAGTGAATCTAATAAAGAAATTTGATACATTTTAAAATTTTACTAAAAAAAGTAAAATTGAAACAAGCCGCGAAAAAAAATTGTGATGTTTATGGACGTAATGCAGTATCCGAGAGTGGCGCAAATTTGGTTTAAGCGTTTTCAATCCGGAAAGTTTCGAGATCAAAGATGCACGTCGCTCTGGTCGCCCTGTTACGGACAAAATTGATGCCATTTTTGAAAAAGTGGAGCAAGATCGGCATATTAGTAGTTACGATGTAACAGGAGAACTGGGAATTGACCACAAAACGGTTTTGGCTCATTTGAAAAAAGCTGTGTACACAAAAGTTCGATATTTGGGTGCCTCATGAGCTCACTGAAAGAAACCTAATGAACCGTGTACTCATTTGATTCTTTATTACGACGTAATAAAACCGAACCATTTTTGAAAAAGCCTATAACTGGTGATGTAAAGTGGATCACGTACGACAAGAACGTGCGAAAAAGATCGTGGTCAAAGGCCGGTCAGGCTTCACAGACTGTGTTGAAACCCCTTTAACTCGCAACAAGGTGATGCTGTCTGTATGGTGCGATTGAAAGGTCATTATTCATTATGAGCCGTTACCGCCAGGCAGAACCATCGATTTTGAACTGTACTGCGAACAACTGATGATATTAAAGCAAAAAGTTGAGAGAAAGCGGCCGGAATTAATCAACAGAAGGGATGTGGTTTTTCATCATGATAACGCTAGACCTCACACATCTTTAGCCACTCAGCAAAAATTACGAGAGTTTGGCTGGGAGGTGTTAATGCATCCGCCGTATAGTCCTGACCTTGCACCTTCAGATTTTCACCTGTTTCGGTCTCTGCAGAATTCCTTAGGCAGTGTCACGTTAACATCACGAGAGGACTGCCAAAACCACTTGTCGCAGTTTTTTGATCAGAAGCCCACAAAATTTTTATAGCAATGGGATCACGTCCCTATCTGCAAGATGGCAAAAAGTTATCCAACAAAATGGCACCTACACACTTTAGTCAAATGTAAATGAACTTTATAAAAAAAGCTTTTGTATTTTATATAAAATGCGAAGAAACTTTTTCCCCAACCTATATTTGTCAGGTTCACGGCGTGCGAACGACATTACACCGAGCATAACACAATAATAATCTGAAATATTACAATCAAAGTTTATTACACCAAAATTATTACAATTACAATACTAAACACAGCACAAGAATACACAGAAATATTAGGACAACTCCAAGAGTTGCATCCACGCTTGTCAGGCGTCGAGCAGCAATTTGCCCTCCAAGAATACTGCGATTATCAAGCAGTAATTATCGACCAGAAGACGACTTGGTTGTAGCCTGGTCGGTGGAAAACTGTCCCCTCTCTGCACGAACACCGCGTATTTAAGGTCCTCGTAGCGCGCCGTAGAGAAAATATCCGGTAATTCTTTGGCGCCACTTCGGTTTCGCTTTCTTCATAAAACCAACTTCCGCCATCCATATTAACTTCCAACTTCCGGTTACTCAATTTCCGATATTCATCGATCGATAATATATGCCTACGTTGACATTAGGTTATATGACTACTTCCGTCATATGGTTAGTTTACAATAACAGATACGATTCCTACATATTCTTTCTTCGTTACTGCACGAATAAATATATAATTTAATTAAATTAAAAAGCCTTTATTTCTACCCTTAAGTTTAGTTTTTAAGATATATAAGTATATAGTGTACACATTAAATAATGGAAGTCGCCTCTGCGGCGTAGGCCTCCCCCAACTCTTTCCAATTTTTTCTATCTCCAGCTGTTCTTCGCCATTTCATTTCACACATTTTTACAAAAACATCTTCCCATCTCTTTCTAGGTCTTCCTCTTTCTCTTTTCCCATCTCTGGGTAGCCAATCATAGATTTTCTTCGTCCATCTATTGTCTTCTTGCCTACTTGTGTGTCCTGCCCATTTCCATTTCAGAGTCCTTACTCTTTTAATGACGTCTGTTATTCTAGTCTTTTTTATTATGATTTTGTTGTGAACTTTATCTTGTAGTTTTATTCTTAACATACTTCTTTCCATTTTCCTTTGGTGTACTGACAATTTTTCTTCATCCTGTTTTCTTAAAGCCCAGGTCTGGCTTCCGTATGTGAGGCATGGGAGAATAACAGTATCATATAATTTACTTTTTATTTTTATGTTCACGTCTTTATTTTTCATTATTTCTTTCATACTCCAATATTTTTTCCACGATATGGCTATTCTTCTGTTAATTTCATTTTCGGTCTGATCTTTGAAGGATACCAACTGTCCCAGATATATATACTCTTTTGCATATTCTATTTTTTCTCCATCAATGATAATATTTTCCTCCATATACATAGTTCGTGATTATTTTAGTTTTTGTATAGTTAATTGATAATCCTACTTTCCTGCCTTCCTCAGCCAATTCTTGGAGCATATCTTGTAATGTTTTTAGGTCTTGAGCAAAAATTGCTATGTCATCTGCAAATATATAATAACAACTAATAAATGTCCCGCTGGTAGGGCCGGGCTTCCCCATTTTTAGGTGACGACGGACAGTATAGAGCCGAAACGCGAGTTTGAGATTTGACTAAGCTACCATGCAGTGTAAACATAAAATTTAACCAATTTTCACAAAAGAGGATTTCACACGACATATTCGTATTCTGTAGTGAATCAATCTGTCAGGTGGATTCGGGAAAGGTCCAAAAGGAACATGTGAATATATGACAGATGGAAACTTTATCCGATAAGTTTCGTGTAAGAAGGTCGAAGGCACCGATGTTTTACGACTGAATTATGCGGATTCTTGGTTGATACTTTGTCGCCTTAGTCTTCAATAGTATAATTCTATCTTCAATAAAATAAATTCTGGCATCCAATATTATTTTTTATTCTAGAACCATACTTTCTATAGAGGATATTGAAAGCAAATCAAAGTAAGACAATATATTTTTATGTATTCACTTAGTAATTTATGAAAAGCTTACGTCTTTTTACACGTCAGATTATAGAACATATATTTGAATATATGTATAATATATGTTATAAAACAAGAAGGTATTCTCAGTGTAATTACATATTATGCAAGTCAATCACATACAATAAAAATAGCAATGTAATTCTGTGGGTACAAAATAAAACATTAAAATTTCTGTCTTGAATAAGACAGCTATGGACGGTTTATCGTATCTTTAATTTAGACGAATTTTAATTAAGAACCACGTTTTGGGGCTGATAAGTATTTTTCTAGGAAACATGGGTGCGTCTGTTTCCTTACACGAAAAACAAATGCATATACTCCTTCCATAAACGTGTATAGGATGGAGTTCAAACTTTACACATTTACAAGGATTGAAAAAATTAAAGTAATTGCTATTTACTCTTAGGTCGACAAAAAGAGACAAAGTTAGTATGGACTCCGCAACACTGTTATGACTTATTTCGAATAAAGAAATAGTTAAAAAAATTTCAATACCATTTAAAAAGTTACTTTGTGATGTGACGATTAAAAATGTATTATTGTCTGTATTTTAATATGATACCGTTTATGAAAAACCAACGCTTTTCGCAATATAAAGAGATTAAAGGATTATTTATTCACCGTCTGCTGACCACGAGATACATGCAAAAATGTTGTTGTAATATTCGAATGTAGATTCATGTTTCCTACAGCTATCATTTTTTAACTAAATTATTACAATAATCTATATGCATACACTGACATAAATTTCAAATCCATATCTCACGGAAACTGTTCTATTGTATAGGATATAAAAGTGTTGTATTTATTGATAGTGGTTAGCGTATGTGTCCCAACTCAAAAGACGTGGGTTCGATTCTGACCGGAAAGCATGCACCACTTAGACAGTTTTCTAATCATATAAAATATATATTATTTCAATTACCACGTGCTGACGATGAGAGAATATTATCATGATAAAATCTGCACATCTAGATAAGAGATGTGTCAAACTCGCTAATCCTCCTTAGACAAGCGAAACGGGCCTACTGTCTGTTCCTCTATAGAACTGGGACGTCTGCCCCCAGCAGTTAGACGTTTATGGGCTGTTATTATTTTATTTAAAATACAAAAATAAAAATTGCCTTTAGTCAGCCTTCTGGTAATCTTATTCAAATTCAAGTGTTTTTATTCGAAGTAAATTCCAGTGGAGAACATTTTTTGAAGGTCATTCATGTAAGTCAAAATTTAAATCTACTTCTTACTCTATGTACACCGCTTCGCAATGTATCATCGCTATTCAAAGGAAAATAACTCCCCAGCAACACGTCTAGCTAAAAAAGATTTTTTCATTATAATTATTTATTATTAATTATTATTATTATCTCAGGCTCTTTTTTCAACACATATAGAAGTTGTATTATAAGTACTTTCAAAGAATTAATGGAGTTGTAACAAAAAAAAAATATTGTTACCGTCGCAATAATGACATTTATTATATATACGAGTACATACTCTTTGTAAAAAAGAAAAAGAATGGATTAAACAAACTCCATAATTGTGAAAAGTCTATTGATTACAATAATTTTTATTTTATATATATGTATGTATATATTAGGTTGGGGAAAAGTTTCGCATTTTATATAAAAATTCAAAAGGTTTTTTATAAAGTTTATTTACATTTGACTAAAGTATGTAGGTGCCATTTTGTTGGATAACTTTTTGCCATCTTGTAGGTAGGGACGTGATCCCATTGCTATAAAAATTTTGGGACTTCTGATCAAAAAACTGCGACAAATGGGTTTGGCAGTCCTCTCGTGATGTTAACCTGACACTGCCTAAAGAATTCTGTAGAGACCGAAACAGGTGAAAATCTGAAGGTGTAAGGTCAGGACTATACGGCGGATGCATTAACACCTCACAGCCAAACTCTCGTAATTTTTGCTGAGTGCCTAAAGATGTGTGAGGTCTAACGTTATCATGGTGAAAAACCACACCCCTTCTGTTGATTAATTCCGGCCGCTTTCTCTCAACCTTTTGCTTTAATCTCATCAGTTGTTCGCAGTACAGTTCAGAATCGATGATCCTGCCTGGCGGTAACAGTTCATAATGAATAATGCCCTTCCAATCCCACCATACACACAGCATCACCTTGTTGCGAGTTAACCCGGGTTTCGCCACAGTCTGGGAAGCCTGACCGGCCTTTGACCACGATCTTTTTCACACGTTCTTGTCGTACGTGATCCACTTTTCATCACCAATTCTTAGCTTCTTCAAAAATGGTTCGGTTTCATTACGTCGTAATAAAGACTCACAAATGAGTACACGATTCATTAGGTTTCTTTCAATGAGCTCATGAGACACCCAAATATCGAGCTTTTTTGTGTACCCAGCTTTTTTCAAATGCGCCAAAACCGTTTTGTGGTCAATAACCAGTTCTCGAGCTACATCGTAACTACTAATATGCCGATCTTGCTCCACTTTTTCAAAAATGGCATCAATTTTGTCCGTAACAGGGCAGCCAGAGCGACGTGCATCTTTGATATCAAAATTTCCGGATTGAAAACGCTTAAACCAAATTTGCGCTACTCTCAGAGATACTGCATTAGGTCCATAAACATAACAAATTTTTTCGCGGCTTGTGATGCATTTTTACCTTTTTTGTAGTAAAATTTTAAAATGTATCGAATTTCTTCACTAGATTCACTTATTTTAACAATAAGAAAAACAAATGAAAATCACACATTTTCCTAATTTGAATTTGGAACTGTCTTCTTTAAAATTAAAACTTTTTAATGATATCAAAACCAGCCAGATACAAATGGTATAGCCAAAGAGATCTTATTACAAGTTCATACATACTATATACGAAAAGACTTTTTCCCTAACCTATTAATTTTATATATTTCTACACCACCTTTATATTTTACTATAAATATAATATTTGTATATGGGGTTGCCTGAACGACATTGGTTTAATTGTTCAACGTGTATTGTATCTAGTTTGCAACAAAGCATATTTTTTTATTTATGGTAACTAATAAAGTGTTTTCATGTATTGAATCATTCAGTTTTATTTAACATTATTGATTCTCTTAATCACTTCGATTTAATTTTCATTACATTTTTATCAACGGTTATGGTACTTGCTACTTCAAGCTAAATAATAATCTCATAAGCAAGGTCAAATGCTCAAGTAAGCAGATTCAACTACAATACACCACACATATCATAGCATAGTTTCTATTAACATCAAAGAAGGATACTTAGTTAAGCTCTGCAAAGTTCACTTCTAGCCCTGACCAAATATTTACACGAAGTCCCCTTTCCAGAGCGTAAACAAACAAACTACTGTCTGCGCACTATGTGATCCTTAAATTTCGTATAGCCATATATTCATACAAATATATACGTGTATTATGTGTTTATAAGTCACCGTGTAATTGCAATAACTGTTTCTTTATGATAAATCTAGTGAGATTGTAAACTGTCGATATATTGTGCACGGACATAAGAAGCAACCGAGCAGCCGACCCAATTTATATCAAATGATTACCGTTGCCTACAGGCGTTAGCAACACAATGGCAAAGCCAACGAGTTGCCAACCTTTAGCATGGGATAAAGAGGATTAGGGATCAGATAGAGAGATCAAGGAGGAACAGGATAGAAGGGATGGGATATGGGATTAGATTAGGGATGGTTGTATAGAAAGAGGGGGAGTGGGTCAATGGAATGGTGCTGACACTCGTGATAAGGAAGATTTGCACTGAAAATGCGCGTTGTACCGGATATAATTAAGGCACAGCAATAAGGTGAATGCATACTGCTGAATACCTTGTTTGGTGAAAATGCGGCATACAAATTCTAAAAACATTCTTATTTTAAAGTCAAATGTAAGCAATATAAGTGTGTCACTATTTTTTCAAATATCAATTTCCTTCTTCTTTCTTTGATTTGTAAAAGTCTTCTATAACATCGACCAAGCAAAGGAAGGTTCATAATTTTGCGAGCTTTAAGTTGTAATTTCACGAAAAGACATTTCTAATTACAAACCAGTAACGTAAATGCATAACTTCGTATTATAAACTTTACTAGAGATTTCCCTTTCAAAGGCTAGTAAGTAGCTCTATTTTACTATATAGGTTTTTATGTACCACGTGCGAAGCCGCGGCCAAAAGCTAGTAAATATAAACATCCCTTGAAAAATTATCTAACTGATGGTGAAATTTACTTAAAAATCCATTGCGTGGTTTGGGAGGAGTTAGCGGATATAAAGACAGACGTGGAAAGCGACTTTGTTTTGTACTAAGTAAAGATTTATTTATTAACTTACAAACATCGTTATAATTATCACCAATATGATAGCGTGGTACTACACATAATAAATATATTATAAATATATATATATATATAGAGATCGAATTTCTGTACAATGAAAAAAGTGCTAAAAACCGAGTCAGGGGATGTAAGAAGTGAAATAGAACTAATTTAGATTTATTTCAATTTTTTTGTTTCTCTGTTTGTCTGTCTGTTTGTACCGGCTAATCAACGAAACGACTAGACCGATTTAAATTAAATTTTGTATGGTTTAAGCTTATATCTCTGGTCAACATATAGGATACTTTTGATCCTGAAAAATCATATATGTATGCGTTGAATCTTTTCAAATATAAATTTAGTGCAGATCGGGATTCTGGATTATAAATATCATATTCATAATATTCTGAACCCTGCATGAAATCGAAATTAAAAATACACAACAAATTTAAATAAATTCATAATACTGATTATATTCTAAAATTCTCACTGAAATCCTTTGAGCCGTTTTGAAGTCTATTAAAGATACAAACTTCAGACAGATTTAAGAATATTATTCATGATTAGGCACGGTACAAAATGTATTTTGGCATTTATTTTAATATATCATAATTGTCAGTTAACTTGTAATTATACCAATTTAAAATTTTAAAAAAACTAGATATACATTCGTTTTTATACTATTGTAGGCACTAAAGTATTTGGCACCCTATTAATTTATTCAAAAGATTAAGAAATGTTAATATTTTTTTAGGGGCGGATTTAGAAAATTGCCGCCTGTAGGCTATTCAAATTTTGTCGCCCCTACCGTCCTCTACAAATCGCCTAGTTCGCAAACATATTAATTAAATACTTTTACTTTTCTTAATTTAATTGTAACTTTATGATTTATGTACTGTAGTTTTATTAAACCTCCTTTTTTCCGTAATTTGAATTTTTTTATGGTATGAGTTCAACAGACAGCCAGACGGTCCACTTGATGGAAAGTGGTTACCAACGCCTATGGAAATTTTGTATCACCAAAGGTGCTACCAATGTGCTGCCGCTTTGTAAAGAGAGGGAAACTAGCACGTGGCCACTAATGCCGGAACAGAATTCAAGGTTGTTATGGCGGCATGATCTAGACCAGGGGTGGTAGTCATCCAGACGGGCATATGCACCACTGCCCGGCTGTGTGTTGTTTTGGCGACTTTTGCGATAGGCCGCCTGGCCGCAGGAAATTGTGATAATGTATTATTTCTCCTCTCCTGCACGCATAAAAGATGAAAATTGTGCAAGAATAAAAAAAAATGGCCCGAAATTTACCACTCCTCCAAAACTGCTGCCCTAAGCTCCAGCCTACTCAGTCTATTGGTAAATCTACCACTAAATTTTTTCACTTATGTAGTCATATAATGAAAATAATTATGTTCTTGTATGACTAAAAAATTAAAAATCTTGAGTTTTATTAAGATCTCGAAAAAGTTGTCCGCTTGACAACCCAGGAGAGATTGCGAACAATGATATAGCTTTCCCTAATATTTCCAAAGCTGAACCAAATCAAAATTTCAATAAATGTATAAAAACTAAATAAATACGCTATTCAAATAATTTATTTCCCTCTTCTCTTTTTTCTTTACAATTCGCAAGACCACCTACCATTAATTATTCCGATTACATTGACGAAATATTTTTTACTAGCCGACTCGGCAGATATTGTCCTGCCCTGAAAAAATAAAAATCTGGGACCCGATTCCAGCGCCAAGTATTTTATTTAGAAGTTTTAGAAGGATCCTTAATTTGTATATAGCCTGTATTAATCAGGAATAATGTAGCATTTAAATGGTGAAACTATTTTTGAAATCGGTTCAGTCGTTTTTTGAGTTTATTCGTTACAAATATACAAGTCTTTCCTCTTTATAATATTAATAGAGATAAAACTATACTCGGGGCTGTCTTTATCCGGGGATGCAAGGGGTGCATGGCACCCGGGCGTAGGCACCTAGAGGGCGTTAGCCGATAGTTTTATAGCTATAAATGCCATGTAACGGACGGACATGACGATTTTATAAGGTTTTCGCTTTTTCCAAACTATCTGCGGAACTCTAAAAATGAAACATGGTAAATAGATGTTATTTTTTATGCAAGTTAAGGTAAGCGTAAGCTTATTTTCGTATCCCAATGTTGATAAGAAGGCCCTTCTTTATATCTTACCGACCGTTCATTTGCCTTACTATCGGTTAAAATTTGATATCAGCTCCATACAAGTAATTTCAAACTTCAACGAATGGTAAGGCAAGTAAATGAATAGCAAAATATAGGACCTCGCCATTACTGATATTTTAGTAGTAATATGAGTATAATAATATCAGTCAATAAATATCCCACTGCTGGGCTCGGGCCTCCCATTATAGGGGAGGAACGGAAAGTATACCCGCCACGCTTGTCAAAGGCGGCTTGGCAGGTTTGACACATCGGTTATCTCGATGTATAAGTTGCATCACGATGTTTTCCTTCACCGTTGTTAGCATGTGGTAATTGTAATAATATGCACATTAGATCAGAAAACTGACTAAGTGGTGCATGCGTTCCGACCAGGATCGAACCCGGGTCCTTTGAGTTTGGGACGCGTGTGCTAGTCATTACGCTACCACGACTTAATAATACGAGTACTTACTCATAATAAAACGATGAAATATGGTTAAAAGTTAAACTTCCATAAAAACATACATTAACCATGTCAGATTGGTTTATCCGTGTTTGTTCAGGTTTTCATAAGAACCTGTTTGCGTTGTTTCGGGTACTTATATCAAAATTTAAGGGTCTAGTACTAACTTAGGGTCAGTGAATTATGTGTGTAATATTAGAGTGATATTTGGAGGTACAAATAACTAGGGTTTTCTATCAAATTTTCCTCACGTATACTTCTAGCTTCTACTTTTTAGAGTAGAAATTATACTATATATACATATCTGATCACTGAAAAAGTGTATAACGATAAGTTTCTAATAATTCACCCTTGTACGTCTGCCTATTTGCAGGATGAATTTTTCAAGCAAAATTCACAGAATTGGTCTTTACACGCTACACTATGATTTGGTGTAATAATAATACAATACATTTTTTTCCAAATAAGTGGATTCGATTCCTGACTGAAGTAGTTGATTTTTCAAAAATCGAATGACACCGCTTTATTTCTCATCAAAATCGACCCCGACACTTCTTTGAGTGGTTTTTCGTTATTTTGTACCGTTTAAAATTTGACTTTGGGGGTCCAATTGAAGAATATACCGCGTATATGGCAATTATTTTTCTTAAATATATCTAAATTTACAGAAACACCAGAGATACTTTTGTTTATTGTTAAAGTATAGGAGACAAGCTGGTGGAAATTCTTTACCGTCTCCTATGGACATTTACAAAACCAGAAGTATAACTAACGCGCTGCCCACTTCGAAAATATAATGACATCTTTAAAAAGCCCACTTTAAGTATTCAGGGGAAAACTGTTGGGAGCTCATTCCAAAGCTCTAAGGAGCACAAGAGAAATGTTCTCGAGAAACATTGCGTACACGAGCCTAATCGATACTAGTAGGTATAGTATTAAAAACGTGTCTAGTATTCTTATTATATTCATTGCTATCTCAAAACAAAATCAAACTAAACTGCTTAGCTATCTATAACAGCTAAAGAGAAAAAAAAGACTGTAAGTAGTATGCGACACGCTAGGGACGGGTTTTTGCGAATAACTCCTTTGAGATACGCTGCTTGGCAGCCGTCGATAGTAGACGTCTTAGATACTGGACTACAGTTTCGTTTTATTGGATCATCGGTGTTCCAATTCAAATTCTTTATTTGCTCAAAACATGGTACCACAGGTGGAGAATATGGTTGATGTCCAAGTACAGCATGTTTTGTCCCATTGGACTGCAGAAATGTGTATATTTAGGCAACAAAGTATGATTTTTGTTTCAAATGAAGTAACATTATATTATAATAAACAATTGTTCTTTATATAAGTAACAAGCCAATCTAATAAAAAATTCAATTAAGTAGTAATTTAAACAAATAATAGTTAACAATAGAGATAAAGAAAAGAAAAATTAAAAAGAAACAATTAGTTTTTATCAGTTTTTTTTGTAAATATTTTTTCTTTTAGAAATATACTTACATTTATTTTAGACAATTCATTATTGTAGTTTTTAAAGTATGAAGGTAATTTATTATAGATTATGTTAGCCATGTAGAAGATACTTGCACATAAGGGTAGTCCGTACATTATGTAAACAAAGCCTATCATTATTACGTCTGTTTCGTGCAACTACATCTCCTAAGCAGTGAAATAGATTTGGGTTAAGCTTCACAAACATTAATACTTCAGAAGTATAGAGAGACGGTAAAGTAAGAATTTTGTATTTCTATAAATAGGGTTTACAGCTGTCTGTTGTTTTTAGGTGAAACATTGTAATTTATAAATCATACCTGTCAAAACTCAGTATACTAAGTACAATTTTGATGCAGGTCTCTTCATTTACGTACTACTACCCAGCCTATACCGAAGTCTTGGATGAAGGCGGCCGGGGTACAAGGAACGCCATTTTGTATATTACAACAGTTATAGCATAGTACCTATACAAGTTATACTGTGGATTTCTAAAGTGGTTGTAGCAGCAGCTTCCAGTTGTGGTTTTAAATCGTTTTATGAAGTAGAAAGTTGAAGAAATATCCTTGCAATTATTCTTATTTCTTAGTAGTTGGCTTACATGCTGATCATTGGAGTTGTGGGTTCACAGGTTTTTAGTTATTAAAGTAGTCAATTAGTAAGTTTATTATCACCTCAAATTCATAAGAATCATGTTATCTTTAAATGCATCTTTAAGAAATTCTTTGACACCTCCCGATGATAAGTCATCATTTTCATTCAGAGTGTCAATGCGCCCAGACTTCTGGGTGTGCTTCCCGCTAGCAGTGATTTGCTAAATAATCTACTTTAAAGAAAGAAAGAAAGAAAGATAGATAGAATTTATTTGCTAGAAAAGCGACAAAACAAGGATGTACAAATAATTTATACATACATTTCTAAGGTTAAATTCGATATGTTGTACACTGCACTTCCTACAAATGAGGTCGGCAACCCAACATACAGCTGTGTTGGAGTTTCCTCCAGCGCAGCGCTGATTTTCAGTGCTGACCCAGCCTTATTGATTAATATGTGACCCATCATCACAATAAATGTAACAAGTAACAATAAGTAATTAACACAGTATACGACAGATTAAACAGATATGACAAACACGCGCACAGAAAATAAAAAAAATCACCTATATAATAAAAAAAGAAAATTTAATTGCAATCAAAACTATAATAACTACAATACCAGTACGGTAGCCAACAATCTTATTACTATCAATTGAACCAAATAAATAAAATGAAAACAAAAAGAAAAAACTTTGTTTAATTTGTATTTATATTTAGGTAATTTATATTTGTTATACAGTTTTAATCATGAGTGTTATTAATATGAAAATGACTAGCCTAGCCGCGGCGTAAACGTACATATTATTTCTGCACGTTGAATCGTACACAAGTCTTAGAATGTTTTCCTCGGGTGGGTATACCTCCTCATACGTAAGCATAAGACAAATGTAAATCTAAATCGAAAATTTATGACACCACGTACCTGCATTCGTAGGCGTAGCACGTCAATCTACATTTTCACATATTCAACTGTTGGAATATACCCTGAATGGATTGTTAAAGTAACATAAGACCGTCTAGATTGTATGAAATTCTGAACACATTTCGATACTCCAGTACAAATTGTGAGATTTCCAGGAAAACGTTGGGTCTGTTCAATCGGTAAAGTGGGATCTGACGTAAACACAATACAAGAGTATCTGTGAATGGTTTCTCTTAGGGTTGCAAAGCAATTTTCGACAAAAACGAAGCCTTTTTGTCTTTGTTATGTCATTGTATATCACAGATACTTTTCCCGGAAATTATTAGCTATACATGGATGATATTTGACAGAAATGTGCGGTCTGTATTTCGCTACAAAGCTATTTTGTGACATTGTGAAAAAATAAAGACCAAGGTTAGCCGCCATATAAATAATTGAGGGTTTAACAATTTCTTTAATACATAGTCGTGTGAGGTTTCGTTTCACATTTGGAAAAATCATATCAATGTACTTTAATGGTTTCATATAAAAATCAATATATGGGGATAGCCTCCAAAGTTATAAAAAATGCGCATCCTCTTCTAACTTTTGAAGTATGAAGTGAAAAATTGTAACAAAAAAAAATATTTTTCATTTTGGTATTTTGCAGGGTTCATTAGGTGTGGATGTAAATATTTGTAATCCTAATTCCAGATCATATTTATTTAAGGTTACTTAACGCCGATTTTTTAATCATCAGATAAAAGTTATCAGTCAGTAAATTCTAAAGTGAAACAATTCAATTATTTTATTCATGCAACTGTCATTTTTAATTTTCCCATGTTGTGTTTTTTTCTATATAATAACTTGTATTTAGTGACTAGCTGTGCCCGCGACATCGTCCGCATGGAATTTGTTTCCAAAACCCCCCGATTTTGAAATATTTTCCATTGGTGCTCCGCTCCTATTGGTCATAGCGTGATCATATATACTATATAGCCTTACTCGATAAATGGGCTATCTAACACTGAAAGAATTTGTCAAATCAAACCAGTAGTTCTTGAGATTAGTACGTTCAATCAAACAAACAAACAAACTCTTCAGCTTTATATATTAGTATAAGATTGAAAAATCGGCACTATCATATAAACATATGGCTTATATGATAGTGCCAACATATGGCAATTAATTGGCTTGACATTTTACATAATCTATCTGCTGAGAACTCAACTACTGTTTTTTATGACCAAATATATAAAATTATCCGACAAAATGTTCCCATTACGAAATATAAAACTTCTCACTTTCCGGTATGGTTTACTCCTTCCCTTGTTCGTCTTTATAAAAATAAAACGAAAGCTTGGAAAAAATGGAAAACTTATAACAACAGCGTCGAATATGAAAGGTTCTCAACTCTAAGAAAGACATTCAAAAACACAGTAATATTTGCTATAAGAACTATATAGATACGGTCCAAAATAGTATCTGCTCAAATATTAAATTCTTCTGGAAGTTCGTTTCAAATTTAAAAAAAAAAAAACCTTACCGCGCTCTATGCATTATCTTTCACAGTCTGCATCGACACCTCAGGATATCTGTACTTTATTTTCGATTTTTTTTAATTCGGTTTACGAACCTACACACTTTGATAGTAACACATGGCAGCCACCTAACAACTATGCTGATAACAGTCCGTTAATCAATAATGTGCATTTGTCTCTCTCTAAAATAAGAACTGCATAAAAAGACTTGACACTTCAAAAGGCCCGGGCCCAGATACTATACATCCAATTTTCCTAAATAAGACAGCTGACTCCATCTGTATACCTCTACACATAATATTTAATAAATGCCTTTTCGAAGGTGTATTTCCATCTATTTGGAAAGAGGCTTATATTATACCCATTTTTAAATCTGGGTCTAAACAAGACATCTGTAACTACCGGCCCATTTCTATCTTGTCCGCCTTGTCGAAACTTTTTGAAAGACTTGTACATAATAGTATTTATCCTCTATTGCACGACTCCATCATAGGAGAACAACATGGCTTTGTAAAAACGTTCTACATGCACAAATCTCATGTTGTTTACAAACTACTTATTTGAGAGCATGGATGAAGGCGTGCAAGTGGACGCGATATACACAGATTTCAAAAAGGCTTTCGACAAGGTGGACCACCGGAAGTTGTTAGAAAAACTTGCCTACAATGGCATACGTGGTAATTTACTAAGATGGTTTGTTTCATACATCACAAATCGCACTCAAAAAGTCACCCTTCTTGGTCATTTTTCGGAAGTCACCTGCACCACCTCAGGAGTTCCCCAGGATCAATTTTAGGTCCTTTATTATTTGTTATCTTTATTAATGACATTAGTTCCTGCTTCCATAATACTAAGTTCCTACTTTATGCCGATGACTTGAAGGTTTTCTGTCGAACATACACACATAATGATTGTGTTCATATACAAGAAGATTTAGATCGCCTTACTATATATTGTCTGAACAATTATATACATTTAAGTATAAATAAATGCAACTCGATAGTTTTCACAAAAAAAGTTAATAAAATCAATTATACTTACAAGCTTATGAACATGTCCCTTTCCCAAACTGAAGACGTTAGGGACCTTGGGGTGGTATTGGACAGTAAATTACATTTAGATCTTCACACACAACAGATTATTCGTAAGGCTAATAAAATGTTAGGCTTTGTTAGTAGAACAAGCAAATTCTTTAATAGGCCACGAACATATTTTTATCTCTACAACACCATTATCAGACCTCAAGTCGAATATGCCACCCAAGTATGGAATCCATTTTATAACAAATATACAGATGCTATTGAACGAGTTCAAAAGATTTCTGCGTATAATGTATTATAGGTGTAGTAGCGGCCATCTCCCATACTCTCAATTATTACTTAAATATAACCTACTGTCACTCTCTAATAGACGTCTTTTACTGGGTGCTATGTTGCTTTATAAACTTTGTCACAATTATATAGACTGCTTGCCTCTTACTAACACTATATGTTACTGCGTCCCAAGGACAGTGCTTAGACGCGCGGTAAAAGTTGGGCGGCTTTTTTCTACGACTTCCTGTCGTACTAACGCAGGACTTCGTGCCCCAATGTACCAACTCGTCAACAACTACAATATATATTTTGAAAACATCGACATCTTTACACTTTCCTTGGGTGCTTTTAAAAAAGATGTTATTAACGTCATTAAGGATAAGGCACTTTAATTATGTTTTTTTTTTTTTTAATCATTTCTGTCTGTGTCTGTTATCTTTATCACCTCACATATATAATATGTATATAAGCGTGTTGATGTGAGTGTTTGGTTGCACGTGCGCGTGCATGTGTATGTATGTTTGTGTGTGTATATGTGTGTGTGTGTGTGTCTGTTTGTGTGTGTGCGCGCGTGAAAAGCGCGTGGATGCGCGTGAGTTTTCGTATATGTCCCGTATTTTATATATATATATATATATATATATATATATATATATATATTTTTAAGTATTGTACACTACCATCTTTTAGTTCGTGGATAATGTAGTTGGATAAGCATTGATTTTATACTATATACTTTTTTTTTTTTTTAAATGTAACTTTAATGTATATCTGTTTATTATCCTAAATAAATAAAATAAAAAAAATAAAATAAAATATGCATATCTTATGAAAATGTACATACATATTTATTTTAAAATGAAATCTTACAGATTACTTATTTATTTAAAGTCATGAGTCTACAGCCGCTTCTAAAGCAATTTAATTATTGTTAAAGGAGAATAAGCAGCACAAGAAACTCTCCAGCATCTTTCCTTTATAATAATTGTGTATATATGTATATTCGTGAATGTATTTTTAACTAATACAAGGTTTAATTTGTTTGAATAATTACTAAAACAGCTTGGTAGCAGTCACATTATTCTCATTCGGTGCGGTCGTCTAGAAAATCTTATTTCAGTAACATTCATTATATAGAAAATCACAATTGAATATTGCTTTAGTCTAAAATGGGGACACAAATATGGATTTGAATTATAAAACATAAATATCAGTGGTTTATGATGACATCAAGCATTTTAAATATTTTTTTTTCATATTTACTGGACGCCTCTTGTATATTTTTACTAAACTTCATCTAGATAGACCCAATAGTTACTAGAAAAAAAGACTGACAGATAAATATATGAACAAAGAGACGGACATAAAATTATTATATAAGTAATCCTTTTTTGCCAAAATACAATACAATCGACAGACAGACTATATCGGCAGATAGACAATATTCTATATTCTCAAACTTGGCAAGTTATAGTTACCAAATTAGCAAGTTGAAGTGGCAGTGGGACAGTCACGTCTATCGCAGGACCGACGGCCGTTGGAGCAAACGTTTCCTAGAGAGGACACCGTGTCTCGGTAAATGTAGCATAGAACGCCCTCCAGTCCGATGGATCGACGAAATGCGTAAGGTCGCCGGCAGGGACTGGATGAGGAAAGCAGAGAGCGAGATATTTGACCCAGATTTGGGAAGGCCTATGTCAGGCAGTGGATATTATTAGCTGAAGAATAAGAAGCAATGCTTGTGTTATGGGTAATATACGACGAACTACTTTATGGCCGATTCAAAACACCCAAACTATAGTAAATAATGGAAAGTTCGTTTACGTAATTTACTACGCCAGGAAAGAACCCGACTATAAATCTCCAAAAATTAACACTAAAAGCTTTCTTTAGATAACTTTTCCGAACAATAATTCTAATATTAGAAGTGTACGTTCAATTTTCATAGAATATCAAACGCAGATTTGACGCTTGAGGTACTTCTCACTCTTCCGAGAAACTAAGTACACATCAGATAAGGTACGAAAACTTTGCAACTAAAAGTTAACAACAACTTTCTATAAATATACAAACTAAACTTGCTAAAGGGAATAAACTTAATGTATTATTCATAAGAGTATATTCTTTATAAACGGGTCTTATACTAAAGTTATTTAAGTTTCGATTGTCGGTAGATTTAAATTATTAGGCTCGATTCACACTATGATAACGTTTACGGTTTAATCTCGCTCCGGTCTCGCTCCGATCAAATCTCGCTGTATCGACGCTACTAGTCTCACAATATGGTTCAATCTCGCTCCGGTCTCAGTCCGATCAAATTTCGCTGTATCCAAGCTACTAGTCTCACAACGTGCTTCAATCTCGCTCCGGTCTCAGTTCGATCAAATCTCGCTGTACCGACGCTACTAGTCTCACAACACGGTTCAATCTCGCTCAGGTCTTGGTCCGATCAAATCTCGCTGTACCGACGCTACTAGTCTCACAACACGGTTCAATCTCTCTACAGTGTCGGTCCGATCAAATCACGCTGTGTCTATCGGTCTACACTACTAGTCTCACAACAGAGTTCTATATCGCTCTAGTCTACGTCCGATCAAATCTCGCTGTGTCTACACGACTATTCTAGAGTTAAAACAAAAGCGTATTCACTGTCTTTACAATTATAATATTTTTTTCGACGAACCGGTACCGGCGTGTAATCGGATCAAAACTAAAGAGAATACATGATAGTGAGAATTCTCTAATTTTTTCTTGTTTAAGAATATTTGACTAGACCGGAAACGAAACATTATTTTCTAGACCAAATCATTTAAAAATTGAAGATCTTCATTATTATCCTTTGTTTTTTGGCTGATTTGGTAACAAAAAATCTTATTTAAATAAACCTGATTTTAGAAAAGTAGTTTTGATTATTTAGGAATCTTTCAGTATTATATTTTTAAATGGTGATGGATTTTATCATTATAGTATTATTCTTCTTCCGTATAAAAACAATTTCGATTGATAAGCATTGAGTAAATTTCATCGACTAAACTAATAATACTTCTAGAATCAACTGGAACATATATTATTTTATCTACAAGACAGGTCCTAAGGGTGGAGACCTCCTTAAAAGGGCCATATAATCCGGAACTGGCCCGACTTAATATGAAGGGACAAGCCATTGTACGAGGTGTTATATACATTTACCCTTTCTCGCAAGATTACGTGTCGAGTTTAACGTTAATTTCGAAAATTCCCATGTTAAGTTTCTTAGGCTCGCTCGATCAATTTTACTGAACGATGTTAGATTGCCTCCGAAATTGTATCTGAAGCTTAGGAGTTATGAACTGTTTAAATTAAATAACAAACAAGTAGATTACTAATGAATCAATGAAAAATATGAATAATTAGACGCTATATTAATTAATTGGAGAAAATAATATTCTAAAAAGTGTTCTTGGCTACAAATGTAAAGGTAGACCAAAAACGAGATGGATGGAGTCCATACTCCATCCATCTCTTTTGGAATGGAAACGACATATTGTGCCGAACCAAAACAATTGGGAATAGGTGAAAGAAAAGAGAGAAAACCTACAGGTTCAATGGGGGATGACGGGTGATAATTCGGCGATTAATACGTTACAATTTCTGCTAAAGAGCAATAGTCGCACAGCCATTAAAATAATAATTTTTTGGCAATATTTCTTTCAAAGGATTGGAGACTAACGGTATTACTCATTATAAGTAACTCAATATGAATAAGACCGTAAAAATCTAGTAATATCATGGAGGAATTCATGGTAATGTCTGTTCTTAAACATCTCACTGACCGAATGTCCCCATTTTAAGGAACGACTATAGAAACCCGCTAAGCCGTCTTGGAAACACGTGGCAGGTACCGTGTCCGTTCTCCCCTAAGAAATTGGGAGGCTTGATCCCGAAAGTGACACGTTTATGGATCATCACTATTATATGAATGAGAAGCTTAGAGAGACATAATGACGGAATGCGTAAAACATTATTGGAAAACTGATTGCCAGTCTATGAATGTAACCAAATTGGATTTTTTTAATAAATACCTTTGTAAAACTCCATCCAGTATTTTTACTTTATCATGGATTCACTATGATTACTATTAGTTTCAAAGCAAAAATAAGCAAATAAGCATTTTTATTCATGGAAAATATCCAGTTTTTGTAGTACGGCTATCAAAAGGAGCCATTTTTATAATATGAAATTTTCAATGTTATATCTAGAAAATAACAAACAATATTTCGCTGGATTATTGTTAGCCAGCAAAGAAATTTGCTTTGTTATGTTACATCGTATCGATTTGAGTGAGTCTTGAAAACACTTCAAAGGCCGTTTGTTACGAGAAAGGCAAGGCATAATGAAAATTTCTGTTTCATTTTATTATTCAATTTTGGCATTCTTGGTGTAATAATTGGTTTGAATGAAAACTATATATTATTTTCTTAGATTATATCATATATTTAATGATCATTTTATATCATTTTTTTTTAGGGACTCAAGTTACGTGCATTTTTACAACTTAATTTCTAAGAAAGTTTTTTAAATGTATACACGCTTATTGGTTATTTTTGTTAACTTACGAATAACTTTACAAAACTTATACTAATGTTTATATCATATTAGCAACTGTTAATTATTAAAAAGACGAATATTTTTAGTTTGAGGACCAATTTTTGTTATATTCGTCAATAATATTTCACGTGTCTAAGATGATTGACCGGTTTCGCATATGTATACTTTGTTTATCCATAGAAGATAATTTTACTACATCACACAGACGATGTTTGCAACCAATTGCAACTATTTAATTAACTTTAAATGTATTGATCAGTTTTAGGAACATCTAAAGTAGAAAATGTATTAAATTAACCATCTAAATACACAATTTAATTAACAATATCCAAAAATTTATTTTGTAAGAAAAGACGATACAGAAATATAGGATTTTAATACCGAAATATGGGCTGTTTAAAAAAAAAACAGGGACTCAAAGTATCCAAAAGATTCAAAGTAATAGGTAAACAAGTCTATCTCAATAAAATTTGTAAAGTACATGAAATACGAATCCTTCATAAATTATATAATAATAATCGGCAGATAAAACACACACACATCCCCAAGCTAAGTAAGTTACGCTTGTGTTATGGGTAATATACCAAGGAGCAATCTGGGGCCGATTCCAGACACCCAGACCACGGTAAACAATGGAAAGTTTGTTTACCAAATTTACCATACCAGGAATCGAACCCTGATACTCCATACAACATCCATGGAATCCATGGATGGCCACAGGATATTTTTAAATAAATAAATGGAGTATTCACATATATTCACGAAAAAAAAACGTGGTAGCGTAATCGCTAGCGCACGCGTCCCAGACTCAAAGGGCGCGGGTTCGATCCTGGCCGGAACGCATGAATCACTTAGGCAGTTTTCTGACCTAATGTGCGTATTGTTACAATTACCACGTGCTAACAACGGTGAAGGAAAACATCGTGATGCAACCTGCACATCGAGATAACCAATGTGTCAAACCTGCCAAGCCGCCTTGGACAAGCGTGGCGGGTATACTATCCGTTCCCCTATAATGGGAGGCCCGAGCTCAGCAGTGGGACATTTATTGGCTGTTATTATTATTATTATTAAATAAATAATATTAAATATTTCTACATTCCGGTAAAAACAAACCGAATACAATATATGTACAACAACATGTACCATTTTGTAACAGGTAAACTGGTTCGAATTTCGAGACAATTTGCTTTTGTGTAGGGAACTAACCTGCATTTCTGGCATTCTACAGCGCGTAGTATTCCTTGTAACATTATTATATTATTGCAAATAATGTTTATCTATTTCAGGTCCCGTTTTAATGGTTTTAAGTGACAAATAGAATTGAAACTATTCGAATTGCTGAAAGAATCAAAGCTCTTTATTGAGAACTAGATATGCTAACGAAATTACTTACGCGTCGATTGAAAGTTGAAAGGCGTTTTAAGTGATATTTGGAAAAGGTGTCGGAAGAAAGCTTTAAAATTTCGAACTACCGAAAAACATCTATACATAATAATTATAATAAAACTGTAGAGGTCGAATTTCTGTACAATGATAAAAAATGCTAAAAATCGAGTTAGGGGGATGTAAGAAGTGAAATAGAACTCATTTAGATGTTTTTCAATTTTTTTGTTTCTCTGTTTATCTGTTTGTCTGTCTGCTTGTACCGGCAAATCTCCGAAACGACGTGACCGATTTAAATGAAATTTTGTATGGTGGAAGCTTATATCCCTGATCAACATATAGGATACTTTTCATCCCGAAAAATTAAAGAGTTTCCGTGGGATAGTTAAAAAAACTTTCCACGCCTACGAAGTCGCAGGCAGAAGCTAGTAATTAATAAACTTTGTACTACCTATATCTGATAAAGAAGAACATCCATAAATTTTATTTGGAAATAGTTTTTTTATCTCTTTAAGTTTGCGATATTACATGTTAAGGCTGTCATAAATTGTCGCGTAGTTCAAATGACTCACCCCTCGATATAATTAATGATCGTTGATAACATTGTAGTGTGTGCAATGTATGAAACTAGATTGACTATGAATAGTATTTTACATTTCTCTCATATTCTGAGAGTACGCTAGGAGTTGCCTGGTCACAGGGATCAAAACAGAACTTTTCGTCCCTGGGATAAGGATTTTCCTGCAGTCAAAAAATTTATTTTATTTTATTTAAGCTTATAAGCTTGGCAGCTAGGCCTTTAGGCCAGATCTTAGTATCTTGTAGTACAGCTGAACTGTAGATTATCAGCTGGTGCCATTCAATGGAGTTTTTATGACAACTCAAAAGGCCACATTTGACTATACAGTTCACATTTCTCACAAAACACATAATCATTATCAAAAACTATCAATATCCTACAACTATTGTTCATTTTAGAGTAATTTTACACATTTTTAGAAAATAAAACAGCACAGCACAGTTCCTTTCAGTTCCCGCCAAAAACTCTCAAAAAATTTAATAACTATACGAACCATAGATAATACATGCGACTCGTGTCCCAAATTTTTTTACAGCCACTTGTTAAATCGCGGCATAAATTGTAATAAAAAAGTATCAACAAAGTTATTAAAAATCATTTTATACTTATAAATTACTTTTCACCAAATTATTATTTAAATACCATAAGTTTAAACTAAATATTTACTGTCATCAGTGACAAAAAAATACTGGCTGGTAGAATATCACAGAAAAATAAATTTACTTGATGTTTGATATGTGACGTATTAAATAAGTTCATCAGGTTTAGATATAGATTTAACGCCTGATTTCATTAGAGAAGTAGTTGTTTGTTTAACTAATCAGTTTTTATTTACTTACCTCATATTCGAAATGAAAAGCAGAGCGTTAACCTCAGGTGAAAGGTCTAATTAGGCACTCGGACTATTAGTGTCCTCACTACGCTCGTGCGCCAAATTGTCTCATGCCTAAATAGGACACATTCACCTCTTGTGTAACAATCTACTATTGTTTAACAGTTTTTCGACAGTTATATAAATCCATAGAAACATTAAACAAAGGGGTTCTTGCTTGATTTTACACACAAACGCATAAATCAATTACCTTGTAATTGTTGTATATTTTTAATTAGTAATAAATTAGGCACGTATTTTAAAATAAAACTGTAACGCAAATATTACACTTCGATTTCCCATCAAATAGTCGAGGCCATCATGATTTGAAGTAATGCAATAACATGTTGCTATAACGACGTGTATGTTATTCAAATTCTTTGAAAAAAACAAGGTAACAGCGCCATCTTTTTTTTGTTTATATTCGTGTATTCCACGAAAACGACTTCATTTATTGGGACAAAAAGTATCCTAAGTGTTGGACCGAGATAAATTTAGCGCTCTGTGGAGTGTTGTTTAAATCCGTTAGACAGTTTTCGCATAATGCTCTAACGACCAGACAGAAAGAAAGACAAAAAATGTAAAAGTTGCATTTTAGGAAACTGCAGTTTGAAATTAGGTCACCAGTTATGTTCTCTTTTCAAATTCATTGTCAAAGCTCACCCAACTACAAATTTATCGTATTTTATAGATAGATACATATGTATATAGATCATACATGCCATGTCGCCAAGAGCAGTACATCATTAAAAATAAATACATACTATACGTTGCCATATATAAAAGGGTAAAGTGTGTCTCAGTCTATGCACAGTAACGGATACATTAGAATCATTGTACGGTTTAGAGTGCGGAATTTGGAAACCGCCAAATGCACAACCACTTACCTCGTTTGCTGTGCTGCGGGAACCCTTCAATTGTGTATTGTAATTACAGTCACTGGCACGATTTCTGGATTGGCTAGAGGATTAGCTAATTGTATAGTATGGAAAACACTTGAAATGCAAGAAAAAAACAGGAAGGTCGATGCGGCGCGTGCGGTGTAGAAAGTTGCACTGACTGTCCGCGTGAGGGCAGCATCGGCGTCGATAGCTCACACGGGGTGGCGGTGCATTTGTTTTAAATATACTAAAATTGGAAGTTATGAAATACGCGGAAAAATTGATGGTACTAATAATATTACGGAACAACCGTATATTTCATTATAGACATACAAAAATAGTTTGCGTCTTTTTAGGTTCTGTGCAGACAAACGCAAAATACTGCAATCGTATTTGAGTATACAAATACACGAAATCAAAGTTGCATACAAAAATAAATATAGTTATCCAAACTCCGTTTCCGGCTGACTTTGCGAATTAAAATTTTCGCCTTTACAAACTTCTATTTTAATTCATTTCAGAACTAGTTGTTGTATTTTGTCCATTCTATCGCTTTTGGTTCAATTTAATTTATATTTTATGTTTGCATACGTATTTATTAAGGTGGCATCTACATTTAAAGGTTATTTGTGAAGTCATAGGTGTGTAATTTAAGTAAATTGAATAGGAATAAAAATGGCTGACAATTTTTATTTTGAGCCAGTTGTGTATTGATAAATAGTAAATACAGAATATTTAAACGAAAGTTAACAATTATTGTGAGTTACTATATATTGTTACGAGCTTCAGGACTCGAATTAAAAATGTCGTTGAAAGTACTATAGAATTTATTAGAACTGTACAAACACCTATAAAACAAATACAAATAAAACTGGATGCAACCGGTTCCCACTGCTCGATTCAATGCAATTCGACACGCGCAAAGTCCGTCGTCTATATCGCTAATCGAGAGTACTACAAACGTCTTACTCGTATCGTAGTCGTCGCTTGACTGCCCCACCCCTCCATTCGGGCATTGTTTTATACTAAATATAGTACAAAAAAATCGGCCGCGCGCATTGAGTTTTCGATAAATAATAATTTGCTCACCTGGTTATCTATTTCTGCGAACGGCCAACAAAGTCGAAAACAATAACAATAGGCTATTGTCTAATTGCAAATTTTAAATACGAAGTAATAAAAAAGAACTCCGAATGCGGGAGGGGCAATAAACAAGATGCGCAGCATTTCTTTGTCGGTATGTGACAATAGGTATGTAGGTGGCCCAACTTGTGACAATATTATTTTATCTTAATAGAATTGTGCATAAACGGATTTTCATGAAATTAGGTGTACAAGTTGCGGGTGCGATGCGATGGCCGGGAGAACGCAAAGGGATGTGGAAGAAGAAGCAAGGGAGAAGTAACTTATTACGCCACCAGTCCACCTCCACATTGCAATCGTCCCCCGGGGTTCATAGACTCCACTAGGATTTGTTTACGAGAATGAAGTTTTAAATTAAAATGTTTTCTTTGTGTCGTGTTCCAACTATCATTCTTATTTTGATATATATATTGCGGTGACAGCACTGACTGAAGTTCAATGTTTGTCTTGTATTACGCATTCTTCATTTAAAAGTTTATTCGTTTCTTGATGACGAGTATGGAGAGGAAGAATTTATAAGGAGGTCTTCATCCATAAATACTTTTAATAACTCCATTCTCTAATGGAGTTAAACTGATTACACTGGACGCCGAATCTTGTCTACCCAAAGGTTGTCTTTTTTTATTTCTCTCTAAGTGAATTACGAACTCTTTTTAGAAATTCAGTCTGTTTTAAACATCTATAACCCTAAAATTAAATACGTTTGACTAATTTTTCAGTTTTTATTTTCTTTGGAACAATATAATTTCTAATGTATATAAAGATAGTATCATTTATTCAGTTCCATTAAAAATTAGATACATCGCTTACAACCCTTTCATAGAGCAAAACAATTTTGTTCAAATTACACACAACTTTGATATTAAGACAAATTTGTTTCTGATATTGTTTGACCTACTTTGAACATTAGTCGATCGCCAACAAACTTCGTTAACGCACATCGCTACGGAAACTACATGTTATATTCATTATTAATTTAATAAACTCCGAACTGTGTGTAAATTAAGTGAAGTTAATGTCTATACATACTTTAGTTAATAAGTAGTAAATAATTGACAAATTTATTAATGCAATAGCGTCTTCCGCGCGGCTACGCCGCCTTAAAGCCTTGAGTAGTAGTTCTATGTTACTAACAGAACAACTTAATAAATTTTTTATATATATATGTATAAAACTTCCATGAAAATTTATCTAACTGATGGTCAAAATCGCATAAAAATCATACATACATTATTTTATGTCCGTACGTTATCTGTGAATATTTAACGTCATTAACGATTAATAACAATGTCACACAACAAATAGCGCGTTAAACTCATCGCACATCTGTGTGAAACGGTCAATAACTATAACATAATAAAACTACTTTTTAACGGTTTTAAGCGCGGTAATTTATTTAATTTTTGTTATTCCGACGTTTCGGCTACTTTTCAGTGGCCGTGATCACGAAAGGCAACGATGTCAAGTGTCAACGAGTATTGTTAAAGTTTTATTTAGCCTACCGCCAATTTGTTCATTTTAATTATTTACTTTTAGTTTTGTTAAAGGTTATTATTTACTCTATGGGAGCCTAATCTAATTTACCAACGCTTCGCAACATGTTATGGCTTGAAGAGAAGAAGCGGCGCAATAAACTCTTCAGTAAACATGCCTAGCTCTAATAATTTTATATACATTTCTGTTCCGGTGTACGCAGAAAGAGCTGGACAGCACACAAGTCGCGAAAACTTAAGAAAAAAAAACCATAACATTCTCAGATGTGATGAAAAAGTGGTATAAGCTAAAAGCCATGAACTAAATATGTATGGTTGGTAAATAAAAAAAACTTAAGAAATATGAACGATGTTCTATTGAGATTTTAGGAGGTTATATTATGTAATTGTTTAGATCTAAAACTCTCTAACAGACAGACAAAAATTCTAAAATTTGTAGTTTCGGGATGTGCTAGTCCGAATTAGCCCTTTGTTTTTTTTTTACATTTTTAAACGCACTGTACAAACTCCAACCCTTTATACATTTACTTTAGTATAGAAGATTAATAAAATCGAGTGAATGCGTGTCCGGTCCACAAACTATGATGGATTCCGTAGAGTTGACAAATGTATACTGTTCTCGTAATTTGGTTACAAGGTTAAAAGTATTTGATCAACAAGACCATCAAACTTAGCAACTTAAAATCTAACTTAACAGACATTGTTTTAAATAACTTTAGATGAAAGGATTTTTGGAGCTCTACAACCGAATTTTTTTAAAGAGTTTTCCATATTATAAAATGGAAAACTCTTTAAAAAAATTCGTTTGTAGAGCTCTAGAAGTTGTAGAGTTTGTTGAGCTATAGCTCAAAACATATATACATATAAAAATAGACAGATGGATAGACGAAGGGACGAAGATGATGAACACACAAGGAACTATGGAACCCTCAAACGGAAAGGAACCCGGAAAGGAATCGATCAATTGTGAAGTAAGTCGACAATATTTTTTTAAGTTCTCTAAAAAATATTTTTAATGCCTAAAGCGTGATATAGTCATACAAAAATGGAACTCATTGCTGGAGGTTTTCTTTTCCGGTACCTACAACAGGATGTATTTAAGATCGGTGAGAATAGGTAACTTCTAGGTCAGCGTTCTCCATCTTTGATCATATCTAGGCTCTATATCGGGCGAGATTATGTTCAAACACGGACCTGCACTGCTAAAAAAAATACTTTCATAACGTTTGCTTCGCGATTGTCATTCCTAGTTGCCTTCATTAGTGGTGTAAACATTTTGATTAAGGATATGTTCACACAACAAGCGTTTAACGCGCGTTGAATATATGTAGTATCTATAGTAGTCTGTGGTTGTATGTAGGCTTGTGTTGGACGCTGCAGTAGCGTCAACGCGCGTTGATACGCGTTTTGAAATCAATCCCATTGTAGCTGTTTCTTGCTTTTTGATAAGGTTTGGACTCTCTTACAAGGCGGAATGGTGATTTTATACAAGAAATGTAACGACGCCATCGAGTGTTAAAAACGGAAGAGGGAGTTTTTATGTTCTTTTAAAATAAGTTTACAACACTGTCATTGACAAAGATTAAGAAACACATACACTGTCGGGTAATGGCGGCGCCAGATATTCGTGTCGGTAACAGCCATATTACCGTTCAGTGCCCAAATTCTGCTACATAAATTTCCATCTGCTACAATATATTTTGAATTGGGGCCCAGTTGAGGGCGCGTTTTCAATGAGGCAAGGCATACATCTGGGGTACATTCGATTATTAAACTAAACTTAAAAAGCTGACTTGAACTGAGTTGTGGCAATGCGTGTTTAACGACCGACAAGCGCGCATCATATTCTCAAACCACTGTAACTTATAAAAACGCACGCTGGACATATGCTTAATGCTTATCATCATAACATACTCTAATTTGTGCCTATTTTAAAGAGAAGTTTAACTTGTTGATATGTTGTGACATGTCGCAAGGTTTTCCTCGCGTTTGTCGCCGTCTCAACAACATTCACCCGCCGCACCCAATTTGCTTATGTAAATACGCAGTTTCCGTTCTGACCTGAATAATTCATTGCCCGGCAGAACGTTTGACTCGAAACCTGAGCCAGTTTTCAAAATCAACTTTCCTCGAGAACTAGCGTCGCGTCTTTACAAATACAAAGGAGGTGAATTTATAACATTCGTGCAGCATTCGAAAACGTCGTTCTTAAATTACTTAATAGCAATAAATATTAATGAACAAAACTCATTGATGTTCTTCCTAGAATATTACTAATTAAACGCTTTATGAGTACTGATATAATTGTTTTCACAGCATTTTAAATAACTGCTGAGTAAATATTTTCATTACTATTGACTTTTAATTAAAACGTTACACGCAACACTACTTACTTGACATAAATTTGTATTAATAGAGAAATAGTAAATATAATTGGTCTTATTCATATTGAGTTAGAGTAAGTTTGAAGGCTTCCTTAAGAACCATAAATAATCTTCACACTTACTCTATTAATAAATCCATAATTTTAATTGATGACATGAACAAACTTTCATATAATTTTATATCAGAATATTTTTATCATGAAATTATAGGAGTTAAACCATGTAGAAATACTGTGCTTTAAACTGCTTATCACACCATTGAAAATGGGGCCACACAATAAGAAACGAAATTAAAAGCGACTCATTCATTCAAATATTAAATATCTTGTCATAAAGTTAATATACATGATCACGATTCAAATTAATTTCATGCTTAACAGATCAATTACACAAATTATACAATTTATATCTATTTCATTATTTAAATATCAATTTGCACCGAGAAATCGAGCATATTCATAAAGCAGAACATAATAAAACTACATTAGCCACTACAATAGACTTAAAGTGGGTAATAATGACAACAAATTCTGTTACCGCGAGTTGCCATTTGAAATTGTACCAAAAGCGAATTTACATAACGTATTAAGGCTTAGTACACAAGTTTGGAGCAAACGAGCGCTTATATTGGCGTCGAAACAGATTCTGAACATCATTCGTTTTGAATATTGACATCACGTAGAGGGGTCCCTTAGGGGATATTGCAATGTGAGCCAAGAGGGCCGGGCAAAATAAAATCGTATCCATCGCCTGGAGTAATATCCCTAGACGAGGCCAATACAGGTAGGTATCTACCAAATTGGAACCTGAAAATACACAAGTATTTTATAGTCTACTCGTGTGAGAGAAGTATGAAATTTTTATCGTTAGGCCATTGTTTTTCTGAATGACGAACATCGGAAAATAAAAATTGGATATCTGATCTATAAAATAGCTAAAAATATTTTTGTTTTAATACAAAGCTGGCAAACAGGCAGACGGCATACTAATGGAAAATATATAAATCATAAATCATTTCATTGATAACATTGTTATACGTCAATTGTTATGTATGTCATAAACTCATCATATGTGTAAAAGGTGCGCTCCACTACCCACCTCTTAAGCCGTATTTTGAACAAATGGTGAGTCTGTTATATTTCCTCCTTCTTGAGCCGTGTTCCTCATTCCCGAGGGTCGCGACCTTTCCTCACTATATATATACCTTTTCTTTGTATATTTTTTGCCGTTGGAGGTGATCAGCGGTATATGCTTTGCGTCATACACGGAGTCGTTGAGTATGATGCGGATCTGATCTGACCAACGCAGCGGGCTACGGCCTCGGAATCTGTTTCTTTCTATTTTGCCAGTGACGATTAGTTCTTCTAAATTATCACCTTATTTTCTGGATATGTATCCGAAGCACTCGAGGACTTTACGGAGGCAGATGGATGATAGACTCGTTGTTATTTTTAATTTCTTTGTAATAGATGCGTTGGTTCGGTGTGCAGTCCAAGGTATACGCAACATTCTTCTCCAATACCATATCTCAAAAGCAACATCACAACTGCGATCATATACTTTTAAAGACCAGGTCTCAGCTCCATAAAGAAAAATGAAGTATATAAGTGCCCGTGTAAGTTTAATTTATTTAATAAGAGAGATATTTCTGTCCTTCCAAATTTTATAGAGCTGAGACATGGCATTCTTGTCCGTTCCAATTCGTCTGCGTGTCTCATCATCACAAGAACCCTTATAAGTTATATTACAACCCAGATAAGTGAATTTTTCAACCACTTCTAGATTAAGAGAGCCAGAGATGTTATGTTTATCGGGAGTTTATTATATATTATCGGACCCATAACATGTGTCAATCTATCTGACTTCTCAAGATTGCATTAGAATGCCATCGCTTATAGACGGTTGCAACACGAATGAGGAAAGCAACGCGTTGCCAGCTTTTATGATCGAATAGTGGGGTAAAGATAGGAGGGGTTGTGGTGGGATAAAGGGGATGGGATAGGGAGGTCAAACAGAAGGGATGGGATAGAGAGGTCAAATAGGAGAGATGGGATAGAAGGGAGAGGATAGAAGGGATGGGATACAGGAGTTTGATAAAGGGAATAGGATAGAGAGGTCAGACAGGAGGGATGGGATAAAGAGGTCACATAAGAGGGATGGGATACAGGGGTGGAATAAAGGGGATGGGACATAGAGGTCACACAAGAGTGATGGGATAAAGAGATCAAACAGAAGGGATGGGATAGAGAGGTCAGACAGGGGACGGGATAGGGGGAAGGAGAAATGGAACATCGGAAACTCGATTAGCTCAAGGCTAACCCTTTCACGCCCATGTTCTATGTGAGTGCGGTATTACACCGGTCGAGCCGTCATAAAATAGTACCTAAATAAGATAATGATTCCAGCATGGCTCTATCATATTGTTACGAGCTACAGGACTTGAATTGAAAATGCCGTTGGAACTACTATAGAATTTATTAGAACTGTACAAACACATATAAAAAAAATACAAATAAGACTGGATGCAACCAGTTCACACTAATCGAGAGTACTACAAACGTCTTACTCGTCTTGTAGTCGTCGCTTGACTGCCCGCCCCTCCATTCAGGCATTGTATTATACTCGCTACACAGTACAAAGAAATTGGCCGCGCGCACTGAGTTTCCAAGAAATAGCAATTTGCACACCTGCGAACGGCCACAAAGTCGAGAACAATAACAATGAGGATTAGTTCGACGCTAATGATGGTTATAAAACAAGTATAAAAACAATAGCATGTTTTTCTTAATTACAAATTCAAAACACAAAAGAATTCCTTAATCCGGGAAGGACAATAAACTGCGCTTACAACAGGCAGCTGTGCGCTTATCTTTGACGGCATGTAATACTATCTGCATATCATATAATAATTTATCTATACCAATGTGACAATTTATAATATTACAAAATTCTAAACTTTCGTTTAACTAAATTTTGTAGGCATGTTTTAAAATGGCCACATTGAAAAGAAAATCGAGTTCCTTGGCTAAAATATAATATATTACGATACTATATATTATAGTACAGGTGGGAAGTAAGGTTCTAGAGTTATTTTGACAAAAAAGAGACCCCTCATGAAATCGTTATGACCGTTCGTCCGTCTGTCTATCACACTCATTTTTCCCAGAAACTATTAGCTCTACATATTTAACATTTATCAGAAACATGTAAGCTATATAGTGCTACAAAACGAAGAAGTGAAATATTCTTTATTATAAATGTAGCTTAAAACGAAATTGCTTCCGCGTCTGTCTGTATATCCGCTAACTCCTCAACGGATTTTAAGCGGTTTAAACCAACAATTACATATTTATTCACTAAAGACTTATTAATATATGTATAAACCTTCAGTGAAAAAATTTGTAAAACTAAATTGGGTTAAGTAATAACATTACGTAAGAAACCTAATTGAGTTTTTAAGTAAGTAGAATAAAATCATTTTTTGCAAGCTCGCCTAAATAAAAATTTAATGCAATATATAAATAATTATTTAACCTTTTTGAAAGAAAGCTTGCTGGCTAAATAAACAAGGTTTACGAATTAGAATCTGACACGCGGCGAAAATTCTAGTTACAAATTAAAGATTACAGACAGACATTAACAGAGGGTTGTGGGCGCCATACATGCAACTAAGGGTTGAAATCTGTACATAGTCGTGTAGGGTAACTATAGTTAGATGTTTATAAAAAAAGTATAAAATGACATTATTTTTAAATGATCCTCTATAACTTTTGCTTATAAAATCTATATTCTACAAGCATGGTTCACTTTTAACAAAATTATTACTTTTTCGAAGTAAAACTTGAATCATTTACCAACTTCTTGCCAAAATATCCCTTTAATATAACTTACCTTGTGCAATTTGAGTTACAACTTATTTCGTTAAAAAGCGCACGTTTTAAAAGTAATATTTCATTAAACAAGCTCGAGATAAGACCTCTAGGTTCTGAAGACGAAAGTAAGTTTTTATATTTTAGTACACGACTAACAAATGCAGAATATGAATTATGGTCTGTGACTTTGAAAAAGTAAAGAATTTTCTGCAAGAGAAAAATAAACAGGGAAACTCGGTTTTATTTAGTATTTCCAGTTTATTATCACTGTCTCTAGTGCTTTGAAATTCTCTCCTATATCTAATTAAAAAAAATGTCATACTTTATACACTTAGGCTCTTAAAAATATTAGCAAATTTGCGACTAATGATGCCAACATAGTCTTCACTTTGCATGGAATAAGGTGGTGAAATGTATTGCACTAGAAGTGTAAAGTCACTTACATCTTTTAATAAACTTGACAAAAATCACTATTTAAACTTGTAAACAGTAATTTATGCACATAATTATGTGTATGTATAGTGTGTAACCTTGTGTGTATTTGTATTTACAGTTACTATTTAAATATATAATTATGTATATTTTAAACTATGCGTACTCGATACCAATTCACTATTATATTTATGGAAAATTATCTTCAGAAGGTTGTTTAGAAGAAATTGTTATTAGTGATAAGGCCGCCGATTGTACAGGTTGCATATTGCAGTAGAGTTGTATTCATTGATGGAATATTTTTTCTAATACTTCTTTGAACCAGATATCATAAATACAAGGGAAGTTATAGCAGAGTTATTGTGACCCCATCATCTTTAACAATCATTCAAAATCAAGGTCAAAAATTACTGGTAAAAGAAAATGGAATAGAATATAATGAACAAAGTATGTTTGTTTTAATTATCTCTGCTCTTCTAAGACAATAACGAAATGAAAGCGAAAAAAAATGTTGAGTGTAAAAGTGAATAGAAAGAAGAAACACTTTTAATTCGTTGTGTCTTGAATTGTAACTAGAAGATGAAGAGACATTTAAAAAATATGTTTCGTGTTATTAAGTCACATTTTTCATATTTACTACAAAAAGTACACCGAGCTCGAATGGTAAGTCTCGTATACGAATCGATTCAAACTGATTTGTATAATACTCGCATGAACTTCAAAAAATGTCATACGAGATATAGTTTAGACAAGTAGATAAATCGTAGGCAAATATTTCAATGCGATTTGTGTCGTAGTGTAAACAAAACTCTTAATGATAATTACCTTACAATTATCGTAAGACATACTCGTAGGCGAGTTTTTTTTGTTGAATGTAAACATGTCAATACGATTGTTGACTAAAGAATATCTCCTATAAGAATAGTATACAACTTCTCGCCCCAAAACGTGCGATAAACTCTCTCCATGTAAATGGCACTTGAGGCTGACGGACGACTAAATATAGACTAATCTGACTGATGATGATATAATACATAGAAGCGGTATAGAAAAGTCGATTATCTCAGTAAAGACATAAAAATGCTATAATTGAAAGAAGCCTATGCCCAAGTGACGTATACGCCAAAAGAAAAATAATTCAAAACCGAAGGAACCCCAGTGAAATGACAATATTTTTTGCTTTTGACGTTAAATTTTTGTCAGATATTAATTATACACACTAAAGTCTGCTTCTGAAGTAAAATAATTGTTAAAAAATACATCGTCATTATCACCTGGACATTTTGCCACCAATATTTTGTTTTTCTTAATTACATTTTTTACTTATCATCGTCACTTTATTTCGTTATGTATCGTATATATTTTTAATGGAGTAGACCCGTCTAATATTAAAAAGAAAAAATTGTTATTCTCGTATACATTTATTAATGTTCAGTAATCTGATATTTCATTCTTGTTAACACTTTTCTTTTTTAAACTGTATAGTTTTTATATGCAAATTGTTTTATCTAATTAGATAATGCAAAATTTTGTAAACGAAGTTTCGTTTACTACCTCTGGATGTCAAAGATACGTCCTAGAGTTGGTTATTGTGTTTTAATATCACACAAATTTTGCCCTAACATATTCCAAAATTTACAAATAAAACTAACGTAGGAACTTAATAAAAGAACAAGATATTTTTCGAAGTGAGAAAAAACATTTCTTGAATTTGACATTATACTTCGGAATTCTATGCACTAAATTTTCTCTTTTGGATTCTTAATATAACTATTTAATTTATATTTCTAAAGCCAGTATCGCAGGGACTAATACATTGATTCTGAATAATACCATGTACATTCATATTTTTACGACTAAGCACGCCAAAAAAATTGGATTCACACCTGCATACCATAAAAACACGCTTTATTACCTTTTTGACATTTGGACTTCTTTTGTTTAAAATTGGTGATTAGAAAATAGTCCATTGTGTATTGTAATCTTTTATGGCAGTCATTAGCCAGGTGTGCGGGTTACGATTTCTAAGAAATTGCGTCGACGCTTGCAAGGTAGACATATTGCATTTTTACAGATAAAGCAAGGCCCCAACGGAGGGGTGAGGCAGTCAAGCGATAACCACAAGCGAGGCAAGACGTGTATACATTCGGTAAACTATATGGTGACGGACTTTGCGTATGTTATTGAACCGTGCATTACGTTTGGACTGGTCGTGTTCAGTTATATTTGTACCTGTGTTACACGTGTTTGTATAGTTCTAATGAATGTTATAGTAATTCTAACGGCATTTTAATTCGAGTCCCTTAACTCGTAACAATATTATATACAAATTGCTTTAGACGTTCTAATATTGTAACGAAAACCTAAATGAGGTAGTTTTAAGTCATCTGTAATAGATGATATATTAGAGGTATAATCAGTATGTTATCGGTCCAATCGATATTCAGAGATCGCCAGTAAACCTGCATAGGAAAACTGTAGGACCGGTAGGTACCTATATGTGGCTCAAATTTGGAAAAGCCAACGTTGAGCAAAAAAGATTGAGTTTGAGAGTCTTTTGATGAAGCCGTGGTAGCTCAGTGGTTAGCGCACTCACGGCCCAAGCTAAAAGAGCGCGAACACGAATTTTGGATAGAAAGCATGCACCACTTAGGTAGTTTTCTGGCCTACTGCGTATGTTGTTACAATTACCACTTGCTAACGATGCAGGAAAACATAGTGATGAAACCTGCATGCGAGGTAAGCAATGTATCATGCCAATATACCACAACCACTTTGGACAAGCGTGGCGGGTATACTATCCATTCCTCATCAATGGGAAGCTCCAGCCCAACAGCAGGTCGTTTATGATTTGCCACAGTCACTGTTTTGATATAGAGACTGGAATAAATTTATTAGAATAAAATGTAGAAAAAAAGACAGGACGCAAAATAGTCCTAACATAAATTATAATAGTAGGTACTAGAAACCTGCGCTTTAGCCCGCTCATAAATTACCCGACCAATATTTTTGTGTCGCTAACATTTAAAAATCCATCATAAGGAGTTGCAAGTCACCAACGCTTCATTTATACGACGTCAAAGGGAATGACAGTTAGGTTATGCGAACTCAAAAATAAAATTACGTAAATGGATTACCCATTTGTGGATGGGTGGCTTAACATCGTAAGCCTTTCTTTTATGAAAAAACTAAATTCTTATTTCGTATTTTTATGCATTTTATATTTTCATTCAATGATATTAATTTGATAATCCGTTAATTTATTCATTCTGACTGCGGCGTAATGGATGTATCCAATTATAATATGAAGGTTAGTCATATTAATTACCAGCTGTGCTTACGAATTCGAAATCATTATATTATAATAGTTTACATAACATAATCTAATGTCAATATAGAAAATTACTCACAGTGCGCAGCCTTTGGCATATGTATCAAGTATGTGAAGAAATTAAACTGACTGGTAAGGGAAAATAAATGCAAATCAACTGAAATACTTTTAAAATCTTATAAAACTTCGCATCCTCGTAGATTTTGGACAAGCGAACAAACTTATAAGTTATTGAAAGTAAAATAGCGCATTTATATTGTCTAGAGAATAAAAAAGATTTCTATCATTATATTTTAAAGGTGTTTTTTTAAAGGATGCTATTTTATATGTATTGTACATTTTACATAATGTTAGGATTTATTGTAAACATACGAAACAAAGGAGACGGTTACGCTTTTATACATTGTTGGGGGCAGATTGTAAAAATATGATTTATGATTTTAACATTTCTTTTTATTACATTCATATTTTTTATAACTGTAGTAGCTTTAGTTATTCTGAATTAATTAATCGTGCTGTGTAAATGTTTTCATATTGTTTAAATTCATTAACATTAATTTATTATAGGAATCGATAACTTATATTATTTGTGACCTTATTTTTAAGATTTCTCGTCTTGCAGATAGCGTTTAGTAATTTTTTAATTGAAAAATATAACTCTTTTTTAAGTCATATCTCAACTCATTACATTTCTTTGGCCTAAAAGTTCAAGTTTACTTTATCATACATATTGTTATGAATTTGTAGGGGATTTCTAGGATGTAAATTCGAAAATGCCATTGGAATTATCACAAAGTTTATTAGAAGTACACTCACGTAATCCAGAACTTCGTTCACGTCATTCAGTCAGAACACGACTGGCGCATTTCCCGACTGACCGACCCTCATCCATATGTAAATTAGACATGGCCTCCTAGCAAGATGCCGCCCACTGGATCTTCAAATCGTTAAATGGTCAGCTTAACGGCTTCCAAGAATTCGCATGAAATACTAAAAGATGAAAGAAGGTTTTATCGCGTCTTACGGCGGTGTAAACAAAGATATTAGCGCGAACAATAAATCACTCAAATTCAAAGGGGTAATAAGACACCTGCAAAGGATTAGTATCGGATTGAAACAATATTAATATGAGTTAAAAGTTAGTACTATTGAAAAGTTATTTTGTAGTTCGATAGGTGGCGCTATTTAAATAATAAATCGCGATATAAGGTTTCCATTTTACTGGTTTGACTATGTAAGGAAATATTAATAAGTTTTTATCGATCTAGCACCGGTTTTGTTTCACTGTAGTGTAGTGATGGCACATTCTACTGATTACCGGTTAAATAACAGTGATATAAAATAAATCACGTTCCAGTTACAAGAATAGGAAATGACTGTTAAATTTCACCAGAAGACCAAAACATAGTACAAAATACCTAAAATAGATAGTGAAAATGATAAAGAAGCGAATTTATTTGAGTAAAATTGAACCTTGTACTTTAAAAAGTTAGTTATTAATTTGCTTGAGTTATTTATAATGTCGCAAAGTAACGCTGAGAGTGCAATATATTATTTCACTTCATAGTTCCGATAATCACTTGCAGTTCTACTCGTCACCGTGACACGTAGCGGTATTGTTATTTTATTGTGATTTCTAAAACATCGGGGTGGTGATTTTTCACCCGTGAAATGGCAGTGATAATATGAAATAATTTCACTGCAGGTATCGATATATCAAAGTAGCTGTATTTTCATCACTACTATAGCGACACGCCTTAGTTTAAATTTGGCCATACATTTGATTTCCAAATGTGCTAAAATACTCCCCTTACCTTGGTAAATTTGTTTTTGAAATACTCATAAACAAATCGCAAGAGAACTTGCGTCGTAAATTCTATATAAAATGCTATTCAACATTACAGTTACAATAAACATCGAAATTTTGGTTTAAATTAATATTTTATCGGAAAACTTCGCCTGAAGGGAACAGGTTTACTTACCAATAAAGTTCTTCACATGCATATTCAAAACAAGCCTTCAATGTATTATAACTTTCTTCCGATCACGTACAGGACCAGAGCTTATAAGAATTTCACGTGATTAAAGTGAACAAAGTAAAGAAACTCCATAATTACTTGTTAAGTGAAATTATAAATTATTCAAAACAATTAGGAGATCAAAGAACAAAATTTTAATACGGCTGTCTTTTACAGCATCAGCAAAATCGATTTACGAATTCAGTGATCCGATTTAATTAAAAAAAAAAATTAAGGGACCGAATAACAATTGACAAAGTTCGTTTTTCACCCGCGCCTCAGTCCCCCTCTCTCTTAGATCGCAACGTATAAAATAAACATAGCGGGGCTTTGCTCTGCCACAGTATTAAACTTTTGACAGAGTATGCAGTACAACAATTTTTGTTTTTATTATTTGAAAATACGTTGATACGAACACGATGAAAATACGAAAGACAATATGAACGCGAAAATGACTATTGGTTTGGTCTTTAGAATCAAACATATTTCATGAAATTTGTTTAAAATGTATAATTTTAATAAAGAAAATAATCATAGGATACTTTTACCTCGAAAACTAGGATAGTTATCATGAAATACTGATCAAGAATTCACATGCGCACAAAATTGAATGAATCAAGTATCATTAATCACTTTATATAGATTTCGGTCCTTGCGAAGAACAAAAAAAGAAATTTAATAAGGAAAATTTTCTTTGATACTTACCCGAGCGAAACTGTTCAAAAATTTTTGAAGTAAATATATACAACGAACAGTACTTTCTCATAAAACTTCTCTGTTTTGCACCATATATAGTGTATCTTGCATCAAAAAAATTCAACATGTTACGTTTTTGACATCAAATCAGTTTCAGATTACTATGGTTTTATATATTTCTAAGAAAATTAAACATATCAATTTAAATAAATAATTGGTTTAATTTAACTTTGGTAAACGAAGGAAATAAAATCAAATGACTCGTTTTCTAAACTGATTCAAAGTACATACTTGTAGCATAAGTGGGAATAAGTCGTACGGGGTTTACTTACTGACCTGCACTATACTGTGTCTCCAGTCAAATGTTTGCAAACCTACATTTACTTTTAGTAATTTTTATGAGGCATGTCTTAATATTTTACACGTGAACTATTGCGGTTATCACAAGACTTGTCATTTCCCGCGGTTTTTTTAAATATTTTCGTCTTTTTTTATTTCGTCAACGCGGAGAAAAAAGAAAGACACGTTATCCACACGACGCGAAATGCAAATTAATGCGACGTCAACCACGCAACTGACTAGAAAGAAGATGGCGGCATTATGTTGATGCTGCTCCGAAGTAAATTGCGCATAAGCGCAATTTAGAAGAATCGCGATTATGTCTAAAAAAACACTGATTATAAAAATTATCCCTGTCAAGTCTTTTATTATCATTCGAGTAATATGTATGCGAAGCATCATATTGAAATACATTGTAGCATAGGATATCCATAAGCGCATAAGCGCAATTTAGAAGAATCATAATTATGTCTAAAAAAACCCCTGATTGTAAAAATTAGCTAGGCCAAGTCTTTTATTATCATTTGAGCAATATATATGCGAAGCATTATATCGAAATAGTACATTGTAGTGTAGGATATCCAGGTAAATTTCGAAAGGTTCAGAGGCAAATTTGGATTTTTTTTTCTATCGAGGCTTTTGTATCCATACGCTCTTCCACTTCGGTCGTATTCACACTTACATCCTCAAGTATTATGTGTTTTAATTTCAGTACCATACTGTTAGCATTATCTGCGTAACCAGAATTGCAATATCTGTATTCTCCCTATTAATAACGTATTTATTTGTACTAGTGGTCGCCTAGTGGTCGAAATTCGACCACAATTAATTTAAATTATAAATTTTAACATTATTAAGATTCTGTTGTCAAATACTTCTATAATCACAGATTTCACCAAGGCTACACTGTTAATTTGCCTTTTTTATTGATTTAATGTATTTTTATGAATATTTTTTAAAAAATATTAGCATTCTGCACTCCTTCTCTATATAAACTATAAGTGTGCGAAATTTTATATTCCCCCGTCAGCGCAATTTTCGTAAAAAGGGGTACAAAGTTTTTGCCTTGCGTATTAATACAATATTGATTATTTAAGGATTGTACAGTTTTAATAAAACTACGTTTTGATGGTTTTAAGCGCGGTAATTTATTTGATTTTTGTTATTCCGAGCTCACTCACAAGCTCGATTGTGAGTGTGGATTATTATACATTGGGCAAACAAAGAGGAGCATAAAAACACGGGTAAAAGAACACATTGCTGACATGAAACACACAAGGTCTAAGAAGTCTACGATCAGTGAACACACGCTGGATAAACCCAACCACTACATCAGGTTCGATAACCCACAAATCCTCGCGAAAGAAAATCGTTTCATACCTAGAATGATACGTGAGGCTATTGAAATCAAAAAACACTCAAATTTCAATAGAGAAGATGGTAGGCAAGTATCACCTGTTTGGGATCCAATCATCAAAACTATCGAGATCCAAACCTAGTAAAAACCAACTGCCAGACCTCAGGACACTGTGAGCTCTTTCTGCGTGCACCAGAACACAAACTAACTTGACTGATAATTTCTTTTATTTTTCCTTCCACCCATTTTAATATTATATAAAATTATTAGAGCTATCCATGTTTGCTGAAGAGTTTCTTGCGCCGCTTCTTCTCTTCAAGCCATAACATGTTGCGAAGCGGTGGTAAATTAGATTAGGCTCCCATAGAGTAAATAATAACCATAAACAAAATGAAAACTAAATAATTAAAATGAACAGGTTGGCGGTAGGCTTAATAAAACTTTAACAATACTCGTTGACACTTGACATCGTTGCCTTCCGTGATCACGGCCACTGAAAAGTGGCCGAAACGTGGGAATAACAAAAATGAAATAAATTACCGTGCTTAAAATCGTTAAAACGTAGTTTTATTATGTATACAAGTCGCGAAAACTTAAGAAAAATATTGTACAGTTTTATTTTTGCGTGCAGGAACGGAGAAAAAATACAATATCCTGCGGCCGGGTGGCAAGAGGCAACAAAACAATCTACAGCCAAGTGGTAGTATTTGCCCGTTTGGATGGCTACCACCCTTGGTCTAGAGTATGCCCCCATAACCTTGAATTGTGTTCCGGCATTCGCGGCCAGGTTTCAGTCGCTCTTTAGAGAGCGGCAGCACATTAGTAGCACCTTTGGTGTTACAAATGTCCATAGGCGATGGTAACTGTTTTCCAATAGGTGGACCGTCTGCAAGTCGGCTGAACAAACCCATAAAAAAAAAAAAAAAAAAAAAAGCTCTCCTAAATCTGTTTATAGAAGTATAATCCGTTGTCCTTACCCTTCATTGTAGTCTTCAGCTGTTAGAATATTACATTCCAAGCCAATGAATTTGATACCAATCAGAATTAGCAGTTTTAAATTCAATCTCTTCATCATCAAAAGGCTAAAGACGCATTCGTATATAACGTGAATCGTTAAAATTGGCTTTCATTAATCGAGATCAGTCGAAGTTGAGCTCCCAGCAATTTTAGCCACTCTGTCATGGGACACGAGTAAATCGGGATTTAAATATATCGGTCCACAAATTGGGCTTCAGCTTTGAAGGTATTTAATATAATCCGTCTTTTGTAATTGCATTTCAATGCCGTTGACGCTAGTCGAATGAAATGTTACTGAAATCGGTTTTAATTGAAAAGGATATTCTCGGAGTTACAGTTTATTAATTAACTGGTGTAAAATTATTTGTTCATAAGGCTTCCGTGGCTATTTTGGTGGTGAGGTATGAGCTCCCGAAAGAGTAAGAATTACTTCCCCTCTCTAACTTTCAAACTATGAAAAGCAAAATTTAAAAATACCTTTATGAATAATTGAATGCTGATATTAGAAAGGTTAACCAAATCGATTCAAATTGGTTTAATCGCACGGAACCTAAAGGGTGTGATGGTGTTCAATGGCATTGAATGATTCCGGTTTATGTTTCTATGAATCACTGATTGATTCATCCAAATTGTGATTTGTATATAGTAGTAGTATTTGTATATATATAGAATATTCTTCTTAACTTTGCTGGTTACTATCCACATTGTACAGTACTTCCTTTTTTATTTTAATTCTTTTTAATTTAATTATACTTGGGCATTAGTTATGAAAAGTATAGTCAGGTTGCCTGGAAGTGATCGCTTTAAGCGATAAGGCCGCCCTTTAATTTTGCCGTAAAATTATTGTAATTATTCATTTTGTGGTTGTTTATTATTGGTCAACAATAAAGTGTTTTCTATTTTATTCTATTCGACTAGTTAATAAATTTAATAGTAAACAAGGATATACAGCACGCTACTAAAAGCATTTTTATATCGTTGAGAGAATGCATTTACGCATCTTCTAATGCTACTAAACCTAATAACTACGCGGAGGGCGTATGCTGATATGCCGCTGGGCGAAAACTTAATTATCTCGGCGCGACGCCTCGACACGCTACTAAAAACTACATTTCACTTAATTCAAGCATAATGTAGATTAACGACGATATAAAAAGAGACAAAAACTCTTTACAACCTTAAACTACTAATGCTCTAAGGTTGTACACTGGTTTTTGTCTCTTATGGGAAGGGATGCTGGTAGATAGAGTGGGTCTAAGTTTACAACTTTATGTATCTACATATAGAATGCTGACCTATATATAGATTGCAGAGTCTATATTGTACCTTTCTGGAACCCTTAAGACATTTCAAACAATCGTTGTCCTTGATAACAGACCAGCTGTCTTGAGCATGTCGGTTCGTTTGACATAGGCACATCGTAGCCTGGATACGGTTTATCTTGTTACATAATATGAACAATATACAGCCTCGGACATTCTCATTGATATGTTAAGTTTACCCTAATTCAGAACAGAAAGGCATGTTGGTGCCACTCCACAATGCTTTGTCACATGGAACTATATATTATATTACCATAAGATATAGTTAGATTTAAGAATAATCTTGCACACATCTTTTTTAAAATGTATTTATCGAAACAACAACAAAAACAAGTGTTGTATTTAACAATTTGATATTACGATGATAAAAGTATAATTTTAGTTTAATTTTGATGTTTTTAGTCGTAATAATGTCAGCCAATCGCAGTCCACTGTTGGACGTAGGCCTCCCCAAGGAGACCGCATCTTGGTAAACGTAGTGTCGGGCCGGCCGAGGCCCTGCGCAAGGTCGCCGGTGGGCGCTAGATCAGGAAGTCAGAGGATAGGGATGAGTGGCGCCGACTTGAGGAGGCCTTAGTCGTTATACTGTTCCTAAAATCAAGAGGTAATTCATCATTTAGTAATTAAATAAACAGTAGTGCGTTTGTCGTATGTGCTGTTAGATCGACTCGTGATGAACGGGTTTTACGCAACGTTTTTTTTTTTAAATAGCTCTTTGAGTAACATTATTTTAATCTGCTTTTCTGTGGGTATTATCTTACAGTACGTAAAGAAACCCATTTTATAGTTACAGTATTTATTTATTATTAAATGTGAAACTAATTTCTTAAGAATTTTTAATTAGAGTTTAATATTTTATTAACATATGTGTTATTTGTAGTCAATAAATGGTTACATCATATTGGATAATTGATTCACCGAAAGCATTAGTTTAGTTTTAAAGGGTATACGTTTTTCTAAGATTTTCATATTAGCTAAAAATTGTCTTAATTTGGTACAAATATTTTAAATATGTTTTGCCCAATTTAAGTTACTGTTGACAATAAGACCTAATAGGTATGAGTATCTACAACATCTATATGTGGACAGCTACATGCAACATTTATTCTATGAAAGCAGTGATGTTCATGTGCAATCAGACCTTTTAGTAATGTACCCTTTTTGTATGGGAATTTTATGACTAATAATTTGTTTTGTTTGAGCTTTACAAAGTTTTATCGCTTACTACGATATCTTCCAGACACCCTTTGTACATTCAAAATTAGCATAGAACTGGTTGATCAGAGCACTAATTTTAGATAATCTACTTAAACCCGGAGTTTTTGGCTACGCAGACGACAGCACAGTTGTGGAGAGATATATGTCCAATGCGCGAGATAACAGAGCCCAGATCCAGTTGCACAGAGAGACGAAGGTCGAACGGCTGAACGTATCCTTGCAAGCAATCTCCGAATGGGGTGATGCAAACTTGGTTACGTTCAAGGCCTCCAAAACCCAGGCATGTCTATTCTCCGCAAAACGGAGTGTATTTGATTTGACTCCCACTTTCAGAGGTGTGTCCGTTACATGACTCCAGCTTTTGGTTATCTCTTTGACTCCAATACTCAATTTTGGTACGTACATAGAGTCTTTAGCGCAAGTGGCGGCCAAAAAGCTGGGTGTACTCGCAAAGGTGAGACAGTACTTCACGTCGGAACAACTCCTGAACTTATACCAAGCACAAGTTCGGTCCTGCATGAAGTACTGTTCACATCTTTGGGACGGATCAGCCAAATACCAGTTGGAAATGTTGGAATCAATTGAGAAAAGAGCCCGGAAACTGGTCGGCAATGATCGTCTTTTTTATGCTCGACTTCAGAGTCTAGAGCATAGACGCAAGGTCGCGGGGCTACCCGTCTTCTATCGGATACATTTCGGGGAGTATTCCTTAGAATTGCACGAGCTGATTCCTCCATCCCCTTTTTACCATCGGCCAACCAGACACACCGGCTTGCGCCACCGTTACATGGTGGAAACACCACCATTCAGAACCAAGCGTTGCGCTTCATCTTTTCTGGTGCGCACTGCCGAAGAGTGGAATTTGCCGAAGTCTGTTTTTCCTGACAAATATAATCTTGAAGTCTTCAAGTCACGAGTGAATAGGTATCTTCTAGGTAAGCGTGCTCCATCCTAGACTGCGTCATCACTCAACATCGGGTGAGATTCTGGTCAAACGCCAACCTATAACTCCGTAAAAAAAAATTTAAACATTTTATGTCCAATACTATAAATTATCACCAGCTTCAGAGGCTGTTGACAGATTACCTACATTATTTCTTGATCGTACACGGCTTTCGATCGACAACGCTCACCGTGAAACAATTGGTATTCAAGTCCCCCCCTTACAATATCGCCACTCCTAATCAGCAATATTCCTGCCACGGGTTGTCTGGAAGAGATCGCTTTTTAGCGATAAGACCGCCCTTTGTACATAATTAGAATAATACTAGTTCGTAAGTTTTCTGTAATGGTGTACATTAAAGTGTTATCTATCTATCTATAAATCTTTACGTAGTCTTTTCATCTGTTATATCAGTAAATATCTATATAATATTAATGTTCAAAAATAACATTCAATTCTTATTACACTGAAAGCCTGTGCGTAAAATACGGGGAATAAAATTCAACAAAACAAAAAGAATAAAACTAACATGCGCGATTATTATAGCTTTTACGCTTAGAAGAAAGGCCTTTTTCAGAATTACAACATGTTGAAATAACATTTCGAATTAGCCGACCCAGACGACCCGTATCGGCACGCCTGCCTGTAAAAACCTATGAAAAAGGGCCTTTTGCAAATAAACACTCATGTGTATGAACAGTATATGGGTCTGTTTTTATGTTATTAGAAGTTTTATGAAGAGCTATACTTTGTTAAATATAAGGTCATTCCTGTGGCATTTGTCATTGAAACGTCTGAACTGTCGTAACATCTTATTTAATGTCATAGGCAAATATTTATGGAATCCTAATTTAAAATTGATGTACTACAATAAAAAAAATGTCGAACAAATAGCACAATATTTACATTAAACGATTCTCCAACAATAAAATTTCAAAATTGCATTCACGCAAGTACCTTTTGTGATAACAAATAATAGAATCGGTGTTAAATCTTTTTAATTTTTGAAAATATATACATAAAAAAATTACATTCAACAATATTATACTGTCTAAAATCAATTAGCAAATAAATTAAATCAGATATTAAAATGTAAGAACTAAGTTTAATAATATATGAAATTATACAACAAGAATCAGTTATTAAAGTGCAAAACCACTATACCAAGTCCAAATCTTACGACTGCCTGACTGTCAGGTTTGAAAATTATTGAAACATTTGTGAAAATGTACAAAAAAGGACATTTGTGAACGATTAAGTTCTGTAACAATATGCACATTAGGTCAGAAAACTGCCTAAGTGGTGCATGCGTTCCGGCCAGGATCGAACCCGCGCCCTTTGAGTTGGAGACACGTGCGCTAGCCATTACGCTACCATGACTTGTTACAATCACCAAGTGCTAATAACGCTCAAGGAAAACATGATGCAACCTGCAAATCGAGATAATCGACGTGTCCAACCTGCTAAGCCGCCTTGGATAAGAATGGCGGGTATATTGTCCGTTCTCTTATAGTGGGAGGCCCGAGCCCAGCAGTGGGACGTTTATGGGCTGTTATTTATATTTATAAGTTCTGTATCCCAATAGTAGTAACCATATAATTTTCGGTGTAAAAAGTATCCCATATTCACTTAACACAATTTTTTTATTAAAATTTAATTTATGATATTAGCGATTTCATGGTAATCGCTTCTTGTTAGATAAAATCAAAATCAAAGAGCGCGGGCTCGAATCCTGGCTGGAATGCATGCATCACTTGGGCAGTTTTCTGACCTAATATACATATTGTTACAAATACCACGTGCTAATAACGGCGAAGGAAAACATCGTGATGAAACAAGCATATTGAGATAACCGATGTGTCAAACCTGCCAAACATTGGACATTAGACAAGCGTGGCGGGTATACTGTCCGATACCCTATAGTTAGAGGCCCAAACCCAGCAGTGGGACGTTTGGGGGTTGTTATTATTATTGTATGTATGTCCTTGAAGACCACGGACTTTTGAAGGGCTTGCGTGGGGCCATGGGGAGGCCAACACGTAGAGGCCCCTTGACGATTTTAATCTAAATGTGGGGTGACACTGACCGGCGATTATCCCTGTCTACACCATATAATAATGCACTCAAAGACAAGCCCCGGCCAGTGTATGACTATTGTGGGAAATGAAAACAAAAAGTACCGGGCTATTAGGGTGAACTGCTAGTGGTACTAGGGATCTGGGAATATGGGGACTATGGCGTCTGCCCGTCGCAATGTTCGGGGAACATGGAAAAATGGGCAGATCGTGACCCGCCACTCCCTGCGTGGGCCCCAAAAATGCCTTAGAAGACAGAGGCAACATGGGTGTGAGTGGCTAAGGAGTGTAGAGAGGTGGGCTGCAGGTTCACCGAAGCTACTTCTCACGTATGCCATTTATCACTTCCACCACTGGAGCTTGAGTCTTAGCTCTAGCGATCTCCACTCCGTGCTGGCTGGTTAAGGCAAGCACGGAGGTGGGGGCCTTGCCTTGGCCCCAGAGTCAGGTCCGAGGTGTCGCTACTCACCTAAGGCTTCGCCAGAAAGCCCCCCTGCGGGTTTATTATTATTATTATAGTTAACAAAAAAAGGATCATATTTTCATCCATAACTGTAATATACATTTAATTATTATAATCGATTGATTTCCAAGGCCTTGAATAGAAAACAAAGTTATTTTCTACGCCAATTACTTTAGCGCTATCAGAAAGCTGTCACAGGACCCGAGTAATATTTTACAAAATATAGACAATTATGAGAGGAGAACTTATTGAAACAATTAGACTACAAGGTCGTGTCTCATGTTCAAGATGAGAAGTCAAAGTCGAATCTGTTGGATCACCAGAAAACTTATTTTTATTTTTATGTATTATTTTTATATTTTTATTCCATGAGTTCAGGAGACAGACAGACGGTCCACCTGATGGAAAACGGTTACCATCGCTTATGGAAATTTGTAATACCAAAGGTGCTACCAATATGCTACCGCTCTCTAATTATATATTTACAATTTTTTAATTTTATATTTATATATAACTTGCTTTTTTTACAAGGTAAACTTTTGAATAAAATTTTAGTTAAGTTGTGTCTTTAGATGACTAATAGTAAACATTTTCTAATGCAATATCTAACTTTAGATATGGCTTAAGTTACCTAAGACGTTTAAACTTATTAAATGGTGTAATTCATTGCAAAAATCCTGTTTATAATGTACGAAAATGATCTAAGTATAAATAATGTATAGCTGTATGTAAATTCAATGAAGAATCAAGCTGCACTCATCTATATATATAAAACAAAGTCGTATTAGTTACACCATTTATAACTCAAGACCGGCTGGCAATATTTATATGATTTTTGTATTTTTGAAATTGTTTTCGTCCGGAATAGGATAATAACTATGAATATATAAAAATATGGAATTTTTTTATAAAGTAAATATTTTTTATGTTTAGATACTCCGCCTTATTCCGCACTTGACAGCTCACATCACCTACATTTATAGCTTATTTGTAATAACTGATGTTCACTGTAAATCCATAATAGTAACACTAAACCATTAAACCATTCTAGTGGTTTAGATTCACAATTAGACCCGGTAGGTGGCGCTGGACTAGGGTACAAGATTTTAATTTTTTCTGGGCAGGACAAGGTCTACCGGGACTGCTAGTAATTTATAAAAAAAAAAACTAGCTGATCCGTCAAACGTTTTTCTGCCATAAAAATTAAAAAAAACACCATAGGAGGGTAAAAAATACTTTACCACATATTTTCATACTTACCAAATATACAAAAGAATCATTAAAATCGGTTAAGCCGTTTCGGAGGGGTTCGACCACAAACACGGTGACACGAGATTTTTATATATTAGATTTTGTTTTGAAACATTATGACTTATATTTCGTTTTATTTTTTGTTTTATTATCCGTACAGGAACGGAGAGAGAATAAATACCATTTCCTGCGGCCGGGCGGCCTTTCGTAAGAGGCGACAAAGACAACCCACAGCCAGGTGGTAGGGTATTTGCCCGTCTGGTTGGGTACCACGCCTGATCTAGAGTATGCCGTCATAACAACCTTGAGTTATGTTTCGGCATTATTGGCCAGGTTCCAGTCTCTCTTTAGAGAGCGGCAGCACATAACACAACCTTTGGTATTACAAATGTCCATAGGCGATAGTAACAGCTTTCAATCAGGTGGGCCGGCTGCCTGTCTGCCGAACTCAAGCAATATTTTCAAAAAGCTTTCTTGTATTGTTAATATTGTTGTAACGAGTCGCGACACTCGAATTAAAATGCCGTTAGAATTTCTATAGAGTTTATTAGAACTATACAAACACGTATAACACAGGTACAAATACAAAACAAGTCCAAACGTAATAGATTCCCGATTGTAGTACACACGTCTAGCTTCGCTCGTGGTTCTCGTTCGACTGTCTCCCCCTCCATCAGGTTATTGTTTTATACTGCAAAAACGTAATGTCCCCGTATCTAAGTCGGCTTAATCCGCCACACCTGGTTAATGACTCGGCCGCCTACTGGCATAAAATAGTACAACAAAACAATGGGCTGTTTTCTAATCACAAATTTTAATCACAAAGTAAACAAAAGAAGACGATCATAAAAGAGTTACAATTAGTTTAAATGCCGGCAGGTAATAAAATGTGTTTCGTTTCAGATATGCGTGTGGGTTTTGTTTTTATCTGGACCTGAGTTGTAACATTATCAATCAATCAATCAATAACTCTTTATTGTGCACCAATACAATAAAGAACTTACAGACTAAAACTATGTCTCATTATGCACAAAGGGCGGTCTTATCGCTAAAAAGCGATCTCTTCCAGACAACCCCAGGAATGAATTGAGAATATATTGATGAGTGTAGTATATATACATAATACATAGTACAATTTCTTACATTCTAGTAATAAATATATAAATGTTTATAGATTAATATATATGCACGTAAATTAAAATTGCATCATATTCCAAGGAGGATTAATATTTTCTGATCAACGTTTTAAATATTTGTAGCGATTTTGCTTGTCTGATAGGAATTGGCAGCGCGTTCCAAAGCTTTATAGCATTGACGGTCAAAAAATTGTTGTAGAAATTTGAACTATGCGCATATATTATAGACAGTGTATAGCGAAAAGTTTTAGAGATATTAAATTATATTAAAAATAAGGTGACAAAGCAGCCAGCTTTCTGAGCACGCTTACTTCTGGCAGTGATGTGGTACTTGTTTAATTAGCCTATAGTTTTATTTTTAGTATAACTAAATCCGTTGACTCAGATACCCAAAATATATCTTGGCCTCCGAAACGAAAACACGCCACCGGTTTTTGACATGTAAGAATTCTTGCCTTTTGTTACAATAAAACTACATAGTTTTATTGTTACCTGTGTTTATTTTATAAAGTAATAAAAAAAATGATAAAAGTAATTAAGTAATAAAACTATAATTAAGTAACTTCATTCATAAACCTACTCCACTACATGTAATCTAACGCAAAAGTTAAACACGAAACTATGTAGTATATACTTAATAACTTCAATTAAAGCAACGTAACAGTTCGTAAACTCGATTATTATGCTTATAACACGTAACCATCTTTTTATGGCCAATAAAGTACATGTTAATATTCAATACGAACATTTTATAAGAAAAGTTTTCTCGTTAGTTCGAGACCAAGTTCCGGGGGCGCAGTTTTCGATACATGCTTTGGGTCCCAGAGTTTCTGTAATGTACAATACTCTGTAATTTATATGTAGATCGGTGTACCTGAAGTCTGTGACGCGTGACGGGTTTTAGTTTTATATTAAGCTAGGTTCTGCCAGCGGCTTCGCTCGCGTTAAATATAGGATATGTGTGTAATGATGTCATATATAGGATATGTTATAATTCTTAGAAATATTGACCTTAATTTTGAACCCAAAGTAACTAATCGTACATGCCCGTAACGCCATCTAGCGATCACGACCCATCCCCAACCCATCAAAATTTTCGCTGTCATTGTGGTTGCCATGACGATAGATTTGTTAATGAACTGCAACGGTGGCGCCAATAAAACGTGATTAGAGATCTATCCCTTGTGAACAGTACTTTTTTTCTTGATGAAAGGTAACCTATCCTATTCTATAGCCCTTACGTGTATGCAAAATTTCGTAACGATCTATTGCGTACATATGCATAACGTCACAAATAAACTCACTTTCCCATTTATAATATTAGTTAGGTACATACGCGATATACATATCAGTATATAAGACAGGCAGATAGAAAAGTCTTTTTTGTAACATATATAATAATAGTAGGGGAGGCCAAGCGGGGATTTTGGGATTTATTCGAACGTGGCAGAATAACATAAAGGGAGAAAGCTTGCACCCTATTATGTACCCCCACCATATATTGACCCTTCATATAGGGTGGGGGTATTTTTTATTCTTCAATTTTTTTTTTCAAACCGTCAGATTATGGAAATTGCTCCACATAATAGTCAGAATATGGGTCAGCACGACAAGGACATCAAGCTGAACCGTCTGTATAGTAATCTGACGCACTCGAGTGTTTCAATGTCACGTTTTATTTTGCATTTTCGAAAATCGGCCAGGACTTTTGGTCGCGTCCAAATCGTCGGTCTTTTGAATAGGAGTTTCTTTGGGGTTTACTTAACATCCCTCTTGAATATCTGACGCATTTGAGTATTTTTGTGCGACTCTTTTTTTTAAAACCTGTACACGCTTCCCCCACCAGGGAAAGGGCGTACATCAATAACGTTTTTTCTTTTTAGGAACTAATTTTCATAATCTAAAAGGTCCCCGCGACGCTCGAGGTACTCTACATTTAGCATCTTGGACTCCCCTACTATAAGAAATGTTTGTTACTTAATATTGAACTGTAGTTTTTAAGTCAGGTCCCGCCATCCCTTGTTCAAAACACAATACACATTCTTAATACTTACATATACCTTCTCTTTTTGCATAATAGTATGTATGTATATCTATCTCTGTCCCCCTCCCAACTTTGCCTTGGTACATAGAAGACGTCGACATTTTGTCGTCGGATTCGTTTGCGATGTTAAAAAGACAGACATGTAAGAAATAATAAGATTGTTGGCGAGTGCAGAGAGTTGTTGAAACAAACTAAATGGCGGCCGCCCTGAAGAGTGATTGCTATTGTTTGAATGATTGGTGGGGTTTCAATTTCCGTGCTTGTGTGATGTCTGCATCTGAGAAGCCAATGTGGACGTTTTAGTGGATGGGGGTTTGGGTAAGTCTATAGAATAGTCTATTCTATTTATTTATTGTTATTTGACAAACACTTAAGGATGATTCACGCTACACCGTGTTGCGACCGGCCGAGGCACGGTCAAACATTATGGTATACTTTTTGTATGAAGTGATTCATGCCTGACCGTGGCTCAGCCGTGCCCCGGCCGTGTGCTGCCGGGGCTCGGCCGGGGTACGGCGTTGAAATATCGTTGGGTATTGTTTCCCGGCTCTGGCACGGTCCGGCCCCGACACGTTGTAACATGAACATATGCACTCGGGCACCTGCAGAGTTGTCAACGTCAAATCTTAGTGAGGTGAGCAGCTCAACAGCAAAATGGACGATAAAAAATTATTAGAATGTGTGCGCAAGTACTCTGTGATTTACGACATTAGTCATCCTAAGTATTTAGATAACAAATACAAAAATATTATTTGGAAAACCATTTCGGACGAAATAAAACAATCTGGTAAGTAGTAACTTTTATTGCAACATACATATAATAGTTATTCAAGTATCACTAATTACTTTACGACAACATGTAAGTACAAGTGAATGGGATTATCGGTTTTTAGTAGGTATCTTAGAATATGTTAGGTAAATTATAAGAAGTATATTATAGTGTAAGTAGGTATTTATGCCTGTTACTGTTGCCCTATAAAATTACGTCCCGCTGTTGACGCTAAATATTCTTTAAACGTTTCTCTTACCGCAAATGCATCATTGGCTGGTCTTCCTGGTTGAACGCTCAATGGATTTAATAAACGTCGTTGCGCATTTTATGCACTATGATTGATAAGCCCTGTGTAATCTATTTGTTCGCATAAAAAATTATGCAGTACGCACGTAGATAGAATAATGTAATCAACATTTTCTGGAGCAAGTTTCATTCTTCATTGAAATATTCTAAATCTTTGTGTCAAAATACCAAAGGCATTTTCGACTACTCGCCAGGCCAAAGACAGTCTATGATTGAAATTCGTTTTATTAGAATCACCTGTTGCTTGGTTTCCTGGATAGGGTCGCATTAGGTATGTTTTCAAAGGAAACGCTTCATCACCAACTATTACATATGGTAGAGGAACCGGGTAAATTTTTACCCATAGGTATATGAAGCATCCCATTTTCTAAACGTTTTCCAAGATTACATCCTGCAAAAATGCCACCATGACTGTTTCGTCCGTAAGAGTCAAAATCAACTCCAAAAAATTTGTAGCATGCGTCCACTAACGCCAATAAAACAATTGAGAATGTGTGTTTATAATTAAAATATATAGAACCACTATTGGCTGGGGCTTCAATAACAAATTTTTTTGCATCTAGTTCGCCTATAATCTTCGGCAATTTTACGCCACATTTCTTCTGTTGGCTGTGGTATAACGTCTTTTTTAAGTCTTTTAACGATAGATCGATATGTGCTATGTACAAACAATTTCGGCCACAGTTGAATGGCCCAATCGAAAACTGTACGAAATAGTTTTAAACGAATAATAATGGTATGATTTCGGGGTATCTATGTACCACCGTGATTACGTATTAACAGTACCATTTATACAGGTTGTAAAGAAAAGTACCTACTTAACTTGTTCATTCTATACTATCTCTTTGCAGACGACGTATGTAAAAAAATGGAGGCAAACTTACGGGACTAGTTCAAAAAACATAAAAACAAACGTAAAACCAAGAGTGGACAGGATGCTGTTGCTATAAAAAAATATAAATATGAAGAGAGCCTGAATTTTTTACTGCGTCATATACAGGATCGAAATACAATAACAAGTGTCGAGTCTGAGAACGAAGAGACGCAAAACGAAACGGTTAATTCGCCAGTTACTACGCCCGACGAAACAATTAACACCGATGAACAGCAGCAGCAGGAAGATCGCTGACCAGCTATTAGTGAACCAAATTTTACGCCACCTGCTAATCCGAATCCAAATCCCCCGTCAACTGCACAATTCACTCGTTCCGACAACCGTAATCGCAATGCAACCATTACAACTGCACACAATCGCCGTCGTATAGTGCCACAATCCCAGTCCTCTGCGTCAAGCGCATTAATGGAGTACATTCTAAAAAATAATGAAATCTCCGACGCACAAGACATTCATCCTATTGATGCTTTCTTCAACGATTTGGCAGCCACAATAAAATATTTTTCCCCGCACTATCAGCATCTTGCAAAAGGAAGAATATTTGCAGTAGTACAAGATTTGGAGTGGGAGCAATTGTCAGCAGAGCCTTCTTCGTACACATCTCCAATGAGTGGAACAACGTCGGCGTCGTCTACTAATTCAACGCCGGTGTATGCACCGGTTCTGATGACTACAACAACGCCAACACCGGAATCAACGCCTACGGAACCTACACCTTGGGAACTTACGCCTTTGGAACCTTATAATTTGTCTACTTTATTTTCAGAGTTTACGGCAGACTAATGTAATGAACAAATACTATTTGAATTATTTAAATTTTTACTTTTTTGCATTCACAATGCAATTTTGATTATTGAAAAATTGAAAATGAAGTATTTAGAAAAAATCAACCCGTCTCACAACTATCCATCTAAACTGATTGTGAGACGGGTCGATTTTTTTTAAATATTTAATTTTCAATACTATGTGATTTTTTACATATCAATTTATTATTTACCTGAGGCAGACTGTTAATCGTTCGATGGGAGATATAGGCTTTTGAAATCTTGTAATTTTTTTGGTTAGGACTGGTTTTACTTTTTCAAGTAAAAAAGTAAAGCATTCTTTAGACATTCTAAAATAACCATAAAACTTGCTCTCGTCATCTATTAATTTTTTGTAAAGTAAAGCAAATTCTCCTTCTGCTTCTCGCTTTCTCCAGGTTGGATATACACCCCATCTTCTTTTAGTAGTTTCGCTTCGTTTTTCCAATACTTCCTCATTGATGGCAATTGCAATAGCTGCCAATTCAAATTGTATATTTACTTAAACGTCAAGTCTATCGACAGATGAACTCACTAGCTGACAAAAACCACATAACACAGATATAGTTGTGCAAATAATACACCCAAACAGCCCGGTGTAACATGAATGACTGGCCCGGCCGGCGCACGGTGGACGTGTCCCAGCCGAGGCCCGGACCGGTCGCGACACCGTGTAGCGTGAATCATTCTTTACACAACAAGTGAAAGCAACAAAATTATACTATTATCTTCAGCGGCTTCGTATGTACGGAATATCCCAGGTTTTTTTTACCTGCGGAATCGGCACACACAAGAAGAGATAAACGTAGTATTAGGCAGTACTTACTTTTTATGTTTATTGTAAGCATAAAAAAAGTATTATTACAAAGAGTTCACCTGGCTGGAAGTGGATACCGTCTACCTCATTGATAGTCTCAATATCTGTGTACTCTCTTTTTGAAGTGCTCTGTACTATATAGGAACCATCTTTGTTAGACTAAATCCGTTGAAAATTACTGAATAATATTTAAAATTATTTTCTGACTATTATTTTACTTGGTCTAAAATATGTTTTAAATAATTTAAGCGTCCAAGAGCGGGAAAAGAATGACCTGTGACGTAGTCTTATCATGTTAGAAGTATTTGGGCACTTTTCCGAATCACGTTTTCAATAAGCCATTTGTAATACTTGCAACAACTCAGAAGGGTTTTTGGTAATAAAAGAACAACAGCTGGTCACTGCGTTTATAATTATAGAACCTTACGGTTTTAACATGTTTTATACACTGCCACTTCACACTCGACAAACATTTTTAGAACACCTCGCCATCCCTCCAATTTTACAGTATATGAAACTTAGCAAATTGGCACAACACATAGCGGATTGAAGTCATTGATAAAGTATTTTAATGAAAGGGTTATGAATAAAAAGAATTTAATGCATTATTGTTTGGAAATTTTATATAATATTTTATATAAGATATTATATAAAATATTATACTTAAAGTTTTATATGTAATAAAAATAAACCGAACAGAGTATAAATTTATCGCGTCTGCCAACATGAAAATAAAATGTAGTGAATACCGTCTATATATAATAATGTCTACAAGAGGGTACATAACAAAATTAATTATTAACTTTAAAAAGAAACACGACAAGAACAACTATGCTACTAAATAAGTGTAACACATTGTCTTTCCTAGTAGGTATTCTTTTTTCATTGTATAGGTAAAAATTAAAAACACGTTAAGACTGTCATTGTAGTTTCTATCTGCTCAGCACAGTTATTGTAAATTTTAATACATAATATTTTCTTAAGTTTTCGCGACTTGTATACATAATAAAACTACGACTTAACGATTTTAAGCGCGGTAATTTATTTGATTTTTGTTATTCCGACGTTTCAGCCACTTTTCAGTGGCCGTAATCACGGAAGACAAAGATGTCAATAGAATCGTAGTTTTATTAATTTTAATACACTTTTTTTCTCAGCATATTTATACGACAACATTGTTACATTCTATCTCTCTATTAATAAGACCGTAAGACACTTTCCAAGCTGTTGTAGCATAAATAATATGGAATAGAATATACTTTACTTTACAAAAATTGTACATAAAATCAAGCAAATTAATATTCAAGTACAATCGGCAGTCTTATCGGTCACGCGATTTCTTCCAGGCAACTTTTGGATGGAGTATATGAAAAACAACAAAAATGGGTAGTTGCTAAACCAGCACTCGTAAAATAATTTAGTTTGTAAATTAGTAAATAGTATTTATAAAGTAATTTAATACATATATAGTATGTATGTCTATAATTACTATTAAGAGTTTTAAATGAAAATTTCTGATTTCAGATTTTCACTTCAAACTCTTCATTTTGCTCTCTGCGCCAAAACATTAAATTTAACTATCACGTAGTTTCAATAAACGCCTTATCAAAATATGACGCAATAATTAACTATCGCGGCAATTTACTAACTACGCAACGCATTATCCGAATTTGGCATGAGACTGTGTTGTTTTAGTAGAAAACACACCGTTTGGCAAATAAGCTAATGAGCTATATACAAATTATGTGGAGTTCACCCTCAATCAGTATCACAAATTGGTGGCCATTCTGCCAACAATTGGCGTGTTTACCCCATCACCATACAGTAATGGGTACTTGAATAAATTAGGTCGCATTTATTATAGAGACTGAAGTGTTTAGAAGGCATTTATTAATACGCTTAGAACCCGAGTAGGTGTCAGTAAAGTGAAACACTTTTAACTAGGACCTAGGTCTCAGTTCGCTTGTTAACGCGTCGATCCCGTCAGTCCGCAATATTAGTGTGCTCTAATAGTCCCAATTCCCTACTTTTTAGAAATACTATTTACATGCAGCATTATTTGTGCCTTTGTTTGCGTGTCAGCGAAAATAATTACATGGCGTTCACGCACATACCGATTGGTTTTGTGTTTCAACTCTGAATGTAATTTTGTAGGAAACCATCTCTATAGGTATAGGTTAGTACTGTAACGGCCAGCGGCTTCTGAGCTGACCGGGATCTTTAATAAGAGACCGGTTCAGGATATATAGCTTATTACCAATCAAGACACTTTTACAATCATGTGCTCCGCTCGCGGTCCGATACAATTCTGTTCTTCTTTGTTTTGTGAGGCGTTCTACGATTTTAAGTTTAAATAATTATATTTCTTAATATATATAACGACTAAAAAGGTTACAGTAGGTACTATACCTCTAAGACTCCATACTGAAGTTAAATTTCAGGCATTTTATAGGTTTATTTTGGCAGAAATGAAATCCGTTCCAAAATGGTGTGTAATTTATAGGATAGGTATATAGTATCATCTCATAGAATTGTTATTATGATCACAACACTTAGAGCCGACTCGATTGGTGTGATACTACAATCTTACAGAAGCTCGGCGTGAAGCGGTTAGCTTTGGTCGGGTTTCATACGATGCCTATGAGTTCCAATATAGCACACTTCCCCCTTCCTCTATCGCATGATATATTCCATTCCTCCTGTCTGATCCCTGTATTCCATCCCCTTTATTAAATCTCTCCTAGGTAAATCTCCTGAGCAGCATTACTGTCCACTGTTTTTTTGTTTCTTAAAACTCGTGCTAGAGCATCTAATTTTAACAGCCCATAAATACCCTACTGCTGGGCTCGGGCTTCCATTATAGGGAAACGGACATTCGCCACGCTTGTCCAAGGCGGCTTGGTAGGTTTGACACATCGGCTATCTCGATGTGCTGTTTGCATCACGATGTTTTCCTTCACTGTTGTTAATACGTGGTAATTTTAACAATATACACATTAAACCAGAAAACTGTCTTAGTGGTGCATGCGATCCGGTCAGGATCGAACCCGCGCCCATTCAGTCTGGGACGCGTGCACTAGCCATTACGCTACCACGACTTGGTTACAATATCACTGATTAATATTCATTATTGTTACCAAGGCATTTGAAACAGAACAATTCTTAAGATATAAAATTTAAAAAATTGTGTTTGGGCGTGTGTGTGCAGTTCACACACAGCAGAAGTAAAACTTCTGAGAATATACTCACAGATAATTCTTCTCTAACTTTTATTAATCTCATACTAATATATAAAGCTGAAGAGTTTGTTTACTTGAAGGCGCTAATCTCAAAAACTACTGGTCTGATAGAAAAAATTCTTTCAGTTTTAGATAGCCCATTTATCGAGAAAGGCTTATATATCACGCTAAGACTAATAGGAGCGGAGCACCAATGAAGAATGTTTCAAAATCGGGGTTTTTTTTTAACTTACTTTTTTTCAACTATTCCACGCGGACGAAGTCGCGGACAGAAGTTAGTATAAATATATTTCCTTTAGCCTACATTCATTCGTCAACATATTATTATTCAAAAAAAATGTAATCTTAAAACACTTTAAACCACTAGCATAAAGTTCAAAATTCAATGCACTGCTACGCACAATTTCCTTTGATCTTCTACGTATAAAAAATAACTGCCTTAATTATATACAGATAGAGCTAAAATTCATTTGAAATCTTTTAGGTCTTGTTTAAATTTAAAATTAATACTAACGCGTAAAGAGAAATGCGTTTTATTTTGAATTAAAAAAGGTTGAATTTTATATGTTAATCTTTTTAATGTCACTTTTCGTTTCATCGATTTTCAAATCACAACGATTCTAAAGAAGTTTCACTTCAAAAAAAACCTGATTACGGCTAACGATGCGCGCAAATAGATACGGGAGATTCACTTTTGTATATCCTCCTCTTTATCCCATCCTAAAGGCTGGCAATGGCTTCATCTTCAGTTGTGCCAATGTTTAAAGGCGACGGTAACCGCTCTCCATTTGGAGGGCCATCAGCCTTTTGCCACCTTCAGATCAAAAAATTTAAAAGCTTTTTTTTCTGAATTAATACTTAGGTAGGTACTTTGAAATATGAATATTATAGAAACAACTGTATTATTATTTAATTTATGGTTTAACAAAGTAAATAATGACACACAATACTTATCACTAATGAATTAATTTTTATTTATTATACTACAATATGTATTAAAAACAAAGTTGTTTTCCTTTTTATGTCTGTTTAATTAGTGCAGACCAAGTTTAGTAAGCGCCTGCTGCCGCAATTGTAGCAAAGACTTGCACTCGAGAAACTTTGCGCTGCAGTTCGCACTTTACCTCTAGTTCCATTGTGTAATTTATATAATTAAAGAGAAATAAATCGTGAGATACGACGACAGTTTTATTCTATGATTTAATGACTGTTTTTGTTTTTAATGTTTGATGTAATAAAGATAAATTACCTTGATTCTTGCTTAAATCTTCACGCTTATTAATTATTCGTTCTTTTAGTTGTTGTTCTAAAGTTCTAAGTAATATTTTGAAACTTTAGAATATTCTCCAATATATCATACATCGCTTTGACATGAAGATTCTGACTTGGGAAAGGTATTTATATAAATATACTTATCATTCAGAAGAATCTGAGGGATTACTCCGAAACGCCTTACGTGGTTCGTCTTTGTCCGATAGACCCTAAAAATTCAAATAAACTTTAAACAGAAGAAAGAAAAGCAAAGATTTATTTAGAACAAAACAACAACAAAATTCATATAAAACAAAAACAAATGGAACATACATAGTAAAATGCACTTAAATTGAATATCAAAATCACAAAAGAAATTCTAAAACTAAAACGAACCACAAAATACATTTGAGAGTAAGGCCTCTGATACTTAAGCGAAAATTAACGCTAGGAATTGTACTAGGAGTAATTTCATTTAAAGTTTTAAAACTTTCGAATCAATACGTATGTACGAAACCTATAGAAGATGTCTTGGTATAGTTTTCCCTGAAGAGAGATCTCTTTGACGCGCAAAATGCTAGTTTGACGCCATGAAACCATGAAAGTTTCCGATGTGTTACCGGATTTTACCTAGAGATTAATATTTGCCAATTAGAAAGAAATAATACAAATTGATTTATTTATTTCTATTAAGTCATTATTCGGTCACCAACCAAGTTTCAGAATAGACTATCGTCGATATTTCTGCTTATCCTGTTATTGCGCTGCCAAGTATTTATTTGGATGCTCATGATAGGTAGGACTAACACTACATACGATTTATTATCCAAATTCTTTAATTCAATTTGACTTGTTACTATAATCTTTGTAGTTAAAACTCAATTTCTCTGAACGTTGTAATTCGGGTATGGGAACAGAGCCTTGAATTTTCGAGATTAATTTGCACTTAATATTTTTTAAAATTCATTACCTACTTTATTTTGCTGAAAATACGGATTTTAAAATAACTTAATTATTTGAAATTGTCATTCAATAATATGACAATATGTCTAATGCCCGGTTTCTGAGGTACTTTTAACTGTAGTTTATCTGTTCGTTAGTGCTATAGGTTCAATAACTTTTAAAATTGCGTTTCTGAACACACCATCGTACGATAGTTAAACTAGGTTCAACTTAACTGACCAATATTAGGCGTTTATCTATTCCATATCTTTTGTTTGACGTTTTGTTGGTGTCGTTTTTGTTTGATGTAAATAAATATTAGATATTCCTTCTTAAATAGATCCATCTAGTGGCGAGTTTTGGTGCTAGTTGTAGGTTAACAGTTAACCTAAGTTTATCTATTACATAAATTTATGGAATCAATTGTTATTGAAGTCATAACTTGTAACCTCAGAAACCGGGCATAATCTATTTTTTATTGAAGTGAAACTTCTATATATAAGCGGAAACACGAAAAAGCGTTACGGCCGCGTGGAGGGGGTAGAAAGTATATCGCGTGGTAAGAGGCGGCATAATTGTAGAGTAGACTATGGATGGTTTTTTTTGGTTCCGGATCGAATTCAGCTTTTTTGTTTAATAAAATAAAATATGTTTAAATAAAAAATGTATTCATTAAAATGTCCCTAACCCAACCAACTCATAAATTGCAGTAAACCTGCGAAAAATCGAAATGTGTGCTGGGATACAGTAGAAGTGAAACTGCAACGGACAAGTGGAAAAACGAATGGCAACGGACAAGTGGCAAAACGAATCGCAACAAAATTTTAACTTGAAGTTTTACGGGCAGATTGTTAATATATTTTAATGTCAATTTGAAAACCTGGCCGGAAAACTTCAAGTTAAAATATTTTTTTTTAGAAACGATTGGTAATACCTTTCGAAGCTTTATTTATTAATATTTAGATATAATTTTTAATAAGAATACGTGTATTAATTTTACATTTCTATATTTAGAATCTCATTTTGAATCCAACGACAATTATTAAAAAGACAACTTATAAAACATTATGGTAAAACATGGAGGTTTCATTTCAAATAATTTCCTTTTTCAATGTGACTTTGTCGTAGGTGGCATAACATTTTCTTAACATTCTCAGGTTGTGATCCTACATTCTGTCAAAAAAGTATCGGGAATGGATGATTCCAAACGGTTACATTTATTTTTTTGGTGTTGTTAGATTGGCACAACTGTTTCTCATTTTGGCGCGAAGTTTGGATTGCATCGGTCATTTAGATTAAATACAGTGGTGTTTTTAGTTAGATCATATCTAGTGTGTATTGCGAATTTTGTAATGGACAAAAATATCAAACAAAGAGTTTGTCTTAAATTTTATATCGCCAATGGAATTTCGTGTTCAGAGACACGAAAAATGTTACAGAAGGCTTACGGTTAATCGGCTTTATCTAAAACATGTGCTAAGAGTGGTACAAAGCTTTCAAAAGTAGTCGAAATATGCTGGAAGATTTGCCTTGTCCTGGTAGGCCATCAACGTCTTCATCTGAAGTTATCATCGCAAAAGTGAAGGCAATAGTGACTCAAAATCCTCATTCAAGTTTGAGAGAAATAGCCGCTGAACTTTTTGTGTCTCGCGAGTCGATCCGTATCATTTTAAATAGTCACTTGGGTATGTGAAACATGTTGCTGCTCGGCTAGTTCCAAAAGACCTGAATCTTCTTCAAAAACTCAATGGCATAAGAGTCGCCGAGGACATGAAAGAACGAATCAATTCCGACCCAACATTCATGAAACGCATTGTTACCGGTGACGAGACGTGAGTTTACGTGTTTGACAAACAAACTAGTTAACAAGCTTCGGAGTGGCGCCTTCCAACTGAACTGAAACCGAAAAAACTACGCGAAAGTCGATCAAAAGTTAGTCATGTTGACTGTTTTCTTTGACTATCGCGGTGTTGTGCACTCGGAATTCTTACCAGAAGGTCAAAGGGTAAATAAATTATTTTATTTGAGCGTTATGCGGTGTTTAAGAGAACAAAATCAACGAAAAAGACCAGATTTGTGGAAAGAAAATTCTTGGATTTTGCATCACGATAATGCATGCGCCTTCGTACAAGGCCATCATTGTGAATGAATTTTTAACCAAAAACTCAACAAATACCATCGAGCAACCACTTTATTCACCATAATATATGGCTCCAGCCGACTTCTTTCTTATTCCTAAACTCAAATTATCACTTTGTGGCACCAGTTTTCATTCGGTAGAAGACATAAAGGAGAATTCGCGACGAGAACTAAACTTAATTCCGGAGAGAAAAAGTGTTTAAAAAATGTGTTGATGATTAGATTATTCTTGACGTAAGTGTATCGTTTCTGAAGGAGCATACTTTGAAGGTGATAAAATAAATTTGAAGGAATAACTAACATTTTCTGTATTATTGATCTTTTCCCGATACGTTTTTGACACAGTAGTACATTTGAAAATTTCTGAAAACAGAATCCGCGTATTACTTGGAAACGATGTATAAGGAGGAACAAACATCCTCTTCTCAGCATGCACTCAGATACCTGCATTTCACTGTAGTAGGTAATCCTCCCAGTAAACTAAGATAATCTCTATTTATAGGCAGCTCTTCTGTCATATAACCCTGCCATCTGAAGCAGGAACTTAGTTTTTTTAACGAAAGACCCGTACAGCTCCGAGCCTTCGACGCTGTCTCTCAGACAGGCCCATCTACTGGCTCGAGGACGGGCTTCATTAAGTTGGCATGCATCCGATGCCATGAGCGTCCTATCGGCGCCCTGAGTATCCTGCCGGCGTTACGAGTGCCCTGAGCATCCTATCCTGCTAGCGCTTTGAACTGCGCCACAAGCTGCGTTGGTTGCTGCGGTTCCTGCGAGTGCCATACCCGCTTCACGTCGTCGTCGGCTGGTGGCCCAGCTGCCGCTGCCCTGCTACTGCTGATACGACTGCAGCCGCGACCCGCTACTGTCACCGGTGGGTGCTCCAATATACTTTCGGGACCAAGGACTCGGGACTTTTAAGTTAAGTGATATACGTGTTTAGGGCCTCGATATGTTTCCTAGGGCTGTGGTAGGTTACTTAATATATGATTGTAATTGGAAATAAATATTATAAGTGAGACCCGGCTGTTTTATTTCACTACACTCTAATATTTTAAAATAAAAAACTAATCGATGGATAGATAAACATAGTCCTTAGTGCATCCGAGGACATCGACCATGACATCTAGGCCCGTATCTCAGCAACTTGGGCTAAGTGGAGTGAGGTAATAGGTATCATGTGTGACCTCAAAATGCCGATTAAGTTGAAAGGACAGGTCTATAAATCCATCATTAGACCTGTCTTTTTGTATGGCAGTGAAGCGTGGCCTGTACTTGAGCAACATAAGCAAGAGCTGACTGTCACGGAGATGAATATGTTGCGATGGAAGTGTGGAGTCACACGGAAATACCGTGTCAGGATCTCCCTCATCCTCGGCAGTCTTCATGTCCTTGACATAACAGACAAAATGCGAGAGAGTCACTTACGCTGGTACGGCCACGTTTTACGGAGACCGGCTAGTTACGTGGGCAACAAATGTCTAGCCATGCCCCGCCTCCGCCGGATCCTGGTCGAAGGGGAAGGCTCAAGAAATGCAGGCTTGACGTTGTGATGGATGACATGCGTACCAAAACGGACAGGGGGTGCTGAAGACCGCGCGAAGTGCAGAAGAAATAGTAGTAAAGCGGACTCTGGGTGTTGATGCGAACGCTCCGAACGCAACCGGGATTTAACACTCAGATGATGATGATGATGATGATAATTATGAATAGATAAACACACAAGAGTTGAATATCCATTTTTAAATGATATCCAGTAGGACAAAATATTTTGTTCTATATATCTTTATAATTCCTAGAATTATAAAACTTAAGCACGGTTACTTCCAACGGTTTTGTTTTTTCGCGAAGTTACCCAATCTATCAGTCACAAAGAGCCGATCGACAAGTTATAATCTCTCGATTCCAAAATTCAGGATAACAAAGTATAAACTTTGTTTTGCAACGAATTCTTTCAAGAAAGTATTAACAAGTTGCTAAAATTTGATGCTGGTTAGGTCTTAGCATATAAACCTAAATACCATTTAAGTCAGACTTAGTCTAAACTTGATTGTAGGTTAACTTTAATATTTTGTAGGAGTTATACTTTTTTAATCATTTATTTTAGTGAAGCCATAATTATGTCGTTTTTTCTAGATTTTTAACGAATATTCTTTTGTTGTGGCTTCATCTGGGACAATGTTACAAATTTACGCCGTTTCACACAGATATGACGATGGATCTAATGCATCATTTAAGATGCGACATTGTTTATGACGTTAAATATTGACAGATAACGTATGTACTCGTATATACACTAATGTGGTTTAATGGAGTTTAATGCTTTAAATAAGACGCACTCCGCCACAGCCTAACGGTCTTATTCATATTGAGTTAGAGTAAGTTTGTAGGCTTCTTTACGAACCTTAAAGAAGCCTATAAAGCCTTACTCTAACTCAATCAATGAAGTACACCGTAAATCTTTAACACTAACGTTGTTGAAGCCCCAGCATTTTAAACATCTTTTTACACCAACGTAAAACGGTCCAAACTTGACCGTTTTTTTTTACAAAACTACATAGCAAAAATATCACTGGTAATTTCGAACATAAACTTCTACTATCTTATTCATATTGAATTACAGTAAGTTTGAAAGCTTCTTTAAGAACCCTAAAGAATCCTTCAAACTTACTGTTAGTCGCTGTTTAAATAAAATAAACGCTGTATATAGCAAATTCCCTAACATTAATATAGATCATAATTTGTCCCCCAATTTGGCCTTTAAAACATCTTTTGGTAAAACACGAGCATTCGGTAATGAGGTTCATAAATAACTATTTATGGTAAAACCCATTTGCTTTTAATCGAACTTCCGACCACGCTTCACAACTTTTACAATGAATTAATTAACCCTCGCTAGAAAATGTGGACATCGGCATAAATTTGGTCGGGGCGCAACTTTATTAAAATTTCCCGAAACTTATGAAACTTTGATTTTATTGGTCACAAATACTTACTTGGAATTTTCCAATTAGGGGTGTCAATTCTGAGATGTGGTCACTACGGCAACTGTATTTTCCATTCGTTAAATCAGTTTAGGGGTCATCCATAAAATGCGTTGGTGGAATTATATGGCTATTTGGCTTAAATGAGGTCATCAGATTTAGACGCGGCTTTAACGCCTAATTTCATTAGAGAAGTAGTCGTTTGATTAACTAATCAATTTTTATTTACTTTCCTCATAGTTGAAATGAAAATCAGTTAACCTTGGGTGAAAGGCCTACTTAGCAATGCGCCAAACCGTCTCATGCCTAAATAGATCACTTTCACCTATCGTATAGCAATCGACTATTAAAGAATATGCATGTTCTTTTATTTTTATATGTCAATATAGAAGTTAAACTTCTTTGGAATCTTTGTGATTTGAAATTCGATAAAACGAGAAACACTAAAAAGAGATAAATACACAAATCTGTAGGACTAAGCCAACGAGAGAATAAGATAGAATACATTATATTTAATAATTTAAAAACTATCCTCATACAGATAGAGTTGGATATGTTTTGAAGTCGTTCGTTAATACTTCAAATTTCGTATTTTAAAGCTTAAAGATACTATAACGATATAATATATTAAATGTGACGTCACGAAATTTAGAATCCTCCAGTCCCTTGTCACACTTCATTTCAATTCTACTGCGTATAAACTGCAAACACACACACGATTTCTTTTCTTTCTTATACGCATGTATGATTTTAATTAATTAGATAAATTACATTCATATATACAACATACATCTTTGACGAAAAATTTTGACTTTTTATATTCATGCCTCCCACTTGTCAGTCCTCGTCATACTTTCTGGGACCTACCACACTATAAATGCCACGTCACAAAAACTAAACCTTTTTTTCTTTTCCCAGATGCGAACTGCGAACAAACGTACTTTAGGGATGGACTCTTATTGGAAGCAGGTAGAATTACCTACGTCATTAGACTTGTTTAAATATTCTAATGACGTACTTTGTTATGTTTTGGTGTATTCGGAAAGAACACATTAAATTTTTATTTTCTTGCTAAAAGTCACAATTTTTAGTTGGTGTAGTCACGACACATAAGCATAGATTTACCCAATGTTATGTTACAGTAAAGAGTGACGCGACAGACTTAAGTCGGCTATTACAAAACGCTACTATAGAAACTCTTTCTCTCATTTAAGGTAGTGTATTAAGTAAAAAGAGGCGATATCATTAGCTTTTTTAAAATTATCACGCTTTGTCTTCTGACCGAGCAGAGTAAATTTTTGTCTTTTTCAGGGATATATGGGTTGGAACCATTTTTAAATTAATAAAAATAACATTGCATCGTGTTCTCCATCGTTTATATAGTGTATATTCAAGTTTTTTTTTTAATAAATCGGCAGACAAACACACACACTGTATATCAGCAAATTAAGCAAGCTACGCTTGTGTTATGGGTAATATACAACGGACCATTCAGGGGCCGATCCCAAACACCCAGACCATAGTAAACAACGGAGAAAATACATTTCCGATATTTACTATACCAGGAATTGAACCCGGAGCCTCTGCGTTGCAGTGAGATAAGCCGGCAAAGGCTTAGCGCGCTCAACCACAGAGGCCATGAAATTATTATTATTCATTAGCCAGGTTATATATTTTTTTCGCTGGAATACAATAGCTAGGCTATCAGCCTGAGGTAAACTCGTTACTCGTTATCGTCGCCTATGAGCATTTGCAATGCCGTTGTTACCAACATACCTATTGCCAGCCTCGAAGAAATTGAATTGCACGTTTTTTTTTAAAGGTACCATTAAATTATACTACTTAAACTTTGTATTGGGTCTCTAAAAAAAATTTTCTAATAGGCGAACACAGTTCGGAAAAGTAATTATCGGAGACGAGAGGATACTTGTTTTTTTTTATTGCAGGAGTTCAGCAGACAGGCAGACAGCCCACTTGATGGAAAGCGATTACCATCGCCTATGGACATTTGCAACACCAAAGGTGCTACAAATGCGCTGCTGCTCTTTTAGGGGAGACTGGAACCTGATCACTAATACCGAAACATAACTCGAGGTTGCTATGGCGATATACTGTAGACCAGGGGTGGTAGCCATCAGTCGGGCAAATGGCCTACCACCTGGCTTTGGGTTGTTTAGTCGCCTCTTACGACAGGCCGCCTGGCCGCAGGAAATTGTATTCTTTCTCCGTTCCTGCACGGATAAAATGGATACGAATGTTTACAAACTGTAAACCCCCCGTAAAGGGTGGGGGGGGGGATGACTCTGTCGGATTAAGCCGTGAAAGGCTGAAGGAGCTAAGCCAACGGGCTGAAGTCATGTAAGTGGGAACGAGTTATCGAGTACGCCGGTGGAGCCAATCCTAGTCTTTACTGCCGCTTTGCAACGTGTTTTAGCTGGTATAGAAGAAGTGGCGGAAGAAATTCTCCAGCAACACGCCTTTTTTTTGACGAGATGCGCGTGGCAGTGCTTTCGTCCGCTGGTCCACCTCCTGCGGACGGGGTCCGCGTACGCGTCCTCCTCCCTCGCTCTTTCAGGGGCCTCCTTCTGCGACATAACGGATTCGCTGAAGGACAAAACCGCAAGCCAGGAATGTTGCATAGCATAGTGCTGAACTTTACCAACCAGAACTGGCTGAAACTGAGACATTACGTCTAATAAACCTATGAACAAATTAGAATATAGTAAATTGGCGTGGCTTAGACCGGCCCCACCGCCATGACCGGCTACCCTCGCAACCTCGGACTCCCTGCCCCTGGAACATCGCTTCGACCATGCTCAGAAGTAACTCAAGGGTCAACGAAGTTCTCTAGGAGGACTCTCTGGGGACCCCAGGCGGCGCACTCCACAAGCGTGTGAAACGCAGTGTCTTGGAGTGCGCCGCACACGTGACAACATGATTTAATGCAGATATTTACTAAAGCAGTCGTGCCCGGCGTTTCAGCGAAACTCAACGAGCCAAGTGGGGGCGGACCGCCTCCACCGTCTCGATTCCAGCTTCTGGGGACCCCAGGTCCTTCTGTCAACAGCGGACCAGGGCCTCGATCGTCTGGGCCCTGATCGTTCTAGTTTCTACCAGCAACACGCCTAAGCTAGTCTTTTGTGGCAAGGACTGACTCGTCGCTCCGTTCGCACGCTTTTATTACCGAGCGATGGCGGAGAGAGTAGTACGAGTAGTGGGGTAAGCGATACAAACTACCCTCCAATATCATTGAATCAGTAATCATACTTGCCATAATTTAGTAGGTATAAATAATCTAGCATGTTTAAAAATCATTCATTTATTGTTCGTGATATAGTGTTAGGAGAAGTCACGTATTGTTTTCAACCCCAAGGCGTATTTTGTCTAAGTAATTCAGTGACTCAGGCGCTCAGTGTTTGAAATTGACTCTTAATTGTCGAACTTTGACACTTAAGTAAAGATAGATTAAAATGAATAGTCCCCTAGTCTCGTCTTTAGTGGTCCGACAATTATCCATAAACGTTTAAACAGTTCCATAATGTATGACTATGGCCCAACGTGGTTTTGTGGTCCAGGCTTCAAGACAAAGGTCTACTATTAAATTCCCGGTAACATGCATTTCGTAAACGAACTTTTCATTATTGCCTCTGGTCTGGTTGTCAGAGATCGGCCCTAGAGTTCTTAGTATTATGTTATATTAAAATATGCCCGAGACTTCGTCCACACTTGACATGAATTTCCCGTGGGATTCCCGGGAATACAAAGTACCGCAGCTATCGTTTTAGTGAAAACTATGTCGGAGTAAGCTAATTTTTATGCACCCGTACAAATACAAACCGCTCGCGGGAAAATTCCCGCGGGATTCAAGAAATAAAAGATATCAAGCACTTTGTTACATAAAATTTGCTAGAGATCAGTGAAAAAATCACAAAGGAATTCGATTTTAAGTCTGAGAATTTGCTATGGATCAACGAAAACCGCATCGAAATCAGCCCAGTAGTTTTTACGTGAATCCCGAATAAACAGAGAAACCGACAAATTCAAACGCCAGAGTAAAATTCCCGTGCATCTATTAACTACGCGTAGATCCTGAGAATTAAAGTTTTGAAAATTAACATTTCCTTTCGTTCAAACTTCGCACTTTCATATAAGTTTAATAAGACTTAGCACACTAACCATATTTAACTGCTGTCATTCATATACTCCCATTCGTGACGTGAACTAAATTCAACATAATTCGCTTAACTTGGACGATTAAATATGATTTATGAGCCGTGACGTCACTACCTGGGGCTCTTAACGGAGCAAAGTGAACAATCTGAACACCGCTCCAAGAAACACCAGGTACCGTGAAATAACCAATTAAAAGTCCTACATGGGATGAAGTCTGAAATTCAAGTAATAATCTTGAGAGAAAATTTTTCGCTATGTCGTAAGACGTAGAACTCTGACATTTGCGGAATATTATTATTACGATCTCTGTATTATATAATTATACATTACCGTATAAAACTTGCAATTTTCGAAAATAGACGTATCATTTCTGTTTTATAATTTTGATAGAAATAAGGAATTGTCAACTTTGGGAAATAAACAAACTTAGTTCTTAAGAAAAGTTTCATGTGTGACCTTTTAACTGCAAGTTGTTATTTACTGGTATACCTTTGATTATGGTGTATTTTCAAGGACAAAGTGTTTAAAGTATAAAATATTGTTGTATATAAATGACTAACATAAGAGAAAGAATTAAAATTAAATGCAAAGAACATAATTTGGACCGTTTTACAAAAAAAAGTACGAAAACGGAAAAGCAGTTAAGACATCCACTTATGAATCTTTTTTTAACAATTAAGGTCGTTTTATTTTAGTTTTTAATTTATTTTACGTCTGGATTATGTACAAATTGAAACACAACACCGCCAGCCTGTTGCAAACGTTCCCGGTAAGTGACAGTGGTTTTGGACCAATATTTTATCTTTAACAATTTTTCCCTTTGTTATTTAGTTTTAGTTTTTTAATATTATCATTTATTTTAAAGTTTACATTGTATTTTTAATTATAATTGTGAATTGTGATAATTAATACAAAAATGTAAAGATAAGTAAACATATCTAATTTCAGGGTAACTTATCGTTTCAATTTAACGTTATTCAATCTTGATGCAAAAACGTACCAAGCTGATGAATAAATTTTCTGAAAATATACGATACCCCTAGTTTTTATGTAAGAGAACCAGGCACTGAAATATATTATGATTTATGCAATATCTTCCTACGTGTCTTAGGGACTTGTAAAAAAGTTTTCTGAATACTAACGCCATCTTGTAGCTATTTAAAGAATCACAACGAATTCCTTTCAAGCAAGTTACATACAGGTAAATTAGCTTCGAGACGTTATTGCGTTTGTAGTAGTAGTTAGTACAATATACAATATTTAAAGGACTTCTAAACTCGAAATTTAAATTTCCTTGAAATTTAGTATTCAAATTATGTTCAACATATATATAATATTAACATTTATTATTTTAATGTCGTTTAATATTAGTTTCATATTAAATACCTGCGTATAAAAATATATAAAAAGTATTAGTTTATTTATTTATGTGCTGATAGTATACTACTACAAACGTAAAAACGTCTCGAAGTCGAATTTATTTGTACTCAGATTACGAGCTTCAACTATTTGTTTTAAAAATGTGTAAAAACGAGCTCATTTTGTGTATTATTTAATTTAATATTAATGTAACTTAGGATTTAGCTTTTAGATGTTACAGATATAAGTTTTTTAATGAGTGATTGATATGCGTAAGTATTCTTCATCCATATTATCTTCTTTTCTTTTCTTATTTATAAAAATCAATTGCTGTTCGTTAGTAGACCGATTTTGATGATACTGTGTGCGTTTGAGTGGGTCCTTGTATGGTTTATATTCACAATTGGACCCGGTAGATGGCACTGCAATTGGGTTCTAGATTTTTATTTTTTAGAGCAGAACATCATCTGCCAGGCCCACTAGTTACTTTATAATTGTCAATAGTTCAATAACTATTTGTTGTACACCAATAAAAAAATGAATTTATGACTAAAATTATGTCTAATTATGTACAAAGGGCAGTCTTATCGCTAAAATGCTATCTCTTCCAGACAACCCTAAATAATTTTGTTTATCTATCCTTTGATTTGTTCTGTAATTTTATAATTATTTTTCTAGCATATTCTATTATCATTTTATGTACAAAATGTCACTATCCAACTGGGCGCCGACTGACAATACTGTATTGTCATCACTTAAAACGATTACGTTCACAGCAATTTCATACTTCACCTCCCGGCTAATATAAAAATTGCAGTCATCGAGACGTCGTCTGTAACAAAACTGTCTGGAAGCTCGTTGGTAATTTTAGCGTGGTGGTCATAAATAACCTCTCTATGTTATAACAAGGGGCTTAATCAAAAGATAACATCTTAACATTGGCTACAGCGACTTAATCGGTTCTCTACAGGGCTTACTATCGTGTTACGATAAGTTTTCACGCGAACTAATATATATAATATACGCGTTACGTCTTGTTATGTAGGAAATACATATTGTGTAATACTAATAGTAGGATTATATAACCGAGCTTCATATATCTCATAATCTGCTAGCCTTTGCCCGCAGCTACGCTGCGTTATATTAATATAAAGCGGTTTATTTAAAAATCAACCTTGGTTTTCCGCATGACATTCCTTCACAGAAATTGATCCTTATAAGCTACACTATAGTTTGTTATGGTAATACAGGATATGTTTATGTTCTCAAAATTAGCCAATTAGATTCCTGATAAGGGTAATTGATTTTTCAAAAAACTAATGATACCACTTTAGTTTTCATTAAAATCGGCTTCCAGGCTCTTTTGAGTGTTTTTCGATATTTCGTATACATAGTTTAGAATTTAGACTTGACAACCCACTTTTAAAATTTATTCTGTATCTACTTACATATTAAACAATTTGTATTTAGGTTTGAGTTTTATTTGTTATACAAATAATTTGTTCTAAATATGTTGTTAAATAATAAGTACATCATTATTCTTAAATAAATTATTGTTCCTTTCATTCGTCTTGTGCCTAAAATAAAAAATATGAAAATAGTAGGGGCTATAAATCTACAGTTAAAAATATCACGGGTAAATTTAGCGTGACCATAAAACACAAACCTTTACATTACCGGTGGTTTCAGTAATGTATAATAAACTCCATCTAGCGGTTATTACTAAAATTGATATTTACCGGAAATTTATCATAAAGTGGTATGGAAAGTTTATTTTTCATATAAAACGGGTAATTTATGTTGAATAAAAAATAATGTGTGTGGTCCGTAAAGTTGCACATTGAGAATTCAAAAAGTAAACGTTTGCTTTTGAGTTCTTATACTCGTTCGTTATTTTTTTATTCTGTTTTTTTTTGGCGGGGGTGGGGGTAGGTTTCCACACGGATACGTCCACTACATCTTATCATAATCTAACTTACTCTACATACATAATATTGTATAAAAGTGTCTATCTATCTATCTAAATGGAAACCAAAAGCAGTCGTATAGTCAAGAATACAATTTCCTGCGGCCAGGCGGCCTGTCGTAAGAGGCTACAAAACAACCCACAGCCAGGCGGTAGGGTATTTACCCGTCTAGATGGCTGATCTAGACTATGTTGAGTTGTCAGCCACCATAACAATGTTGAGTTGTATTCAGGCTTTAGTGGCCAGTTTCCAATCTTCCTTGAGAGAGGTGGCCATGAAGGACTCTAGTTAAACTACCTAGCTGTCGAGATTATACTCGTTCCATATTAGCATAGAAAAAAATTTAGTAAAGTGTGTAACGGAGATACCTAAATGAGTTCGTTATCTTGTCCATGCGTATGTACATTTTTTTTCAAAATATTTTGTGTTTTCTAAAATACTTTTATCTTTATGTTTTACGTGTAAATCCTGTTAGTTTTACGTTGTTTTTTTAATTTGATGTGCATTCATTCTCGCCAATGAATATTACTTTCATTCACACTTTCCCACATTTGTGAAGATATAAATTAACATAATTTAATTATGACAAATCTGAATTTCATAAAATTTAACAATATAAAGAATTTCTAGCAAAAAAGAAACAAATATTTCTATAAACATCTTGAAGTCGGTGCGAAATAGAACATAAAACTTACTACATTTTGCAAATTTATTACTGTTTGACTTGGCACCGCCTTCAAGATGTTGTGGAAGTATATATTTTTTGCTTTTTACTTAATCTTGAAGTCGGTTTTCGTTTTACTAGATTTTTTTTAATTTTTCACTTTTTAGTTACGTATATGGTATCAAAACAACGAAATTTATATGAAAACCCTGAAGCTGTACTAAATCTGGCACGAAAAAATTAGTCAAAATCGGTTCAGAAACAAAAACGTTATTGCTGAACATATATAAAAAAATATTTACACGAAGAAATGGAAAGAACCTCCTCCTTTTTAAAGCCGGTTAAAAAGTACGTTTCGTAAAAGTGTATTTTTCATTGAAATATCTTTTAGGGTTTAGAGTACATGAATATACAGTACAAGTTTCGTCTAAAATAAGTTGCAAACACAGCGACTTTTTTCAAAGTAAATGCACACCAAAAATTCACTCGACGAACTCCCACTAAAAACTTTTATAGAAAAACAAATAAATGATTATGGTGTTTATAATCTGTCAATTGCTGTTAGACATTTAATGTGATTTATACATAACTAGCTGTGCCCGCGACGTCGTCCGCGTGGAAAAGTGTTTTTAAAACCCCCCGATTTTGAAACATTCTTCATTGGTGCTCCGCTCCTATTGGTCTTAGCGTAATGATATATAGCGTATAGTCTTCCTCGATAAATGGGCTATCTAACACTGAAATAAATTTTCAAATCAGACTATTAGTTCCTGAGATTAGTGTGTTCACTCAAACAAACAAACAAACTCTTCAGCTTTATATATTAATATAAGATTAGGTCTTGTCCGAGATTTAAATCGCGTTGATGTAAATTCACCAATCTAAGTGGGAACCTACCGTTAGAAGTACCACACATGGTTAAGGTAAAGTTGTATTAGTAAGAATTTGTAGTAGAAATAAGAAACTGCAATAAACTAAAAAATAAATTTACAGCAATCTAAGTATACTAATTATTATCACGAAAAAGAAAATAACAAAAAAGACAAAAAAATAAACAGACTCCCTTTCTCTCCCTTTTTTTGGATGAAAGGTACTCTATGTCCCTATCTATACTTTTGACAATGTGTATGCAAAATTTCATGACGATATGTTACGTACTTAAGACGTGAAAGCGTCACCATCAATTCAAATTTGCATTTATAATATTAGGATTAAATTAAACTGCTAATTTTAAATGGTAACTAATAATTTAATTCAAGTGCTGACACCCCACTAGTAAGTCGTGACACGAAAAACAACCCATTAATACCTATGTTGTTTATATTACTTATGTAGTTATGTATTGACAGCGTAATTTCATATGATTTATGGTTTCCGACGCAGCCATGGGCCTTTTGGTCGAATTGACCCAATTATTTCGAGGTCATTTTGGGTCACCCTACATCAGATTAGTGTAGCGAGATGTTATGTGCTTTGGTGAAATTGATTACTAGTCGACGTATTTGTTTCCCTTTGAGTACTATATCACTTGATTATAAATAACTATTCGATTGATTAGATGTATTTATAGTACATCAATTATCGTCCCCGCCTTTTCTTTCACCTTCTCCGAATTATTTCGAGTCGACAAAATATGTCTATTCTTTCCATACTCCTCTATTTTGATATACGTCCCCGGTCACACCAAAACCATCGTGTCATCCTTGACACAATATCATCTATTTTTTTTGTCTACCTTTACATTTGTACCCATCAATCTTCTAGTTTAATATCAGTCACGGGTGCAACTTTAAAAATGACCGTCATGGCAAAATTATATAACTAACAAATTCTAAATCTCTAGAAATGTAAGTTTAGTGTTTTGTCAGAAAATAAATAGCGAGAAAATGCAGCCAGTATTTTGAGAACGTTCCCAACGTTTTATATTTGTTTTTAATGTGTATGTAATTTGTAATCAATTTCTTTACTAAACATAACGAGCTAGCCTATAGAGGCTAATAATTGATTTCTACAAAGTAAATTATATCTAAAAATGTGTCCAATTGCACTTTACTTATAGTCACTGTCTGTTAGTGTCCATAAAATGTTCTCGTATCCTAAACATCACTTATGATCTGTTTTTATTATTCACTATACACTACAATATACAATATCCAATGACTTCGTTTTTCCAGTTTGTTTTATTTTTAGTCTTCGCACTAGACTTTGTTCCCAACTGATAGCTATTTGGGACTCATACATATATTATATGTAATTTTCCTTATTACAAATAAATTAGCTTCGAGACGTTTCTGCATTTGTAGTAGTGTACTGTCAGCACATAAGTAAATAACAAATACGTTTTATATATTTTTATAGGCCGGTACTTAACATGAAACTAATAATATTAAAATAATAAATCTTAATATTAAACATAATTTTTAATACTAAATTTCAAGAAAATTTAAATGTCAATTTTAAAAGTCCTTTAAATATACAAATATTACTAAAAATACAAAAATATCTCAAAACTAATTTACCTATATATATATTTTTATATTAAGTGATAATTTTTGAACGTAAACAAATTTACTCTTTAATCTTTTTGCATATTATCAAATTAATTAATCACCCCCATTTCCTGGTTCTCAACTCAACTCAACTACGCAACGGTTCTCTAGAGCGTTTATCCCACGTACAACAATGATCTGGAGGGAACTTCCCGTTGATGTTTTCCCTCTGCACTACGACGTAGGGTCGTTTAAGATGGGCGTTATAAAATTTCTTAAAGGGCGGCAACGCGTTGGCAACGCTCCTGGTGTTGCAAACGTCCGCGACGGTAACCACCTTCCATCGAGTGGGCCGCCCGCCTGGTTGCCTGTTTCAGGCAATGAAAAAAAAAAATAGGCAAAAGCAAAAATGAATACAGCTACCAACGCTGGTTTTCCATTTAGACCATTGACGACATTCAGCATCTGTTGATATTTGAATATCAACGGTGCCTTCGTTTTCCTTTTACCACCGCACCGCACTTCCTAAAGCCGCTTCGCTCTTGTACGCAACGGTTCTCTTGCGCACCGTAGAGATTTGGAATGACCCAGCCGTGGTTTTCCCACAGCGCTATAATACGGGGTTCTTTAAAAAGGGTGTCATAAAATTTATTCGAGGCCGGCAGCGCGTTAGTGGCAACTCTTGTGTTGCAAACGTCCATAGGCGATGGTAACCGCTTTCCATCAGGTGCGTCACAAAAAAAAAACACAAAAATATTCCATGTATAACAGTGGTGATGCTAAAATATTTTACCTGTACATTCACCATATTCAATCTGATACAAATTTCCTTAATACGTCTTTCATATACAATCGTATTTCCCATCGCTCCCCAGACCACACAAATTCCTCTGGGAAATGGTTATGTAAATTATAGAGGGGCAGCCAGTTGCTGCATTTGTTATTATTGTATTGAACGCGGCACAAAATATTACTAACATTTTATAATATATATTGAAGTATTCACAAAGGTTTTTTATTTTACTATAAGGTATATAAGGTGAGAAATAAGTACATAAGGGCATCTTTGAAAGTTTTTCGCAACTAATACACATAGTAAATAAACTACGTTCTACGATCACGGCTTCTGAAATGTGGCCGAAACTTCAGATTAGTAAAAATCAAATAAAACGCCGGGGTTAAAACCGTTAAAATGAATCACAACTTGTAATAAAACAAGATACTTAGTTATTACTTATAGGTACTGTAAATTAACGGCGTTCAATATCAAATTTTGCAAATTTTACTACAATGTTTTAGTAAAATGATTTTAACCTTATTATTGGTACAGTTCCTTTACATATATACTGTTATATGCCGTCAAAGATAAGCGCACAGATGCCTATTGTAAGCGCAGTCCAATGTCTTCCCGGATTAGGAATTCTTGTGTTCTTGTGTGTTTTGAATTTGTAATTACGAAAAACATGAAATTGTCTTTTTACTTGTTTTATAACCATCATTATCCTTATTGTTATTGTTTTCGACATTGTGGCCGTTCGCAGGTGTGCAAATTAATATTTCTCAGAAACTCTGTGCGTGGCCAATTTCTTTGTACCGTGTAGTTAGTATAAGACGATGCCCGAATGAAGGGGCGGGCAGTCAAGCGACGACTACGAGACGAGTAAGACGTTTTCGAGTACTCTCGATTAGAGATATATACGACGGACTTTACGCGCGTCGAATCGCATTGAATCTTGGAGTGTGAACTGGTTGCATCCAGTTTTATTTGTATTTGTTTTTATATGTGTTTGTACAGTTCTAATAAATTCTTTAGTAGTTCCAACGGCATTTTTAATTCGAGTCCTGTAGCTCGTAACAATACCATACCTCAAACCTCAAATATCTACTTTTTTGATGAGTTGTTTGAATACTTAACGAAATAGGTCTTAATTTATATACATATAACACATGTATACAACTAAATTTATGCAAGAATAAAAAAAAAATCCACTCGTGTTATTTATCTTTTATATTAATTTTTGATATTTGGACACTACTTTTTTTTAATATTTTGCCCTTTAGGCCAGTCGTCACCCCTAACATAGTCAGGGATATTAGTCAGAAGATTTTTTATAACTAGGTGTTTTTTTCTAAACCGTGTATTTGTATTATATTTATTATATTATATTTTTAGCGACCAGAAGTGGAAAATAATAAAAAATGTGTAATCGTAAACAATTTATTTAATTCTATAACAAAATTAATGATTTAACCAGACAAAACCGTTATTCAAGTAATGAAACTATTACAGTTAGTTATGAGAGCGGGGCGGTCACTTTAGGGCTGTACTGGCTGTTATATACAGCGTTCCACGCACCTACCGCAATTTAGACAGTTCTGACTGTCAAAGACAGTGTTCCATGTCTATTACCTAGACAGTACTAACTGTCAGTGACAGTGTTCCCCCAAAGACAATGTTCCTTACTTGACGCATTCGTTGGAAATGAGTCCCGATACATCGGAGCGGTCCGTTTTATACTCGAAGCGTAGTATGAGGTAGGTGGGGCGACGACGCTGTGCACATGTACAGGCACGTGCCGCTTAGCGCACGCTACCGCCGTCTTTTGTATTCCAAAAAAAGTCAACTACCGCCATTATGGCTTATAATATTATTAATTTAAATTATTTACATATTGATACTTATTTCAAGTCAAACGTTAAGTCTAGCTATTTTATACTAATATATATATATATATCGTTGGCATCTGACGACGACTGGGCCGGATCTGGCGGACAACCAGTTCGTTTTCCGCCCAGGACGCTCCACGAGGGCGCCATCATGCGTTTGAAAAGCCTGGCGGAGGACGCGGTTTCCCATGGCGAGTATTGTTGGCGGTGTCACTCGAGATCGCTAACGCGTTCAATGCCCTGCCCTGGGCTTGCGTTAGGGAGGCACTCCGGTATTTCGGGGTGCTGACCTACCTCCGCCAAATAGTCGGGGTATACTTAAATGAAAGAGCCGTCATCTACCCTGTATATATTATTATATTATATTAGGGTGGGCCTAAAAATTCGTTTTTTTTTTCATACTCATACTGAAAAATGGGGTGTTAGACACCTTTAGAGAATTTACACCAAAAATTAGCTCTTAATTTCAATAGGAAGGTCCTCCGCATTACAGTTTTCGATTTTTTCCTTAGTCCAATAGAAAAAATTATATCTCCGTTAGTAATTGATTTAGCAGCAAAATTCGATAAACTTTTTTGTCGGAAATCGAACGCTCTACAAATCGGTCTCTTATGCTTAGTCGATTAAATTGAGTGTTTCAAAGATATTCATTATCAAACTTTGATATATATATTATTATAGAGTGAGAAAATAAAATATATTGAACATTTCATATCTTTACAGTAAAATAACACATTCAATATTTTATGGGTTATGAAGTAAAACATTATTTGTTGCCTCATGTCAGCGGCGAACAAATTCTCAAAATATGCTCTGTATATAATAATGTTTAAGGATACGTCGCTTTATTTCTTCAAATAAAGTTTTTCTTCCTTTCTTTCTGTGTGTGTGTGTGTGTATATATATATATATATATATATATATCTCGTATAAGCATGCCGGAATATCGCTTAATTTAAATCTATGCAGATATGCGAACCCTACATACACAGTGTACTTTAAAATCAAACATTTGAATTGAGATTTGTTTGAAATATAAATAAATAACTCATTGATGTAAATAAACAGAACAAAGTCTTTGTGTCATCCAGCTGATTGCTCAAAGATTTTATGACATTTATTTCATTTCAGATGAACTGTGTATTACTCATTTCCATAAAGGTGCAGTGCAACGGCACGAAGGATCGCGAATCTAAATATAAACAAAATTCAATGTAGTGTTGACTTCAAATAAATCAAATTCGTCAGCATTCGCTATAGTGTGCTATGAAACCGCAACTTAGCCGTAGCTTTTGTAAAACGCTATTTCTAAACTATGACTACAGCAGTGACTAGATATCATTCTTCTAAATGACACATTAAACACCATCTTACATTTAGATGATAAATGTGCGACTATTGAAGATGTGCTGAAACCACTTAGTAATTTATTATAGTGTGTTCTTAGCACTGTTAACGAAATGACTAAGTTATTATTAAGATTTATTAATATAGTATATATGATTTATAATGTAGTTTCTAACATAAGCGAACTTGGAGTATGACAAAATCGCATCTGTTTTTATATAGATAAATATTATTTTTAGTTTACTTTTGTGTCATGCCTATCCTTAACACAGAGCATTAGTAATTCTCGCATCCGCGATTATTTAATTTTCTGTGACTAAGGGCCGATTTTTTAATTAGCAGATAAAATATATTTTATAGAATAAAACATAACATTGTTGGCAACACCAACAAACAATTGATTTTTAGACTTTGTCACATAAAAAAATTTCCTTTCAACATGTAATTGTGCAAATTTAAGACATTAATTTAATATCTCTTGTGGTGCAATTTCTAACCTTTCCTTACTAGTTTTGATTTAATCATATGGTCCTTCGAGCCGGATATGAACCAGCGACCTATGGATAAAATGAAATAAAAATAAATGACAGTTGGATGAATAAAAAGATGAATTGCTTCACTTTTAAATTCAGTCAGGTTATATTTTATTAGAATTATAACTTTTTTTAAATTTATATTCCAATATTCATGTACATTAAAACATTTTTGACTGTGGTACAGAAACTTCAGGGGTTTATTCGTGCCGCCGAGAGTCGTGAAGAATACATTAGGTGCCATTTAAAAAAAAATATTTACACTATATTAAAGTTATATCAAAAATAGGAGCCGAGGCAAGGAATTGTTATCATCATTCAAGTGTTTAGTTCTGATTTGATAATTAAAGCGGATCATCATCATTCTAGTATACGGTTCTGTTTCAGTCCCAGGTCTGCACATGTGAGCCTGATGGTCTGCTTTGAGAATCAATATTAAAAAAATCAGATTATATTTAATCAATTTATGGTTATTTTTGAACATTGATTGCAAGCCATCTAGGAGATCATTTACAATGATTGGTGTATTTCATTTTTTTTATATTTGATGATTAATAAATCGGCCCTTAGCAAACAAACTACAAGAATAAGTAGGTAATAATATAGTAAGTAGGTAGTAAGTAGGTAGTAAGTAGTAGTAGTAATATAAGGCACAGTCTGCACATGCACTTCCTCACAACACCAGGATGTAACAGATACACTCTACATTAGTATATGTTTAGTATTAAAAATAGAATAAAATAATATTATAAGTTATTCTTAACGTAAACTACAACATAAAAATCAGTAAATTAATGTCACACACAGTAACAAAAATAAACCATAAGCGTGTATGAACTCTAAAAACTTCATAGAAATTAAGTTGTAAAAAAGGGTACGGAACTCGAGTCCGTAGAGTTGTTAAAAAAAAAACAAACTACAAGAAGGCCTACTGTGGCACGGGCATGTTTTATGAAAACAGTTATTATTAAATAATGGCAAATATCCAATAAAACATCAGACAGATCAGACAGGAAGAGTGGGATATAGAATAAATAGATAGAGAGGGATGGGATGAGGGAGAGGGAAGTGGGCTATTGGAACTCTCAGTCATCGCACGAAACACGATTAGCTCAAGGTTTCACGTCTATGTTCTGTGAGAGCGTGGTATCACACCGTCGAGCCAGCCTTAAAGCTGAAATTATAATTCCAGCATGGCTCTACCACGTCAAACGACTGTATTCCTAATAATTCAACGTTTTTTTTATTTAAGCTAAGTTCCATTGTAGAATATTTGTGAAGGTCATATAGTTCAAAATTAAACCTACTTCTTATTCTTTCTTCGTCAGCCAACCGTTGTCCACTGCTGAGCGTAGGCCTCCCCTAGTTTACGCCACGTATCTCGGTCCTCCGCTGTATTCATCCAGCCCCCACCGGCGACCTTGCGCAGATCGTCGGTCCATCGGGCTAGAGGGCCTCCTACACTACCTTTGCCGAGACGCGGTCTCCACTCAAGGACTCGTCTGCTCCATCGACCACTGGCACTTCAGCTTGCTAATTTTGCGAGCTATGTCGGTAACCTTGGTTCTCTTACGGATATCCCCATTTCTGATTTTGTCCATCTTATTCTATGTAAACCTATACATTATTAGTGTTTTGAAATATTCTTCTTTCATAGCTTTAATTAGTAACCGTAAATACGTCCCCCAACTTGACGAATGACACCATTAAATTCTCATTTTACATTTTAATGTTGAAAACTCCATCTATTTTGGCCTCTGGCTAGATTAAGCGAAGATTCGGATATCAGTGATATAACACAGCGGAAGCAATAAAAGTCGGCGCTCCCAATTTCTTTCGGCAGTTCTTTAAAATGATGTTATGAGCTTTTACGATGTTAAATTAATTTATTTGTACCGCTCTTAATAAAATGCAATACATCATAATTACGTACGGGTATGGTTTTTATAGTAAAGTATTCATGACATTTACGAAATTGAAAAAGAGCTAATTAGGACTACCATTTTACGCCTTATTTAAGTTAATGTGTTGTAACTAGGATATGCCCGCGACTTCACCCGCTTATATACCGACGCTTGACTTGAAATTCCCGCGGGATTCATGGGACAAAAAGTAGCGCAAATTTTAAGCCTAAAATATCGATCAGAAAAAACCGCATCGAAATAGATCCAGTAGTTTTTACATAAATCCCAAACAAACAGACAAGAAATAAATAAAAAAATTGCATTGTGTTCTCCATCACTTATATAATCTATTGCAGTTGATTTTTATAATTGCTTCAATGTACAGACACGGCATGCTTAGAATCTCATAATATTGTAGATAATAAGGCCGACTATGTATAATATATTTATTTTAAGTTTATAAATAAAAACTAAAATATCCTATAAATAAACCTAACTTAAAAATATATATACTATATGACGATGATGGTTTTGGTTTACGTTTGACAAATATAAACTTTATGAGCACCGTTTCAATCTCGCTGGATTTTAATTCATATTTCCTATTCCGATATGACAAAAATTGCGTCTGTTAAAGCAAATCTCGTATATGGAAGTAAGTATATTTTTGTTATTTGTACAGCAGCTTTCATGTAAATTCCAAATATATAAGGAAAAATGCTGAAATGTTTCAATAGAACTTGAGGTATAAAGAATATAATACTTCCCTTTTTGGGTTGTTATGATAAAGGTACTGTGGTAAAATACGTAATATTTTTATTTTTATTGCAGGAGTTCAGCAGACAAGCAGACGGCCCACTTGATGGAAAGTGGTTACCGTCGCCTATGGACATTTGCAACACCAAAGGTGCTACAAATGCGCTGCTGCTCTCTTAAAGGAGACTGGAACCTGGTCACTGATACCAGGACACAACACAAGGCTGTTATGGCGGCATACTCTAGACCAGGGGTGGTCGCCATCCAGTCGAGCAAATGCCCTCCCACCTGGCTGTGGGTTGTTTAGTCGCGTCTTACGACAGGCCGCCCGGCCGCAGGAAATTGTATTCTTTGTCCGTTCCTGCACGGATGAAATAATATGCCCGACATTTCAATAATTCTGTTTACTGGTTTTATTGGAATTAATAATCAATTATATTTTTATAAATAACTCTCCTATTATATTAATATATACCCGATGTGTCAAACCTGCCAAGCCGCCTTGGACAAGCGTGGCGGGTATACTGTCCATTCCCCTATAGTGGGAGGCCCGAGCCCAGCAGTGGGACATTTATGGGCTATTATATATATATATATATATATATATTATTATATTAATGTACCCTGTGAAATATACTTTATTGTAGAAGTATATAAAAGGTAATATTTTTTAAGTTTTCACGACTAGTACCTTGAGTAAATCTAATATATAAAATTCTCGTGTCACAGTTTTCGTTGCCATACTCCTCCGAAACGGCTTGACCGATTTTGATGAAATTTTTTGTGCTTATCCGGTATCTATGAGAATCGGCCAACATCTATTTTTTATCACCCTAAATGTTAGGGGTAGTCCACCCCTAAATTTTATTTTTTATTTTTTAGACAAAATTTTTAATTTCTATTTTTTTATGATACAACATACAAAAATACATACAATCCTCAATTTTCACCCTTCTACGATCAACCCTTATTTTTTAATAGCGATATAAGTACTTTAATAATTTTCTACTCTGTTCAAGTTGATTCGAGTTTAGATTAACATTTGGTCCCGGTAGATGACGCTGCAATCGGGTTCTAGATTTTTATTTTTTAAAGGCAGGACAACGTCTGCCGGGTACAGCTAGTATTATGTAAACCAGTACGGTCTGGAAATCGCAAATTACCGCGCTTAAAACCGTTAAAACGTAGTTTTATTATTATATATAAAATGTATTTAAATATAATAATAAAGGTAACGCCATTTAAAAATAGAAATTATTATTCCTAAAAATTTTGGCAATTTAATCGACAAACTTAAAGCATTCCACACTGCTTCCTTCACCCGTGTATATTTTGGTCCAGTTTATTTTGCGAAATAAAAGTACCTCATATTCATCTTTATCGAAGTATATATATCAGATACCAAGGCTGTGAAGAACGAGAAAACAAACATATAGTCAGTCCATTAAAATTAATTTTATTAATATTAATTAATTTGTGTATTAGTCTGGATCAGACCTATGTAATCCTTAAAATGCATTTTTTTCTATAAAAGTCCATGATTTCAAAATAGTTTATGCAATGTATGTAGTAGACGAAATCAAAAAATAAATCGGATTCTACGCGTCTAATTGAGGTCTTGCGTGACCAAAAGGCTGGCTTGCACTAGGGCAACGCACCAGCGTCGCCATCCAATGTGGAAATGCAGCTAGCAATTTAGGTACACTCCCTGCCGACAGCGACTTGGAATCTATTTTTCACTTATAGATTTCTGTTGTTTTATAAGTATTATTGTTTATGTTGTATTTATAGTATAGTTTAATTTTAGTTTATATTAATTTATTTAAAACTTAGTTTATTTTGAATAGTTTTTATATTTTTTAAAAGTTAGTTTAGTCAATTAATAAATAATATTTAAACCTATATTTAAAAAAGAAACAATAATATCGAATTAAATTACGCATACAGCTGCGAATAGAGTTTATAGAACAAAAATATTAATATTTTCCAATAAACTGTCACGTATGCGGCCAGTCTCTTTCAGCTTTAAAATTCGAACGAGCTCCATTTTTAAAACATCAATCATTTTTTTTGCAACACTCGATATGTCTGTCAACACGTGACCAAGCACAGAACATTTTAAGCCCATCGTGCGCCGCGTTGACAAAATAAATATTTATTAAAATTGTCAATAATCGACGATTTATAACTCGACGGTGTTCTTGTTTATTGTAGTACTAAAAGTAAACTGAGCTTTCGATGAATTTCAATGTGGATGTAGTGCCTAAAATATTTGATGGGTTAGTTTTTAGCTCTCCCAAAGCTAAATATAGAATTCTGCTCCCCTTAAGCTATCAATTCTATAACTGTCTGTCTTTGTCTCCCAGCTGATTATTGGTTTTTATATTGTTATAATATATATATATATATATATATATATATATATATATATATATATCTCTCTCTCTCTGAGCTTGTAATTAGATTGTGTACATCATATATACTATATCATATATCTAAATTTCAAATTCTATCTCATAATCGTCTTTGAAAACACATAACTATATGTATAGACATATATTAATTAGGTTGGGGAAAAAGTTTCTTCGCATTTTATATAAAAATTCAAAAGGTTTTTTTATAAAGTTTATTTACATTTGACTAAAGTATGTAGGTGCCATTTTGTTGGATAACTTTTTGCCATCTTGTAGGTAGGGACGTGATCCCATTGCTATAAAAATTTTGGGGCTTCTGATCAAAAAACTGCGACAAGTGGTTTTGGCAGTCCTCTCGTGATGTTAACCTGACACTGCCTAAGGAATTCTGCAGAGATCGAGACAGGTGAAAATCTGAAGGTGCAAGGTCAGGACTATACGGCGGATGCATTAACACCTCCCAGCCAAACTCTCGTAATTTTTGGTGAGTGGCTAAAGATGTGTGAGGTCTAGCGTTATCATGGTGAAAAACCACACCCCTTCTGTTGATTATTGCCGGCCGCTTTCTCTCAACTTTTTGCTTTAATCTCATCAGTTGTTCGCAGTACAGTTCAGAATCGATGGTCCTGCCTGGCGGTAACAGCTCATAATGAATAATGCCCTTCCAATCCCACCATACACACGGCATCACCTTGTTGCGAGTTAACCCGGGTTACGCCACAGTCTGTGAAGCCTGACCGGCCTTTGACCACGATCTTTTTCGCATGTTCTTGTCGTACGCGATCCACTTTTCATCACCAGTTATCAGCTTCTTTAAAAATGGTTCGGTTTCATTACGTCGTAATAAAGAATCACAAATGAGTACACAGTTCATTGGGTTTCTTTCAGTGAGCTCATGAGGCACCTAAATATCGAGCTTTTTTGTGTACCCAGCTTTTTCAAATGTGCCAAAACCATTTTGTGGCCAATTCCCAGTTGGCCTATTATAATAATAGGCCAACTGGGTTAACTTAACCTATTATAATAGATTGGGGAAAAAGTCTTTTCGCATATAGTATGTATGAACTTGTAATAAGATCTCTTTGGCTATACCATTTGTATCTGGCCGAATTAAAATGCCGTTGAAATTATTATAGAGTTTATTAGAACTATACAAACACGTATAACACAGGTACAAATGTAACGGAACCCAACAAGTTCAAACGTAATGCAGAAGGTCGTAATTCAATAAAACGCGCAAAGTCCGTCACTATTAGCTTCTCAATGGTAGTACGCACGTCTCGCTTTGACAGTGGTTCTCGTTCGACTGCCTCCTCTCTCCATCAAGCCATCGTTTTATACTGCACAAATGCAAATATGTCTGCCCGGCAAGCGTCGACGAAATTTCCTAGAAATCGTAATCCGTAAACCTGGCTAATTATGCTTATAAGTAAACAAAAGAAGACCATCATAAAAGAATTACAATTAGTTCAAATGCCGACAGGTAATAAAATATGTTTTTATAGATATGCAGGTGGATTTTGTTTTTGTCGGAACTTAAGTTGTAACAAAATGTATTATATGTTGATTTTGCTTAAAAGATTATTTTGGTATAACGAACACACGGTTTCTAGGTTTTAGAATGGAGTACCCAAGGAGGAAACGTATCTAGCCTCCTAGGCATCTTAGGCTGGTGCCCATAGACATTTAACCGATGGTTAAAATATAACAGCCCATAAATGTCCCACTACTGGGCTCGGGCCTCCCATTATAGGGGGGGGCAGTATACCCGCCACTCTTGTCCAAGGTGGCTTGGCAGGTTTGACACATCGGTTATCTCGATATGCAGATTGCATCACGATGTTTCGTTTCCTTCACCGTTGTTAGCACGTGGTAATTGTAACAATATGCACATTAGGTCAGAAAACTGCCTAAGTGGTGCATGCGTTTCGGCCAGGATCGAACCCACGCCCTCTGAGTTAAGGACGCATGCGCTAGCCATTACACTACTACGACTTTTTCACATTTCGACTTTTTAACCGATGGCTAGAATAAAATAATTGCTATATGGCTAAACATCTATTATTTAATTTTATCCGTTGCTTAAATGTCTATGTACCTTTTATCCGCGCAGGAACGGAGAAAGAGTACAATTTCCTGCGGCCGGGCGGCCTATCGTAAGAAGCGACAAAACAACCCACAGCCAGGTGGTGGGGTGTTTACTCATCTGGACGACTACCACCCCTGGTCTAGAATAATATGCCGCATAACAACCTCGAATTGTGTTCCGGCATTAGTAGCCAGATTCCAGTCTCGCTTAAGAGAATAGCAGTGCATTTGTAGCACTTTTGGTGTTGCAAATGTCCTTAGGCGATGGTAATCGCTTTCCATCAGGTGGGCCATCTGTCTGTCTGCTGAACTAGTGCAATAAAAAAAATGCACACCAGCCTTACCCATAGAAGATAGTAACTTAGGCTTAGTATTTTACTTATAGTCTTGGGGATTATGCACAGAATACAATATAACTAAGTAAAGTTATCTTTAATATTTTAGTTCATAATGTCTTAGAACTACTATATATCTTATAAATACTGTAATATTAAAAAAGTATTACATTAATATCATTTTAAATAGTTTCAAAAACGAATCTGAAGCCGATTTATCAAACGCCTATTTAATAAATCAAGTGACATCACTAACAAGATCACGAGACCGTTAAAAATGAGTCTTTCGAACTGTAATCAACAGTGCGTCCGTCGGGAGCCACCGTTACATACTTTTAACAACTATTTATTGTTGTTATTATTGTTTATGGTCCCATTCCCACCATAATAAAAGGACGTGTAAGAAGAACCATACAAATTGTAAGTGTTAGTTGATTTGTATCGACTGTGTTGTTGGTTCAGTTGCTTGGCAAAAACGGAACTATTGTATTTAAGTATTTTCCGTCTGCCTGTAACAGTTTTAGTCTTTTTGTTTATCACTTATCTGAGAGCCTAAAGCGGCTGCTTTTGGAGAATCACTTAGTGAAATTGACACGAATCTAGTTGTACTGGTAATTGTAGGGTATAGCATAAAGTTCCACTTTATTTTGATACTTATCATGTTCGTCGTACAAATCTGCGAAAGCGGCTGCTTTAGGCCCTCAGGTCAGATAATTATTATCAGAAACTACTGGGTCCTATATGGACGAAAGACAAGGGATATAATAAGCCTAGGAGTAACCGCAATATAATATAATAATTTTTAATAATAATTTTGTTTTGAATTACATATTTTTTGGGATATAATAATTAATCAGATTTTTCAATGTCCTTTAATATTTTTTTAATTCAGTCAACAGATGGAGAAATATTTCCTTTCAAGGTCATAAAATTGGGTGCCCTCTAGCTTTAACTAACTTTTTTTTAATTTTTTTTATTGCAGGAGTTCAGCAGAAAGGCAGACGGCCCACTTGATGTTTAGCGGTTACCCTCGCCTATGGACATTTGCAACACCGAAGGTGCTACAAATGCGCTGCTGCTGTCTTAAGGGAGACTGGAACCTGGTCACTAATGCCGGAACACAACTCAAGGTTGTTATGGCGACATACTTTAGACCAGGGATGGTAGCTATCCAATCAGGCAAATGCCTTACCACCTGGCGAACTCTAACTTCATTAGTTAAAGTTAGAGGGTCTTCTGCTACTGAGATAGATATTCGATTTCATTTATTTTTTATGGCTCTGCAGACGAATAACGAAAAAGAGATTTTAAGTATAAAAATAACGTAGTCCAAAAATAGATGGACAGATTGTGTGAAAGATGACACGATAATTTGCGATGTGACAGAGGACGTATGTCAAAAGATAGTAGTATGGAAGCAAAAGCACATATTGGGCGGATATTTTGCTTAAAAGAGGGAGTAGATGAATAGCAAAAACAGTATGTGGACAACCACGTGCTTGTCCGTTTTCTATTTTAGACTAGCGGTCTCGGCAGACATTGTCCTGGCCTGAAATAATAAAAATCTAGAACCCGATTCTAGCGTCACCTACCGGGTCTAATTATGAATCTAAACCATCCCGGGGCTCACTAAATATAAAATTTCATCAAAATCGTAAAACCCGATTCCAACGCCAAGTATTTTGTTTAGATTGATGGATTACATTGTTGAAGTTTTAGTAGGGATCTATATTTTTATATAGCCTGTATTAATTAGGGTTAATGTAGCGTTCGAATGGTGAAAGAATCCTTGAAATCGTTCCAGTAGTTTTAGAGTTTATTCGTTACAAACATAAAAAAATACAAATCTTTCTTTATAAAATTAATATAGATGAGTAGATATAGATAGATGTGGCTTCAAGAGTTTTGTGGACTTATATCGAGTCGTGTTTTTAACTATTAAACGTTATTTAAATAGACGCTAGGCAAATACCGTAGCTATACAAGGGCCTCCTTCTCAACTCTCAGCGCCTTTTTGGCTTCATTAATTTTTTTAAATCATATAGCTCTGACTAACACCATAGAATAAATCTACGCTACACACGTATGTGCAGAATCTGGAAAAGTTGGAAATATTAATCTAAATATCAAAGAAAATAACAACAAAAAGGCTGTGAATGTTTTTGAACTCAAATTTTACATAATTATACTCTTACAAACAAACAATTGAGCAATTCTTTGTTGATGTTTCACACAAAAACGTACCAAAATCACTTTGTAATTTCCAAGTATTCATTGAACAAACCTAGAAACTAGAATATTCTTTGAATTGTGTTTAAAAATATCTTAGACGCCATACTTATTGTGTATGTTTTAGTTCGTTTATTTAGTTTTTTTTTTTTTTGCAATAGTACTTTAAGCTTTATCCGTGTAGGAACGGAGAAAGAATACAATTTCCAGCGGCCCAGCGGCCTGTCGTTAGAGGCGACTAAATAACCCACAACCAAGTGGTAGGGTATTTGCCCGTCTGGATGACTACCACTTCTTGTCTAGCGGTATACCGCCATAAGAACCTTGAGTCTGCCTTAAGAGAGCTGTGGAGCATTTGTAACGCGTTTGGTGTTGCAAATGTATCGCCTATAGGCGATGGAAACCGCTTTCCATCAGGTGGGCCGTCTGCCTGTCTGCTGAACTGATGCAATAAAATAAAAATACTTTCACATGAAAATTACTATTTAATACATGTTAGTTAAACCTTTTTTATTGTAAACCTAGCAAATAGGGAAACGGCGCGTGTAATGGAAAATGGTTATTGTCACCTATGGACATTTGCAACATCAATGGCGAAGCCAATACCAGTCTTTACGATGGGATAGACGGGGTAGGATAAGATAGAGAGATGCGACAGATGCAATAAGTGGTGCCGGAAGGCCATTTTGGTCCCTGGGGAAAGGATTCCCCACCCGCCGTTATACCGCCGAGATGGGGGCGCGGTGTATTCCGCGCGCGCTCACCTCTCCTCCTCCCAATGAGAGTATGAAGATGCCGGGGGACAAAAAGTAGTATCCCAGCAGCGAATGAAGCTGATAAGCCGTCATCTGCCAGGGCCAGCGCAGGGTTTAGACCATATACCCGTGGTCCTGGCATTAAGGGCGAAGGATGGAATATCGAAAGATTTTAGTGGATATCCCCAACTGTGGTGTGATAACAGCATCTTCAGCTTTGCCTAGCGGTGCTAGTGCCACACCGATCTGGCGAATCCCACACACCGGCAGCAATTTTCCCCCTACGCGTGGCTCACTCAATCGGGTTTTCCCTCGTAAAAAAACGATAATGCAAAAATCAATGGGATCAAACCCGAAATCGTACATCGTACAAAACACGATCAGCTGAAGGTTAGCCTTAATAATATCACAGAATATCAACGTTAAGGGGTTTTAGCCCTTTAACGTTGATATTCTGTGAGAGTGTGTTATCGTACCGATCGAGCTAGCCTTAAGAGCTGTAAGCAACATATTTCAATATTGCTCCAACATATTAAAAGGGCTTCTGGGCTGAGTGTTAATGAGGGCTGCTTCCTACCAAGGACAATGAACAGGGTTAAATAATTTTGGCAAAATAAAGATTTAATTAATTAGATTAATTTTACATCATCGTACTAGTATTATTCATGTGTATTTTGAAGTAAACAAAAATCTATATTCTTAAAAAAAATGCCCACGGAATGTTGGGCCACTAAAGTAATAGACTACAAACATCTCTTCTCAGGTTAGATGAGAATGTTGCGATGGATTTGTGGTGTTACAAGAATAGATAAGATGATAAATGATATGTACTCATTTATCATCATATCTATTCTTGTAACACCACAAATCCATCGCAAGGGAATCTTTAAAAGATGTACACTTGGACTAAAAAATTGAGAGGAAGAAGACTAAGGTGATAGGCATGGGTAGTACGAGAAGGGCTAAAAGCCATCTGACAAAAACAATGTTTGACTGCAAGGTTGATGGGCACAAATGTAATAGTAGACCAAAAAAGAGATGGATGGATTGTGTGAAGGATGATATGATGATCTGTGGTGTGACAGAGGACGTATATCAGAATAGAGGAGTATGGAAAGAAAAGACGGAAGAAGGTGAAAGAAAAGAGCGATACTTTGCAAAAAAAATTAGACTTATATTACAAATATATATTTATAAATACGAGTGTATCTCATCATGATAATATTTTAGAGCTCTTATCGGTGAAGTTTCTCTTAATTCTTTCTATTCTCGGCCAGCTATTTGACTTGTTTGTACGACACACCTCTTTTTCTATATGTGGTTGGCAAATTTGTTTTAGGTAAAGTTTTGACTTAAGATTGAACGCTGCACTAGACTAGTAGACATAAGGTTTGTCTAAACCAATATTCAGTAGTAATAGACTCCTATGATATATAGTCTAAGTCTAATTATTTGTAGCCGCTGCCAGTTATCAACAGTTTCATACGCAAAATATGCTTTTTCGAAGCCGTGGTAGCTTAGTGGTTAGCGTACGCGACCCACGGTATGATTTCACGTACGGTGAAAGAATACATCGTGATGAACCACATCAAGATAATCGATGTGTCAATTTTGCATATCCGCTTTGGACAAGCCTGGCGGGTATATTGTCCGTTCCCCTATAAAAATAGGAGGCCTGACTTCAGCAGTGGGATGTTTATGTGCTGTTATTATTATTATGTACTTTTTCATATAAAATCAGATATTCTGTAGCCTTACACAACCATTTTGGAGAAAATTTTACACATATATAATGTTACGAGCTACAGGACTTAAATTAAAATAAATGCCGTTGGAATTACTATAGAGTTTATTAGAACTGTACAAACACATATAAAACTGGATGCAACCAGTTCACACTGCACGATTCAATGCAATTCGACACGCGCAAAGTCCGTCGTCTATATCGCTAATCGAGAGTACTCCAAACGTCTCACTCGTATCGTAGTCGTCGCTTGACTGCCCCATCCCTCCATTCGAGCATTGTTTTATACTAACTTTTTGTGTTTGTATGTTTTATACCGAGAAATAGTCATTTGCACACCTGGTTATCTATTCCTGCGAACGGCCAACAAAGTAGAAAACAATAAAAATAGGCTATTGTCTAATTGCAAATTTTAAATACGAAGTAATAAAAAGAACTCTGAATGCGGGAGGGACAATAAACAAGATGCGCAGCATTTCTTTGTCGGCATGTGACAATAGGTATGCAGGTGGCCCAACTTGTAACAATAATATAATGCATGTAGTGTGAGGTTACTGTAAAGTCTATAACATAATGTTTTGATCAAGTTTCAAAAGATATGGATCAGTGAATTGAAAACAACGTCGGCAAAACAAACAGGAATATAACGTAAAAGTTACAGCAACCACATATTGTTATTGTTTATGAACTTTCCCATCAACGTACAAATATAAAGATTTAATTCAATTTATCGCCCACACTCCGTTAAGTTATATATTTAAGGACTAAACACATTTTCACGATTCGTTCCGTTATAACCTCTCTAACACGCCTGACTTGTTTAAATTTATTCGGGTAGATACAAGAATAATACCTTTTATTGTATACCAACATCAAAATAACACACGTATTGTATTCAATATGCAAGCTCATAACGGCAAATGGCCTAGAACAAGACAAAAATAATCTGAAACATTAATCACAGTTTGACACTAAAATTATCACAATTACAATTTTAAATACCTATATAGCACTCGTTTTTATCCGTGCAGGAACGGAGAAAGAATACAATTTCCTGCGGCGCGGCGGCCTGTCGTAAGAGGCGACAAAACAACCCACAACCAGGTGGTATAGGGCATTTGCCCGACTGGATGGCTACCACCCCTGGTCTAAAGTATGTCGCCATAACAATCTTGAGTTGTGTTCCGGCATTAGTGACCAGGTTTCAGTCGCCCTTGAGAGCAGCAGCACATTTGTAGCACCCTTGGTGTTGCAAATATCCATAGGCGATGATAACCGCTTTCCATCAAGTGGGCCGTCTGCCTGTCTGCTGAACTCCTGCAATAAAAAACACGAATACACATAATTATCAGGACAACTCCAAGACTCCCATCCACGCATGTCAGTCCTCTCCCTGCTCAAACATCGCTTATTTAAGTTCCTCGTATCGCGCCTCAGTGAAAACATCCAGTAATACTTTGGTGCCAATTCAGTTTCACTTCCTTCATAAAACCAACTTCTGCCATCTGTAATAACTTTCAACTTCCAGCTACTATATTTCCGACATTCGTTCGCTTGATAATAAATGCCTCTACGTTGACATCCGATTACATGATTTTCGATACCCATTTACTTTATGAAAGAATACTCTATAATATATCCGGCTATTGACTACTTCCGTCATATAGTTACTTTATAATAACAAACACGACTCCTACAAAATACTATGGACTAGTACAATGTGTATACTTCTGTGGTTGGAGGATAATTTCTATGAATAATCTTGATGATATTTTCGACCACAAACATTTTAGACAAAGAGATTTTTATTTTTAAAAAAGCTGCGCCTATTTTTGTCTTTCATGTGCAGTGATAATAATCGAAACCGTTATTCCTATATATGTATGTTATCTGGTCATGTCCCGCTAAGAGATTACTCTGGATCTGTATAAATGAAAGTCGGAACCACTGTGCTTTTAGAATTGCTATACTGCGATCTGGTAAAGAAACTGCGAATAATAAAACGTGACATTATACATACATATAGGTAATACTAAGATGTGATAACACAATTTAATGGACAATAAGCGTGAGATGGTTAGACAAATTTTGAAAATCATAATGGTGTTTTTTACATGTCTCAGTAAACTGTAAAAATAAAATACCAAATACAATTCGACTCGACACTACGTAAACAAGTAAAACTTGTTACAAATTTCACTAATATTAATAAAACTGCCTATGACTAACGATTTGTAAAGAAACAAGGAATATTTTCGATAATGATGAATGAATGAATGAATGAATTAATGATAACATTACGAAATAGACCACTCAATAATGAATTATTAAGTCAACTAAAACATTTATTATCATCTTCCAAAACCTTACAGCCTCCTTGATTTTGTGCAAGTGTGGTACTTTGTAACGTAGCAAATTTAATGTTTTAAATAGTTTGTTAATTTAAAAATATTTTTATCCTGATATATTAAAAATAAGATAAAGTATTTTTTAAAGCCTATCTGTTTTATACGTAAATTATTTAAAATTTACTCTAGATAAAATATGTCATATTTCTACCCAATTATAAAATCAATTCCGTAGATACAAATACGATACACTATAAAAGACCCTTAAGTGTGTGTCGTTTATATTCAATAAAATTAAATAGAACAGTCATTATCCATTAAAACTAATTTATCATTGAGCGGAACGTACTGCATGCCGTCATTTAAAATTGATTGATCGCCCCAACTTATGAATGAATCTTGTGTGTGAATGATATAAAAAAAATATGTAAGTGGATTGACAACTATAATATTTTAAGAGACATAGATGGTATGACTGATTGAATTATCGCTAAAAAGCGATATCTACAAAGACAAGTTTAGATTAGAATAGCATGGGATTGAAATATACTGTTACGAGTTTGCGGGATTCGAAGTAAAATGCTGTTAGAATTATTATAGAGTTTATTAGAACTATGCAAACACGTATAACACAGGTACAAGTATAACCGAACACAACAAATCCAAACGTAATGCAGAAGGTCGCAATTCAATAAAATGCGCAAACTCCGTTAATATTAGATTCCAGAATGTACACACGTCATGCCTTGATCGTAGTTGTAGCTCAACTGACGCCCTCTCTCAATCAGGCCACCGTTTTATACTTCACAAATGCGAATGTGCCCGCCAGGCAACGTCGACATAATTTTCTAGAATTAGCTTGTATTTATAATCCGCAATACGTGGCTAATGATGCTCTTGAGCGGCCGTAAACAAGTACAATACGACAATAGGCTGTTCTCCACAAGAACTAGAACTGTATGCCAATAAATAAAGTGAACAAAAGAAGACGACCATAAAAGGATTACAGTTAGTTCAAATTATATAGGTAGGTAATAAAATGTGCTTTTACAGATCTGTACGTGGAATTTGTCTTTGTCGGAACCTAAGTTGTAACAATACTATTTGCTTCAAACCATGTGAAGTATTAAAAGATATAGAGAGAGAGTCATATATATATACACATATTATTATAAATGTATTAGCATGATTATATTGTGTTAATCAGACATAGCTATTTGTGGGCAAATAGTATTTTCTGAGTAAATTTCTAAATGTTGGTAAGGATTTGGCCTCTCTGACAGTAAGAGGCAGCATTTCCCAAAGTTTGACAGCCTGCACTGTAAAATAATTATCATTATAGGATGAAATGTGTGCAGGTGTCATAAGTTTTTGATACGTATCAGAGCGCAAATTTTGGGCAGTGGATATAATACGCGAAGTAATTTAAAACGTTCCTTAAGGTACTGGGGACTATTAGGAGTAAATAATATGTTATAAAAAGCACAGTGAAAATGTGAGTATTCCGGCAAAAATGAATAGGAAGCCACTTGAGTATTTTACGATATTCGGAAACATGGTCATAGTTTTACAATCCAAATATGAATCTGATATAAAAATTTTGAAACCGCTTATGCTTGTTCAGCTATTCTAAAGTTAAATCTAGATAGCAGGCGTCAGCGTAATCAAGTATGGGAAGCAAGCGAGACTCAGCAAGCGTAATCTTGGTAGCACTGGGCAAAAAGTTTCTTAATTTTCTGAGGGATCTAAAAGATAAGAAGATTCTGCGACTTAAATCGGTGATATGAGGCCGCTAAGACTGCTCTCTATCGATGATTATGCCGATATTTTTGACAGTATCGCTAAGAGGAATGTGTGTGCCGTCAAAAATTACCTGTGGTCAGGAGGACCAGTTAACTTTAGCATTCATCCTAGGGCTACCGACAATTATCAATAGAGTTTTCTGAGGGATTACGGCAGGACCAAACTTTTTGCTCCATTTTAGTATGTGATCCAGGTCACTGTTGATTTAATTAATTGCAATATTTAGTGCATCAGTTGCACTTTGTGTGTAAATTTGTAAATCGTCTGCGTATAGATGTAAGAAGTTAATTTGTCGGAGATAGAATTTATAAAAAAAGCGAATAAAGGGGGAGATAAAACGCCGCCCTGAGGAACATCGGCAATTAAACCACACCAGGATGAGTATACCTCATCAATGTGAATTCTGTGTGTGAAACGAGTCGATTACTGATGGTAAAAGATAGTTCTTTTCTACTTACAAATTACTTTAAAATGTTCTCTTGAATAGTTTAATAAAGTTGAATAAGGCTTGGATCCCTTTTCTAAACTCCCTACTAACATACTTTAGACATGAAATAATATTTTCATGTTCACTATGTTTCACTAGTCTACATGATACTACAGATTTTTTTACTGCATGAAGTCAGCAGACAGGCAAATGGCTCACCTGGTGGAAAGCAGTTACCATCGCCTATATACAGTTGCAATACCAAAAGACGTTAGGTAGAAATACGCTGCTGCTCTATTAAGAGAGACTGGAACCTGGCCACTAATGCCGGAACAGAACTCAAGGTTTGATGCTGTTTGATATTAGTTTTTGCTAAGGAATTTTTCTTTAGTATTATAGCTACGCACGGTTATCGATCTTGAAGATATCAAAAATTCGTAAACATAATTAGTTGTGAAGCTACAGAGTAATTTTCAGGCAAACACGAGGCTAAATCTAGATTTTTGTTACACTATAGTTACAGATATTAAAAGAGAAGACAAAGCCTTTCCCTCATATTTCATTCTAAATGCGATTTTGAATAACACTTCTTTACTTTTTTAAGAAGTCTATAAACCTACTATAACTATTATGAAGAAAAAGGTTTGAGTATGATATTCAAAAAGACGCATCTAAATATGTTAGTAGTTTAAATATAATACAAACCAACGTTCAGAACACTCTGAAACAATTTTCTCACACTTGACTTTAGCTCCAGATGGTTCTAATATAATATTTGTAAATAACGCTGTAATGTACAGCGGTCATTCTTTTATCAAAGCCAATCCCACAATTATGGCACATGTGTCTAGAAATGTAAAGAATGTTTGCGCAATGACAATGTCTTTCTTGTACGGAAACCAGCAGTTTGTGTGGCGAACAAATGTCTAGACATGCTACCTCCTCCAAATCCGGAGAAAGCAGTAGGCCCCTTAAAAGTAAACTTGCCGTTATTAGTGTGCTAATACCAGCTAATAGTCACAAATATGCTATGCTAAAATAAAACTGAGGTTGAAAATAAGCTGAGTGCAAACTTTGTTTGCTGCCAATGCGGCATACAAATTCTCAAAATTTGCTACATATTTTTATATTCTTTATATATTTTATTATTCTATGTTCCTTCTTTCTTTCATATCTATGATAATTTCACTAGCTCGGATGCCGAAATATTTTATATATATATATATATATATATATATATATATATATATATATATATATATATATATATATATATATATATATATATATATATCCTTATTAGTATAATAAATGCGAAAGTAACTCTGTCTGTCTGTTCCGTTTTCACGGAAAACCTACTGGACCGATTTGGCTGAAACTCAGTATATATATATTTTTTTATGTCGAAGATGAACATAGGATACTTTTATCCCGGATAGTGGGATAAGTTTGGGGATAGATTTATGTAAATATTATCCCAGAAACTAGGATAGATTTTTATTTTGTGATTTGCCATTTTCGTCATTTTGGTTATTTTGGTCTATCTGGTCGATTTGATCGATATAGTCGATTTCGTCGATGTGGTCAATGCGGTCGATGTGGTGGGTGTGGTCAGTGTGGTCGGTGTGGTCGATTTGGTCATTTTGGTGTACATATGTAGTTTTAATACCAAAAATTTTCATAGATACCTTTCATCCGGGAGATGGGATAGTTTGCGATATAAAATGTAATATGAAAATTTAATACAATGTACCTGTGTTGTAACCTCTTTAGACAAGAGGCACGCACTAGAGGTTGACCCGCAGCGCAGCCGCGGGATAAACTCTAGTATACTTATATATCATCAAATTAGCTGAATTCGTGAAAGAACAATTTTTTCGTGTCGTGCTAGCTACTAAGAAACAAGGAGAAATCATCGCTTCACTACATACAGGTACTGTGCCATCCTTTCTTTATATAACTGCCTGTATTTCCCTGTGTTCTGTGCAGCTATATTGGCAATCATTGTGGTTTTACATCAAAGCAATATAAGTAAACAATTACCAATTCGCGTAACCATCCTTAATAAGTTCCTTTAAATAACTACAAGAACTAATCATTCGTATTTTATACAAATTAGAAAAGCGAACCTAAGGCTTGATGGTGATGTTACTTGTATCTACTTTAATTATGTTTTCTGATTTAGTTTAATTTTTATTCTAGCACTCTTTATAAATTACTAGCTTCTGCCCGCGACTTCGTCCGCGTGGTGCGGTTTTTTAACTATCCCACGGGAACTCTTTAAATTTTCAGGATCAAAAGTATCGTATATGTTGACCAGGGATATAAGCTACCAGCATACAAAATTTCATTTAAATCGGTTCCAGACGTTTCGGAGATTAGCCGGTACAAACAGACAGACAAATAGAGACACAAAAAATTTGAAAAAATCTAAATTAGTTCTATTTCACTTCTTTCATCCCTCTGACTCGGTTTTTAACATTTTTTTCATTGTACAGAAATTTAACCTCTATAGTTTTATTATGTGTATAGATTTATTGCACACAATTTAGAAATAAACTATCTTTGTATAATTAATAGTTATGAATATAATTATTAATTATCCTAAAAATAAACTATATATATAATATATACCTAAAATTAAAAAACCTAATAGATACAAATAAAAATGCTTAACCTATATTATAAACAGTATAAAAACTATAAACTTCAATTGTTCTATACAAACTCTTACTCAATGTTAATTAAAATATTCCAACGACCTAATTTCCCTTTGCGTTTCTAAATCAACTCTACACTTAGTTCTCAATAGAATCTAATTAATTATGGTTTATTTACTTGGAAGCTGCTCTGCGCTCCACATAACGTGGGTGAGTCTTAAGTGTTTGCATATTCAATGGTTGCGGTTAGGCCACGGCTATAACGACCCATAAAACGCTGATCAAAACCGCCGTAACGGCTTCTCATATATCTGTTCATGATTGAACTAGTTGAGGCTTATTACAATTCAACTGTACAATTAGAAAACCTAGCATCTGACATTGTTCTTAAAATGAATGTTTATGTATTCATTGTTTTGCTAGGTTTGAAATACATTACAACATATTATTTTATTTAGGTTTATAGCAGCTAGGCTTTTAAGCTAGAACTTAGATTATAATGTAGTTTCTTCATTTTCTTATGCCTATGTGTAGCACAGCTGTATACAGTTCACATTTCTCACAAAACATAATTACTACTCAAAAACTATCAATATCCTACAACTATCGTTCATTTTAGAGTAATTTTACACATTTTTAGAAAATAAAACTGCACAGCACAACATCTCCTTTCAGTTCCCGCCAAAAACTCCCATTACAAGATACAGCTAAATAATTGGTGCTGAGTAAATAGTGTCCGTTTGCTTGCTCTTAATAATTTAGATTTGGAAATTATGTGAATTCACTCTGTGTTATTTTTTGATAGGTAGTAGGTAACCTTTTTAAAGTTTAATTATACTAATATTTGTCAATTTAAATATTGTATGCTGATTTACAACTTGTTCCTAATATTTGATGGACTAAAAAGGGTAATTATAAATTATTTTTTAATTCCTATATTTATCAATGCAGGTAGATCTTGAAAATATGTTATTACGAAAATATTTCCGGAATGACAGTATCTTATTCGGAAACCGGCAAGTTACGTGTTGTGTGGAAAATGGAGTAATTTTACTCAAAAACATTGAACTATCTGAACGAATAAAGCTGTGAAGAAATCAATAAACAGTGTACTGGCAAAAAAGTATCATTCGAAGATGATTTTTTTACTGTACACAGTGACTTTATAAACTAATACAATAAAAGAAAACTTATTTATATTATATTCTATCCATAGTCCCTCAAGACTATAAGTAGTAGTAGTACTGAGCCCAGATCACCGTCTTCTATAGGTAAGGTGCACACAAGGCTGGCTACGTTTCCTCGCGGGGTCGCCATACTGATCCGTTGTTCGAGGTAGGCACCAGGCTTTTGATCACCTGAAGAGCCAATGAGTCTAGATTTAGTCAAATTTAATTCTATCAAAACTTTAACGTCTCCCTGCTGGATAAGGATTTTTCTAATTCTATAAGAATTTACACATGTTTCCTTCATAGGTCAGTTTCTTCACAGGATTCTTTACAGTACATAATTCAATCAAATAAAAAAAAACAAAAATAATTTATTGAGTAAAATATAATTCACAATTTTTGAAACTCATTGGTCCCTAAACTAAGTCGACCTGTATCTCGGGGACCTCCTTCCTGATTAGTACAATTCTGATTGTGAAATTATTTATTACAGTTACATTCATTTAAAAGAAATATGTATGAGTGCGTGTGTGTGTGTGTGTGTGTGTGTGTGTGTGTGTGTGTGTGTGTGTGTGTGTGTGTGTGTGTGTGTGTGTGTGTGTGTATGTGTGTGCATGGGTGCGTGCGTGCGTGCGTGTATGTGTATGCGTGTTATGTGTGACTTGTGATATTGTGAATTTGTATATATAAAAAAGATAACAATTACAATGAGATAAATAAGATTTCGGGATGTACATAATTGTGTTATATATTTATTTTTAACAATTGTTCTGTTCCATAATAGTCAAGAGTTAAAAGCCAATTATTTAATTTTAACTTACACTCTTGGTATGTAAAATCATAAATTCGTAAAATTTTGTTAACTTTGTTGAATAAAAATATATCTAAGTAGTGCTGTGCTGTAAGTAAGCTGTATGCGAGAGAATATTAGTGCAGACTATGCCTTTTCTCCTTTTTGTAATAATAATTAACGAACGATATACACATTATGATTAGGAAAACTGCCTGATTGGTGTATGTGCTTTATTGGGACCCCTACAATCTAATCAACTATCGAAAAGTTTCCAAAACTTAAACCTGCATGCTTTAAATAAAGTGGCTCTCATAGGCAAGGACATAACTTATTAAAACTTCTCATATCTGTTTGTCTATACTCTTTACTATTCAAGCGTTTAAATCACAGCGTTAGTTTCGTCCATGTCTCTATACCTTGTGGGTTCCCCCGCAGTCCCAATTGCATCGTAAACAGGATGTAACTCCATACATTAAAGGAGTAATGCACGCTTTACATTCGCCACACCTTCAATTATTCAGAGCTATTGACACGAAGGAACAAATACTGATTCGCATGGTATGGTCAAATGATTTATGCTAACACATATTCATAATTATTAAAATAAAATCCTTTAGTTTTATGGTTATTTTTCTTTGTTTAAATAACATGGGTATAATTTATATTAATAAAAAAAAGCTTTCTGGTTAGTAAATTATAATTAAAATAATAAGTCATATACACTTACTGCTTCAATAACAACCAGAAATGATAGGAAGCTAATAAACGTTACTGCTAACCTGGAATCCTTTCCATTTCAATAGAAAATACAGCATACTCTTCACATTTGCCTGAGATTGACAGATGGATTTCACAATCGGTAAACTTGTTTTCATCGTTAGTAGTAGCTATACTATAGATCAAAAAATCTACCTAGGGACTGCATGTGATTTGTCAGGATCAAAAAACATAGTAGTAAAAAATAAAACGCACCCAAATTAGGACCTTATTCAGATAATCATGATGTAGATTGATTTGTATTAATTAAACGATAAAAAAAAATTAGCGGTCCACTTTTGAATACCTTTAGCAGATCCAAAATTGTACTTAAACTAAAACCCATCTACTCTTACCACAATCCATCTACAAAGTTAATTATTAAACATTTGGACTGTTGAAGCGGTCTAACTCATTCGTACTGCGTTCACAAATTCATTGAACTCGGGCCGTATTTGGAAATTAATGACGATCCAGGACCAAATAATTAGTAGGCCGAAACTAACATGGTTCCTGTCGATCCGTTTGTGTGGCGGACCGTCATTACTGCCAGAAAACCGGAAACACGAAATTACGTTTGAATGTAAAAGGCGCCATATGAGCTGCCTTTTGTATCAAGGTTGACTTTTGTACGTTTACGTACGACAAAATACGTTTTACCATCTCGCAGACGGTTTACTACGCTTGGCCTTCGGAGAGACTTCGCGTCCCTCTGCGTATTATACCGACTGTACATTGGGGAGTGTTACGAGTAACTGTTCAGAATGGCGCCTTCGTCTTCTTTCTACCACTACACCGCCATCGTCATCGGCAGGCCTTTCATCACCACTTCCTTGAGCCGCTTCGCTCTTGTACACAATGGTTCTACAGAACGTTTCTATTGTGCACCGTAGGAATTTGAAATGAGCTCTCAGCTGTGGTTTTCCCACACCGCTAGGTTATGGGCTTTTTTGTCATTAAATTTCTTCGAGCCTGGCTGCGAGTTGGTTACAAATATGTTGTTGCATACACCCATAGATGATGGTAACCACTTTCCATCAGGTGGGTTGTCTGCTTACCTGCTGTACTCCAGCTATAAAAAAAATTCAATCACTTCAAGGAGATCCAGATAGATTTCCACCATAATAAATATCTATTTCTGATTAAGAGCTGGTTCCTATATCTTAACAACCGTTTATTTGCCTTACTATTAGTTAAAATTTGACATAAGTTCCATACAATTAATGTTAAAATTCAACCGAAGGTAGGGCAAGTGACTGAATAGTAAGATATAGGACCGGCCATAAGACAGGTGTAATTCGCAACCGATTAATTAAGGAAAAACGACAGGTCTCTCCAAGTCAATAAATAGACCTGATAACCTGATCACATATTGAAAACCCCCTACGCGTTTTTTTTGCTATTTATGCAACAGGGAGTATTCCGAGGAACTGTTTAGAATGCTGCATTCATACTCATTTCTTTAAGCCACTGGGCCACTTCGCTCATGTACCTTCACCACAATTCTCAAGAAGGACGCTATTGTACACCATAAGCATCTAGAATCAGCTCCCAGCTGTGGTTTTGCCACAGCATTACGGTATGGGATTTTTTTTTAAGTGTCAAGGATTTATTTCTTTGAGGCCAGCAGTAGTTTGATATCATACTTCTAGTGTTGAAAATGTCCATAAGCGACGGCCACCACTATCCATCTAGTAGGTCGGCAGATTATCTGCTGTACTACACCTATAATGAATATTAACACTCACAAAGTGCACACACTCCTCTAACTACAAATATTTTATACAAAAGATATACTACTCGTTAAGTTATAAAAATGAAAATACTTTTTAGGATATTCAATATTAAACTTTTTCAAAAATCCAGCAAAATATATTTTTGTGTTAAAATAAGGTGTCAAACTACATAATATACTATATAACTTTCTAGAAATTAGGTCAAAATAAATTATTATTTACTTATATGTTAGTAAGACAATATGCGGATTAAAGCAGAAATAAACAAGGATTGGGAACGAAAAATACCTATTGTTTATCCCTATTAGACTTCAAGTAGACAAAAACCTACACCATCTGTCAGTCCATCCGTCCAAGTAGACTTTCCCAACAATACGATGGATTATACGATCAAATGCGTGGTCCCAGTCACAAAGAGAAATCTTAAAAATATTGTACTATCAACATTATTTTTCTTTGGTTACGTTATGCAATAATTTACTGTTGAATTTTTAATCACCTATTTTTCTCTTAACACAGAGTTTAACATAAATCTTTTTTTTATCGAGTTATCGGGAGGCCGTCATATAATAGTGGTAAATCTATAAGTAGGAACACACAAACGTATATATTGATCTATGAAGAGAGAAAGTAACTGATTAGCAACGAGCGCGTAGTTTAAGGCTCGAAGTTGAGCACTTTCTTCAGAGATATATAGCGCTTTTTACTCTACCTATGAGAAAAATGAATATATTATCAAAGTGTGCATTGGTCTAGGAAGAATGTGTGACAAACAGTCCCATTTTGCCAAAATAACTACAGAACCCTAAAAAAGAAACTGTTTTCGAAATCTAGTTATAAGACCATTAATTCTACTTTCATGCTTTGTCTATAATATCCATTACCATCTTAATATACGATATTTCATGAAAATAGTCACATATTAAAGCCCGCTAAGTGGCAACAAACAAATAAACTGTTACGAGTTACAGGACTCGAATTAAAATGCCGTTAGAATTAATTTATCAGAACTATACAAACACGTATAACACAGGTACAAATATAACTAAACACAATCAATCCAAACGTGATGCGCGATTCAATAACACGCGCAAAGTCCGTCACTATATAGATTATCCAATGTACACACGTTGTGTCTCGCTAGTGGTTATTGCTTGACTGTCGATCTCTCCATTGGGCCATTGCTTTATCCTGCACTGATACAAATGGCTGCCCGCCCGCGTAGATAGAATTTCTTAGTAACGTAATCTGCACAATTGCCTAATCATGCCTGCAAACGGCCATAAACGAGTACAATAGGCTGCTCTCCACGATAACCAATAAATAAGTAAACAAAAAAGACAATCACAAAAGAACTACAATGTTATTAGCTCAAACGCTGGCTGGTAATAAACGTGATTTGTTTACTAATATGCAGGTGGCCCAAATTGTAACAATATGATGGTCTCACAATTTTATATTTTGTTCTTGTTAGTTTTTATTATCAGTTGTCAAAATAATAGTAGCGACAGAACGATTTAAATAAAATCAATAAAAGTTATACTCATTATTATTATTGGAGTTTAAATAATGTGATTAAACATTTTCATACGTTAACGTGATGGGATGAAAATTTTTCAAATATGTAGTTTTAATTATGATAATATCTTGTATCCACGCTATGTCTTTATAAATGCGACCCCACCTTTATTTCTGAAATAAGGTTTCAGCTGTAATATCTAAGCTACAATAATATTACTCTGGGTAATATCTCACATCATTTATAACGAGGGTGTGACGGTTTATAAATGTTTATTCCAACAATCGTGTATTTTTTCTGAAATATTTTTATCAAATATTTAAACGGATTTCGCTCTTAAATATACTTAGTATTGGTAGCTGTAATGAAAGGTGTTTATTGCTTTATTTATTTGTGGACGGGGAAACTTCCTAGAAATTCTGTTTATAATTTACCTCTATTTAATGTTTTTTTTAGGTAAGAATGGATATTTAGTAAATTCTTGGTATATGATCTGTTTTGTATAATTCATCAAACGTTTGCGATGTATTTAATGCTAATTTTATCCCATCAGTACTTTGTAACTGCTTTGAAATATATCGATTTTTTATGAAAAACGTAGGTGCAGTTTTATATAAGGCTCCTATTGCCGTAAAAGGTCGAAAATGGGTTGCAAACGAAACAACTTTCATGAAATTTTTCCTGATCAATAATTTACCAAAAAATTATTATAAATCTTCACAATATACGATGTAATGCAGTGTTGTCGCAATTTCTCTATAGTTATTTTAAGTTAAGAAAAAATCATAAAATCACCTCCAAATTATTGAAATGAAAATATTTTACTTCTTCAATTTTTTTAATTTAGTTTTTTTAATACTACCCTATTTTATTCTCAAAATAATAATGCATTTGAAAAACGACCGCGACTATGAAATCCCTGCTATCGCCCAAAAAATCCTCAAGGACGTTGGCATTGTTACAGGCCTTAAGGGTTTTATTTCAGTTTAAGGACGACACCAAAGAAAAATCAATGTACAAAAATACATTCTGTAGTAATTTTCCTTGTGTAGTTGATAATCAAAACAACGGTGGTTCTTTTTGTCGTAACCTCCTGTATATTATACGACTTTAAGGAGTTCTAACGAAATATATAACTTAATATTCATTGTTTCAACAATAATTTGAATTATTTTATTACTATATTTAAAATGTAAGATATTAATGTATTTTGATGATGGCTTTATAGGGTTCCCATAACTGAAGTTAAAAAGGAACTATGGTCTCACTCTTAGGTCTTTCTCAATGCTTGTTAAGTATAGCTAATATCTTAGTCAGTAATAAGGTTGTATGCAATTCATCACAGGAAGTGTAATGCGTTCGAATATCTAATCTTCCTCTCTGTCGTCTTGCCTGTCTGATTAATAAATCACTTTAGCTATTTGATTTTTATATGATATTTAGACGATTCCTACATATATTTTACCAATCGTTCATTTACCTTACTACGGGTTTAAATCGGACATAAGCTCATACAAGTAACGTCAAAATTCAATGATCGGTAACACAAATTAATGAATAGTAAGATATAGGAACCGGCCAATAATGATTAACAACAATAGCTACCATTGGTGCCAATCTCAGTTCCACCGAAAATAAAATCAAATATTCATTTTCAAAATTTACTCTGTTCCCAATAGAACCCGGGACATGAGTGTAATAAGCAAGTACGAAAATGTGGGTAATAGATGACCTGTTACCAAAATTCATTTTTCAAATCAAGGTATAATACGTCATGGACACCATCCTACCACACTAGGATGGCAGTAGGGTAATGTATTGGACTCCCGATGGCATGTACGGACCTACCAACTAAACTACTCCGGTGTTCCATCGCAACGCCATAATGTTAGGCTCTCAGGATACAAAAATACTTCCAGTAACCCTGACGGTACCGGTTTATTGACCCCTTTTCTGGCAGAGGGCTGTTGCGCTCTTTCTTTGCGTACTTGACTGAACTGAAAGGAACACATCGCAGCGCTATCTCAGAGCCTTTATTGGAGCGATGAGATTTCCCGTCTCAACGCACAAAACCGTTGTCACGACGAAATGTGTTGTTGGTTCTTCTTTCTTGGTTTGAATTTCTCCTTCGACACCCTGCTCTGCGGCGGTGGATTCGTACTGAGAAAGACGAAAATCCAAACCTAAGTAATCGATTTCAGTAGCAGGTGCCTTAATTGCTAAATGACCACGTTTAAAACCTTATTGTGTAATGCCATAGACAAAATATTCTCATATTCTAGTTGTATATAATATAATTTTGTATTCAGTTCTTCTATAAAATATGTCCAAATAAAAACACAATCTTTTTTTTAATTTTTTTCAACAGATCATGACCGATCTTATTATTATCATCAATCAAATTTAAAGATAAAGTCAACTAATAATAAAATTGTATTCAACATAAGTTTTACATTTCTTCAAACACGATAATGCCATGACATTTAACTTGATTATATCTGATGAAGCCCAAAATGATTACAGGGCTTTAAAATTAAATATAATTTATCTAATATAAGGGCTGACATCATGACACCCGTTAGTCATACGTCTGGCTTAGAATTAAGGTCATGGATTCCATTCTCTGGTAAAATGAATCGTGTTGGGATTTTAAACATGGTGATAATATGTGGTGAATATAAATTTATTTAAAACTATATGTAACCTTCGATTTGGTCTGCGTTAAATAAGGATTGTATACACAGAAACATCTTGGTCTTTAAAGCAAGATTTCTTTATCCTTCTATATATTCTTATACCTAACAACCACTGGTAAAATATTGATATTACTAGTATTGAGTTTTGTATGTAAAATTGTAATCAGTACTAAGGCAAATACATGGATAATAGTATATAAGAACTGTTTGCAAGAGAGCAAAGCAACAAGGCAGTTAGTAGAAGTAGCCTAATAATAATATAGCTTTTAACAATAAACAAAAAATACTTTCTCAGCACATTTACTCCAAAAATGCATTTACGAAGCCTGTATATATTGTTCAAAAGTTAAAAATTACTCATCATACAATGGAACGTGTTATAAATTAGGTACTTAGGTGAAAAACAAGAATTCCACCACCAAGGAGTTTAACATTATAAAAATAAATAAGCTTAATAATCGCACCTCATTAGTAGCTCTTTCTATCAATATGTTTGTCTTATTTTAATACTATAGAGAAAATTGTAAGATAATAAATGTATTTTTGATTTTCAGTATACACACTTGGCGCCATTTTAATATTAGAAACATCAAAGATTGTAGCATCTTTCCGACTGATATTTCAGTTCGTTCCATTACCTTTTGTACTATTTTCTCGCAAACGTGTTAAAAAAACGTTGTATGCCACACTTGCGGTTGTTGGTTTTTACAAACTCGTAGTTATAATGAGCCCTCGACTTTGTCTCGGACTTACATTTGTCTATTTATTTGTAAAAACCAATAAATAACTAATGAATAAATCTATGGTTTTTTGATATCAAGCAAGCGTCGGTAGAAAGACATAAGGACGTATACTTTCATATGAATGTATTCAAACCCGTATATCGGTAGAACAGACGGAAGGTTTGGTTTTTGCAAAATAGCCACCAAATTGATGACCCATAAATAAATAATGAATAAATCTGTACTTTTATAAATCATGCAAACTTCGGTAGAAAGACATACGGATGTATACTTTCATATGGATGTATCCAAACCCGTATATCGGTAGAAGGGACAGAAGGTTAGGTTTTTATAAAAAGGCTACGGAGTTGATGACCCATAAATAAGTAATGAATAAATCTATACTATCGTATATTATGCTAACGTCGGTAGAAAGACATACACGGATGTATACTTTCATGTGAATGTATACAAAACCGTATGTATATCAGTAGAACGGAAGGAAGGTTTAGTTTTTGCAAAACAGCTACGGAGTTGATGAGCCATAAATAAGTAATGAATAAATCTATACTATCATATATTATGCTAACGTCGGTAGAAAGACATACACGGATGTATACTTTCATGTGAATGTATACAAACCCGTATGTATATCAGTAGAACGGACGGAAGGTTTAGTTTTTTGCAAAACAGCTACGGAGTTGATGAGCCATAAATAAGTAATGAATAAATCTATACTATCGTATATTATGCTCACGTCGGTAGAATGACATACACGGATGTATACTTTCATGTGAATGTATACAAACCCGTATGTATATCAGTAGAACGGACGGAAGGTTTAGTTTTTTGCAAAACAGCTACGGAGTTGATGAGCCATAAATAAGTAATGAATAAATCTATACTATCGTATATTATGCTAACGTCGGTAGAAAGACATACACGGGTGTATACTTTCATGTGAATGTATAAAACCCGTATATATATCAGTAGAACGGACGGAAGGTTTAATTTTTTGCAAAATAGCTACGGAGTTGATGAGCCATAAATAAGTAATGAATAAATCTATCCTTTTATATGTCATGCAAACATCGGTAGAAAGACATACGGACGTATATTTCATATGGATGTATGTAAACTCGTATATCGGTAAAATGGACGGAAGGTTTGGTTTTTGCAAAATAGCTACGGAGCCATAAAAATTATACATTCAAATTCATTCATTCACCGAACGAGATTCCTTTAACAAATTGTCAACTGATTTTGCTTATAGTATTTTTTTACGTATCAATGCTATATAATACATTTATTAATCCACGATATGAAATTTATCGTTCTGACAATCACAATGAATGTGTCAGATTTAATTTCAAGAAGTAATAATATCATAAACGCAAGATCGTATTGTAAAAAGATGAGAGTAATTTTTAGATTTATTTTTATTGTTGATTTTTTTTTATATTTGTCGTAGGTTTAGTCATTTTTAATGAATTAATCGTGTGGTATAAATGTTTTTATATTGTTAATTGTCGAAATTCATTCATATAAATCGATTATGGTAATCGATAACTGTTATTATTTATGACCTTATTTTTAAGATTTCTCATCTTCCGGATAGAATTTAGGGCTGATATTTTCGATTTGGTTATAGAAAAATATAACGCTCTTTTTAAGCCATATCAGAACACATAACATTTCTTTGTCCCAAAATACCCTGTCTCCTTTATTGAGCTCTTTTTCTGACAAGTTGAGTCGTTATGGAAATATATTTTTGTGAATCTCTGACGATTTACAAAAATATAGTCTGTTCCTAGGTCTTATCAGTCTAGTTATGCTCATGATGGTACTTGGGCAAATCCATATTTTTTTTATATTGCCTGAAGCAGGGAAAGAGGCAGGCGGCCTGTCTTATAGAAAGTGGTTAATCGCGTCGAAGGTGCAAGGCAGCTTTTAGTCATGTGAGACTTCAATCAGACACGTTGTCCTAGATAACCTAAGTTGCACTACTAAGTAAAATACTTATTCACTTGTAGCGATGAGCAGTACACGTGTGAGCTAGTACATTTGTTCCGTACAAAATACATTTGTACTGTTACGGCTTAAAAATTGAAATGTACCACTTTAAATTTTTTGTCGCGCTACTACTCAAAAGTAAGAGGAAGGACGGAACGAGGTTTATGCTACAACAGTACAATAACGCCTCTACGGATATTGACATGGCAAAGAGGGACAGCTTGACAATGTCATAATACGACTGTTAGTAAAATGAGGTGACCGAGGCCGAACACATCCGACTCTTAATGAATATTTCCGAACTAGTTTTGAACGGGACAAATGAGGGAATGACGCTCACCGCCTCACCGGCCTCATCGCTTCAAATGTACTGCCCCGGTACAAACCGTACAAATGTCCACGCCTCATTTGAAGTGGTACATTGTACTGGTTCAGTACAAAATGTCATGTTACTCTTACAAACTTATTTTAAAAACGTGTACTGCTCAATACTATTCACTTGTACTGGTTTATGGAACTTAATAACCAATTAAATACAAATAAGTTATTATGAAATGTGTGGTAAACAATAGCATGTATAATTATTGGTCAGCGCCACCTAGTTCTACATGTATAAACTAGTGCCACCTGCGACACACGTTGAGTCTCGATAAAAAGCCTTGATGAGCCCCGAAAGCCACAAATCTAACAGTAAGTAGAACTATTTCTATCATGATAGTAATAATAAATTTATTTTTGTAAATGAATAGTGTTTCATTTTTTATAAAAAATTGATATATATATAAAATGATACTTTTTGCAAATAAACAAACAGTTATATAATAATAAAAATCGGGAGACGAACACACACATTGTATATCTCCAAGCTAAGTAAATTATGCTTGTGTTGTGGGTAATATACAACAGATCACTCTGGGGTCCCAGACACCCAGACCATGGTAAACAACAAAAACTTAATTTACGAAATTTATCATATCAAGAATCGAACCCGGAACCTCTGCGTTATAGTGAGGTCAGCCGGTAAAAGCTTAGCCCGCTCAACCACAGAACTCGTAATATTTTAAAGGTATGATAATAACATGCTGTTTTAACGCCCGCTCTTTTACATGAAAATGTTTCAGAATTTATTTTGTAAATGTAACAACTACGCCATTTACGAAGCGGACTATATCTCAAGCAAAGCCTATGCTTGAGATATAGTCCGCTTATATGACTATTTTATTAAAAATCACAGTTCCAGTTAAGTCACTACGGTGTCATGTAATAAAAGTGTCACATAAATATTCTGTTTTTTATTACCCAAGTTAATTTGATCATCACTTCCGAGTATGACACTATAAAACCCATTTTGGTACTATTCTCTAACATATAACAATATAAGAAATAATTAGGGTTCACTCGCGGTTTCACTTGTGTGAGCCATAAATTCCTGATAATATATTTTATTTTGGCATAAAAGCCTATAATTGCTTATAACATGAATATGACATAATTTAACAATAATCAACATCCTGACCTACGAGGTTGAGACATGGACACTGACGGCAGGATCGATCCAGAAGTTCTAAGTCGCTCAACGGGATATGGAGCGACCTATTTTAGGTTTTTGTCTCATGGATAGAATTAGAAATAAGGATATTCGTAAGAGAACCAATATAACCGACATTGCTCGCAAAAAAATTAGTAAGGTGGAATGGCAGTATGTGTACCAGTCATGTCTGCCGCAAAGCCGGTGGCCGATGGAGCAGACGAGTCCTGGAATGGAGACCGTGTCTCGGTAAACGTAGTGTCGGACGCCCTCCAGCACGATGGAATGACGGCATGCGTAAGGTTGCCGGTATGGCGCTGGATGAGGAAGTCGGCGGACAAGGATGAGTGGCGCAGACTCGAGGAGGCCTACGTCCAGCAGTGGACTGCGATTGGCTGACGACGACGACACAAACGCACTTTGAATAATACTTGTAAAATGAACCAAATAAAAGGCGGCAAAATATATAAAAAGGATCTAGCATAAAATAAACCGACTGTAAGAGTAATTATAATAAAAAATGTGTGTGTGTCTAGTTCACACGCAGTACAAGTGAAACTTCAGAAATTATACTCACAGATAATTCTTCTCTAATTTTTATGAATATAAATATAATTCCTTTAACCTACATCTGTCAAATAAACTTGTAAGTATCACTTTCAATTTTCACTGTTTTAGTGTAAAAAATATTATTATGAGTTTTATTTCGGCCCAAATTGAACCTATATTTAATCATCGGTATTATTCTCTCTCTAATCTGTGTTGCACAATATAAAACTCGTATCTCAATCTCTCGCAGGCCTAGTCCTATAGATTTATATATTTATCTCTTTTTAGTGTCGCTTTTTCGTTTCTTCGAGTTTCAAATCACAACGATTCCAAAGAAATTTCACTTCAAAAACGAAAAATAAATATTTTCTACAAAATATTGAAGTCGGTGGGAAGTATAATAATGTTCATGTTGTAGTTATGTATATAGTAATTGTTATATACCAGCCCATACACATCCCACTGCTGAGCTCGGACTTCCCTTTTATTAGAAGAAGGGCAACCCAAGCTTGACCAAAACGGGTAGTTAATTAAAAATATTCCACGACGTGTGTTCATAACAAAGACGCTTTTGGAAGTCGCTTTATGTCCAATTGATAGATGACGTTGAAGTGAATAAGCATTGCTTAATAAGCAAAGAGCACAATATAAATTTTACGAGCAGAATTAATCCGGTGACTCGCGTCCGTTTGTAATTGTGTCAGACACCCGCTTCTCATAATAATTGTTTCGTCATCGTATTTTGAACATTAATTTTCTTAAATGATCAGATATTTGTATTTATAATAAAATTGAAAACCGATTTTCTACTGTGCATTTGGACAAGTATATTTTAGAGTATGCCAGTGCGATTTGTAAAATTGTTTTTATACTCATAGCCTGTATACTGAGACGGCTGTAAGGCTTTGACAGGTCATAATTTTCGAACTGTGCTAATCCGGGTTACTGATGCATAAAACTTATGAACTATACGAGGTAGAGACATGCTGGAATCACTATCTCTATTAGGTACAGCTCCAAAGCCGACTCCATCGCTGTGATGCCAAGCTCTAACAGAATATCAGCATAGTATTGAACTAATTGTATTTCGTACAATGAATGAGAGTTCCAATGGCGCACTTCCCATTTCTCTGTCTCATCTTCCTTATCCCACCCACTATTCTTCTTGTCTGATCCCTTATTCCCTCCCTCTTATACCATACCTTCTTTTTTGCGGTATTCTATTCTTCGCCTTTAATGCCAGGGCCACGAGAAAATGGCGTATCGTCTCCGCTGGTCCTGGCAGATAGTGGCTCATGAACCTCATCTACTGCCGGGGAACTACTTCTGTCCCCCGGCGACATCATGCTCTCATTTCGCGGGCGGTCTGTACGGCATACTGCCGATGGGGAGCTCTTTCCCGTGTCGCCTGCTCATAGTGGCCAAAGGTCCAAGGTGGCCCTCCGGCGTTGAGGCGTCCTACTTAAACCATACCTTTTATCTCAAACTAAAGACAGCAATATGTTGGCTTCACCCCTGATGTTGCAAATGTCCACAGGCGACGGTAACCACTTTCCATTATGTGAGACGCCTACCAGCGTCGCATTTAAAAAAAAAACACCTTGCATGTGCAATGTGGGTGAGGGGGGATGAATACACGTAAATAAATTGCCCTAGTACGCGTCGAACTATGCAGATAAAAACTGCATAGACGATGTTTATCAACTATCTTTATAATTTCTCCACGAAATCTTAAAAATGATATATAATTTAAATAAAATTTAATATAATCTCACATGTACCCATAATTTAACTAAAATAATAAAAAATATTATGTAAGCAGTCGCCTTTATATTGTATAGTACATGCTCTTCACATATAATAAAATGACATAAAAATATGCTGTAATTTACAAACAGCACCTTGTTAGATATGAATATTTTCACGCCAGATACATACAATCACACTATGTTTGGTGCGCTCCTCGCTGTCACTTAAATTGACAGTGTGAAATTCGAGCCCGCGTCTGTATATCAGTAACAACGCAACAATATAGTCTATCAAATTCAAAACTGACACTTTTCGCTTATTATACGCTTGCCTATCTGACATCGATGGGCAAAAATGTATTATTATACCCTATATGCACAGTCGAATAACTGAAACAATTTTAAACCATGTATAGTAAAAACTTTTTTTTTTTAATTCGTGTTAATATTTAAACAAATTGAAGAAGATTATGGTGGATGGGTGTGTAATGAGGAGGAATGAAAGTCATGTGACAAAAAGAATGTTAAACTACAAGATGGACGAGTACAAATGTAAAGGTAGACCAAAAAAGATATGGATGAATTGTGTCAAGGATGATATAACGATTTGTGGTGTGACAGAAGATGTGTGTAATAGAAGAATGTGGAAGGAATTGTGCTGACCCCAAATAATTGGGATGGGTATTGCGTAATAAAATATAGATACTAGTAATAGTAGACATGAGATTTTGTCGGAAATTTGAAGACTAATGTTCTTCTCTGCAAATTTATTTAAAAAAAAAAGATATATTATGATTGTATAAAAAGTGATGACTGTTGTACGATTTTGTTTAATTTCATTTGACTTCGGAACACTAAAACGAGTTTCATCAATAATTGAACCAACTTTTGTCGAAAATATTTTTTATATAACTATACCAATTATACCCCACTCCACTTACATTCTTGCAATTTCACTAAACAATTGTATTGTGTATTGAAATTTATGGCTAAATTTAATTTATATGGATTCAATTTTATTGCAAAGCGGTAAACCGGCAGACGGTCCAATTAATTAATTGTAAATAGCTACCGTCACCTGTAGACACGATTTAGTAGCTTTTTTAAAGAAAATTTTTACTTTGCACAGCTATTTGTATAGCTATATATCTTATTTTCCTTACAAGATGAATTTTTGAATAAAATTACAATTAAATTATATATACAGACAGATGATTAATATACAACATTGTCTGTAATGTCTAACTTTAGATGTGGCTTAAGTTGTCTAAGACAAATAAACATCATTAAATTGTGTAATTCATTGAAAAAATCCTGTTTATAATTGGCGAAAATAATCTTCTAAGGAAAAACAGTGTATAGATAGATTCAAACAGCTATGGTCATGTACCTATATCTGATGAACTTCTAATTTCTAGACAAGTATTTTCCCTTACTTCTATTTATTAACAGGAACAGCTTAAGAATTTTTATTGCTAGATTATAGCCGATATTCTGACGGCTGATCGTTGTTGGTCAGCGTCCTCTATGAATATTTGCAACAGCAGAAGTGCTACCAACGTGCTACTGGCTTCGAGTATATTTAATTACTAATTCTTATTTTAAAGCGACTTAAACTGAGATATTTTCATTTATCGAAGAACATACTCAAGTGTAAGAAGATACATTGTATCCGTGCAGGAACGGAAAATATTATAATTTCCTGCAGTTAGACGGCTTGTCGTAACAGGGGATAAAACAACCCATAGCTAGGTAGGTCTACAGTATGCCGCCATAACAACCATAAGTTGTGTTCGGGCGTTAATGAGCAGGTTCCAGTCTCCCTTTAGAGAAAGGCAGCACATGTAGCGCGTTTGGTGTTGCAAAATTCCATAGGCGAAGGTAACCGCTTTCTACCAGGTGGGCCGTCTGCTTGTCTGCTGAGCTCATGTAATAGAAAAAAATAAAATAGATAAAAAATGTTACGTGCTATAAACTATTTTTCTGTATAAGCCAATTCAAACAGAATCGAGCCAAAAAATGTATATTTCATAAATCAATAAAGGATTATTGTATAAATTGATATTTACACGCCGAAAATCCAATAAATTGGAGCTTTGGCATCGTGTCACTGCTTTATATAACGATTATCTCTGTAAATCCATTTTCGAATAAATTATTGGTTAACATTGTCGGGAAGCGATAGTGATGTGGTTAACGTCAAAATTCAACTGAATTATTTATCAAGGTAAAGTTTACTATATTGAGAAGATTTTGTAGCGAAACTTCTTTAGAATCGTTGTGCTTTGAAACTCGATGAAACGAAAATACGACACTAAAAAGAGATAAATACATAAATCTATAGGACTAGGCCTGCGAGAAAATGAGATACGAATTTTACATTGTGTAGCACAGATTAGAGAGTCAATAAGACCGATGATTAAACATAGGACCAATTTGGACCGTAATAAAACTGATAATAATATTTTTTTGACTAAAACCGTGAAAAATTTAAAGTGATATTTAAGAAGTATATTTTGAATTATAATATGTTGACGAATGTAGGCTAAAGGAATTATATTTTTATATTAATAAAAGTTAGAGAAGAATTATTATCTGTGAATATAATCTCTGAAGTTTCACTTCTACTGCATGTGAACTGCACACATCACAATTTGTCTGTTTTTTATGAGGAACCTTTAACGCATAACTGATCTGATGAGGTTTTGTCAGGGACATGAAGGATAATGTTTTTATGTGTATTTTTATGTAAAAGTTGGTTTTGCTCTCGGCTTTGCTCACTTTATGGTACTCCCTCATCGCGAGCATTCGCTTGTAATGTAACGTTACAGATCCGAGCATTACATCAGTGAAGCAGGAGAATCAAGCATTACAGTGCGCAACCTGTAATGATACAATTTGTAATATTTTGATACAACTTGTAATGCAACGACCGCTTTGTCTGACAATGTGGAATCAACTAAATGCTCAAAATCTAATGATAAATGTTTCGTTTCAGGCGAATGCTCCTCAGTCAGGGAGGCAGTATTATAATATAATGGTTAAAATTGAATCATAAATGTTATAAAACAGGCGAATGCTCGCGTTTAGGGAGCACCTTAATGTAAATTTTGTAGTCAGAGTGAAGAACCGGCCGTTGGGAATTGTACATATCTTGATAATCACAAACTTCATTTCTAGTTCAAAATACCCGTGACGCCATCTAGCGAAGGTGGAAACAACCATGAGAGAAATTGCGACGCTGGCGCTAATAAAAGGCGATCAGAGCGCCATCTTTTCGACTATGTTCATCTATCATAAGGGATAAGTACTTTTTTGAATGAAAGCTTACCATGTGTTCTTTTCTATATTTCTGTTTTTTTTTTGTTTTAGGTGGCACTGACTTTAAAAGTTGTAGAAAATATTTATTTTATACTTTTTAGTTGCTAATGAAGTCGGTTTTTTATATAAAATGTTTATTTTTCACTTTTAAGTTACGTATATTGGGATCCAATAACAATGAAATCCATACGAAACTATTCCGAAGCTATACTGAAACCAACGCAAAAAGAATGATCAAAATCGGTTCACAAACAAAAGGCTGAAAAAACGCAAAAAATTAACATTTTTGTCCGATTTTAATTAATTTTCTGCTATATTTTCGCAATCCAAAGACCAATCTCAATAAAATTTATAAAGGACTATAACTTGAATTGACGATTCATTGGTTCAGAAAAAAGTTATCACCGAACATATAATTGATAAAAAAATATTTACACGACTAATTTCCTCCTTTTTTTACAGTCGGTTAAAAATCAATTTAATTTCAACTTCGTAAAAATTAACATATACGCACTCACTTTTATGTTAACATAATATGTATAATTTAAAATTTCATAAAGCTTACAATGCTTGGTATCATGAATCTCCCGAGCTAGGTATTTCCCATCTGGCATCGCTATTTACAACAGAAAATCGAGTACGACAGACCTTGTCAGACAGGCGCTGTGGTCGCAGCAAAAGCCATAAAGTTACGCTTCCTTAGCACGAGCCGGTTCAACCAAAACCACTTGACCTGTAGTTGGCAACGGCATTTAGTTCATCGACTATTGTAACAGGAGCCGATGAAAGGTAGACAAGGCCAAATTATATTGGTTGTTGCCATGTACGAAGCAGTAACAGGCGTGCGAAATAAACTATGATAGTGCCGAGCCATGCGCTCCTTGGTGTTAATTTCCTTTGAGCACAAAAGACGTTTTATGTGAAGTGCCAATTAATTTCATCGATTATAGGTTAACTTCTTCTTAGCTCTTTACGACCACTTTGCGTCGAATCTCTTCGCAGTTTAATGCTAGACCTCACAATAAATTTTAAAAGCTTTAATTTAACTATCAAATCTGATAAATTACACTTTAAGTAGGAACCTCTTTAATACGCTTTTATTAGTGGGATATATATGTACGTTATATGTATGCATCAATCATAAAATGTAAATCAGATATTAGAAAATTCATATCGGTCTTTCATTTAGGATGCATCAACCAAAGTGACGCATATAAACATAAACTTGAATCATTCAATATCTGAAAACAGTGGCGTCCTTTCAGTTCTGTCTGTGCATTTGAATCAAAATAATTTAATGTGGCTGATTCGGCTAATATCATCATAGCGGGACATTTCAATGATGATAGACCTTTAATTATTGTCAACATCGTCATATTATCTTCCATTATTTTTTAAAAGCTGTGTTATGTTCTCGGGAATCCCGCGGGAATTTTAAGACAAGCGTGGATGAAATCGTGGCATATCCTAGTACTATGAAAAATCTGTTAATGGACCGACTTTGACAATGCATTTAAAAACATGAAAAAAGTCAGGACACCAGCAAATTCCGAAAATACAATTGTTAGAATTTTTGTCTGTTTGTCTGTTATAGCATCACGTGAAAACTACTGAACGTATATTAATAAAACTCGACATAGTGCTGGCTTAATAATAATTGTCATAAACAACATTTCATTAATTGTATTACTTCAAATCAGGTTGGCTTCGACTGACCTCTATGTTATGCTGGGCAGTTGTCTAGACTATATGGACTTAGTTTCTTTGTTATTATATTTAATTGATGAAAACTCGTGGTAGCGTAATAGCTAGTGCACGCGTCCCAAACTCAGAGGACGCGGGTTCGATCCTGGCCAGAACGCATGCACCACTCAGTTTTTTGATCTAATGTGCATATTGTTACAATTACTACGTGCTAACAACGGTGACGGAAAACATCGTGATGCAACCAGCACATCGAGATAACCAATGTTCTGTTCCCTCTATAATGGGAGGCCCGCGCCCAGCATTGGGACATTTATGGGCTGGTACTATAATTATTATATATATATGTAATTACTAGGATATGCCCGCGACTTCGTCCACGCTCGACTTGAAGTTTGCGCGGAATTCCCAAGACACAAAGTAGTGCATTACTTTGTTTCTCGTTATTATTTAAAAAGAATGTAAGCTATCGTTTTACTGGAAACTGTGTCGGAATAAGCTAATTTCTATGCATCCAAAAAACTTCAAACCAGTATTATTTACATGGGATTCCCGGGATAAGTAATATCACATATTTTATTACATTAAATTTGCGATCAATCAGTAAATAAATCACATTGGAATTCGAAAGCTTTTTTAATTTAACCATTTTAAATCATTCCCAGAAAAATTCCCGGGATAAAAAGTAGAGCAGAGTCTAAGTCTAAGAATTAGCTGTCGATGAACGAAAACCGCATCGAAATCGGCCCAGCAGTTTTAAATGAATCCCGAACAAACAGACAAATCGACAAACAGACAAGAAATCTCATAAAAAAGTGCATCGTGTTCTCCATCGTTTATATAGTCTATTCCAGCCGTTTTTTTATAGCTTTAAAGTACCGACACGGCATGTTTAGAATTTTATAATATTATAGATATTTATACTAATATATCAAGCTGAAGAGTTTGTTTGTTTGCTTGAACGCGCTAATCTCAGGAACTACTGGTCTGATTTGAAAATTCTTTCAGTGTTAGATAGCCCATTTATCGAGGAAGTCTATAGGCTATATATCATCCCGCTAAGACCAATAGGAGCGGAGCACCAATGAAGAATGTTTCAAAATCGTGGGGTTTTTTTCCTTTTGAGAGCTTCCTCCGCGTGCGCTGCGTAAACGGTTAGTCTCGCAAAAATCATATGTGACAAAATTGTTCCCCTTTTAAAAGGTCTAAAAAAAGTCCGCGAGAGCATATGTCTATCTTTTAAGGTTGGCTCACTATAATCTTTTTATGCTAAGTTCTAAAATAACGCATCATTTGCGAAAGTGTTTTTATAAACATGATATTAATCCTTATCCAAATAAATACGTCATTCATCACACGTATTTAATTTAAATCAAAATTGCCATTTACATCATTCGATTTCAATGAATATCTTAGGAGATATCGCAGTTTTAAAATAATATCGCAGCAAAATAATGATTAAGGGCGGTGGGGCACCTTCTTCGTAAACAAAGTCAGGGGTTAAAGTTAGCGTTAGCCCAAAGTAACTATTCCACGCGGACGAAGTCGCGGGCAGAAGCTAGTATTTATATAAAAAACCAAATTAAGTTTTTATGTAAGTCAAAGAAAGTTACTGCCTAGGGTTTGACACGCGGCGTAGCCAAGGAGCAAGCTCTAGTCTTACAATAAAGCGAAATTTGTGGAAGTTCAGCTCAAAGATTAATCTCTGATAGGTAATTAAAAGCAAAGTTTAATATTAGTTATTACCACTGTTTAGTAACATCGAGCCATTCTTGCCAGTAAATTAACCAAGGAAGTTTTCGTAAATTTGATAGATATTATATTATTTATATCAATATTTACTTTATTGCTACATCAATGAATTTAATTTCATCATCGACATGGTAACGTTAAATCCTGATTATATTTGGATCACTCCTTCGGAGCTCGGGGTCCCTGCTCTACTTTTTCATCTACACTTCGCACGGTCTTCAACATTTCTAATTTTGAGACCATTAGCATGCATGTACCTCTTTTACCGGGACCGATACCCGTTTCGATAAAACTGAAACAGGGTGGACGACTCTTTTGCAGTTTGCAGGGTCGGATCTAGGAGGGCGGAGGGCAATCCGGGGCCCACGCTCCTAGGGGCCAATTCAGAGGGCGGCAAATTCAAATTTCGCAGATAAACACACAACTCATCATGAACGCAACTTTGACCTGAGACGTCCAGTAGTTTAAGCACATAAATTACTTTTCGCGGGGCACGTAGGCATAGGTTCAAAACCACAGAGTAACGCTAGCTCGGTCATTGTGGCGTTCTTTCCGGAGAAGTCTATATCCATCATTGGGCGCTTGATGGCTGAAGTGATGATGATGATTAAGTAAAAAATTCAAGATCCGAGGCTGGCAGTTTGTTCATTAAGGCACTGATATTAAGGCTACCGCGAATGTGGCCGTTGCTCAGACAGTTTTTTAACAATTTACGCCTAGGAAGTGCATTTTAAGAAATTTTACACGATAACACAATAAAGTCATGAACTTCAAAGATATACCATATAAGAACTATTTATATTATTAAGCTTATTGGAAGCGATGTCATATTTTGATACAATTTTCACATGTTTGGCAAGCATAATACATCAGCGAATGCCTAGTAAGACAATAAATGCACAAACATTCATTTAAAAACAATATGTTTTTTTATAAATTGCATAGCTGATATTCACAGCAACATATTCATTTCTATGAGACGTGTTATTTATCTTAATTGAATACTACTACTATATAAGTCGGTTTTTATCTCTAGTTTTTAAATATAATTTAACTGGTACAGTTTAAGCAACAAGCATCAACCAAAGTAAACGATTTTTAGACTTTTTATCAACTACTCAATTACTTTGATTTACATTTAATTGAAGTTAAAATATATATTATCTAGCTGTGGGAATAAGGTTATAGGTATAATCAATTGGCATCTATCACATACTTTGTATGGGTGTTTTAGAGTTTCGTTTTCAAACGGCATAAATGGACTCCTTAAAATCGTATCTCGCCCACCTGTTCTTATCTTACAGCCATTTTAAATGAAGACTTCGGTACTACATAAATAAAACGAAAGAATATATTATTGATGATAGAAAGTAACGCACGTTACACATATGTGAAAAATTCAATCAACGTAAATGTTCAGTACATTACGTAGATTTTGAAATAAAGTAAAGAAGATTCAATAATAATATTTTATATGAGCATTTCGATTTTCAACAACATTCAAAGTATTTGTCAGAATATGAAGCAAGGTCACCAGCATATCAATTTTGATCAGTTTCCATCGCCTCTCTAACAGCTTTAAAAAACCAGGAACGGAGGAAGAATACTGATTCTTGCGCTCGGGAAGCCTGTCGTGAGAGACGACAAAACAACCCACAGCCAGGTGGATTTGCCCGACTGGATGGCTACCACACCTGGTCTAAAGTATATCGCCATAACAACCTTGAGTTGTGTTCCGGCATTATTGGCCAGGTTCCAGTCTCCCTTTAGAGAGCAGCAGCACATAACACAACCTTTGGTATTACAAATGTCCATAGGCGATAGTAACCGCTTTCCATCAGGTGGGCCGTCTGCCTGTGTGCTGAACTCAGGCAAAAAAATATATGTATAATACCAGCATAGTGAAATTTTAGAGTGCCATAGCCAAATGATAACAATAAATTAATAGGCGTACATCTTTTCTACGGGACACTTCATCGTACGCCGTCAACATACACTTGGTCGATTTATTCATTTGAACGTTTTCCGAATATGTCTGTGTGTGTATGTGATAGAGTTATTAGCAGCTTGCAATTGGTTGTGATTAGAACCGTTTTAATTGCAACAATTTCATCGCATTACATCGTACGTGGCAAGACTTATAAGGTTTCTTTAAGTTCTATGTTCCATTCTATCATAATAATAGCAGCTCTTTATAAGTCATCAATAATAGTTATTTGAGATTGTTTTTCGATTATAAATATTCCTTTCTAATTTCACTCAACTTCACGTCACGTATGGCACGTCAAAATATCATATTTCTTAAAGATTTTACACAAATACACAGTTCTTGCGAAATATGACCAATATTATAGATATTTTTTTCACTACTACCGCAATTAGGAACTAGAAAAATAAGTCTAAATAAATTCCGGTACAGGAATACGTTAAGTGGTCACCCTGTTTTGTCAAATTGTGATACGCGGTTTTTAAAATATGCAGATATTTATTTTAAAAAAATGATGATAACAGCCCATAGACGCCCCATTGCCAATTTCAAGCCTCGATTTAAAGACGAATATAAAAGGTAGACTAACCGGTTTGACACATCAGTTATCATGTGTAGTTTTCATTACTTTTCCATCGCCGATAGGACGTGGTAATTGTAATAATACAAAATACCTGTATAGAAATAAATATTTTGCAATCAATGTGCATTTGGGATTTAATAAGTTAAGTAAACAATTCTTTGACGCGTAATCTAAAGTTATATATGTGAGTTTGTTTGTTCGTTTGTTTGTTACGTTTTCATGCCTAAATTACGCAAAAATCGTCACAAAATTTTGCAAACAACCATCAGCGGTATAAAATAAGACATAGTGGTACCTCACATCCCAAAAAAAGCACTTTCCCGAAGGATAGACGAATACAGTTAAAAAAATGAAGCTCCGACCGGGTTTTATTAGCGCCATTGTTACAATTCATTAACAAATAGTATCACTAATATGATAGCAACAAGAAAGACAGACACATTTTTAATGTGTTACTGTCATGGTTAGTTAGCTCCTCCTTCGTTAGATGCTGTTACGGGTATTTAAGGTAATGTTACTTTGAATGAAAGAGTTCGACATTTCTAAGAATTATAACATGTCGATTTCATAACATTCATCACCTTTGACGCGAGTGAAGCCGCAGGCCGAAGTTATTTATAGATAAGCAAGAATACTTACTACACATAAACGTTATATGTGTCCGCTGATTGGCTAAGAGTTTTCCGACTGCAGAAGAGAGCAGTGAGAATGATAGCGCATGTACAGCAAGACGTGTCAGCTAGACATTATTTTACGGATCTCTTCATTCTGACGTTGCCAGCAACTTTTATTTACCAGGTTGCGGTATACGTCAGAGTGAACATGGATACTTATGCTGAACGTGGCAGCACGCAATCTTACTGCACTCGGGGCAGGGGAAGGGTTTCGGCCATATCATGCTCGCTCTCTAAGATGGAGTATATGTAATGGGACCTTTAATCTACAATAGACTACCTCTCAATATAAAAGAATCCGAAAGTCACGGTTCTTTTAAGAAAAGATTAAATAGTTATCTTATCGAGCAGACGCCCTATTCAACAGAGGATTTTATTAATTAAAAATTATTTAATTATATAGTATATTTTTCTTTAATGAAAATTGTAAATGTAATCAATACGACGTGTACATACAATGTAATGTTATATGCCGTCAAAGATAAGCCGCACAGCCTATTGTAATCGCACTTTATTGTCCTTCCCGGATTAGGCAATCCTTTGTGTTTTGAATTCGTAGTTAAGAAAAACATGCTATTGTCTTTTTACTTGTTTTATAACCATCATTAGCGTCGGACTATAATCCCTATTGTATTCGACTTTGTGGACGTTCGCAGGTATGCAAATTAAATTTCTTAGAAACCTTGGGTGCGCCTCCAATTTCTTTGTACTGTGTAGTTAGTATAAGACGAGGCCCGAATGGAGGGCAGGGCAGTTAACCGACGTCTACGAAGCGAGTAAGACGTTTTCTAGTACTCTCGATTAGCGATATAAACGACGGACTTTGCGCGTTCGAATTGTATTGAATCGTTCAGTGTGAACTGGTTGCATCCAATTTTATTTGTATTTGTTTTATACGTGTTCGTACAGTTCTAATAAACCCTATAGTAGTTCCAACGGCATTTTTTTAATTCGAGTCCTGTAGCTCGTAACAGTAATATTATTGTACTAAATAAATACTTATGACTTTTACACTAGAATAAGCGAGTCAAGCCGCGGACATAAAGTCAGTGATGATTATTTTTGTATTCGTTGATCCTGATACTTAAGACCAATAGAAGAATGGGTGGGAGTTACAGTGGGCGACGTCACATTATTAAATCTCTTTGACAATAGAAATACTGAACGGTCACGGTGATTTGACGCCTGGAATGTAATCGATCCTTTTTTGTACCTTCATTGTTATGGTTCACTTACTCCTGTTATTTGATTCAACCTGCGGGAATAACTGATATTTTTGGATTTAAAGGGGATTTGGGACAGCGGAACAGTATTAGGTTTCGAATATTTGTTGCCAAAGGTTTTTGTTTACGGTATAATGATAAGGGTACGGTTATTTCTTTGTGTATTTATGTTCTGATTAGCGTCTAAGAATTTGCGGTTGGGGTACTTTGATATTGCAAAGGTCTTCTTTTTTATAGAAATATTTTTCAACTAATCTCCATTTAAAAAAAATGTTTCTTCGGATTAATTCCTGTATTCGAAACGAAATATTTATGCTTCCAAAAGATGTTCCATATTCTTACGGCCATCCCTTCAAATCACAATTCCCGTGATTTTACTACATTGCCTCTGTCTCTTTTCTCTCATCTCTTCCAATGATTTGAGTTCGACACAATCTGTATTTTCTTTCATAATCCTCTACTCTGAAATGCGTTCTGTCACACTACAAATCATCATATCATGCGTCATACAATCCATCCATCCTAGTCTACCTTTAAAAAATTTAACTAAAATAAATCTTCCTACTAGATTTCATCTACACAAAGAGAGCAGCACAAAACAGACAGATCAATAGACAGACAAACTGACAGATCGATTGAATAAGGGTTCATTTTTGGCCAAAACGGCTACAGACCCTAACAAAAAACATCTACACTTTTTGTCAGTGTGACATGAAAATGACAAAATCTGTGTCTATCTACGTAATTTAATATACCTACATATATCCGTGGTGTTAGACCACAAACTACCTTACCGTTTCGTAGACACAACGACAAGCTACTTCAGTAGCATGTGCAGTACTTACAATAAAAATAAATATATATGACGTCGCAATTTGCTACCACTCTGCTCTTACAAGACTAGAAGAAAGCATTTTATACGCAAACCTACTTTCTCAGTGAAAACATTTATGTTTGTTGGAAAAGAAAATGTGGAACTCATATTTATACTCAACTGCACTCTAGAAAGAAGTTTATTTATAGAATAAATATTTAAAAGAATAAACAATTACTAGATTATATTTGTAGTTTCCTTGCAAAATATGCCTTTTTTTAAAATAATGATGCATCTTAAAAATGGAACATTAAAATTATTATCTAATTTAACAAGATCAATGGATGACAATTTAAGTCTGATTTTAAATACTAAACATAATTATTTACACCACGAATGTATCCAATAACATGTTTCTTATTGTTTATATATAATAATAGGGAGATACTTTTATTACATCTTTATTTATTTACTACAGTTGCCCCACGTTTACGCTGTGTTTCTTACCCTAGGCAGTAGCTTTATTTTCCTTAGATAAAAACTTAATTCGGTTCTGTACATGTAATATAAAAACATATAACAATAACAAAGAAACTAAGTCCATATAATCTAGACAACCGCCCAGCAAAACACAGGTGAGTCGAAACCAATCTGATTTAATATAATGAATAACACTCCCGGGAAAATTCCCGCGGTATTCCCGAAATATAAAGCATGGCATCACTTTAAAAAGTACTTAAGATATCGTTTCAGTAAAATCGTATCGAAATCAGCTAATATTTGTGCAATCTAATTTGTTGTAAACCGGGACACAAAGTATCCTAGCATTTAAAAAGAATATAAGCTATTGTTTTAGTGAAAACTGATGCTTATTAATGGTAGTGGCGAGGGCCACTTTTTGGTCTGGTTGGAGATCTACTGGTTTTTGTAATAAAGTTCAATAATAAACTGAAGAAAAAACAGTTACCCACCATGTCGAGTTTTATTTTTAGAATTAGTATCAATTTACGCAGAAATGAATAGTGCGTAAGAAACTCTTAAAACGAATTAATTGTGTACTAACTATACTTTAAAACTATGTGTTAACGGTTTTAAACGCGACATTTTATTTGATTATTTTTTGCTTAAAACTCAAAGCTTGGAACCGGTTTAAAATTATATTGTTGTTATTGATTATAACCGGTTTTAGTCAATTGTCCCTTTCAGAGTGTAAAACTTATAAAGAGCGTTATATAAACCTGAATTAATCAGTTTATTCAGCGAGAAGAGGAAGTGTCATTCTATCTTTCTCAACATTTGTGTTTGTGTACGAATGAAAACTTTCTGTACAATATGGCTGCGCTTTAAAGGTGTGCGGCAAAAACCGATTTGAAACCATTCGAAACCGGTTTATTCAACAAAAAGTATTTAACAAACTTTTGTTAGCAAAAACAATTTCATTCAGGTTAAGGTTAGAACAGAACCGAAAAGAATAGTTGCTATGTATTTAGGCTGTAACTGGTTCGACTTTTTTTACCGGTTTCCGAGCCTCCTCAATTAAAACCGTTAAAACGGTTTTTCAATTATGTATACTAGTCGCGAAAACTTAAGAAAATACTGTGCAACTATACTTTGCTAAACCTTTTGTGGGACGCCGAACTTCAGAAAAATACATTGCACGATATCAAGACTTATTTCACTTTCAACATCTAAACACAATTTCAATCATCAATTTTACACTTCACTTTAACCTTTACACGTAGACTAATCACGGCCGAATAATCCTTTTCTAATATATACTAGCCGTTTTTGTCATTTTTGTACCAAAACCACTACCACCCACCTACTTCTGTCAACAGTCAGTGTCTCGAGTGGCGCCATCTTTAAACAGCCAATGTTAGCGGAACAACGTTTTTATAACTGTCTATTATTCACAACTGTCAAAGTTATACATCGTATACTTTTACTTACATAGTTTCATATAATCTAATAAACTATGCCATTATTACACGAGTAATTACTACAAGTATACTTTCATGACATCTCCTATAAATATATATTAGCTGCCACATATTTTAAGATGCCAACACTTTTCTGGTACCCTCCTTTAAAATATTTACAGGAAAATGTTTGGGAAGATTACGTACCCTCACTATTGCATAAACATTGTCCACAAATAGAAAGTATAATAAGAAACAAAACGTAAAGCCGTTTTTCTTATCAAACATGTTCCAGGATCAAGGCAAATACGACCCGTCCAGATATTTTAAATTCTTTAGTAGGCGGGCCGGAAGCCCTTGAGACGTAGCTGGGCCACAAAACCTTAAATTTGCTGAGTTTATTTCTGGTCTTATATTAAATATTTTGATATATCTTCTTACTAATGCATTTGGTTAAAGGTTAAAAAAAATAATAGAAATCAAAATTGACTGTAAATGAAAAGCAAAAAATAAATATTACCTACAAGTAAAGTAGTAGAAGTAAAACCTGTAGTAAGCTTTCTAGGTACACTGCCCAGCGACAATGGTCTGATGAGGCTGGACGGGATTTAGTATTTTAGCTATAGTATGTTTTTATTTTTTTACTATTGTATATAAGTATATATTTTTAAGTTCGTTTTATTTATAGGATAGTTTTATTTCAGTAGTTTCCATAACTAAACGATAATTAAACGAAAATTAAGTTTAATTACCATATGTAACAGATATGGTAATTAAACTTTATTTTCATCAGAAATTAGTAAAATATAAAAAAATATTTTTCTATTTACAATTTTTTTGTTGTTTTTAATATTAGGTTGGGGAAAAAGTCAAAAGGTGTTTTTATAAAGTTTATTTACATTTGACTAAAGTATGTAGGTGCCGTTTTGTTGGATAACTTTTTGCCATCTTGGAGGTAGCAACGTGATCTCATTGCTATAAAATTTTGGGGCTTCTGATCAAAAAACTACGACAACTGGTTTTGGCAGTCCTCTCGTGATGTTAACCTGACACTGCCTAAGGAATTCTACAGAGACCGAAACAGGTGAAAATCTGAAGGTGCAAGGTCAGGACTATACGGCGGATGCATTAACACCTCCCAGCCAAACTCTCGTAATTTTTGCTGAGTGGCTAAAGATGTGTGAGGTCTAGCGTTATCATGATGAAAAAACCACACCCCTTCTGTAGATTAATTCCAGCCGCTTTCTCTCAACTTTTTGCTTTAATCTCATCAGTTGTTCGCAGTAAAGTTCAGAATCGATGGTCCTGCCTGGCGGTAAGAGCTCATAATAAATAATTCCCTTCCAATCCCACCATACACACAGCATCACCTTGTTGCGAGTTAACCCGAGTCTCGCCACAGTCTGTGAAGCCTGACCGGCCTTTGACCACGATCTTTTTCACACGTTCTTGTCGTACGTGATCCACTTTTCATCACCAGTTATCAGCTTCTTCAAAAATGGTTCGGTTTCATTACGTCGTAATAAAGAATCACAAATGAGTACACGGTTCACTAGATTACTTTCAGTGAGCTCACGAGGCACCCAAATATCGAGCTTTTTTGTGTACCTAGCTTTTTTCAAATGCGCCAAAACCGTTTTGTGGTCAATTCCCAGTTCTCCAGCTATATCGTAACTACTAATATGCCGATATTGCTCCACTTTTTCAAAAATGGCATCAATTTTGTCCGTAACAGGGCGACCAGAGCGACGTGCATGTTTGATATCAAAATTTCCGGATTGAAAACGCTTAAACCAAATTTGCGCTACTCTCACAAATACTGCATTAGGTCCATAAACATCACAATTTTTTTGCAGCTTGTGTTGCATTTTTAACTTTTTCGTAGTAAAATTTTAAAATGTATCGAATTTCTTCATTAGATCCACTTATTTTAACAATAAGAAAAACAAATGAAAATCACACATTTTTCTATTTTGAATTTGGAATTGTCTTCTTTAAAATTAAAACTTTTTAATGATACCAAAACCAGCCAGATACAAATGGCATAGCCAAAGAGATCTTATTACAAGTTCATACATACTATATGCGAAAAGACTTTTTCCCCAACCTATTATTTTACTTGGCATCGACTTCAAAATATAGTAGAAAATGTTTATTTTATATTTTTTAGTTTGAAGTCGGTTTAATTTTTGTTATTTTTTTTCTACTTTTTAGTTACGCAAAGTCTTGAATATCCTTAGGAAAAATATATGAAACATGTGGTACTTGACTATGTGTCTATAATATTCCAGGGATGCTCTCGATATAGCTGGGGTACACTAATCAGATCCCGACTTGGTGACAATTGGACTAACCCAGGAGTATACTTTTTTGAACAAAAAAATTGTGAATCTGTCCAGAATTGACGGATAAATCGCATAACAAACATAAAAAAATCACAGCCGAATTGAAAATCTCCTTTTTCAAGTGTGTTGAAAATAGTAAAGCGATATCAATCATTAAATACTTTAATGCTAAGTTCGATCTAACTTAGCATGGCTGTCTGCCATTAAGGCACCCGCCTTGCTCATAGAAGCTGGTGATTTGGGGTGAGTATTATTATACATAGTTACACATTATCTTCTTTAAAATAAATCCCTTTTTAAAAAAAAAACATTTTATTCTCCAGTCCAAAGAAATGCCGCGATTAAAACCATTAAAACGTAGTTTTAACTCTATTACATTTATAAAGAAACTACATGCATGAGTTCGATTCGCACAATAATAATAATAAACGACGGCCGCTGTAGTTTAGCGGGCTAAGCCTTTGCCGGCTTACCTCACTGCAACGCAGAGGCCCCGGGTTCGATTCCTGATATAGTAAATTTCGGAAACGTATTTTCTCCGTTATTTACTATGGTCTAGGTGTCTGGGATCGGCCCCAGAGTGGTCCGTTGTATATTACCCATAACACAAGCATAACTTGCTTAATTTGGGGATATACAGTGTGTGTGTTTGTCTGCCGATTTATTATTATTATTTCGCATGTATATTTGTTTTTCTTTTTTAGATTTTTTTAATACATATAAAAAAATAGATACATATTAAAAATATATAAAAAGATGACGTCCGTCGGCAGTGGGGTCTAGGGTCCAAGCTACCGGTGGTTAAGGCTTCAGAGACAGGAAGTTCCTCACAATGCGTGTCGTGTTCAAGAGAACTGCCTTCTGCATCTGGCCCTTCACGCATTTACCGAGCGAGAGCCTCTCTAGGTGTCGGTCGTGGCTCTTCGCTGTTAGACCGTTAACATACACCACTATCGGTACGATGATCGTTGACTCCATATGCCACATGGCCATAATCTCGTGCGCGAGGTCAAGGTATTTCGTTAATTTGTCAGTTTCAGCTTTTACGAGATTACAGTCATGTGGGATACTTATATCAACAAGCATCGTTCGTCTCGCAGATCGATCTATTATCACAATGTCAGGCTTATTGGCAACAATAGTCCTGTCTGTGACAATAGATCGATCCCAGTAGAGCGTGCTATGACCATTTTCGAGAACTGGCTCAGGGGTATATTTATAATAAGGTACCTCAGTCGCTATCAGACCGTATCGAAGAGCAAGTTGCTGGTGGATGATCCTGGCTACAAGGTTGTGCCTGTGTAAGTACTCGGAGTTAGCAAGATGAGAACAACAAGAAGTAACTAACATGCCTGATGGATTCACCCGGGCGATGACACGCCCGGGATACGTCGAGCGTGCCGTCCTTCAGGATTTACTTCCTGTAGTTGTTCGTCTTGATAACCTCGTCCATAATTGCATAGACAAACCCTTCGGTTTCCCCAAAGAGGTCACCGAAACGTAGCCAGTTCATCGACACCAGCAAGTCTATGTCGGGCCCATATAACGCCTGGTAAAACCTCCTTGCTCTTCTATACGTCCATCCGCTCGGAGGTACTCAATACCGTAGGTCTGAGCCAGTTCTCTTTTGCAAGAGAGAGCGGGGTAAATCCCTTGTCTACTGACACCATATTTCGATGCATACTTTCGTTAGTTTTCAGGAAGTATTCTCGTAGATTATACACCTCATGGTTGTGTAAGTCTTTAGCATTTAGAAAACCCCGGCCACCACACTTCCGTGGGATGTACAATCTCATCACCGATGATCGTAGATGGTGCATCCGATATGTTGTCAGCATACAACGGACTCTACGATCCAGGGCGTCTAGCTCTATTTGAGTCCACCTTAGTATGCCAAAGCAGTAAGCTAAAGAGGGCATGACCGAACTGTTAAAAGCACGAATCTTGTTAGCACCTGAGAGAAGGCAATTTAATACCTTCTTCAAGCGGCTGAAGAATCGCTCTTTTACTAGCTGTTTCATATTCTCGTCAACAATACCCAATGACTGTGATATACCAAGGTATTTGTAGGTCTCATCTTCGGAAAGGGTTTTGAAGCACACACCCTCGGAGAGCTGTAATCCGTTAGAATTTACCACTCTCCCCCGCTGCACATACATAACCGCATACTTGTCCACACCAAATTCCATTCCTATAGAGTTGCTAAACGTTTCAGTTAGGTTTAGCAGCTCTAGTGGGTCATGTTTTTTCGATGCGAACAGTTTGAGGTCATCCATGTACAACAGGTGAGATATGGCTTCACTCCCTCTACGAAGATGAAAGCCTAGCTTTGAATCCTCCAGCAAAGAGCTTAAACGATTCAAGGCTAGGCAAAACCACAGTGGACTCAAGCTATCACCCTGGAAGATCCCTCGCTCTATCTTTATAAGTTCATCCGAAATAGGTAAGCTACCACCGCCGGGCATGCAGAGTCTAGTGACCCACTGCCCCATACACGCCCCAAGGAAGGCACGTAGAGTTACATCAATTTTATATAGCTCCAGTACCTTCATTAGCCATGTATGCGACACTGAGTCATATGCTTTTTTATAATCTATCCAGGCGGTGCAGAGGTTTTTCCTATGCCGGCGGACTTGTTGTTAATGGTCATATCTATTTTAGTCTATATTTATGTTTTAGTGGAAACTTGATTGATATGTGTATTAATTTTGTATTTTATATTTAAGAATATTAATTATTGTATGTTTCCCAAACAAATTAAATATATAAATACAAATAAATATCTATGAGGAGGAGTTCTTTAGTACCACGGGACCCAGGCCTATATCAATTTTGAGTATTAGCCAGAAGTTTGTTGTCAACTAAATGTTTTAATAATTTTGATCTCAAAATGCATGTAAGCAACTTGTAAATGGTGGGAAGATAAGTTATAGGTCTGTAGTTTTTGGGTTCCGTGGTACTACCAGATTTATATAAAAGGTAAGTGACCCCTGTGGTCATAAAGGTTGGGATGTTACATGTGTTTAAGGCTTCCTGGAATTGTGTAGCTAAACAGGGATGCGAGACTTTGAACCATTTGATCCAGAATTTATGCAAGCCGTCCAGCCCAGGGCTTTTCCAGTTGTGGGCTGAACTGATTGCATAACCTACATCAGATGGTTCAATAATTACAGACTGTCTGTTTCAGGAAGTCTATGCGTTCCGTGACCTTTTGTTTATAATCACTAGGGCTAATATTAGTGCTTGCGAATGCTTGGGTCACAAAACGCATAATTTTAGGTCGAGTGTTACCCGACGGAAAGCAGAGTAGCTTGGCTATTAAAGTTCTTATTATTATTTCACACATATATATATATATATATATATATATATATATATATATATATAAACACATTAAAAAATATAAAAAGATGACGTCCATCGGCAGCGGGGCGTAGGTTCCGAGCTACCGGTGGTTAAGGCTCCACAGACAGGAACTTCCTCACAATGCATGCCGTGCTCAGGAGAACCGCCTTCTGTATCTGGCCCTTCACCCATTTACCGAGCGAGAGCTTCTCTAGATGTCGGTTGAGGCTCTTCGCTACTATTATTATTATTATAAATGATAATAAAGATGAAAAATAAACTTAAACATTAAGACGTTTTAAAGGTTTTAAGCGCGGTAATTTATTTGATTATTTATAATTGTAATATAATGGTAATTGAAGAGCTATTAGTTTACAAAATATACAAGTTAGGATATTCTTGTATAAATAACAATCTACAGGACGTACCAAACTAATTTACCTACACGGGCATTGCCGCGTGGAAAACCCCATACTACTTACGTACATAATGTATCAAGCATGTTAATTTTTACTTTACAGTTACAATTTAAAGTGTGTTTAAGTTTTGAAGATAAACTTATCTTTAAGATAAAGTAAAAACAGTAGGAAAGCATCAAGCGTAGCATTTGACGCCACATGGCTTAAATTGCTTTTTGTGAGCTTTGATTAACATCATATACGTTTTCGGTTATCTAACGACAACGACCTAAAATGTTGTTTAGTCATTTTCCTTCCCTCTTTTTAATGCATAAGTTTTTAAGTTAAGTACTGATGAAGTAATTTTTTTAAATAATCAGTAGTTTGAATTAACTACTTCATACTCAAACTAAAATTTATTCACAACTTTGTTCTATATATTTTGAATTAAAATTTATGAAGCAACTAAAACATGAATAATAGGCACCAATCTCACACAACAGGTATTTATTATTTGTAAATTTTGTGTGAGAATATAAATAAAGTTTCTATTCTAAAATAAAATTAAAAATTAATGACAAGTGTACGGTAAAAAACGTGATTCTGTAAAATTTTATAGCCGAAAACATGGCGCTCCAGCCGCGTTTTATTGGCGCCACTATTACAATTTACTAAGAAATACATCGCCATAACAACGACAATGAAATGACAGCGACAATTTTAACGTGTTGCTCTATGGTTAGTTCCACCTACGCTTTGCTAGATGGGGTTACGGACATTTATCATAAGGTAGTTTGAAGTAAAAATTAAGTTCGACATTTCTAAAAATTATAACATTATGCCCACTTCATGACACATATTTTATATCCTTTTTCAACGCAAGCGAAGCCGCAGGCAAAAGCTACTTCAGTGGTAAATTAAAAATAAACTTACTAGAACACTAAATTTATGATTTAATTTGGTCTAAAAACTATGTTTTATTGTGTGTATTACTTACTGTTCTTCGTATTATTAATAATATTGTATATAGCTGTACTTCTTATGTTTTGGTAATATATTCCTTATTCTGTTATATACAAACATGCCTATCATCTATCATATTGATAAAATATTCACAGCTTTGAAACGTCTTAAACTAATGCTGTTATTAGTAGAAGCGGTAAGTAAATCCCCTGTAACACAAACCAAGGATATTATATGATGCACGTAACCGCACCTTCTAAATAGGCTTAGTGATTTAGCTAGCTCACAAATATAATAAATTATTATTATTATTATTAAACAATAAAGGCAGAAACTGTATTATTAAATACCGAAAACAAATGTAAAATATTTGACTTGGAAAATTACAACGTCATTATTACCTAGTTGTCGTACTGCAAATTAAATTTTATTACCGCACTAACCACACTATAATGGTCACCTGCACCGAACGTAGGCGAGAATTGTTCAAAATATGCGCGCAACTAGAAAATATTCACTAGATTTCTATTAGGGAAATAATCTTACACAAGATGTACTGATTTCACTATCTACGAAATATAGACTGTTATTTATTATCTATGTGTATATATATTTTTCAATGAATATATAGTCAATGCTAATTAAATTTAAATATTTTACGTTAATTTTTGTTACGAATATTTTAAGTACACACGGTATCCCGAAAATCCAGTACTAAATTATTAATAATTTCAATTACATCAAATATTACTTTAAGACAACACTAGAACAGGTGTTACCAAAAAATTAACATGAAAAAAATTAGATATTTGTAGTTTTTTTTAATAATTGGGTTGAAACGCACAGAACTCAAAGGACTCGACGATTTTCAATGACACTGAATTATTCAAGTTTAGCTTCGTATTGATCACTTTGCTTGATTCATCCCAATCGAAGAAGTGAACCGTTTAATATCGGCTTTTTTAAGATATAAAAATAGATGCATGTTTAATTAAATACTTTTTATATTGGGATTTGTAGTCAAATGACAAACAAGAAACAAAATAGTGAACATTCGTTGCCTGAATACAGTCTTTATATGTTTTTTTTAGATTTGCAAATCTATTAGACATTACCGGTCAAATGGCTAGTTTAGGTTTTTTTCGTATTTTTCCTATCTGGCTCTTTAATTTAAAAAGTCGTTCGCAAAATCAATGCTAAAACGGCATTGCAGTATAAAAAAGTCTTTCTATGCCTTATTCAACAAGCATATGATTAAGCTTATTATGTCTGCAAAAAAGGTCGTAAGACAACTTTAATTGCTAACTTACCCAATTCCCTCCCAGAAACAATATAACACCTACTTTATACGAAGCCCATTCAACTTAAATTATTACCCACATTCAGCCATTGTCCCAAACTTCATCAATATTTATTTCTCTATACAATATACTCTGTACATCGTGGTAGGTACATCATAAATATATGAACCAGTTTATGAATCAATAAATTTTAATTGCAAAATGCAGTCGTTTAATAACTTCCGTATATCTATTGATGATAAAGTCGTTAAAGATTGTGTCGAAATAGTAGTTAATAATCTACATATAATGAAACTGTTTCCGAACGGATTTTTTTGTGTCAAACTGACAGTGAACCCGCCTTTTTGCTTTTGGCCATTTTGTTTTACAATTGAAAATTCGTGTGCGTGTTGAAATTTCGTATATGTTTCAGTGTAAAGATCAAATAGCAAAATTTAAGTAAATTTTGTATTCATATGAAAATTTAGAATTTAATTTCATGTGTAGGAGACCTTAACTTTGAACAAAATAAACTTTAAAATCTTATGTTAGAAATAACTGAATATAATTAAAGGCTGCTTTGATAGAATTTGAATTACTACTACTAATGGAATTATCTGATTTCTTGGAGGCTTTATTTAATATTTATTCGTTATTTTTTACACTAAAAATTAGTTTTACTTGGAGCAAAGAAACTACCCGAAGCTGTAAGCATTAAGAAAATTTCGCATATGAGTAATTATGACACAATATCTATTTGTTTATAGGTACTACCCAGATAGAAAAAATGGAATGTAAATAGTATTGAAATTAATATTTAACATTAATTGTGTTGCAATGTCTGTATAGTCTAAAATTAAATTAATTTATAGTTTAAGCAATGCGGTGAATATTAGCTTCGATGAACAAAAGAACTAGTGTAAACAAGATTTTTTGAACTAAAAAAATATTGAGAAAATTTCGACGAAAATCGTGTATATTTGCATTGAAACAAATCCCTTAAGGTCGATAATTTAATTAAAATGTGTTTTTCCTAAATATACCGAAAGATATAATTTTATAAACCTTATCATGTAGCCACGTAAGCTTTATTACATACGCGATTACATAGTGCATTTAAAGAAATAGTTTCTAAATAATTATTCATGCTATTAAAAGTAATGATCAACTATAAATCATTGTCATATTATAAACATAATATTTATTCATGATTAATACCGTATCTGCTATAAATATAAGTTATATGATTTTTATACATCCTTGACATGTAAAAATTTGGTGTTGTGCCAAACGTTATTCAAACGTAGTAATTGCTTGTGTGTAAGTAAGCCTTTAACAATGGACTTGGAATAAGTAGAAACAATTTACGTAACTTAGAATTTAGAAGTTACTAGAAAATTTATTATACAAATATTTTGTATAAGTCCATATAGCATAAATACCTGCCCAGTAAAACAAAGAAGGGAGTCTAAGCCAACGTGAGTTGAAGTAATACAGTGAATGACTTGTCATTTATGACAGCGTAGGTATTTGTTAGTGAATTGAAAAACGCGATTGCAGCGTCATCTATTTTGCTAATCCGTCTTTTTTAAGGAAACAACATCATTTATCGGGTTAAAATGTATACCAAGTCTTAACTTGGGTTATAAGCCAGCACTATATCGGGTTTCATTAATTATATTCAGTAGTTTGTAAAAAAAGATGCAATCACAGCGCCATCTTTTTTCCACGGAAACGACGTCATTTATTGGGATAAAATGTACCATAAGTTACACTCCGGGATATAACCTAGCTCCGAGTTTTATTAAAATCCGTTCATTAGTTTTCACGTGATACTCTAACAGATAGGCACACAGACAAAAATTCTAAAATTTGTATTTTCGGAAACTGCTGCTCCGAATTAGCCGAAACTGATTTTTTTCACATTTTTAAACGCATTGTACAAACTCGATCCATTTACAGATCTATTATAGATTCCAGAAAAGCAATATATGAATTCGAATTTCAAATTTCGTAAACTAGCTAATGTCAGTCAAAGACCACAAATCACATTGTACACCGTGGCTAATTTCAGTGTACACGACGTGAGCCCCGGCGACGCGATTCAGCACACCCGCGCCAATCAAAGTTGTAATTAGCAACTAGTGAAACGGAAAATTAAACGTCCTTTCATTTGGCAATTTACAGGGGACCCTCGCTGTCGCTGCACAGCTGGACTGGTGTGTGAATACCAAATTAGGAGCTGACAGTTTTATTCCCTTTGATATGTGTTTAGTGTCATTGTGGGACTTTGGGGACAGTGGGAAACTTGTAATGAGATTATGAAATTTAATAACTTTACTTGATTCCTAGTATTTGTTTTATAGACGAAGTTTTATACTAAAGAAAGAGGAATCTTTGGTGTATGTAGTTTGTTCGTGTTGGGAAATATTTTAAATGAAGGATTGTGCTCTTAGTTCTACATTTTTTTATTGAAGTAGGTAATCAGTTTTATATCCGTACTCCATACATAGAACAATTTATCTATGTTATCACATAAGAAGGTTTTGTAACAGTTTTAATACTGTTATTATGCAATTGAACTTACATTTAATATATTTCAGTTGTCTTTAATTAAGGGCATGGAAGATTGCTATGACTGACTAAGAAGATTGCCAGTAAACAACATAACTTCGGTCAAAGGTCCTAAACCTGGTCATGATGCAACAGATCATCCTTTTTTGTTTTTTGACAATATTGTTACGAGCTACAGGACTCGAATTAAAATAAGTGCCGTTGGAATTACTATAGAGTTTATAAGAACTGTACAAACACGTATAAAACAAATACAAATAAAACTGGATGCAACCAGTTCACATTGCACGATTCAATACAATTCAACACGCCCAAAGACCGTCGTCTATATCGCTAATCGAGAGTACTACAAAACGTCTTACTCGTTTCGTAGTCGTCGCTTGACTGCCCCACCCCTCTATTCGGGCATTGTCTTATACTAACTATACAGTACAAAAAAATCGGCCATGCGCACTGAGTTTCCGAGAAATAGTAATTTGCACACCTGGTTATCTATTCCTGCGAACGGCCAACAAAGTCGAAAACAATAACAATAGGCTATTGTCGAATTGCAATTTTAAATACGGAGTAATAAAAAGAACTCCGAATGCGGGAAGGGCAATAAACAAGGTGCGCAGCATTTCTTTGTCGGTGTGTGCCAATAGGTATGCAGGTGGCCGAACTTGTAACAATATCTAAATTGTTATTAACACGTCATATTTCTATGTACGATTTCAAATGTATGGTGTAATTTAAAGTTCTTGTGGAAACTGAATGGTGGCGCTGTACCGTGTAATTCTATTTTCTATAAATATGTAAAATTACTTTAAAATCAACAAGGTGTAGGATATTGATACCTTACGAGTTGCAGAAGAAATACGTTGATTGGCGTCAGTTGAAGTCGCCAATGTAATATACTTGCCTTTCACCAGTAGTTTCTGATGAAAATATTTGTGATATACAAAGACGGACAGTTAAACAATCATGTGGTCTGAAATGTCGATTTCATAAAGATTTCGTTTTGGTCCAAATAACTACGGAATCCTATAAATTATCAATAAAATAAAGAACAAAAAACACCAGATGACACGAATGAAAGTACTTGATCGTCTTGATAAGGTTTCGTAAGCACTACTTTAATATTTATACCGGTCTCATAGAGATGTCCAAATAAGTCCAAGCCATTATCAAGATATCGATAAAATAACTAACATCGATTAGGAACGAAGCATATCTGTGGAAGATTATAATTAAAATTTCATACTGTTGAGAAATATCCTGTCTTGTTATTGTATTGGTTAAAGTAATAATACATTGTACGCGATGTTTTAATCTCAGTGTTGATTAGATCAGAGATTATTACATTACAGAGAGTATTGACTTATTTTTATAGAGGAAGACTTCGTTTCGCTTGCGTAAACTTCGGGTTATGTCTCACGGAAAATATCTCACTTTAGACAAAGTATCCCTAGTCTGTTCGCAGAATCTGCGAATGCGGCCGCTTTAGGAATTGAAAAGAATAATGTTTTTGAGGTCTAAAGCCTCCTCCTGTGTAGTAGTATATTTGTACTTAAAAGAGGGAGCCAGCGACATAACTTTGTATTACTTTATTGCAAGAAAGTAAATAAGCATTAACAATAAAAACCAAATTCATCTAAATTTGAAACTAAACCAAAATACGCAGCGAAATGAACGCAAATAATACCTCACTACAACCGCTATTCGTCTCCCGGAGCAACTGCTCTTTCGCAAAACTAAGTAAATAGATGTGGCAAATATCTCAAACCGTTTTCGAGAACACCACTATTTGCACCGCATTTCTGCGGTCTTGTTTATTCGAAGTTCATGTAAGATATTTCAGATATTGAGCGTTTCTCGAAATTGCATAATACCCTTAATATAAAATGATCTTGATGTACAGCTTTTCTCAAGCGATGTTTACCTCTGTACCCAGAAAGATATGGAGATTGAATAATTTAATGAACCATGCGACTAAAAGGCAGGCCTGTATTTTGGCAACGGGTAAGCGTTGCCATCCAACACGGTAACGCGGCCAGTGTTTTAGGAACGTTCCTAACCGACAGTGATTTGAGGCCTATTTATTACTTGTATTTTTTTTAAGCTGTAGGATGTACTAATTGTATATTTTAATATATTTTTATTATAATTACAATTACACAACTTATATTGGGTAGTTCATAATTTCTACTATGTATTCTGTAAAAAAATATATAAACTTTAATACGTTAAAAATGAATAATAACTCCAATATAAAACAAGCCTCTGAAAAGCTTCTCAGTTGTACCTATATACCTCACGGCCCGATCACGACCTTGAGCTGAATTGGAAACGCGACTTATCGGGTCACTATCGCATTTTTTTATAGATGATGAATTATTATATCTTCTAAACTTGACAAATGATTGGTCTTCCATACAAACTTTTATCCCCTATTTCAACCTGTTCTAGTTTTAATTATCTATCCCCCATTCATCTATCTGCAAACTACATAAATCACAAAAAATCCAAAAATGCCCAAAAATGTCAAAAATGCCCAAAAATTCCAAGTGCCAAAAATAACCAAAATTACCAAAATGGCTAAAATCACCAAAATGGCCAATATGATCAAAATAACTAAAATGGAAAATCACAAAAACCTATCCTACTTTTTGGAATAACCTTTACATGAATATATCCCAAAATTTATCCCATTATCCGGGATAAAAAGTATCCCTAATCTACCTTCGATGTTAAAATTACATATATACCAAATTTTAGCTAAATCGGTCCAGTAGTTTTTTTCAAAAAAGCATAAACAAAGAGACAAATATATTTTTATCCCGAAAACTATCCCATGTTCATCCTTGGCATCGAACATATATATATACTGAGTTTCAGCCTAATCGGTCTAGTAGTTTTCCGTGAAAATGGAATAAGTAGACAGACAGACAAAGTTACTTTCGCATTTATAATATTAATAGTGATTGCTATCGAAATTTGTGTTTCGAATATATACTGATTTTCATCATACTTTTTGCATTCGATTTAATAAAGGTTCGAAATAGTTCCATAAAGAAATTTCTCATAATTAGGTACCTGTTTGTTTTAGGGTTTCCATAAACCTAACAATATTTCAATATTTCATTTTCTGTTTAACTTTGAGAAATTCTCTGCTATATCTTCAAAACTCAGGCTTTTACACCAATGAAAATAAATTTCATTTTCTAATTATGACCAACAAGCTATTATACTAGACTTGACTAGGACTAGGAAGGCGTACAATGGAAATCCATAACGATAAATAGCACGACTGCATAAATTGAGTTATGAGATTCTTCGTATTTAGAAAACATCGACGATCGGAGTTGCGATTCAAACGAACATGCTGCATGGCAAAACCAGGTAATGGATGTGATCATTTTATTAAACAATTACCATCAAGCATTTTCCAATCATACAAACACAAAAATGCGTTGCGTGACGCGGCCGAAGTCGCGTCAAGCATTTGGTTTTCTGTGATCTAAAATATACGACCCGTGCCGTGGCAGCAGGTGCGAGAGTCGACTGATATACATTTATTCACTGACTAGCATGTGCTAGCAAAACATCGTTTGCGTTACCATGATAACGACGTGTTTATTAGTGAAATTTAACGGCCCTTATTTGAGGTTCATATATAATATTATAAAATTCTAAACATGCCGTGTCTGTACATTGAAGCTATTTAAAAAAACCCATCTGGAATAGCCTATATAAACGATGGACAAGACGATGCAACTTTTTTTTATTAATTATTATTTATTCCGACAAATTAACTATTCATCATTTACTTATTCCGACAAAATTCTCACTAAAACGATAGCTTACATTTTTTTCATTACAAGCTTGGATGAAGTCGCGGGCATATCCTAGTAAGTACATTATAATTATTAGCTTCAAGCTGCATTGCACAATGTTATCGGGCTAAACTACATCAGAAAACATTCTGTGGTACAGATCGCCTTTTTCTGAGTTCAACGACGTTTTCTAAATACTCTTCCGTTTCATATAGCTATTATTTACAGACTTCAAGAATAACTTAAGCGAGGTGCAATTTAGGGGTCACTTGGAGAGCAAAGCGAAAATCGCTTCAAAAAAGCTTGGGGTGCTCAACAGGGCTAAGCGGTACTTCACACCGAAACATAGGTTTTTATTATATAAAGCTCAAGTCCGTCCCCATGTAGAGTACTGCTCCCATCTTTGGGTTGGTGCACCCCAGTACCAGCTGCTCCCACTTGACTCCTTGCAGCGCCGAGCGGTCCGGATTGTCGACGATCCCGAAATTACAGACGGTTTAGAGTCTCTCAGCCATAGAAGAGACGTTGGCTCTCTAAACTTATTCTACCGGCTGTACAACGAGGAGTGCTCTGATGAGCTGTTTGATTTGGTGCCTACGCCGCCATTCTATCATCGCACCACTCGCCGGTGATTGGGAGTTCATCTACACTTCCTAGATACTTGGTAGTCCTCCGCGGTACGTGGCGGACGCTCCTTCATGCCATATGTATCCAAGTTATGGAATGAACTCCCTCTCGCGGTTTTCCCAGAGCGCTACAATATAGGGCTCTTCAGAAAGGGCGTGAACAGATACCTAAGTCCCAACGAGGCAGGCAACGCATCGGCTCCCTTAGTGTTGCAGATGTCCATGGGCGACGGTAGCCACTTATCACCAGGTGGTCCGTTTGCCAGTTTGCCTACTAGCAAACATAAAAAAAGCAAAAAAAAAAATTTCTACTACATCTTGAAGTCGGTGCCAAGCAAATCATAAAAATTACTACATATTGTTATTGTAACAATGTTAGAAAATGCTTATTAACTAACCATTCATTTTCCTTACTACTAGTTAAAATTTTGAATGAACTCCATACAAGTAATGTCCAATTTCTAACAACTATAAAGTAAGCGAATGAATCGTAGCATATAGAAACCGCTCAATAGTTGCCTTTTAATACTTTCTTTGTCGTTTATTGCGCTGCGCTTCCTCTGTCGCACTTAACCGTCGCTCTTAGCGCCAAAGTCGTGGTTAGGCTATTGTAGTGCCCACAAGGCTTTTTTTTCTGTGTTTGACGTTTATTTATTAAAACCGTTTTTTCATTCGATTCGTCTATTGAAAGCCCTTGGGAAACACGTCTGGTGTTGCAAATATTCATAGGCGATGGTAACCCTATCCCACCAGATGTGCCGTGAGCCTATATGTTGTACTCCAGCTATAAAAAAAATACTGTGTCGGTAGTAGTGATTCCCAGTATTATTTTTTCGATATAATATTTCGGTCCATACACCAGTTAGCATATACAAAATAAACGGAACATTCGAAATTAGAAATGGGAATCGAATTCATTTCAGTGGCAGACGTGTGTGGTATCGAAATCGGTTTTGAATTTTGTTCTGCGACCACCAATTTTATGGTTAATTGGACTTCAATATGTGACTATGTGTGTTGTGTTTGTTTGTAGCGTTGGGTACTTTAAAACTATTTTTACCAATAACTAATATATCAAAAAAATTGTAAGGGGGTATACATATTGGATTAGTCTAACTGTTTTAGACTGTTGCTGTAAAAATTGAAATTAGATGCTTACTATTTTGTTCATAAAAAAGGAACTAAGATATATCTTCAAGTAGATGGCGTGGTAATCAGTAAATCTAAATAATAATTTGAATATTAATGATGGTTCCCTCGGCAAAGTTTGTTATAAACTCTTTGTTGCTACTCATGATCAGAAACCTGAATCATACTTCGCTTAGCGAATTAGCATTGGCAACCAGCGTGGCAATGCTGCCAGCCTTCTGGACACACTTCTCTCTAACAGATAAAAATAATTCGTAAGTATACACATTAGATTAGAAAAACTACCAGTTTAAGAAGTTTTCTGACCTAATGTTCATATTGTTACAACTACCACGTGCTAACAATGGTGAAGAAAAACCTCGTGGTGAAACCTGCACATCGAGATAACCGATGTGTCAAACCTACCAAGCTGCCATGTACAAGCGTGGTTGGTATACTGGCCCTAGCCAAGCAGTGGAACGTTTATGGGCTGTTATTATTATTACACTAACTTGCAGTTAGCTTTCTGAGATTACAAGTATGTAAATAAAGGAGAAACTAAGTGCAATGCATCTTAAATCAACTTTTCATAATCATTACCGATTTACAACTCTCCACCAAGTTACTTTAATAAATCAAGTCATTAATATGCGTTATAACCTGCCATTAACCTATCGGCGGAAAGTGAGAACTACATAATTTCCAATAGACTAAACTATTAGATATGTTACAAGATATATTCATTGATGTAACTAATAATTAATAACGCTTAAGATTCCTGTTGCCGCAAAAGGTTGAAAATGGGGTGCAAACGAAACAACTTTTCATTAGTAATTACTGTTGAACAATTTGCCAAAAATGTTATCACAAATCTTCAAGATATGTGATAATGTAATGTGGTTGTTCCTTAATTTTTCTATAGTTATTTTAAGTTAAGAAAATAATTTATACATACACACACACACATGTATATATATATATATATACCAATAAATAATTCAAATAATCTGTGAATATTTCGTCAAGGGTATAAAAGCATTTTAATTCTAATGAATTTTTAGATTCTTAATAATTTAGCAGTTATTTTCTTTTATCTTGTAATTTAGAGAGTTATTTGTCGTATATGTCACCTTCAATTTGCAAATAACGTTAGATCATAATTGATCTCGCGAGATTGTAAACTGTCAAAATATTGTGAACCATAACATACTACTTACGATTTAACTCATTATTTTTCGGTAATAGATTATAATTTATTGACGTGAAATAGTCAACTTGTGAAATAGCATGCGATGGAAAGTACCTCGCATGCTGATTGGTCGCTCTTACAGTAAGTCGTTCTGTGTCCATAGGGTTAGAAATAAAACACAGATGTCAATCAAAGAGACAAAGTGCACTTCAAAAATTCTGATATCAAGTATGTATTTATTATTTAGTAGGTAATCAATAATTCTGACGTGATAGTAAGAAAAATAGCAAAATTTTCTCTTATATATTGTACATTTGTAGGTACAAATGTACAATATATAGGCCATATATATATATATACCTTTATATAGCCAACCAGGTGGTTGGCTATATAAAGGTCTCATTCGTAATGGTAAATGATGGCTACTTGGGCGTTGGAATATTACGTGATATTTCTCGCTATACTTGTCTTCCAATTTGAATGATGCGACCATATTGATTTATGTAAGCTAACATAGAGGTATTAGTAGTAGTAGTGGCCAATTTGGTTGAACTGAAGCTTTAGCTGCAATCGATTGTCGTTTTACATAACTTACCTTAATTACACATTTTGCGCAATTTGTCAATTTCGATGTATTAGATAGTGGTTATATAGATGTACCTATTTTTGTATATTTATAGTCTTATTTATTTTCATATAATATATTTGAGTAGTCCGCCTGTCTGCGTGCTGGTCTGTCTATATAAGTCACAGTATTTTTTTAAACTACTATGTCTATTCACGCCGGTATACAATGCTATAGTGAAATCTCGGAAAAAAATAAAGATTTGACTATCATATAGTTCTTGGTCTTGAGCAGTCAGCGGAATAGTAAAAGTCGCTTTACCTAATGAGCGTGGCTAATGTGAGGGGAATTATCTACAGATAGATAATATTATGTGTTTATCCCTTTACTTGTAAGGTTTGTACAATACTTTGTGCTTGGAATAATAACAGAAATGTCACTGTGCGTACTCCAATCTAACCGCTCAAGAATCGTGCCGGGAACACCTATCTGTAAATGAAATTTGTTTTTTTTTCACTGTACGTAAATATCGTGTGGGGTATCGTTAGTCAGATCTTAAAATATCATAACCATGTTCCTTCGTGACGTATCAAATAAATGTAACCCAGTTCACCTTATAAAAAATAATAACATATTTTAAGGTTAAAGCATTTACCTTAAGCTGGATAATATAGGCCTTGCCCTTAAAATAGAAAAAATATATGAATAATACCATTGTATTTAAAAATAATCGAGAAACCATGTATATATGTAAGGAATTTAATCAAGGCTCCCAATATATCCGCGAGCGTGATTTGTTTGTAAATAATCAACGTAATAATGGTAGCTTCGTGACTAAGGCATCCATGTCTCATTCTTATGACGTGGGATCGAAACGCGACCGATAAGCTTGCGATGCTTAGCCAGTTTTGTAACCTAATGTGTTTTATAAAATAATAATAAGAGCCCATAAATGTCCCACTGCTGGACCTGGGACTCCTGTTTATAGGAGGAACGTACAGTATTCTCGCTACGCTTGTCCAAGGTGAATTGGCGGGTTTGACTCGTTGGTTATCTCGATGTGCAAGTTTAATCACGTTATTTCTTTCACCGCAAGCATGTGATAATTATAACAAAATGCAAATTAGGTCAAAAAAGTGCTTAAGCGGTGCATGCTTTTCGGTCCGGTTTCGAACCCGCGCCTTTTTGAGTTTGAGACGCGAGTGCGCTAACTGCCAGGGCTTTTACCTAATAATAAGTATATTGTTACGAGCTACAGGACTCGAATTAAAAATGCCGTTGGAACTACTATAGAATTTACTAGAACTGTACAAATACGTATAAAACAAATACAAATAAAACTGGATGCAACCAGTTCACACTGCACGATTCAATACAGTTCGATACGCGCAAAGTCCGTCGTCTATATCGCTAATCGAGAGTACTAGAAAATGTCTTACTCGTTTCGTAGCCATCGCTTGACTGTCCCGCCCTTCCATTCGGGCATCGTCTTATACTAACTACACAGTACAAAGATACTGGCCGCGCACACTGAGTTTCAAAGAAATATTAATTTGCACACCTGCGAACGTCCACAAACTCGAAAACAATAACAATAAGGATTAGTTCGACGCTAATGATGGTTATAAAACAAGTAAAAAGACAATAGCATGTTTTTCTTAATTGCAAATTCAAAACACAAAGCATTCCCTAATCCGGGAGGACAATAAGCTGCGCTTACAATAGGCAGCTGTGCGGCTTATCTTTGACGGCATGTAACAATATTGTCGAGCCTTTACCGCCATTTTATCGTAAGCGACATTTGGAGCTAAGTATATTTTTTGTTGCAAAAGGTATTTTAAACTATTATTTTGCCTTAAGACTTTTGGGTTTACTAACATTAGACCTTACTGAATCAAAAACTGAACGTCTTTAAACAAAATAATAGTTTAAAATAACTTTTGCAACAAAAAATATACTTGGATCCAAATGTCGCTTACGATAAAATGGCGGTAAAGACTCGTTGTGACATTTAAAATGTATGTCTGCATTGTCACGTAGAAGGAAAATATGAATGAATGAATGAATGAATGAAAACTCTTTATTGTTCACCATAACTTAAACCTAGACATTTAATATAAATACATTTCCATTAGAACAATGGGCGGCCTTATCGCTTATAGCGACCTCTTCCAGGCAACCCGGTGTCCAAGGAGACATTACAAGAAAAATTAAATAATATTTGGTGGTTTAACTAAATTAAAACTAATTCTATCATAATTAAAGAAAAAAAACAAAATAATAAACTAATATAGATAGATATACATATACATAATTAAATATAGATTATAATAATATAAATTACATATATATATTTGCTCAGAAACATCCCACTGCTATTGCTGGGCCTTCCTCTTTTAAAGAAATGGACTATATACTCGCCACTCTTTTCCGAAGCTGATTGACGGATTTCACACATCAGTTATTTCAATGTGCAAATTTCCTCATAATTACCTTCACTATCAGCAAATTGCAACAATATGTCAGAAAAACTGTCAAAGCGATTCATGCTCAGCAGTCAGGATTCGAACCCATTTCACTGCAGCAAGAAATGCTTGAGTTAATAACTAATTTACAACAACTTCGATATGGCCGATAAGATGTTTGTTAGAATTTATGAATACTTTCATGTTGTTGCATAACGATCCCATTATTGATTTCAACATGTTTTTTCCGATATGGGTCGAAATATAGGAGCTTGTTGGAATTTAGCTTACATTTATAAGTTTGGAAAGTGAAAACACCGTATAATATTTCAACATACATGATCAACAATTTTTGAAATAAAAGGTGTCACTGAGATTAAAAGCATATTTTAATATTTTGTTTAGTTTTCGCGATTTGTATAGTAAATATAATAAAACTACGTTTTAACGGTTTTAAGCGCGGTGATTTATTTGATTTTTGTTATTCCGACGTTTAACATATTTTAAATCATAAAAGTATAAGTAGTAAGAGAAGAACCTGTGGCGCCATCTGGTTATTGTGATTGTAAAGTTACATCTTTAACCGAGTTAGAAAAGGAGGAGGTTCTCAATTCGTCTGTATCTTTATTTTTTTATTTTTTGTATATTCGTTACTCGATTTCTCCATCAATTGTAGACCGATTTTCAAAATTTTTCGTTTAATAGAAAGGTAATACTCCCGAATTGATCCCATTGTCACCTAGTCAGGATCTAATTTGTGGATCGCAAGGAATACGAAAGCAACCCTTCTTAAAGAGCGTATACACCGAAGAGTGAGATGGCAAATTTGTTTACGTGTGCCAGTTGTACAATTTCTACAGGTGCTTAATATATTATTTCTTAAGTTATTGAAGTATTTGCGGAAATAAAAAGTGGAAATATATTTTTTTAACAAAAACTTGGCACCGATTTCGAGATGTTGTAAAAAGAAGTCGGTTAAATATTTATTTTTGGTTTTTAGTGTGAAGTCGCTTTTGTTTTTGTTAAAAAAATGAACTGTGTGTTTTTCTACAATTATTCCACCTTTTTTATGTGCACCACAAAAGAATGAAACTCATTGCCGGAGTCTGTTTTTCCCGATACCTACAACCTGGGTGTTTTCAAGTTCAGTGTTAATAGGTATCTTCTGGGTAAACGTGCTCTATCTTAAATCCTAATAGCAGGCGAGATCATGGCCAAACACAAACCTAAACTACAATAAAAAAGAATTAATAGGCGAGATGAAATCCATACAATAAAATGTCAGATACTATGTAATAATACCAAGCCGGTATCATTAGCTATCGGTATAAAAAGCGCATGTTAAATAAAATAGGCAACACTTACGTAACACAGAGATAAGAAGAGAATTGATTAATTAAATAACTGAACAGTATCGCCGCTAGCATTGCAGCTGACCTCTATTCTCAGGTACTATCAGTGCTTACGCGACACGCGGTTCACTAACCCAAAGGGTCAAATCCTACGCATAATATTACATGTATCTTGCCCCATTCTATTCACAAGTCACACGTTACATCAATGTTTACGTTTACTTTTCAATACACCATTCAAACACAATAAAGGCAACGAAAGTGAAAAGAATTTTAACTAGAAAAACACAACAAGCAAGTCACGGCTCAACAGAGTTGGAAGAATAAAAGCCGCCAACCCACTAAGTTTCGAATTAATCCCTCAAAAAAGGAAAAAAGCTATCGTTACACCACCTACCAACATTTAAAATAGCCGACTACCATGTACGGTCATTTCCTTTTTATTGTGCTGGGAACACTGTATCAAATTTTCCCCTAGATAGTCATAATTTGTCATTTGTTGATATTCCGTGAAATCGGGCGCCTGTGGCGTGAATTAAAAACCATAATGCACTTTTCAGCACTCCTGTACACGCATGCATTATACGCACACTGTTAACGACAGTACGGAAATACTCTGTGTGTAACGTCCCATATTCTAGCTCATCTCGTCGGCAACTATCTTCGGGCGAAATGGTGTCGTAGGGCGTTCAGGAGAAAGTCCATTTTGGTGGCGTGTGACCGTCGCTTTGGAAGGGCGGCCGCGGCGTAAGCTGCGGGCCACGTGCACCTCCACAACTTGCGCTTAGTTCTTCACGAACTGTGTGGGAGGTTAGTCTGCTACATGTATATAATGTTCCTTCAATGTCATGCGCTATGAGCAGCCGCGAAAAGGCGTCTTTTACGCACGGGCCACAGTGACGCGTGTGTGAGTGTGAACACTCCACGTGATTTTGACAGTAAGCGTTCAGAAAAGCCGGTTGTTATTTTTTCGACTCTGTGACGATGTGCCGGTTCTAACGTGACAGAGAAAGTGTTGTTTTTTTTCTATAAAAGTTAGCGTGAATGTATCTGCGCTTTTTCGAAATGTTGTAAGAGGGTTGATGCCGAGATATTACCCGTCCGCTATGGATCGTTTGCGGTGAGTCCCAAATTTTTGATTGCTTTAGAATTAATTTATTCAGGAGCTGGGTAAGTTTGTCAGTAAATATTTATGTTTGTTTATTAGTGGATGTTGTTTAAGCGTAAGGCCTTGAGCGTTGTTTACTCGCTAAACAGATACATTCATATCAACGACTTTGACTGTCCGTGACTTTAGTCGGATAATGACCGAGGCCCTTTTTATAACATGATCTGCTTTCCACCCTTACAAAGGTATCAGTTACATGAAAAAAAATCTGTTTCCTTCCGCTATCAGATTACGTTGGATTTATAAAGCAACCCGATACTCTCGTTCGTTTATATTGTGTTCTTTTTAAAATAAATGCTTATAGGAGTCATTTTTAAATTCTAGGAATTAATTCCAACTGTTTTTAATATTTTCTTAGTATGAATATTCTAGTAGATACGTCTCCTAGACTAGGGTATAATAAATTCATTGTTTATGTATAGGAGCGCTAGTGCGCAGACTCGTTGCTATGTCAACAGATTGTATATATAATATATTATACATATGTGTATGGATAGATTATGAATCATCGCTATTAAGGTTTAGTGTGTACAGATTTTTTGAAAACAGGTTAGTTTGATTTTTCAAAAACTGACATTGAAATTATAAGTCTTTTTAATGGCTAAATACATGATACGAGTATTAATCTTATACTAATATATAAAGCTACAGAGTTTGTTTGTTTGATTGAACCCGCTAATCTCAGGAACTACTGGTCTGATTTGAAAAATTCCTTCAGTGTTAGATAGCCCATTTATCGAGGAAGGCTATAGGCTATATATTATCACGCTAAGACCAATAGGAGCGGAACACCAATGAAGAATGTTTCAAAATTGGGGGGTTTTGAAAACAAATTCCACGCGGGCGACGTTGCGGGCACAGCCAGTGAAAATATAAAATATAACGGCTTAATGGCAATTCTGACGTCGGCGCGTTTTTTTTTTTGGTTCATATACAAGTCTATGAACAGGGAACAAATAAATATGCAATACAAATAAATAGATTTTCAGATTCGTATATCAATACTAACTTTACACGCGGTTGCACTCGTATAAACTATAAATTTATATGTCGCGAAAAATATAATTTTTCGAAATAAGTGTTAACCTATGTTCAACTTCATTATCGTAATTACGCATATGTTTTATTTTTATTTCACTAGTACAGCAGACAGGTAGACGGCCCACCTCATGAAAAGCGGTTACCATCGTCGACACCTGCAAGACCAAAGGTGCTGCTGCTCCCTAAAGGGAGACTGTTATCTGGCCACTAATGCCGGAACACAGCTCAAAGTTGTTATGGCGACATACTCTAGACCAATCATGGTAGCCATCCAGACGAGCACGACGACGAGACGAGCTTTGTCGCCTCTTACAACAGGCCGCCCGGCCGCAGGAAATTGTATTATTTCTCAGTTCCTGCACGGATAGCATATACCATTAAAATTGGTTTAGTATTCACATTAAATATGGATATTGTAAAAATGGTAGAAAGCCAAAACGTTTAACCAACTCTTATTTGTTCGGAACTGACTCACTAATGCGATGTAAGCTATTCACTGAAACGATAAAAATGTTAAATCATTTCTATAGTGGTTTTACAGCACCTGCAAGGTCGCGATTCTAAATTTGGGCTATACATAAAAAATGTCCTATAATATGGGAGCTCGTTAGCTTGTGAACCCTGTAAGATATCGAAATGAAACATCAACGAAAATGTATAATATTATATAATTCTAAATATGTCGTGTCTGTACGTACATTGGAGCTATTTAAAAAAAAAACATAAAAGATGGAGAACACAATGGAATTATTTTTTGATTTATTGTCTGTTTGTTGGTTTGTCGGTTTTCGCTGATCGACAGAAAATTCTTAGACTTAAAATCTGCACTACTTTTGTCGTGGGAATCCCGCGAGGATATTTTTGGGAATTATTTAAAATACCACTTTAAAAAAAAACGAATTTCAATGTGATTTTTTCACGGATCAATAGCAAATTTTATGTAGCAAAATGTGTGATATTTTTATCCCGGGAATCTTGCGGGAATTTTCCCGGGAATCCGGCGGGAATTTAAAGTCAAGCGTGGATGGAGACGTGGGCATATTCTAGTTTAGTAATATGAATATGAAGTATCTTATATATATATATATATATATATATATATATATATCTCTCTCTCTCTCTCTCTCTCTCTCTCTCTCACGATGCTATATGTCCGCGATAAACTCCGAAAGTACTAAACCGATCTTTATGAAATTTTGTAACTATGTGTAATTTGGTGCAACTTCAAAAATGGGATAGCTGTTATCATTATTATTGTCCTCAACTATAAAGTCCTAATGTTAGTGTGTATGTAAACTCCTAAACTTCTGGACTGGTCTTGATGATTTTTTTAGTCTACACTTACAATTGGACCCAGGTGGCGCTGCAATCGGGTTCTAAATATTATTCCAAGGCAGGGTAACGCCTGCTGGGACTGCTAGTTAGTATATAAAATATGTATAATGTATATGTAATAATCTGTACCTGTTGTTGCTTTGTTTTCATAAGCATGTCATATATTTATACGGTTGTAATAAATTGCAATATCATTAACCCCTTATATGAAGTGAATAAATAGGCTATCTTTCAAAGATCAATCGGGTTTTTTCATTTATTATTCTGAAGACGGTGACAATTGTAATGGTTATTTATTCTTGATTGGAGTCTTTTTTTCTTTAAATTACTTTATTGTGTGTTCCTTTTAGTAGAGACATCAGCTTCGTCTTTTAAGCTTAACTTTTGATTAGACATCCTGTAACCTTAAGGGTACTTTCAAACTAGCGTTTATTGTTGCATGCATACGGTCGTTTCGGCATACGCACTTACAAGCGCACTTCATTTAATTTCGCGCTTTAAAAATACAAACGCGCGTGGTTATTATGTATCGGTGCGTGTACGCCGAACCGGTGATAGCGAATATCAGCATAATATGGATTCTGACGTCACATGCGGGGAGGCATCTCTCGCGGCTCGTGCTTATAAGTGCGTCAACGTTCGTACGCCTTCATACACTTGCGTTGCCCGTTCGCATGTTGGGGCTATATGCGCTTCGAAAAACGCGCTTATACGCTGGTATCAAACGCTCGTCTGAAAAGGCTCAAACAAGAAATTCTAATTAAAATCTAAGCCAAGGGTACAGTTGTGAGCATTGAGCTATAATAGTTTCTTGTTAGAGCATAGGTTTGACTATGTAATATATTTATTAAACATTACATAGATGTAGATTATACAACCAGCAAAACTTCGTTCAGTTTCCCATGATGACGATCAATTTGTCACTGACAGAACCATGTTTTTGGATATATCAGTCTATGCAGCAGAGATGATGTCATTTATATGTAAAAAGTATTCTAAGTCTTGACCCGAGATATAAGTTAAGCCTGTATCGAGTTTCGTTTAAATCCATTCAGTAGTTTTTTCACGTGATGCTCTAATTGCCACTTTGATCTTTTCTCATTTTTAAATTAATTTTAGTTACAAATTCGATAATTTACAGACTAAATTATTAAATTACAGATCTGACGGCTAAACTAAAGACAAGTGTTGCCAAAATGCAACAATATGAACATTATATTAATATATCAAGTAGACGTCTGAATTATAAATATTTTATGTAACGTAATAAGTTTTATATATCGTAATTCTTTTACAAATATTTACAATAAAAATGTGCATTCAGAATTTGTTACAGTTGTGCATACATCAACGTATTGTTAAACAGTTCAGAATAACTGAGGACAGAAATAATTGTCCCAATTTCGCTTCGTCGACGTCCAATTTTCGCGGCGCGTGATAATCTTGTTTTCCGGTTGTTTATTTATTACAAATCGTGTCCGGCCCACTGCTAACAAGCCCAGCTATGAACTGACACAGTCAGAAGTAAAACAATCCTCTAAGACTCAGAACTATTCGAGTGTAAGCCAAATCCACATCATAATATCTCAAATACCTTAACTTGTATTTTGAATAATAAATAGTTCATTGTATCAATATTTATTTGTCAAATATTGATAGAGTGAGAATTATCATGTAATTTCCATTACGAATTATATAAAATCACTTGATATAAAACTTAATATCGATTATGATAAATAGAGTATAGATTATTCGATTTTTTTTTATTAATTGTGTAAGATGCAGTATTAAATTAGCATGAATTTAAAATAGCTATACGTGAGTATGTGATAGGTAGTGATCACTCTATACAATAATACTGTTATTCTTATACAATACATGATAACATGTCCTGTAGATAAGTGGCATTAGTGCCAATAGAATAAAATAGAAAATGTATGAGAATGACACATCGGTACGCTAAGTATTGTGTAAATATAACATATATTTTGATATTTGAAAATAAATTATTTTTTTATGTATCTGGTGCTGCAAATATTGTTTGTAGGATTGGAAAGTATATAAAAGCATGGAAGAAGAATGTTAGAAACGAAAAGCATACAGTAAAGACTACACTCATAGAGGGCACTATAGATCATTCTCCTCTCTCCTTTAAACATAGAAATACATAACGAAAATTCTCAAACAATACTTAGCGTAACGATATGTCATTACCACATATTTTTCTATTTTATTCGTTTAGCACTAATGCCACTTGTCTACAGCGATGGAAACGTATCGACCGAACAAATTCTACACTACAGAAGTTTGCAAGGCACTATTTAGCCTAGGCCTAGCTGATTCATAAGACATTCTAATTTTAATCTTAGGTACTTCTCATAAAATAAGGACTACGAATGACAAACAATAGTTTAACGTGTTGTTTTGAGAGTTAGGATTTTGTTCGTTATAATAATATGTGACTAGTACTTACAGATTCAACGTAATATCTGTGGAAACTCATGCTTTAAATTTTTAGTTAAAAGTAAGTTCACTAAAGCTTTCAGTTTTAGTGGTTTGCTCAAAAAATCTTATTTAATAAATTGTGTGTGTGTGTGTGCAGTACACACGTAATAGAAGTGAAACTTGAGAGAATATACTCACAGATAATATATTATTATTAGCTTTATTTCGATCCAAATTGGACCTATGTTTAATGATCGGTCTTATTGACTCTCTAATCTGTGCTGCAGTGTGAAACTCGTATCTTATTTTCTTGCAGGCTCAGTCCTATAGATTTATATGTTTATCACTTTTTAGTGTCGCTTTTTCGTTTCATCGAGTTTCAAATTAGAACGATTCGAAAGAAGTTTCACTTCAAAAATATTAATTACATAATAATGATTATTATTTTTAAAGAATATTTTTAAAATTAATTTAAAGCTTGTTGAAAATCTTATATTTAAAGGTGAGAGAAGAATGATCTATAGTGCCCTCTATAAATGTAGTCTTTACGGTATGTTTTTCGTTCCTAACATTCTCCTTCCATGCTTTTATATAACCTTCCAATCCTACAAACAATCTGCGTTATATTATTTGCAGCACTAGATATATGAAAAGGTGATTTTATTTTCAGATACCAAAATATATATTTTGTCTCGCAAAAGTTTCATCCATGTAAACATTATTTAAAGGCAACTTTGTTACATAAGTAACTTGTCACCTGCAAAAGTTCTCACGTTGACAATATTTATGCCTCTGTCATTTCAGTACAAAGGAACAAAAGTAATGAAACCTTTTGTTTTCTTTTGTTCTTATAGTGGTCAAAATGCTATTCATAACGTAATTTACAGCTAATGAAACGATGAAGTGACACTGAAAAGCGAAAATGTTCAAAGGTTTAATTTATTTCATAAATTATTATAATCATTATTTAGCCGCCTTGGACAAGCGTTGCGACTATACTGTCCGTTCCCCAATCGTGGGACGCGCGAGCCCAGCTGTGGGATGTTTATGGGCTATTATTATATATTGTTATGAGTTGCAGGACTCGAATTAAAATGCCGTTGGAATTATTATAGAGTTTATTAGAACTATACAAACACGTATAACACAGGTACAAATATAACCGAACACAACAAGTCCAAACGTAATGCAGAAGATCGTAATTCAATAACACGCGGAAAAGTCCGTCACTAAATAGATTACCGAATGTACACAAGTCTTGCTTCGCTCGTGGCTGTCGCACGACGGCGCGTCCTCAATCGGGGCATTGCTTTATTGCACAGATGCAATATGTCAGCCCGGCCGCGTGGATCGAATTTCTTAGAATCAGTTTGTACTTTAAATCCGACCCACCTGGCTAATGACTGCCATAAAAGACTACAATACACAATGCGCTGTTTTCTAATCACAAAGTAAACAAAAGAAGTCCAAATGCGGAAAGGTAATAAAATGTGTTTTTACAGGTATGCAGGTGTGAATTTGTTTTTGTTGGCTTCTAGGTCGTAACAGAATAAATAAAATACAATATAATCTTCTATATCTATTAATTATTATAATAAATCTGTAAATTATTCGAGTTTGTACATTGCATTTAAAAATGTGAAAAAAGTCACCGGGATAATTCGTACAACATAAAAAAGATCGATTGCATCTGTCATTTTAGTTCAGGTAATTAAAAATCATAGTATAGTAACAAATAATTCACCAATTTTAAAGGCATCTCCGAAACTGTCGAAGTATTGCAATTGCAACACAGCTAGGAAGGGAACCCTACATTTCACGGTATAAAGCTACAAATTAGTGATGGACATTAATTTAATATCCGCTGTATTGGTGACAAGTCACCGTGTAAATGCGCCGTATTATACGTCATTACGTAATAGGAAAACCATGAAATAACGAAATTTTAGCGTTACTAATATTTATGGATTATTTTCGGTTAATTTACGTCCAGCTTTATATACGCTTAAATATACTAATGGAATCCTACGATACTGGATGTAATGCTGGAATGTACTAATAGTATCACTCCACAAACGTCCCACTGGTTATGTGCGTTGCTACCATGATTTTATATTATGTATGTAGTATTTTAAATTATTGTTTCATTATATAGTTATTTAGCCTACAATTCGTTATAAATTTATCATTATCAAACTGCATTATATTGTACATTATTCTTGTATGGGTTGTATTAATGTCCTTGACTTTACTATCTGGTGCCAGGCGGAAGAACAGAGTTGGTCTTTCTTGTCTAGTATTATGCTGAGACTGCGTCCAATGTAAGACTTATTTTATGTATACTGTCTTACTATTTGGCAGCCTCTGTAGTTGAGCGGGCTAACACTTAGCCGGCCTAAATTTCGGAAACGAACCTTCGATTATTTACTGTGGTCTGGGTGTCTGGGATCGGCCCCAGAGTGGTCCATTGTATATTGCCCATAACACAAGCGTAACTTGCTTAGCTTGGACATATACAGTGTGTGTGTTTGTCTGCCGATTATTATTACTACAGATTATTTATTTTATCTTTGTGTTTTTGTAATATCGTCCGCCGTCCTCGTCAGCCAATCACGTTCCACTGCTGACCGTAGACCCCAAGATGGCGCCGAGTAATACTCTCCAATATCTTAAAATACCTTTATGTATTAAACATCTACTTCTGATTACATTTCATAATAATCTGTTCATATGAAAATTTATTAAGAGGGAGCAAATATTATCACTTTCTTATTTGTATACTAAAAAGGATTTATAGGGATTTTGATTAAATCTGAACTCTGTCCCCAGAAGTAGCAACCCTTTAGTTATAAAATTCAAAATCAATATTAAACCAACTATACAAATAGTAAGAATAAACATTTTCAACGAAAAGCTTAGAATTACACCCCACCTGATAGGCGCCTCCATTATGATAAGCAAAGCCTCGGATTACTTGATATGAAACCGTTCCTTTCATTTGTTTAGGATAGCTTAAAGTAGTTCCATGTCATATCTAAAACATTTATGTCCCATACAAATAGTAGACGTGTGATGCATATCTAATCTTTAGTGCTCCAAGTAGGTGAAGCGAAGCGAATGCTACTTCACGCGTCTTTTTGCCGGTTTACTTTGGTTGTAGTTTTATATTTAAGAAAATATGTTGTGATCTATCATAAAATTGTAACACATTAATCAAAATAGACCACGAATGTATACATATAATAAATATAAGTTAAAGTTACGTTGCTGGGGGTTTGTTGCGCTGGTTTATCTCCATTATTAGTAACAAAAATTACTTTGGAAGCGGTAGTATACTCATAAATTTCAATAAGTAATCTGTTAAATTCCATTAAGTAATAAATACACTCATTTTCAATTTAACTAATTTGAGTAGTACCATAAATTTAATACAGAAGCTACAATATTTTTTATAAAGTTTCTATAACCAAGAATATATCTAAGATTATTACAAGTAAAATATAATATACGAATTAGAAGAAAAAAGGTTGAATCTATCGACTACTTTAAGTCGATAGATTCAACCAAGATTAAATAAAACCGCATTAAACAATACTTTATTTCAGTTTTGTTTATTTGAATTCAAGTTCATTTCACAGATTAAAAATACGACCCTTTAGAATTAGTACAAAAAACGACCAAAAAGTTTCATTAAAAGTGTAGCTATGTATATAATATAAATATATATGACATGTATACATATCTATAGGGATGTCACGAATGTTCGGTTTCTATTCGACATTGAGCCACTTTTTAACAATTCGGTATTCTGCCAAATACTATGTAATATTCGGGCTAACACTAATTAATAAATCGTGAAAGAAAAAGGGTACATGTTACTCCCGCCTTAGCCTTCGTGGTTATTTTTTTATAACCACCCACAATTCACTATAAATCTCAAAAAGTAAATAAATACGCCATATAACTATAACGCACCCACCACAATGATACTACACAGTATTCGACCGTATGCCGAATAGTTACAAAAGTAGCCGAATACCGAGTGAAGCCGAATAATTGTTGCATCTCTAATATCTATCACCATGACATATATAAGGCATGACAGCTTTTAATGAATTTTCGATAAATAACATTACTGTGTGTATTTTCATTTAAATTATTAGTTTTAACGGGGAACGAATGTATAGCTATCGCCTCGCTATTCATCATAGTCAACGCACACAGACTTTCAATACAACTAGTGGACTGCATTGTCAGACGATGACATTAACAGTCATAAAATAAACAATGCAAATATAAAATTTAACGGTTTTATTGATGGAGGACAACGTACACATTTATAATTAGTTTAAATTATACTCTTACTGAATAATTATTATGAATCTTAGAAATTAATTTATATTTTAGACCATACATAGAAATATCGGGATATCTATTCTATGCATTCTATACTCATAGATAAAATTGAAGTGTCTGTTTGTAATGTCAAAATAACAACTTTTTCCTCATACCTATGAAATTATATACAGTACTTAAATTAAAAAATCAATTTTTAAAATTTTTGTCTATCTGTCTGGATGTTCCGGCTAATCTCCGAAACGGCTAGACTGATTTTGATGGGACTATCTTTGGCAGATAGCTGATGTCATAAGGAGTAACTTAGGCTACTTTTTTTTACTGTTTTTAAGGGTACCGCGAAAAAAAATCCACGTGGATAAAATCGCGGGCACACCTATTTTGGTATAAATTTGGGAAATACATGCCACACTGAACCGCGAGTGACGTAAGACGAAGATTCAGAACTGAATTTGAAAGTTCGACCACCCAGTCCATATAAAGTATTGGAAATTCGATTCTCGGCAGAGTAAATTTCCTAAACTAACTTTTCGTTATTTATTCTGATCTGGAATCTGGAAGCAGACCACGCTCCAGTGCGGTTACGAGCACTTAGTATTAAATAATAAGTTAGTATGGATAAAGATGGAACAGTTTCCAGCGGATACATTCTATTATCCACACAGAAGTAATCCACGTGTATACTAGAAAGTAAAGAAAGAAGAAGAAAGCAGCATTTGGTTTTTAAGCACCACTTTACTTCAAAGTTTACGCAGAGAAGTTTGTAAATAATGCTTCGATTCATTTGAGACTTTGTTCGTGTAGTCTCTATCTATACTTTATTCATTTGTAGTAATAATAAATAAATACATCAACGTCATTTTGTTTCATATCATCAAATAAATTCAACTAAAGCTCACCACACAAAATTTATCCACACTTGAAGCATTTCTCCAGCACCCAATATCCATTACGCATCATAATTATTGGAACAAACATTGGTGACAAGCTTCACAAACAGCACTGAAACAAATACCCGTTTGACATACGCATTATCACGTTCCTGTTAATTTACCTACTACATGTAGGTCGTTTGATATGCGTTCCAATTTGACAACAGTAAACAAATTAATCGGCTAAGAGCGTATCGGTCCACGTATTTAGTAGTAGTAACGAACGTGTACCGTTATTACCAAACTGTAATAACAATACACGTAAAGGACACTCACCAGCTCCTTGTGCAGCAGTTTCTTGTGCAAGTATTTTAAACTTGCCGGACTACGTTTCGGCACAGCAAAATGCTGAGCGCGAACCTCATTTCAAATTGCGGCATACAATTTTTATATCTTAACTTTGTTATGTTCCTACTATTTTGTGTTATGTGTCGTTAACTTTCTTTCAGCTTTAAACGACTAAGATGAAGATTCCATTTTCGTTACATTGGGTATTTTACGGGACCTTACGGCGCGATCCTCCGATGACATCTTCCCAAAGGAAAGAAAAATATTCAAATCAAATTTTTCAAAACTGATCATCTGACCCGATTTCATTGAATAAGCACTAAAAAAATTTCTTACCATTAGATTATCAAGATTTTACACAGGTTGCTTTAAATTCCACGACACAGGAAATAGATAAATGTTCCGGTTTGACGTTTCTGAGAAAACGTCAGATCTTAGACGGTATCAGCTAAAATAAAAAAAACAAATGGCCAAAAGACCACAGGACCGTCAGAAATGTATAAGTGAAAATAAGACTAGAATCATGTCATACGTGGTCTTATGTCTTGAAGTCGTGGTAGCGTAATGGCTAGTGCACGCGTTCGACATTCAAAGGGCGCAGGTGGTTCGATCCTGGCCAGAACGCATGCACCACCTAGGCAGTTTTCTAACCTAATATGCATATTGTTACAATTACCACATGCTAACAACGGTGAAGAAAAACATCGTGATTGCAACCTGCACATCGAGATAACCGATGTGTCAAACCTGCCAAGCCGTCTTGAACAAGCGTGGCGGTTATACTGTCCGTTCCCCCCTATAATGGGAGGCCCGAGCCCAGCAGTGGGACATTTATGGACTGTTATTATATCTATTATATTATATATGTCTTACCGCCTTTTCATTCTACTTCGTTTTTCGTACGATGCGTGAAAGTTCTGATGGCCCACTATTTTCTCCTTCTATCCGCAATTTTATTACTCTATACCATATTTTCTATCCTATTCCTCCTGCCTGATTCTCTATGTCATCCTAAAGGCTGACAATGACTTGGCTTTACCCCTTGTGTTACAAAAGTGTATATATAGGCGATCGTAACAAGTTTCCTTCGCCACCTTGCTGTTTGCTAAAAAAAATATTTAAAAATACTAAAAGTTACTAAGATACCACACCCTTACAAGTCATATATATTATATTTACTTCATTTTTTATCCCTTAGATAAATATATAATAATTATGGTGGCCATCCTTAATAATTATTTTCTCATCAATTTCTCTACATTATTGTGTAGTGACTGTGGAATTAAACTTCCCTGCAAAGCTTCACTCATGTGTATCCAAAAACATAAAGTCGCAAAAATAAGAGAAAATTTCGTATGTAAGATACCTATGCCTTGTTTTTCGAGACGTGTTTCGTTGTCCCCAAGTATTGCTTTGGGAGTCTTCAATTTTTAAACAAAGAACAGGCTCTAACAATTTCAAAAACAGTCACGCCGAAGGTACTCAACGAAATTCTCTTTGTAAAATATTTAAGACTTAGTTTTCTGTTTGTAGGAGATTGAGTTGTTAATAAAACTTTATATTATATAGCTCAAGAGAATTTGTTTTATTAGAAAAAAGAATCAAAAATTAACAACATTGAAACTAGAGATTTATTTAAAAAAAATAGAATATTCTAAATATTAATTAATTAAAACATCATCTTCTATACATATAATAAAACTGTAGAGGTTGAATTTCTGTACAATGAAAAAAAATTGTACAGAACCTAAACCTAAAACCTGAGTCAGGGGGATGTAAGAAATGAAATATAACTAATTTAGATTTTTATTTTTTTTTGATTCTCTGTTTATCTTTTTGTCTGTCTGTTTGTACCGGCCAATCTTTGAAACGACTGGACCGATTTAAATGAAATTTTGTATGGTGGAAGCTTACATCCCTGGTCAACATATAGGATACTTTTAATCCCGAAAAATTAAAGAGTTCCCGTGGGATAGTTTTAAAAACTTTCCACGCGGACGAAGTTGCGGGCAGAAGCTAGTCTATACATAAAATAGTTTGCATTTACACTAGTTTTCTCGACTAAGAATGTTTCAAATAAGAACCGGTCTTTTATTGTCATTACATGTTTGATAACACTCTTTTGCATTCATATGTGCTAATATTACCTAAAAGTTTTTGTTCTGTTTGCAGAGTAATAAGATCTTTAATTTTAAACGTATGGAATTGATTTGCTTGATTTTAAATGTCCATACATTTATAATTCTGGTTCACTTAAGGTTAAGTTTTCTTTATTTAATTATAACTAAATGTTTGTCTCTCAAGTCCACGGGCCATAGAAATGGCCTGGATTTTTAGAGGGCATGCATGGCCACAGGTAGGCCAACACGTAGAGGCCCCTTGACAAATTTAATCTTAATGTGGCGTGACACAGACCGACGATTATCACTGTCAACACTATATTGTTACGAGCTACAGACTCGAATTAAAAATGCCGTTGGAACTACTATAGAATCTATTAGAACTGTACAAACACGTATAAAACAAATACAAATAAAACTGGATGCAAACAGTTCACACTGCACGATTCAATGCAATTCGACACGCGCAAAGGTCGTCGTCTATATCGATAATCGAGAGTACTACAAACGTCTTACGCGTATCGTAGTCGTCGCTTAACTGCCCCACCCCTCCATTCGGGCATTTTTTTATACTAACTATACAGTACATAAAAAATCGGCCGCGCGCACTGAGTTAACTGCTAGTGGAACTGGGAATCTGGAATTATGGGGACTATGCAGTCTGTCCATCGGTGTTCGGGGAACATGGAAAAATGGTCAGACAGTCACTCGCCACTCGCTGCATGGGCCCCAAAAAACCCCGTATCGTAGAAGATTGGCGAGGGGCTACATGAGTGTAAGTGGAGAGGTGGGCTGCAGGTTTACCGAAGCTGCTTCCGACTAATATTATTAATACGAATAAGTTTATTGTTTACGCAGTTACGCCTTATTTACTCAACCGATCATCACGAAATTTTGCGTAGACGTTATTAGGGATACAGAAAAGGACATAGGGTACATTTGATCCAGAAAAGTGCTGTCTCCATGAGATAGACGAATACAGCTGAAAAGATGGAATCACGATTCATTGGCGCTACCGTTATAATTAATTAACAAATAGGTACATCGTCACGGCAACGATAATGACAATATAACTTTAATGTGTTGCTCTTATGGTTAGTTCCACCTTCGCTAGATGGTGTTACGGGTATTCATGAATAGTATTCCTGATGGATAGAAAAAAACAAAAGGAATTGACAAAATCTACATTAAGGCCCCTGTTACCGCAAAAGGTCGAAAAATGGAGTCAACTGAAACAACTTTTCGTTAATAATTTACCAAAAAATATCATAAATCTTCACGATACGAGACGTAACGTAGTTTTTTCGTAATTTTTATATAGTTTTTTTTAATTTAAAACAATCACTAAATCGCCTCCAAACTATTGGCATGAAACCATTGACTCCTGCAATATCAAAACTGAATAAAAAATATTCACATCTTTATAAAAGAGAAATAAATAATTTGGTTTTATTATTTTTTTAAATGCTTCTTTATTTTATTCACAATAAAATAATATTAATTTTATTGTGTATTTTTGTTGCCTTAATGTGAGCAAAGCCGCGGGCAAAAGCTAGTAAAAGATAAATAAATCTATTATTATATATTACTACAAAACATATCGAGGAAATACAAGCCACGAATTTTTAATCTGAACGTTTTCAATAAAGAAGCGAGACTGCTTTGAAAACATTTCACAAATGCAAACATACCTCAAAATAGCACGGGTCATTATCATCTCTAAGAAAAGAAAATACCGAGACAATTTGATCGTTAAAAGATCAGTGCATTCAGTACATATCCGGGACAGACGCTGTGGAAAAACAAAATAAATCGAGAACTGTTTTCATTATGATGAGTCTCTGAAACGATATATATACTAAGATCGTTTTTAAAAACGCCGCATAAATGTACGTTTTGGCAAAATCTTACTAACTTTCACAATCAGCCAAAAAGCGTCCTTTATGCTGGTTTCGAGCGTGGAGAGGCTTTTTGGGAATTGGTGAGTTTCATACAGCGATAATGTTGTTACCGACTAATAATACTTACACAGATTACAATTATAGAAACGACAAAAATTGTGAGGAGTTTCCTGTCTCTGAACGTCTAACCACCGGTGACTAGAACCGCAGCCCCCTAACCCCTATCGGCAGATATCAAGAATAGAATAGAATATTCTTTACTTCACGTAATGTTATAAAATTTATAAACAGTTTTACACAGAGAATTTGAATCCATGATTCGTCGGATTCCCGAGATTTAAATTCAGCAATTTGATGTCGGTCAAAGCAAACTACACCGAAATCGACCCAATAGTTTTTACATGAATCCCAAACAAACAAACATGAAAGATGTAAAAAACAAGACTACACTTTTACAATTTCATAATATTATAAACAATCGTAACAATAAGGTTAATGGGCGGTCTTATTGTTATCTTATCTCTAGTTTTATTGATATCAAGATTTTTTTAAATCACTGGTTTGAGAGAGAGAGAGAGAGAGAGAGAGAGAGAGAACTTTATTGCACACGAAAATATACAATTACAAAAACAGACCATATTTACAATATTTTCTAGGCAAAACAATAGGTGGCCTTATCGCTCAAAGCGATCTCTTCCAGGCAACCTAAATGAAAGAAGTTTGAATCAGGCGATGTAGGTGGTGTAGGAAAAAGGCAATACATTCCTACACAAATACTCAAACTAATTTAAGAACTAAATATACAAATACATACATATTTACATAGTCGTATGTATATATATAATAAATAATAATAGCAGCCCATAAATGTCCCATTGCTGGGCTCGGGCCTCCCACTATAGGGGAACGGACAGTATACCCGCCACGCTTGTCCAAGGCGGCTTGGCAGGTTTGACACATCGGTTATCTCGATGTGCAGGTTGCATCACGATGTTTTCCTTCACCGTTATTAGCACGTGGTAATTGTAACAATATGCACATTAGGTCAGAAAATTGCCTAAGTGGTGCATGCATTCCGGCCAGGATCGAACCCGCGCCCTTTGAGTTTGGGACGTGTGCGCTAGCCATTACGCTACCACGGCTTTTCGTATATATACACATGTACAATAATATATTTCAAAATACATAAGTTATTATAATAAACGTATTAGCATGATTATATTGTATTAATCAGACATAGCTATTTGAGGACAAATAGTGTTTTCCGAGTAAATTTCTAAATGTTGGTAAGGATTTGGCCTCTCTGACAGTAAGAGGCAACATATATTATTCCAAAGTTTGACAGCCTGCATTCTGAAAGAATTATCATAGTAGGATGTTTTGTTTTTCTTTTTTGTTCTGTACTGAATTTTTTTTTATATAAAATAATGTTCTTAGTTTATTATGTGTATATTTAATATATAAAATAGATGTATAGTTACAGTACAAAAGTCAATGAATGTATCAAAGAAGCAAAGGTTGAAGTATCGGTCTGGAAAATATAGATTCGGAATATAGGTATTTGAAATTGCTCTTAAAAATGGTAAAAAGGGTTTTAAAAAATAACTATACCGCTTTTTAGCCTTATCAGGCACGATTGGATTATAAAATTTTAACAAAAGTTACATAAATGTCAATTCTCACCCCTGTTTACGATCAAGACAACACTCTATAACTCCATAATTTTATTTCTGCCGTTGAGTGCTATTTTGTTAGCAGTCTAAGGTCGATCTGACATTTAACTAGATTTTTCTGTCAATATGGAATATCTTACGCACACATATTCCACTACCCGTGGGACAAAAGGTATTACCTATGTAAAGGGCTATTTACATGGTAAATGCCAATATATTAAGTGTGAAAATAATATGGAAACTTATATGCCAAGTGTTGCACCAACCTTTCTGTCCAATAGTCTTTGCAAGCAAAATTTATAAACAAACGCTTGATTCGCAGTATTTTATGATGAAGACAGTTCAGAAAAATCGAAAAGTTTTTAAAGGACAGCCCATTCGCTTTACGAGCCTTACTTACTTAATTTCTTTTTACGCACGAGTGTGCGTGATTGTGTAAACGGTTTCTTATAAATCATATTTATTTATTTGTTTACTGTGAATCATGTGAAATATAGTAATTAATCATTTTTTTGTTTTACTTATTTAGCTTCGTGTATTCATGAAAATAGAATAAAGAAGAAGAATTACAACATTTTGGAAGTAAGTTCTTCTACTTCTTCGATGTAATTACATTACTTTAACTTGTTTCGGGGGTAAATATTAAAGGATTTTATACATGTACTAGGATATGCCCGTGACTTCGTCCACGCCTGAATTGAAATTCCCGCGAGAGTCCCGGGACAAAAAGTATCGCAGCTTTTAAAAAAGAATGTAAGCTATCATTTTAGTGGAAACTGTGTCGGAATAAGCTGATTTTTATGCACCCGAACAACTTCAAAACGCTCTTGGGAAAATTCTCGCGGGATTCCCGGAATAAAAAGTATCACACATTTTATTACATACAATTTGTTATCGATCAGTGAAAAAACCGCATTGGACTTGGATTACTTTTTCAATCTGGCCATTTTAAATCATTCCCAGAAAATTTCGCGCAGGATTCCAGGGATAAAATGTATCGCAGATTTTAAGTCTAAGCAGGGCTGTAGCTAGAGAGTATAAGCAGCGTAAGGTGCGCCTACAGGGCAGTTTTAGAGTTGAGTTCAGTTCAAGATAACGAAGCGATAAGTGCGATACGAAAGAGTTGGAAGAGAGATTTAATAGAAGACAGTGACGAATTTAGTGGTGAATTTAGTGAAAAGTTTAGTGGACAGTTTAGTGAAGAAGAAGTGTAGCGTAGCTTGAGAGAAGATCCAGAAGCGAGCTACTCGCGGTAAATTCGGAGGAGAGCATTGCAGTGGCAGGAGGTGGTCTATGCAATATCGGTGACGGTATTGTGACTGAGACAACATATCGTCGGGACAGTGCGTCGTTAGTTGTGCGTGTAGGGGCGACCCTGTGGAGAGGTATCACGTACGGCTGTATAAGTTAATAAAAGCGTTTATTTAAAAACTGGTGGTTCCTTCCAATCCTAAGTGCGTACCCCCGCTCGCACGTAACAATATTGTTGCTAAGTCACATACATAGTTTCAAAACATTGCACGGGATCTTGATGCTATAACCGATACAATCAACACACGTGCTTTATGTTAGTTAAACCTGTTGGAAACAAATAACTTGTCGTCACAACTGTCTAAACTTATGCATCTAGTAGACATCTTTATTATGTGTGAAACATCATTTGTAATTTTTGGATATGCAATAATTTTGCCACCAAGAGAATTTTGCTATAATACAAACAAGAATTTATAATGTGGGGCGCTTAGCCCACGGATACTAAGCTGGTTCAATTGACGATGGACTGTATGAGAGAGATATGACCTAGATCCTTGCACTAGAAAAGCAGAAACCCCACCAACCTTGAGATCCGCCCTCTCCTGGCTCGGTTCAGGTTGCACACGGCACTACCTTCCACTCTGGAGCTAACACTTATACAAAATTTTAAGGATATCTAATGTTTTTGGCACGGCCAGTAATCAAGTTGACAAGTTTTAGAATAAGGTATTAGAGCACGGCGCGTTGTGGTTCTCGTCAAACGTTTACTGTGAGTGTTCAAAATGGCTGCCCTTACCCTGCTCTGCATTGGCTGTTGCCTCACACAGAACGAGGGTAGACAGCAAAATTAATGGAGCGATGTTCTACCTACTTTATTCTAGCTAAGGACCAAACAACTTAGTATAAAATATTTTGGCACTAATTTTACCAATCACTATTTTTAAGCTGAGAGATAATATGCTCGTTTTAATTAAGGAAGCTGTATAGTTGACAAGTACTGTTTCCTTCTTACATTCTTCTTTCCTACTTAACCTACCTCATTTCACATGATCTTCAACATCCTTAATTCAATTCAAAATCCTTAATACCTTGCTTTACAATGTTTAATTATTACTTACTTGGGTACCCAAGAAATCTTGCATTAACAACAATTGTGACGATTGACATCAAGGAATCTTCTACCTATACAATATTGAAATCGGAGCATAGTAAAGCTAAACAATGTCAGGCGACATTGTTGGAATTCATTCGCCACGTCACGGAGTAAGAGATTCCTAGACGAATATGCTACCCAGTACCGTTTGTACGTAGCATATCTCAGCCATCTATCTTCATAACATAGAATCACAGCATCCCATTTCCTCAGAAGATCGTTTTACATGCAAACTTAGGCATGTAAGCGATACGATCACTATGCGAACCGCGTGCGTACTCCATCTATAATCCCACGTCCATGTTTCACTTTTATTTAGACATGATTGGGCGAACGTTTCTAGTATAATAATGAAGCGTGTACTACTTCATTTTCGAGAAAATGTCGTCTTAAGAATTCAAATTTATCGTACGTCGGGCCTCGGCGGAATGAGTCAGGCGGTACACGGGATACGTGACGGGAATCCGTTTTATCTTAAGGATAACTTTAAAGAATTTTTGATACTGTACATTTGAACGTTTGCACAAATTGGACCATTTCAAACGCTTTACATTGACGGGAGACAGGTTGAAACGTGTTAATTAAAATGAGTTCATAGGAAAGCTTATATCGAGCTTAATATCAAACTATAAATAATGGTACAGTTCACGTCAGACTTAATGATACCAGATTATTAAAAAGAGTCTATTGCTGAACTATTTGTTACTAAAACTCCCCATTAAACAAGCGGAGTTAATAAATAGCAATCTCTGCTTTAGCAGATGTATATCCCCTTCCTACTGTAAAATATGGTGAACAAAATTCTAATCCTTAAAAAATATGTTTTATTTTCGAAGTTAATTTCAACATAAATAAATCGACAATTGTGGTACAATATAAATGATGGTTCTAGTTATACTTTGAATCTTTTTCATGGCGTCCGTAGTCATTTTGGTCGTCCCTTTCCGACTTATATGTTAGTAAAATCTGAAAAAATCAAGATACTAATAAAAAAATGTTTTAAAAGAATACTAGTTTAAAAAATCCGTTTAGTAATTTTTGTGATTTTTATTATTATTAGGACCCTGTAGTCAAATGACAAATACTATTAGGATCATCACTTCTACTGAACTCATCATTTTACGTGTTCTGAAACACACTTGACCAATTAAAAATATTTCATAAATTAGTAACATTAGTTATGTAGTTTACGTAAATTTTATTTTAAAAGCATTCATATACGAGTATTAGTACTTCTGAGTGGCAGTCTAGCTTTAAGAACGTGCAATGTTAGTATTATTGAATTATATAACGTTATTAGCTGACCCGGCAAACTTCGTACCGCCTCAGAATCAATTTTTTTCATATTTACTCACCTTTTAAACCTTCCCTGGACTTCCACAAATAATTCAAAACTAAAATTAGCCAAATCAGTCCAGTCGTTCTCGAGTTTTAGCGAGACTAACGAGCAGCAATTGATTTATATACTTATAGATTACTTACTTGCTATACAGCATTTATATATTTTGTGGATATGTATTTATATGGTATTTATATTAAGTGTAATATATATATATCTATTTAACATATAAAATTTCTGTGTACTATATATATATATCTTTTATTTATTTATTATTAAAAAGTAAGTAGTTCAAACTATACGTATACCACCATCGCCATCATCATATCAATTCATTCCTAGGGTTGTCTGGAAGACATTGCCTTTTAGCGATAAGACTGCCCTTTTTACATAATCTATACTTATTTAATATTATAAAGAGGTAAAGTTTGTGAGTTTGTGACGTTGTAGGGGGTAATCTCCGAAACTACTGAACCGATTTAAAAAATTATTTCACTGCTGGCAAGCTACACTATCTCCCCCGTTGACATAAGCTATATTGTGTTTTATAAAAAAATTAGGAATTCTTACTAAAACTTCAATAGTGTAACCAAAGATGTAAAAAATTACCTAAAATCGCGTGCGCAGCGAAAACTATTGATGATAGAATAAAATAATGTACTACGACTTTGTAGAACACATCATTACTTACAAAAAGTGTCGCGACAGCATATGTATAACTATTATAGTTATGCCACAATAAGTGTTCTTTTATTTTAAAAATGTAATTAAAACGCCGCCGCTAGAAAAGGCTCTTTATTTGTATTTTGGTATTCATCCTTATCAAAATAAATTACTTCATATTCAAGACTGCTTCAATACTTTATATAACTTTTTGAATCATTCAATTCGGACATTCCATTCGAAAAATATCACGAGTTTAAAACTTTAAGTATTAGAAAAAAAATGCGTGGTCGCCGCGCACCCTAATCGGCTAGATAGGCTTATGCGTTGTAGGCGTCACTGGGGTATGGGTAGTACGGGAGGGAAAATATTTTGAATTCGCTTAGTAAATAATTAATAGGTAATTAAACTCAACAAAAAATAAAGAGGTAAAATTTGTGAGTTTGTGACGTTGTATGGGGGGATAATAATCTCTGGATCTACAAAACCGATTTTGTAAATTCTTTCACCAGTGGAAGCTACATTATTCTTGAGCGACATATATCCTATATTTGATTGTAATTAATAATAAGTATTTTTTACTTTTTTCTGATGCCTAACGAAGTGGACACGGGTCAGCTAGTTAGATATAGTTTTAGTCTCTAACTTCATTTTTGTATTGATGTTATAATAAAGTGTTGTCTGTCTATCTGTGGACAATACAATGCAAGAAAACTTAACTTATTCGTATTATATTCTACTCATAGTCCCTCAATACTGTAAGTAGAATACTGAGCCCAGATCACCGTCTTCTATGGGTAAGGTGCCCAGAAGGCTGGCTACGTTTCCTCGGTGGATCGCCATACTGATCCGTTGGCCGAGGTAAGCACCAGCCCTCTGATCACCTGAAGAGTCAATGAGTCGTTTCGATAAATTTTGGTAGAGGCTCATGGCCTCAGAACCCCACGGTCCAAGCGTCTCGACAGCAAACGGCACAAATATATAACTCTCACTGAGGGTTGCATACTTGCGCCGCTTGAGTGATTCGGCTGTTTCCGCTGCTGTACCGGCTGATCTAGACATGTTTGGTAATTGGGATGCGGCCAACGTGTCTACGCAAGTCGCATCCCACACCAAAGGCTTGCCACGTTGCCAGAGAATTAGAGTCATTCCGTCGGGACGCTTACCATCGTCACATGTAATACCGTTCGGCTCTAATAAAGCCGGCACGTTAGCGGTGGCAAGCGCCCTCCGTAAGACATCATTCAAGGCAACGTGGCGTGACCATCTGCCGGCACTGCGGCGGCAAGAAAGACCATGGTATCCCAGGCCGATTATCTCTGTTCCATAGACGCACGTGTGTGGTGCACATATGCGTGAACCCAAGCGCAGATTTATAGCCAAAGAAAAGGAAGTATTATCCATTAATGTATCTATGTTTGGGGAGGGGATAGCTTGGAGCCAGAAACCAGACTCTTTGCGGTAAACGGCAAGGATGCGAGCACGTCCTGTAGAGTTAGTGGAATTTAAAAGTTTTGTATTTAATCTTCTACAAATAGGTTCATCCCAGTATCGTTGCGAATTCGGGATCCTGGGAATGTCTTCACCAGGGCAGACCATCTTCCAGGCGTTTAGAGCTTCATTTAAGAATGATGGCATTATTCCAGTGTTGCATATTTTTTTTAAATAATAGGCTAGTGCTATATGCGGATGAAAGAAAAGCCGGTAGAGCAACGCTAGAGATTTTGCGGATGCCTAAACCTCCATACCTAATGGGTAGGGAAGCTTGGATCCAGCAGCTGTCTGAAAGTTCAGAATTTAAATTTTTTGTAAGTACATCTTTAATGCGGTCATCTAGTGATTTTATAAGATTAGAAAATTTCCAAACCCGGGCGCATCGTAAGACATATGTTAATTTTGATACAAACAGACAATGTCGTATAATATGATATGCAATTTGAGAGTGAATATCGAAAGTTTAGAGCATGATACATCAAATTTGGGCGATTGCTCAGACAGATAATTTGGAATGGCCTCATCTAGAATAGGGGCTCCAAGCAGGCGAAGAGAATCCTTGTCCAGGACCTTAATACCGGGTGCGACGATATTGAACATATTGCTATTATTGTCGCTTTCGTTTTTAGACAGATTATCGGACAAGAAAATTTCGCATTTTGAGAAATTTAACTCTAATCCTATTGAATTGAATTCTGTCTATCTTATCTGTTGTAATAAATATATATTTAATCTGACTTTTTCCGCCAATATTACAATATGTTTCCCTTTCTTATCAATTTTGTAGAAATTGAAATCAATTAATTACTTGTCGATATATAAATAATTCATGCTATTTTGACCTTATTACTTTTATTGCATTGTCGGAGAATCTTGTTTACCTTCTTATTAATCGGTGATAATAAGCATATTGTACATGTTGGCATTTACCACAACGCGGGTAAGTTTAATGCATGAAAAAAGTTTACTTGGCAAGGTTTTGTATCATATTTAAAAGTGTACCCATTGTGGATGTTTGTCAGTCCAATTTTGTTCGCTAATATTAACAGTAGCTTAGAACAGTTGGATTCGTTTACAGTGTTCAATTTAAGATCTGAAAACCTTTTTTGTTTGTAAATGTTAAATCGGTTTACAAATAAGAAAATCACATTAAATGTGTATATGTGTATCTTGGAAATATATGTACTAGATACCTTCTGCGTATGAAGTAAATGCAACCATCCGTATCAACATATTTTTTTCCGTCGGCATAGCATTTTATGACAATTTTATCTTACTATAGTTATCTTGAATATCGAACGAATAAAAAATTGGGACAATCTTAAAAATCCACTGAAACCGAGATCTAAAATGTTCTTTAATATTTGGTCAAGTTTAATTATTCAGGACCAGTGGATAAAGGACATGATGCTGATACAATTATTAAACATTGAGAAAATTGTGTATAAAATTATTTTATGTTTGTAAATAACTCCTTCATTACATGTTATTTATAAAATAAAGTTAAAAAAGTGCTGTTTTAAAATGTAATATGATTTGTATGCACCTTACACCTTCATTTGAAGTAAAAGAATATATACTCTTTAAAAATTTACATAACTCATTCATTCACATTTAATATTGATATTATTAAGACCAAAACCAACCAACCAATGAAAAAAATACTCATCGGCGTGGCGTAATCTCGAACTTCGTAATGCCAAGTGACGGCTGAACCCTAAAAAGATAATATAGCAGACTTAAATAATAAAGTAAAACAACATAGCAACAACAAATTATATTCCGCGTAGCAGTTAAACGTTTAAGTTGAATTAAAGAGAGCGTGACCTAATTGCCTTTATTAGGATACGTTGTAATTATTAAATGAATAATACACCCCCTACATAATACACAAAATGAAACAAAAACTAGTTTTTCTGTGTTCATGACCATATATTATTGTGTATATCATGAACACAGAAGATATTATATACATGTACAAAACGTTGAGGTTCGCTAAAAATATTTGAAAAAATAAATGTATATAAAAATGACCTGAAGCGGGTGTTTATCTTATGGATAGAATCAGAAATGAGGATATCCATAAGAGAACCAAGGTCACCGACATAGCTCGCAAGGTTAGCAAGTTGAAGTGGCAGTGTTCCGGTCACCTCTGTCGCAGGACTCATGGCCGATGGAGCAAACGAGTTCTGCAGTGGAGACCGCACCTCGCCAGAAGTAGTGTAGGACGCCCTCTAGTCCGGTGGATTGATGAACTGCGCAAGATCGTGTTAGGGGCTGGATGACGAAGATGGGAGATTGGGATATGTGGCGCAAACTTGTGGAGGCCTACATCCAGCAGTGGACAGCGATAGACTTAAGAAGAAGAAGACGTGGGTAAATCTATAGACGTCTGACATGATAGTAAGTGGATACCATCCCGTATATATGTTTGCAACGCCAGGGGCCACGCAAAAGTGTTTCCAATCTCTAGGATTGGATAGAGAGGATGGGATAGCGAGGATAAGATAAGAGGGATTAGATAGCAGGGACGAAATAGGTGAAATGAGATCAGGGGATTTTATTTGCTAAGACGGAATTATTGATAATACTGTTCCGAAGGAAACACCAGTTTTTCCAACTATAGACTTTTATTGACTTACACAGCCGCAGGAATTCTCTGCTGCAGGGTTGCCTCTTTCACGCACAACTAACGACGAACTGTCCGGACGAAGCGACATTTACTCATAATACCGCGTAGCTCGCTTCTGCATCTCCTCTTGAACTACACTAAACTCCTCTTTCACTAAACTCCCAACTAAACTCTTCACTAAACTCGTCACTGTCTTCTACTAAACTTCTCTTCCAACTCTCTCGTATTGCACTTGTCGGTTCGCTGTCTCCAACTGAACTCCCCAGTAGGTGCGCCTTTTGCTGATATACCCGGTAGAATCTTCTGGGACCCATAATTTTGTTTTTTTTTTTCATTATTCTTTTATTTAATGTCCATCACTTTCTAAACATCAATCTATCTCTGTCGTTCCCTTCTTGAACCTTCTAGTCTAGACTTTCGATCTTCCTTTTGTTATTCTTTTGTTCATCATTTATCCCTTTCTAAAATGTATCTGTCCTTGTCTTTTTCTTCTACAATCTTCTAAATTTTTCTGAAATTCCTAAATCCAACTAGATCGTTCCACTATCGTTCGCCACAATATTGTTTTGTGAAATGAGAAATTCAATCGAAGAATCACGTCCTGGCTACTGGAACTATACATATATATGAATTTATTGTACCTTTATTCACAGTTTAAACACTATCAAGTTAGTTAATACCATGTAAGAATAATATTAAAAATAACAATTCACTTAGTAAAAAATATAGCTTTGAAAAGCAATTAAATCTACTTATTTAAGTAATTAAATATACTTCTCGGTTTTTGGCTTGTTATTCTAAATGTAGTTTTAAACTAAATCTATCATAGATTTAAAAAAGTAATATGTAAACAATGTATCTCTTGAAATTAAATATAATTATGGAGGTGAATCTTTTAATTGGCTCTCTGCTAATAGCATAAATCCAAAGAATTAAATATAGGAAAAAATACTCAAATGAGTCTCGTGGCCGATTGTAGAAGTCATCTAATATATAATACCATTCTAAAAATTACAACTAATATTATTAACGTCCTTGCTAAGCGTGACTGAATTAGGTAAGCTTCTGGTTCGCACCGACTAGCTTTTAGCTGATAGCTCACAATCAACTGAAGTTGTAGACGATCAGACATTCATATGTAGCAGGTTGTACAGTCAGCTAATTTAAATTCCGTGCACCCTTGAGACGCATAAAGTTATAACAAGCAAAGTTAACGATGTAGAACAGTGTTCTAACAAACGACGCATCGCGTCAACGAACACGTGCCTTGAGATGGGTCGCTCTTTAGCCCTTTCCTTTACTCCACTTAATGAGATCCCAAAAGTGTTCCAATTGAGACTCGTAATTTCATATTTGCTTGCTAAGAATTTGATATCAAACGTTTTTAAATGGAAATTTCTCTCAAATCTTTGGCGCCCTGCAACTATAGCTCAGCTATACAATTTTAAAACCTACCAAGTGCTTCCCAAGAAATTTTACTATACATTACAAAAATGTTATGAACTTTAACGACGTGCTATTTCATAGATATTTATTAAGCTGGCATTATAGTATCCAATTTGCAGAACGCTGGGTGAGCTATCGTGCTAAAATTGGACGGTGTCAAGGCAGACAGATAGTGATACAACCTAGTGCAATCGTATAAGCTCTGTCACGCTTGCTCATCTGCTTTACTAGCTAGCGTGTCAGATTTAGCGTTTTTCAAAATAAATAATCTAATTCACGCTTTAAGCTTATTGGGAGCAATGCTATATTTTGGTATAGTTTTCACGTGTTTTGGGAAACATAATAAATGAACAAAAGCCTAGCAAGAGATGATTGTTTGTGCATTTATTGCACAAACAATCATTTAAAAAATAATGACAGTTTCTAAGACTTGTAATCTATCTATATATATATATATATAAATGAATCCCTATTTCCCTTGGTCACGCCATCACGCGTGAACGGCTGGGCCGATTTCGCTTATTCTTTTTTTGTTGTGTTTTTTTATTGTCAGGAGAATGTTCTTATGAAAGAAAAAATTAAGAAAATTGCGCGCAAAATTAGAAAATTTAAGAATACTTCACCACCATATAAAATTATTTCTAATCTAACCTTAGCGCTTTGGACAATATAAACGTTGTAATGTAACCTTACGACGTTTGACATAGAATTGACAGAATGCGTGCTGCAAATATCATCAAAGAGTATGTAAAAAAACTGAATATCATTTAAAACTGATGCTTCGGTCGGAGCTATTTTATTGATAAAATACATGTAAAATAATTAATTTATTATTTCTTACAAAAAGAATGTAAGAAAGATAAAAAGAGAATTTAAGAGTATTAAACCGTTCCGAAAGTTAGACTTTATCTACCGTAAAGCAAATCTACCATCCAACGCTTCTGATACAATAAACAATGGATGAGAAAATGGTAAAATGGAATGTTGGAAAAATGGAATTCTGGAATGGAGAATAGTAATGTGAAAATTTTTACGGCGTACGCAAACGTTTAGTTCAGAGTGTTAATCTAAAAACTAATCAAAGAAATTTAATGTGTAATATATGTAATATATAATACAATAATATGAATATAAAAAGCTATACAATATAGTATTATTATATTCGTGATACAATACACAATCTATATATATAAAAGAAAGTCTGTTCGTTACACCGTTTGTGACTCAAGAACGGCTGGATAATTTTTTATGAGTTTTGTGTTTTTAGAATTCTCTTTGTCCGAAATAGGATAATAAGTATTAAAATATGAATTTCATCAATAAATAAAATGTTCATTAAAAAACATCAGTCTAGCCATTCATTTGTTATGAATTTATGATCTTTCTCAGCCGATTTCGGCAATGGTGACTGCATTTAAACTCGTTTTCATTTGTCTGATTTAGGTGAATTACTTTTGTATGTGTTCAAGTGGGTCCCAGCATGGTTTAGATTCAAATTTGAACCAGGTAGATGGCGCTGCAATCGGGTTCCAGGATTTAGGGGAAATTATTTTTGTGTGTGTTCAAGTGGATCCCGGGATAGTTTAGATTCACGATTGGACCCGGTAGGTGGTGCCGCTAAACAGCCTTTTTAACGATGGGACCGATTATGATATTTTTTTTGTGTTTTTTGAAGTAGATCCGAGAATGATTTAGATTAACAAGTGTTCCGGCTTGATGGCGCTGCAATCGGTTTCTAGATTTTTATTTTTTAAGGGCAAGAAAATGTCTGCCGGGTACAGCTTGTTGTATAAGTTAAGTTGTTAAGTTAAACTATGACGTCTATCGTTGACTAACAAGTATCAGCGAACCTTTTCGTTGCCATGGCGACGAGTATTGTTAGTGAAATGAAACGGTAGCACAAAAAATGTATTTGCAATCTTTTATTCGTCTATCCCATGGAATTAACGTCATTTGTCGGATAAAAAGTATCAACAGCCTGTGATAAAAGCTAACTTCGTATGAAGTTTAATGTAACTCTAAAAGACAAATATTCTAAAAGTTGTATTTTGGTATATATCGATCCTAATGATCCTCTTTGATTTTTTCTAATTTTTAAACGTATTGCGGCGACCGAGGGGTAGAACTTTTTGGCAGCGTAAGCCGGTCTCAAGACTTTTAGATAAAGGTAAAAGATTCTGGAAGAAAAAGAGAAGGACGGATACATTTTAGAAAGGGATAGACGACAAACGAAAGTTCTAGAAGTAAAAGACAGAAGTAGATAGATGTTAGAAAGAAATGGATAGCAAATAAAAGAATAACGAAAAGAAGATCGAAATTATGGGTTCTAGAAGATTCATCCGGGTATATAATATATATAAGCAGTGTAAGGCGCGCCTACCGGGCAGTTTAGAGTTGAGTTCAATTCAAGACAGTGAAGCGACAAGTGCGATACCAAAGAGTTGGAAGAAGAATTTAATAGAAGACAGTGACGAGTACAGTGGTGAATTTAGTGAAAAGTTTAGTGGACAGTTTAGTGAAGGAGGAGTTTCGCGTAGTTAAAAAGGAGGTTCTGAAGCAAGCTACGCGCGGTAAATTCTGATGTGAACACTGCAGCAGCAGAAGGTGTGTCTACGCAATATCGGCGACGGTATTGTGAGTGAGAAATCTTATCGTCGGTATAATGCGACGTTCGTTGTGTGTATAGGGGCAACCCTGCGGAGAGGAATCACGCACGGCTGTGTAAGTCAATAAAAGCATTTAGTTAAAAATTGATGTTTTCTTCCAATCCTAAGTGCATACCCGGCTCGCACGTAATATTATACAAACTCAACCCCTGCAACAGATTTATTATATTACAGATAGAATTAAAAAAACATAATAATGATAGCACTATAATTAACAGTGATATTTTGCGGTTCCATACACCATTCTGTAAAAGTAGACTTTAAGTTAAACCTTACAGAACAATACCATATAGTCCAATTATTAAAAAATACTATGATATACATAGACAAACGGACGGATGAACATAACTAATTCAAAACGGTTCTGTTTTTAATTTGTCAAGACGACTAATGAACTCTAAGAAGAAGCATAATATTATATTAATAAATTAGTTGTTGCGTGACCTCCAAGTAATCTTGAGAGAAATAAAATTTAGTGAGAACTAAACAAAAGGATTTTAAAAATAATTTTCCTAAAAGAAAATTTAAACAATTCTACGATAACATATTTGTAACAACAAATCACGACAAAAATAACTTTTGATAAAATAGCGTGACTGTAAATAATGAAATTGATGAAAAGCGTTTATTTGTGAACCGACAGAGATAAAATTGAAGCAGTTGGATCCAACTGTATACCTTTTGTTTCCTTTATTTTAAAAGCTGTTTTAGGAGTTGATTGATACTAAAACCACAAGCGAAATGAGACGTATGACAAATTTCTTATTATAGAAAGAAGACAATGTTTATTTAGGACAAGATACAAAATAATAATATAACATCAATTATGGTGTCCTAAAAGGCCCGTTCTCAGCATAATGCTGGTTTCTCAAAAAGCGCTGATCTTCCGCAAGGACCTCTAAGCCCTTTATTATAATTACGTCCTTAATATATGAAGCACAAAATCCTTTGTATGTGCTAAGATGTAGGACCAAATTATACGAAGTAGGAGGCGATGCTGCAATAGGTATTTTAATGTATAAAATCTTTTCTTTCATAATATATACTATACACATATTTATAAATAGTACGAAATTATAATTGTTCCTATAAAATGGTTGGTTCAAGTGCCTCCAGTAAACGTAATTTTAAAACAAACAGTTAAACAAAAATTCGTGTAACTCGAAATAATAAACATTCGTTTGGAAAAGATCTTTTAAGTATTTTTTGAGATTTGGGTATTTCTATAGATTTGCGTAACCGATTATAAAATCAGAGATCTTTCACCTCTACAGAACTTTTTACTATATATGTACTGACCTTTAGAGTATCACTAAAATTGTATTGCTATTAAAATGCCTGTATTTCATAAATATAAATAACAACATTTCCTACAGCAAATCGATATGACACAGTTACAAATTTACTGACCTACATAGAAATGTTTATGATGTATGAGGTAATACAAAGTAGTATCAAATAGGCCATCATAATGATAAATATCGTCTGGATTTAGCAAATGACATATGGGATATGTCATACGATTTAACTTGTTAAAAGTGGATAAGTTTTAATAGTCATGAATTATTCTTGACAGTTGATGCATTTGATCACAATTGTGATGACGCAATGCGAAATATTGCACATAACAATTACGATATTTAAAAAACGTACACTAGAACTAATTACGTTTTTATTTGGAAACATTAAAATTAAATAATAAACACTTTTAAAGGGAGTGGCTACAGTCGCAATTATTTAATGGTATATTATACTGAAGGGTGATTTATTTGTTATTGAAGTATGCAACATGTTATTTCATTTGACAAAATAAATCATTTAATAATATTAATTATTGTTTAAATTATGTATACTTCGATTTTACACTTTTTAAGTCTGATGTCTTTTAGGCTTTATGAGTACAGCTGAATGTAGACTAATTGCACAGAAAAAAATGCAACTTGTTTCATAAATTCTGTTTTAATTGTACGTAGTGTAAATATTTTTAGCCTTTAATACTGTAATTTTTAGGAAATACATTTTCTCATACAATCAAAACGGTGATCCTAATACTTCTTGTTACGTTCTATAAATAGTCCATACAGTATTGGCGAATGTATTATTTTAATTTCAATACCTCAAACATATTGTAGGTTTTTTATTGACGCGAAACAATAAAGTTCGGGCGACGATATTTTTAATTTCTCCTTCTTTAAATTTAAACGTAAAATTCGAGCTATTATTTGCACCAATATCTCTGGCATATAGGTATAATAATTTTGTTACCTCCATAAAGGTAACATTATATATACTGTCATACCAATATTACTAACTCCTAAATATCTTGTCAATGGTACATTATGTGCTTACATGTTTAGAATGATGGCTTAGACCTAATAATAGTAATACGTAGTATGAAATATGTAACTTTTAGTTGTTTCTTGTTTTGTGTGCCAAATAAATAAAATAAACAACACGAAAAGTTGCATTTCACTAAACAGGTTACATTTTCGACACAACACATAATTCTTAGTTGAAAACGGTCAATATCCTACAACTTTTGTTGACGTTAAAAGAATATCATACATTTATTATGAAACTATACACAAAAAAACAAGCCTTCAAGTTACTGCCAAAAACTTCTGGAGCTCTAAATTTTGATACCGTGGACATTCATTAAAAAAGTAAACAATTTGACAGATAAGACAATAGGCATAATTCGATAGTTACTTTTGCCCATAAATTCGTTTTTAAACGTCAACACATTTTTACTCGTATTTTTTTCAGCACAACTATTACAGTATGCATAATTTAATTTTAGAAATAAAATAATAATTGCGGTAGTTAAACGTCTAAAGAAAGTTTGTTTATTTATTTTACATTACTGTATTAAATATGACTAATGTTGAAATTACGATTCCGTTGAATTAATTAAGAACAAACACATTATAAGGAAATCACCATTTATTTACAGCTTATCGCTGTACAGCAGCATTTAAATTTAATTATGGCCTCTCGTAATATATAAGTGCAATTTGGTCTTATAACAAGGTCATTTTCATTTTCCTAGTACTAAATCTCGGTTGCGTTCCAAGAGTCTTCTTTGGAACTAATTATTACCACTTCATGTGATATTCGAGCTTCTATTGAGTCGTTAAATCAACCTATCCTTTTACCGCGACTTCGCGATGATGGATAATTTAGACATTTATCCACCACATAACAAGCTATCCAACCATGTTACTAAAAGAACACTTTTAAATTATCAATCTAAATACAATTTGAATTGGTATTTAACTAATTTAAAGAATATTTTGTATTCTGAACAATAATATCAGTGCACAAAGGTCCCACTGTAATGCGCGAGCCCTCCATTTCAGAAGGGCGAAGGAATCGTCACGCTTCGTTTCTACTGTATTTTCCTTTACAGTGGTAAGTAATTATGAATCTATTAATAATTTTTAAAGTATTCGTTGTTATATAATCATTATATAATTATATGTTTTAATAGTTTTGATTGGATTAAATAATATAAGAAATAAAACTAAACCTTAAGTACTAAATATTAAAAATAAATCTACAAACTTATTACAGATTATGTGCTACATCACTGCCAGAGGAAAAGCATACCCAAAAGGCTGGCTGCATGGCCACGTATGGCAATGCTAACTTTCTATGCGAAGTATGACCTAGTCACCAGTGACACCAAAAAGTTTCTTGCATATTTCTTTGCCGATGGATCCCATGGACTGATAATTCAACTCCAAATGACACAGATACGTAGCCTCCACATTCTTGCCGCTTGAAAGTTTCAGTTTTAAATCATTACGAATATTTTCGTCTCTAATAAGTGTTGCTCTATGATTCACCTGAATCGGTCAGTTGTAAGTTATTACTGCGCCCGACTTCAAATAAATTATATAGACAAGTAGTACCAGAAAATAATCAACAAGTAACATTAAAACATGATGTTTACAATTAATCATTTATCGCCATGACTGATGATGAATAATCACAAAGTTCGTTTAATAGAATAGCGTAAAATAAAATATTATTATGTTTATTCTAAAATTAACATTTTGTGTGATCATCTATTTATATTTGTGTGAAAACTCCCTACCGATTCGTGAAAAACAAGTTTTATGATGCGCTACCAAAATACCAGCCACAAACAGACGTGTGTGACGCAGATCGTTTGATTACTTATTAATTACCATACCGAGGTCGATGACCTACTGATTTTATACGATTGCTCTGATATGAGTCATTAATTAAAATCGGTAATCAAGGTCGAAACTTGAACTTCATCGAAAGTGATTGTTGATTAACCGCCGGTTCCTATATCTTACTAACCGTTCATTTGCCTTATCACTTATTAAAATTTTACATAAGCTTCGTACAGGTAATATCAAATTTGTACTTATGGTAAGGCAAGTGAAATAGTAAACCGTCCATAAGTCATCAACATATTATCCGGCAATCAGTAGAGCTAGACAAATGCACTATATATTCCAAGCTAAGCAAATTAAGTTTATGTTATGGGTAATATACTACGGAATCTCTAAGGCCTATCCCGTACACCCAGAATAAAGGAAAGTTTTATTGTCATGTCAGAAATCGTATCCGGGACCTTTGCTTTACAGTAAACTAGATAGGCCAGCACTTAAACCTCTACACAAGACAGACCATGTATTTTTTTTAGTGCATGAAGGTATTTGCCCGACTGGATGGCTACCACCCCTGGTCTAGAGTATGCCGCCATAACAACCTTGAGTTGTGTTCCTGTATTAGTGACCAGGTTCCAGTCTCCCTTAAGAGAGCAGCCGCGCATTTGTAGCACCTTTGGTGTTACAAATGTCCATAGGCGATGGTAACCGCTTTCCATCAAATAGGCCGTCTGCTTGTCTGCTGAACACATGCAATAAAAAAAAATAGAAAAATATCTTGAATCCTTTGGGTATTGGTAACTTGAAAGTTATTTTAGTAGGAATCTAGCTTTTAGATATAAACTATTTATTCATTCAGGTTTTCAAATGTTCGGTAGATTTTAAGACTTAAAACAGTGGGAAGAACAAACAAAATTAAATGTCATGACAAATATATCCCTTTTGTTTTTTCCCTTGTAAATATACTTTTCGAAGACATTTTTATTAGGCGATTTTCAACCTTACCTCTACCATAGTTATGATTAAAATAGCACAAATGTCTCTTGATATGCAAATCTTTCCATATGTAGGGTCTACTTAATCATCATATACTCAAAAAATACGTGGGATAAGTTAAAAATAAGAGTTCTTTGTGTTACAATGTTCAAATATATTTTCTTTGTAAACTTATACTTAGTAATGTTATATCTGACGGGTTTTGAGTTGTGACCTTTCTTTTATACGGAATAATGTTCCACTGTCGGTATGTCATTCCATGTTTATATTAATAATAAAAATTTACGCGCTATTTTCTTAACTTTTTTTTAGAAATTTATATAGGTTGTCTTTTGGATGAAATAAAATAACATGAAAACCAGTTGTAAAGAACCTTTAAAGAGTATTAAACAATTAAATTTAATATCTGTCTACATATTTAATTTTTATGAAAATGCTAAGATATGTCCGCGACTTCGTCCATGCTTGACTTGAAACTCCCTCGGGATTCCCAGGACACAAAGTACCGCAGCTATCGTTTTTGTGAAAACTGTGTCTGAATAAGAAAATATTTATGCACCCGAACAACTACAAACCGCTCTCGGGAAAATTCCCGCAAGATTCCTGGGATAAAAAATATCACAAATTTTAATACATCAAATTTTCTGTCTGTAACCGAAAACTATTTCGAAATCGGCTTAGTAATTTTACGTGAATCTCGAACAAACAGACAAGAAATCTAAAAATAATTGCATCGAGGACTCCGTCGTTTCTATAGTCTATTGCAGTTTTTTTTAATAGCTTCAATGTACAGACACGGCATGTTTAGAATTTTGGAATATTGTTACGAGTTGCAGAACTCGAATTAAAATGCTGTTAGAATTACTATAGAGTTTATTAGAACTATACAAACACGTATAACACAGGTATAAATATAACCGAACACAACAAGTCCAAACGTAATGCAGAAGGTCGTAATTCAATAAAACGCGCAACGTCCGTTACTATTAGATTCCCGATTGTAGTAAACACGTCTCGATTAGATCGTGGTTCTCGCTCGACTGACTTCCTCCCTCCATTATTCTGCACAAGTGCAATGTGCCCGCCCGTCCACGTGGAACGAATTTCCTAGAATTAGCTTGTACTTTTAAAATCCGTAACACCTGACTAATGATTACAATACAACAATAGGCTCTAGAAACGAATGCCAATAAATAAGTAAACAAAAGAAGACGATCATAAAAGAATTACAATTAGTTCAAATGCTGACACGTAATAAAAAGTGCTTTGTTTCAGATATGCAGGTGGATTTTGTTTTTGTCGGGATCTGAGTTGTAACAATATTATAGACTATAAAACATCTTGTACCTAAACTTATTCGACTTTTCCTTTTTTAAGGTTACGTAGTCATTTTCCCAAAAAAGAACTATTATGTTTTCTCTTTGGTCTGTTTGTTCGTCTGTTTTTGTATGTGAATCATTTTTATCAAAATTCAGGAAGTCTATCGGTATCAAATTTGCAAACACGTTTAATCAGTCTCACGATACGTAAAGATATTTATCACACTACTGATATTATAACGCATCTCTTATTTATTGACTGTATTGTGACGTTTATTTAGAATACACCATTTAAAATAAATCACTTGATATTATGGAACATAGGGGTATGAATAAAAGATAAAAATAAAGTGCTTGAAAGTTGCTATCGGAATATGTTATGTAGATAGTTGTATTTATTGAAAATTACTACAAAAAGTACATACTCAATAAAGTATTCATCCTTTCTAGGTACAAAAATGCCGAGGGTAAAGAACATAACGTAACATAACGGTTCGCATCAGAAGTGCTAGTCTGAATGATGCAAAGTTTTCTATCCACTCAGTGTTAACAGCTTGTCGTATTAATATGGTCATTTACAAAAATTATTTAGAAAGATAAAACGAAAGCGTTCCATAAATTTCAATCTAAAATGGGTTTAAGATAATTTGGCCATAATTACGAACATATGCTTAACAAATCACAACCTTTTAACATACGTAATTAATCACCTGCTTTGACACCAATATTAGTGAGCATTTTATTCATGCACGCTTAAAAGCATTAACAGTTGGGCTGATAAAATTGTAAATACATCTAATACATCCAGTGAACATCATTCAACAGACGAATTTCTTGTAACATTAGATAAGTTCACATTTCACTGCGTTACAAATTCTCTCACCCGCAGTAACCTTCGTGTTTAAGACATAGCGTACAAATTGCATCAGAATCGCCTGCACTGGTACGAGTATAGTTTACGTAAATTGGTTAATAATCTAGGGAATAAATTTCCAACATATACAACTGCTATGCAACCTCCAACAGAGCCCGTTAAAAGTGGAACACCTAAGAAATATTAAATTGAAATAATAAGGGATGATATGCGTGCCTATGGTCTAACATTCAGAGTGCAGACAAGAAATAAAATATAGAAAAAGGGATCCCACGCCTAAAAACAAATGCTTTACATGCACCCACGAGTTAATACTTAGATGATGATGATCAAGTTCATATTTAATAACGATTTCACTTAAAGTTAAAAGCTGATACAGTTACAAACGGAATTTAGGTAAGTAGAAAAGAGTATTCACAGTAGATTTGTATACCCCAAGACTGTACAGCAGTTAACAAAATTCTAGAATGTGTGCTATGAATGTAAACAAAATTATTTAAGTTAAGTAACAGCAGTAGTTTGGGAGTCTACAAACTTTTTCAGACAGAACAATAATATTTATAAACAGGTCGTAGTTGCGTGCTAAATTTGCAACACCGATTGCTAACGATGTACACGTCAATGAAACTATCGTACTGAGTTCATTGCAAAAACAAGATGCTGCAACTATCGTATTCTTATTGTACTCGTATTCATTCGTAACTGTGACATTCTTTCATCAACGACTCATAAATATTCGCATAAATTCATTTGAAATATTTTTCAATTATCCTTTGGTGCATCCCACCGTTACTTTTCTATATAGCTATCAACTAGTTAGTCACCCGGTCTACTATAGAAATAATTATATTGTATGCAGAGAGCTGTCATCGCCTCTTAATTAACTAACGAGATTGTACCAAATGTCTCCACATGTTCACCGGATGCTGTAGATTTTCGATGTACGAAATCATGAATCTTGGCTAATAAGGTTGTTTATATTATACGTTTAATGTTGGCATATTGTTAGTAGTGATGTGTACAATAAGTTTATTTATTTATTAGCTATGTCTACTAAGAGTTCTTATATGATTTGATGATGAATTCAAAGACGTGTGTTTAAAATTTAATAGAACTTAATTATTATTTAGTATCTATCATTTTCAGTAAAAAATTGTGACATTTAGTAACAGTAATCTTTTTGGGACTAATATTTTCAATTTCACATGATTTGTAATATTGTAACCTTGAAATCCAAACTAGATTACAACATTTTAAACAAGAAAATTGCAGTTAAAAATAGTAACTAGTTTACTATTTTATTACTTTTCTATTAGATACTATGTATTAAATTTTGTAACAAGAGCATATTACAAGGCCGGTGTACAAAGAACAATAAAAATCTAAATAAAGTTTCCCATTAAATTTCAATTTGGATAGATAACACCTGCAATTTAAAGGCTCCTTAAGTCTCGGTGCAAAATAAAAATCTTAATGCAAGAATCCTAATTAGTTTCTAGAAAGCTAAACGAGTTTAAACCCTGCACAAATTTAATAGGAAGCTCGAGATTCTTAAGATTGTCCCGACGACTCTTGCAGACACAATTAGCCTGTGTTAGCGAAAGTGTTTTCTGTGATAAGAGGGAAAATTTATTGCACTGCCTTGAGTCAGGATATCTGCTGTTTTTATTAACTATTAAAATATGTAATTAAAAGTATTTGGTAGCACTGAGCGTGTTTTTAAATTGATTATTGAGGCTTATAACAATTAAAGGTCTATTATTACGGAGCATTGTATTAGTAAGTTTAGATATTTAGACTAAAACTAAAAACTAGTGGTGTGACATGCCCCTTTAAATTTAATAATTAATTATTTTTCGTTTGACGTATTGGCCACAATTTTCTCTTGTCGGTTTTAAAGATATTAATGACTAAACCGATTTCGGTTACAGACACTCTTATACTATAAAGTGAATATTAATGTTCAGGTTGTCGCGGCGGTGGTTTAGAGGACGACTCTGCTGTCAGAAATAATGTTATTATCATATTTCTTACATCTAATATATTATCACATATTTTAGGGGATGAACTTTTATAATTTGTATATTAATATAAATAATATAGATTTCAATATAATTCATTACAATGCAATGATGTTCAAAAATTTTAATGATTCTGGCCAGTTGCTTTCTCGTGTGTCTAAATTAGTCTAAAATAATCTTGCAACGTTCTTATAACTAACGATCTTATTATATATAAGGAAAACTAGAAAAAATAGCTACCTGAAAAGCTCAAAAACATCACCACCCATCATATCACACAACATCATCAAACATCAGATAGAAAACACTTTATTACTAAACAAAAATAAAAATTACAAAAAATGTATAATAGTAATAAAAACTTTTTGGCAACACAACAAAATAACTAGATATTGGCAAAGTAATTATTTCTTCGATTTTTGGTGGTTTAACGTTTAACTCATATTTTATATCAAAATGCTAATAATATAAAGCTTTAGTAAACTTCTTTTTGATTTTTGGCTGATTTGAACCAAAAATCATGTTTTAAATAATAAACCGACAATAATAAGTCAAGAGTTAACAGCAGTAGTGACATCTAGGTACACAGGACGTTAGCTTTTCAATAGAGCTATCATTATCATTCTTAGCAAGATGTCTTTTACATAGTTCTTTCGATAGTTTATATTATATATTTTTCTTTCTATATTAAAGAACATGACGTTTGTACAGCTGGTATCTTGTACTCGTACATTCAAATTTAGACCAACAAACATGCCCTATGTTTTATTCAAATATTATCATACAAAAGTTCCTTTAAAAAGCTATCCAAATCTAAATCATTTAAATAACACGTTGACTGACTGACGTTCATCTTGATTAAAAACTCTTTCAAGATCTAAAATCCTTTAATTATTTATCTAGCATTAATAACATAAACATAGGCCAAATGCATTTCTTATGACGTCAAAAAGCGGTACGGTCGTATACACTCAGCTGTTAACTTGGGTTAATTATACATTTATTTATTTATAAGAAAGTTTAATGACTTTTCCACTTTTAGTTGCTGTGTCATAATTTACTGCTTTGGCTTGAATTAACGTTTGCGATATACTATTTAAGCTCATTTTTTATACCAGCCGATAAACTTAACTTCGTTTGTGTACCTACAGAATGTTGTGCGATTGTATTTAAAAGTTGACTGTAGGACACGTTAATTTCGGAGTATGAATTATAATATATTTGCATGGAGTGTATACTTACCTGGCGTGGAGGATAACGTGATCAAGAAGGCGGTTCCCCTAGAGCTTGGCCTTCCCATTGCACTGCAGTTGGGTTGAACTCTGCAATCCGGTCGCATCCATCTGCGAGGACGTCGTGCTATAGAAAGAACGGAGGACGAGCTAACCCTAGTCGCAGACGGTTAAGGGGGTCGAAGGCGCCGCTACGCTCACCTCCTCCCAATAACCGGGCTGAGATCGAAAGTCCATCTCGGCGGGCCACACCCAGAGACGTAGGGTGCCTGTTTTCCTGTTCGCCTGCGTAGGGGCTGTCTATGACATACCTCGTGGCGCCTCACAAAGACGCGGAGAGACGCTGCTAGGCTTAGTGAGTAGTCCGACAGCCGGCATTTCACAGCTCCTTCCAGATGGAAGGTGTATGACGGGCAAGCCCCCGGGCGCCTCATATACCCCTTATAGACCACTCCCAATAGTCCGAGAGGATCCGTAAATGCATTTACCACATGACAGAAAAAAAGGAGTATTAGGCAAACATTAATTAATCGTGTTGTTGTTAAAAACCAAATTAATTTGCAACAGTAACATTGCCCTAAATAACAAATCAGAACTGACATTTAAGCTATGCAAAGCTGTTTAGGAGCACTAATCCAGCGTCTGTCAGTTCATTTGTAATTGCAGTGACAGCAGAATTAAATGGTAAATTACGAGATGCAATTTAGGCATAATTATACTGCCTATTAAAATAATTAGGAAACGAGTTATTTACAATTTTATTTGTACATAATAATGTATAAATATGTATGTAAGATTGGACGTTTGTTTGTTCCACCTTCATAGTTTTTGGAATGTAGCGATTATTATAAAATTTTGTAAATATGTACTTTTGAAAATGGGGCTGGATATGGAGTACTTTTCATATCATAAAATTGGATAGTTTCCGTGTTTACGGGGTCAAAATCTAATAAACAGAATTTTCATGTTATATTTACGTACATTTTAAAATCGGTTTATATCTGAGTCCGTGAAGATGAATAGGTAATATACAAAACAAAGTTCCAAAATACGAAAACTTATTACCACTTTTATATTTACCTACTTTAATTAAGTTAATAATTGATGCTTTGACGCATTTTGTAGAACTTTCAAGTAAAATATAAACCGTAAAATTCCGAAAAAATAATCAAATCAATATTTAGATGATTTTTATAGTCTTAAATAGGTTTATGATATATTATTAAATATTATCACTAAAAACTTAAAGAACAAGAAGCAACAACATCAAGGAACAAGAAAGAAAAGGCAAATAAGTAGTTAATATTACTTATTACTAATAAATACAGATTTTCAAAATTCCACAGCAAATATCTTTAATAGCTCATGTTTAACTTAAATTATACAATAAATAATCCCAGCGTCGGTTTCATTACAAATTCAAATTAATTCCCGAGCCGATGACTGCAAGGATGACAAGACAAATCGTCTGTCCGTCTCAAAGGCGTAGTTTAATGAAATTTCCGAAACCATTTGATTCTGGCCACGTCTTGTATTGCTATTGCTAGTATTGTTGACCACATTAGTTATCAAGAAGATCCGTTTTATGAATTAATCCAATCGAGGTGTTCTAAATGTCGTATTCTGCTATCTAAGGCGAAGGGTCGAAGTGACGCTGTAGGCGACCAACAAATACTTAATATGAAAATGCACTACACAATGCACATACAATATTAAAATGCAACTTGAAATACACATAATAGAAATAAGGTAGATTAAATAATAGATATTATGTTTTAATAGAATTTAAGAATTATTTTAAAAAGTTTTGTTTTTATAGCACGAGTTCAGCAGACAGCCAGGATGGAAAGCGGTTACCATCACCTATAGACATTTGCAACACCAAAGATGCTACAAATGCGCTGCTTCTCTCTTAAGGGAGTCTGGAACCTGGCCATTAATGCCAGAACACACCTCAAGTTGTTATGGCGGCATATTCTAGGCCAGGAGTGGTAGCCTTCCAGATGCGTAAATACCCTACCACCTGGCTGATAGATAAAGAAAAGAAAAATAAAATAAAATAAAACGCCGAGTCCATAGACAGAGGATGGCGAATTTAAAAAAATGCCTTTATTCCGCGTACAATAACGACTTGTAGGGCGCGTCCCGTCGAGGTTTTCCCTTTGCGCTACGACATGGGTACATTTAAGAGGGACTTTATAAAATTTCTTCTAGGTCAGTAATGTGTTGACAGCACCCATAACGTTGCAAACGTCTAAAGGTGGCGGTTACACCTTTCCATCAAGTGGGCCGTTTGCTTTTTTGCTAGCTGTGGGAGTTATTATAAGTTGTGCGGTGCGTCTATGTTGGTTACCCCTCTTTTGGGGGCGGTGACACACCACTGGCGAGAGCCCATGGCTCAATCACCTGAGACAGGAATACAAAATCAGACGACTAGTTGTTGTTCTCTTTCTTAATGTTCCTGATTTAACTTAGACTAATATATACAAAAACCTTATCTTTTTTTTATTGCTGAAACACAGCAGACAGGCTGACGGCCCAACTGTGATGGAAAGTGGTTACCGTCGCCTATTAGGACGTTAGTAATACCAGAGGTGCTGCCAATACGCTGCCGGCTTTGAAGGGGAACTGATACCTGGCCGCTTATGCCTGAACACAACTCAAAGTTGTTATAGCGGCATACTCTAGACGAGGGATAGTAGCCATTCAGTGGGGAAAATGCCCTACCACCTGTCACTGGGTTGTTTTGTCGCCTCTTACGACTGGCTGGAGAAATTAGTATTCTTTTTTACGTTCTTGCACGGAGAAAGGTACTAATAGTTTACCTAATGTGCACATCAATATTCTAATCATTATTAAATATTATATTTACACGTTTATGAGATTGCACATTTTTGATGATATAGACAAATGCCTAATTATATCAGCAGCTCTAACAGCGATATCTATTATCTATATATACATAGCAGCACGTTCATGTATTGCCCATAGTCTTTAACTGTGCTAAGTTACTCATCAATAAATTGGTGCATGAAACGTGAGGCAACACTAGCCTTTGGTATTAAAAAATGCACAGACGCGGTGCACATATACTTTTCGCGGCATCTATAATAATATGTCAAGCGTCTGAGAGAGACCACTATAAATAATGTATTTTCATAATTAATAAGCCATTGTCGGTGGCGTACAACATAACGCGATACGCAGCCTGTAGCGTTTATAATAAAACACCGTCTAAGCTTTGTATGTTTTATCCCGGGTAATATTTTTGTTATAACCAATACTTATTTTGAAATACGACTCTGAACGATTTGCGAACATACCCTGCGTCAAGTATTTATAAATATTCAGTGTTGTATCAGACGAAAGTAAGACCCTCGTTAGAGAAGCCTCAGTCAAATTAGATGTCTTTGATAGACGTCAGACGAAGGTTTTTGTGTGACATCTCAAAAGAAGTATATTTCACTAAATAGTGGAGATTTCTAACATAGACAATTTTATCCTAAACGCAATCAATTCCCTCGTACAATTGTTTATATTTAACCAATATTATGCATTTTATAGTTTTTTAGCAATTTTGGAAAACGGCAGTCCTATATTTTCGTCATGTACGTCTGTCTGCCCGTCTAACATTCTCATCTCGGTTGATTGGAGACGTTTCCGAGAAGTTGTAGTGGGTTGTCCGGCAGAGGTTCTGGCTGGCGAGTTCCACACCACCGTCATTACTAGACCCGTGCAGGGCGTTATCCGCAAAGGGATTTCTCCTCATAAAAAAAGGTTACACATAGTTTTACCGTTGCCCAATAAATAACATCACTTTATAATCGATATTCTAAAAAATATAATATTTCATAATAAATAGAGTAAAACTTGGTTTGAACCACATTCGAACCGTATAATAACGTTTAGTAGCGTGTCATATATCAATTAGTTATGATTAATTAACATAATTTATTGAATTATTCATGAGATCACAGATATGTTAAGAGGACGTTATCCAGCAATATAATATAATGAAATAATTAAAATCGAAACTGTTTTTAAACCGCAATAATAACATGTTTTATATTATAAAAACACTTCAAATATTAACTTCAAAAATAATTTTCATGTTTTTGATTATAACAATGGTTTACTAGTTTTATAACCGCATTATTAATGAAATTATGAAAAACATTTTTTAACTTAATTTTAACGAGTTCATAAACATGGTATTATTATTATGAATAAACTATTAAAAATTATAACCTATCTAATGTCTGCGCCATCAAATTAGCAAAAATATATATTAAGTTGCGAAAGAAATCTCTCTTTATTTATACTCTAATGACGTCACAAAATTAATATTACTAGTATGAAATTGCAACACAACTAAGTGTTGTGAAGTGATTTTAAATGCTACGTTTTTTAACCATTAACACGTTTATTGCTAAACTAGGTCTTCAAAGCCTAGTGAGTATCTTTCTGCTTGTGCGGACTCTGAATTTGTGCAGTTTCATTCGGTGCGGACCCTGTAACTTTGGTAATATTTGACGTATGAATGAGCCAATCATATATTTCACCTTTACTTTCGTAACTTATCATAATAGGCTATTAAAAAATGTACAGTGTTTTTTCGATCTAGTTCGCACAAGGATAAAATTATTCATATTCAGTGCTATAGCAGGCCTTGTTTCATTGGCCAGGTATCCGCACTGAGCATTTCGCGGGACCAGTGCAGCGACGATTTTTAGTTCACTTTTGGATATCTATAGTCGACGTCCATTATCAGTCAACTTTCTAAAGTTACATTTGCTTCCTTACCTCATAATGATAAGGTAGAATTTGTAAAATTTGACTGAGTAATTGTACATGATGCTATGCTAGTTTATGCTTGAACATTACTAATAAGTTTCCTAATAATACATAATATTTATTTTTCAATGGAAATTTAAATCAGATAGCAGTAAATGCAATAAGTCATATTGTTTACCTTGTTTTAATGAACAGCAATTTGTTAAATAATAAATATAATTTAAGCGTGCCTATCGATAGATTTTAATTTTAGTCCCTGTCCCATACCTAGAAATTGAAAATGTTAGTGCCATTATAAAGCTTAACAAACATGGTAACTTTATTACCAGTGCGTTACAAGGTATAGCAGACCTGGCGATTTAGATCCTTAAAAATCCACTTTTTTTTTCGTCCAATCCTAAGGCTAGCCCGGTGGTAGACTGCTACATTAAAAAACTAGAAAAATGCAAAATTTGATTAATATAGCTGCTTATTCGACGCTGCTAGAGAAGGTTTTACAATAATGGGTGTAACCAGGTTAAAGGCGCCTGGTACGCCACCACCAAATATACTTCCACCGTGCCATCATCCTGGCTACGCCCAGTATGAAAGTACATGAAAACTGGCTTAGCACCCAACGTGTTAATGGTTGTTTTAAAAATTAATTCTGACTTTCACACTTCGCTCTTTAAGGTTAATAATATTACAGCGAGTCTGGGATGGCTTTCCCTTAATACGATCGAATGATAATAGATTTATCTGGATGACAAATGTGGTTATAACTTGGCTAATCGGCATCAGCTTGTGTTACTTACTTTCAAATATGATTAAGTATTGCCTCCACAAATTTCACAACCGCTATATTTATGCGGTGCATGCTTATAAATAATATTTAAAGATGTTATAGAATTAATTTCATTCTGCATAAATATTATGAACATTTAAGATTGCTTTCATTGAGTTTCATGGTTTATTTTGGATCATTTTTTTACAATACATACCAATTTGGCGTTAGAGTTTTTTTAGACATTCTTTATAGCATTAGTACTTTCACCACTGATTTAAATCTTGCAATCTCCACTATTTATAAGTAAATAAAGACAAACATGGAGGCAGGGGCTTTCCTTCGAATGCTTTAGCGAAGTATCGCCGTACGCTTTAAGTACGGTTCAACAACTAGTCCATTAAAATTACAATTTTTAATTCTTCTGCGGGCGCGATGCGATGGCCGGGAGAAGGCAAAGGGGCGTGGGAGAAGAAGCAAGGAAGCACTTACCTCGCCACCAGTCCGCCGCCACACTGCTCTCGTCCCCCGGGGGTTCACACACTCACTAGGATTAATTATGATGATTTAACATGGATTCATTTCAGTTCCCATAGCTTATTTTCTTTATTGTGTTCTAAACCATTTATTTTTACGTATTTTATATATATATCGCGATGACAGCAGTGACACTAGCTGCAACGTCTTGTATTGCGCATTCTTCATTTAAAAGTTTATTCTTTTCTTGATGGCGAGTATGGGGAGGAAGAATTTATAAGGAGGTGTTCCTCGGCGCAACCATCTTCTAAACAAATGTTAAGTCATTAGTTGTTAGTAAAGTTATTAATAAGCTTCAAAAGGAAGATTGATTAATTAATTTTAATGTCTTTAACTTACTATTTACTTTTCTGTCCTTTTTTGTAGATCATAAGTTGCCTGCTTTAGATATATTATTCTGTATTGTTTGACCTTTAAAACTATGGAAATACTATAGGATACTTTTTAATATTAAACAAATTTAAATACAAGTAATCTGTAGGTACCAATACAGAAATTGTTAGATATTGTTTATCTATACCAACATGTATATATATATATATATATATATATATATATATATATATATATATATATATATATATATATATATATATATATATATATATATATATATATATACAGACTGCACTTTACTGATCACTGCAATACTTGCACAAAATATATATCTGCAATACTTTTGCAGAATAATGGGTTACATTTGTAAAATAATGGGTGTTGCAGCGGCGCTGAATTTGATGATAACAATGGACTATGTCAATTTTGCAGGAAAAGAAGTGTTGGGCAATTTAGATGGGAATGTGAGATTGAGCACGCACGTACCTGGTTAATGGGCATGAAATGCAGCTGCTCCTCACTTTCACGTTCTCTTCACTTCAGTTCACTTGTAGTTTTATATTTATAGTATTTAATTTGTTGTGTATGCATTTATTGTATTTTATATTATATATGTTTTTTATATTTTATACTTGCGGTGCGGAGTGGGTTATTTATTAATTGTATACATTTATGGTACGTTGCGGGCGCGATATATTTTATCTTTTGTTATGTTATTTTATTAAATATGTACAATTTGCGGGGCGACGTAATTTAATTTATTTGATGAAATGACAATGAATGACTGACGTGCGTGCGAAAGGGGAACGCACCGTCAGATTTGAAGGAAGAATTCAAATATTTCAGAAAAAAAATATGAATAGGTCGAAAGGAGATTTACATGGCGATACCAATAGGCGATCTTACTTAGTGCTCAAAGCGATTTCATCCAGGCAATTTCAAATTATATTATACAAACCAAATGAACCGATTATCACAAAATGTGTTATAAATATATTTATGCTTAAAATACTATGGATGAATAAAGGATATTTTTTTATTCCTGAAATCATATTGTCTTTTTTGAAGCTTTATAGAAAACACTAACTATTATTTTAATAAATATTTATATGTATAAGCCGCGCGCAGAAGGTTTGTCGATGACTACTTACTATTATTGTATTGTATAACTTACTATTATTGTATATACTTATTTAAGGTATATACAATAATAAATTTATTGCAACAACTATTTATATAACCTTTTTTGTCAACCCTACTGACCATCGACGCCTAACATCATGAGGCTATCGGCAAACCTTCTGCGCACGAGTAGTAGTAGTATGAAGCTTCAAGTTTGTGAATATAAGAAGAACAATGTTTGAAAATTGGCCTTCGTATAGAATCAACAGATCAGAATAGATCGATAAAGTCGATGACCTATGCCGATATCTTATTCATCGCACGTCAGCTCTACTCTTTGACGGCGCATTAAATGGTGCAATTGCTACTTTAATATTACTCATTTAAAAGAAATAAATCTATTTAAACGCTGTCGTAATGGCTCAGTAGCTAAAGCATTCTTGTTCACTAGCGCCATTTAAATGTAGTAGATTTGAATCTTGATTTAGGTGTCGATTTCTTAGGCCTAATTCTCAGACGAATGTTTATATGGTTAAAATTACTACGTTCCGATGGTGAAGGACAACATCGTGTGGAAATCTGCATATAGAGATTATCAATTTGCTATTTGTCGTTGAAAGTATTTTAAACTATATCACCTCGGCTTTATTCACAACTTTATAGTTTATAACTCTTTTCAACATTACTTACAACTACCTAAGCGAATCTCTCCTCAGCTATTTGACTTAATAAAAAGTTATTAAATAACTTCCTTGTGGTTTTCGAAGGTCTGTACATACTGATATACCTACTCTGAAAAAGAAATCATGTGATATCATGAGTTTTACTAATGACATCCAACTCTAATTTTCATATCTTCCCCTATTTCACTAAACTAAAAAAATATTTGAAAAAAAGTGAGGCATGGATGAATCTACTGAGCGCATCATTAGCGCATATTGATGACAAAGTTTTATTAAAACTTGTGCCAGATTATTTTATTATTATTATTATTTTTAGCTACAATGTAAACGAGTAATACTAATTCATCATTCATTTAATCGAAGAAATTCTTAAGAAAATATAGGACTTTAAAAAACTTGATTGCCACCAATCTATATAACAACACACTCGGGACGTTCTACCGCATGCGTGTTTTTTTAAATTAATTTTTCAATATAATATTTTTTTTTAACAACAGATTACTGTATATTTACATAATTTACAATTATAAAATCACATATAATCGAATACAATAAAAGGAAACTTATTTGTTTTTTTTATTGTATGATTTCAGCAGACAGACAGACGGCCTACTTGATGGAAAGCGGTTACCATCGCCTATGGACATTTGCAACACCAAAGGTGCTACAGATGCGCTGCTGATCTCTTAAGGGAGACTGGAACCTGGTTATTAATGCCGGAACACAACTCAAGGTTGTTATGGCGACATACTTTAGACCAGGGGTGGTAGCCATCTAGCCGGGCATAGCCCTACCACCTAGCTGTGGGTTGTTTTTCGCCTCTTAGCCGCCCGGCCGCAGGAAATTGTATTCTTTCTCCGTTCCTGCACGGATAAATTTGTATCGTATTCTACCCACAGTCCCTCAAGAATATAAGTAGAATACAGAGCCTAGATCACCGTCTTCTATGGGTAAGGTGCCCAGAAGGCTGGCTAATAATAAAAAAAAATTGTATCAAAAATAGGAGCAGAGGCAAAAATTACAATAATCATTCAAGTGTTTACTTCTGATTAAATAATAATAAGCGGAGTTCTCATCACGCTGGTATATGTAATATGGTTCTGATTTATGTATTAGATGAACAACCACGATACGGGCGAAAATAGCGACTTTTACCTCAAAAAAATAGCATACAAACAACACTTTTAGTAGTACTGTACTCTTAATAATAATTTTCATGCATAATTAAAAACTTTTTGCATAAAGCCGTTGCGAAAGTATTTAAGATGAGAACTCATTACCATGGCATACATCAGAAGCTTTACCATGCTTATTTACTTCTCTCTTAGCATAAAATATTAAGTTTTTAGCCAGCACACGGTTCCCTGTCCACAAAAAGGCTAGACGGTCCGAGTTTGTCGCGTCAGCTTATTTACATAAACTGGAATAATTAATTGCAGTTTAAAAGACAAAAGACCGCCGCCCGTTCGCTATTCATGTAAATGAAGTTTAGAATACGGGCGTTTTACTTTGCGAAAGAAGTGTTTATTATGATCTTAGGAATTTCTAAACAAAATTATCCTTGGTTTATGAAGTACCTAAATCTATATTAGCGTCATATTTTTACATCTTTTTTATTTAATGATAATAATTGATTTGAATTCATATTTTAATTTATGACTAGCGGTCTCGGCAGACGTTGTCCTGCCCTAAAAAAAATAAAATGTAGAGCCCGATTTCAGGGCCACCTAATGAGTCTAATTGTGAATCTAAACCAACCCGGGACCCATTCACGTACTAAGTTTTTACACCTTGGGTGATAATAATGAAGTTTTAGTAGGTATCTTTATTTTTTTCTATGTATTAATGTAGCATTCTAATGGTGAAAGAATTTCTGTAAACGGTCCAGTATTTTTTGAGTTCATTCATTACAAACATACAAAAATACAAATCTTTCCTTTTTATAATATTAGTATAGATAACAATATGTACATTACTTAATGTAAGTATGCATTTCAGTTTTTGTGGATCTAGATCACGGAACATATTACTCTCTTACTTGGTCTAGATTATCACGAAGTTTGGTAATGTACTTTTACAAACCTATTTTTTAATTATAAACAAATTATACTTTATTACTTATCTGTTTATTTATATAATTTGTAATTCTGCAAATAGTGAAATGACGATATCCATGATACAGGTCTATTTTAGTATGGAAGTTATTAATGCCAATAAACTAAACCTTAATTATGTTCTTAAAAAGAGGAAGATGAACCAGAATATTTTTATACAAGAAAATGGGATCGTTTAGGAGGGGATGGGAATTTTGTAGTTAACGTGAGCAAAGTTATGTGAACTGATTATCGTAAATTATTGTGCTGTATGTACTTTCAATAATGAGAATATTTATACGTTCTTGATTCAAAAAATTTGAAAGTAACTTCATTTGGATTTTGTTTCTCTTTCACTGCCTTAAAAATTAACCACATATTAAATTTAGTATATATTTACCTTCAATAACAGTGATAAAGGATATGACAATTTTTACACAAGCAAGTCGCACAGAAAACTCTAAAAAGCCTAAAACGGCCGCATTCATAAATTCATATGACGACCAACGACCATGACATGTATCTAAATAATCTCAAAATAATCTTTATTCTATCTTACAACTACTAGTATATTTAGACACGTGTCAATTTTACGAAGCGATTCTCTAAAAGCAAGCCTTTTTAGGCCTTCTATTTAGTGGTTAAAAAGGACGCGGCAATTTTTATTTTTTTTTTTTTTTATTTACCCACTACCGCTCCATATTACATTCCAGGCTAAATACAATAAGTCCTAAATAAGGCTAGTAGTACAACATAACCACCATTAAATCCCATAGAATAGTTACAATTTGCATCCGTTTCCAAAGAACGCAATAAATTAAACGACATTTAACTAGACCACCCATTACGCGATTTCTTGGAATAGTTAGCGAGAATAAAACAACACTTGACTGTCAGTGATGTGTGTCATTAGGATTTCACATATCTATTTCTGGTTTGTTTCCTCGATGTCGATGACTTTATTTTTAGAAGGATCAGCATGTATCAAAGCATAAGCTCAATGTTTGTTCAGGAATTCTTGTACTACTAATACAGGAGGTATTAAATTAGGATCCCCAAAGAGTATAAATTAAAGTAGTCCGGTTTGGTTAAACATTTTTGAATTGGATAAACGGCATTTGTTACAATAAATATAAAATTTTGTTTTTATAAAAGAGCGGGCGCTGAAATATCTTACTTTAAAAATATTATGACAAAAATAATTTTAATATCTGTTTAGACATTAATAATTAATACGTTCTTTGGCTCGTTTAGGTTGTGATGACATAACGTGCTACTGTCGTAAAAAATCTAAGGAGTTTTGGCGTTTTGTGACATAACCAGAAGTGTCTTAATTGACTTGACAGTCAAATAATATTGAATACTAGGAATGAAATGCGCAGGGAAAAAGTTAGTCTGAAAAGTTCCTAAATCCTAAGTTAATAACGTCACAGGTAATTCTTATCTCAATTCTCGACGTGTTATTGTTTAAAACGTTTTAGAACAATTCATTGAAAATGTTAAGAGTTTCATAAGGTTTTCTCTTTAAGCAATTTTTTTTTTATGTAATCATCGTAATTTTCAAAGTCATAAAGATATTTAATGCTAAAGGCTTTTTAATTTTACCGAATATTTGGCCAAATTTTTGCTTTCAAATTCATGAAAAATCGTCCTAGCTACTTTTTAAACGTAGAATAACATGGGGTCGAATGTAATAGAACTCAAATCAAAATAATTCTACTTTCAACGAGAATTGGTTTGTGTACAAGATCCGTTCATCAATAGGTATTTGAATTATGATAGAAATTGTGTGTATGGATTGACGTACACATGCTACTTTTATCTATAGATTTAATTTTTTTAACAGAGGGACCATTTTTTTTAATAATAGCAAACCGTTCCGAGTCACCATTATAAGTTTACGATAGTGATGTCAGTGAGATAATATTACAGGGTCATCATGTATCAAAGTAAAAGCTCCATATTGTTTGTACAGAAATAAGGATAAGGCGCGCGCGATACTTAACATGTCTGGAACCATAAACGTAAGAAGTTTTGTACAAGTTGAAATGGGGTTAAGTGCAGTTCTTTGGTCGACCGGGCTAAAACTTCTACTCGCGATAGCTAGGATTAGTACTGCCATACTGGAAATATGCAACAGAGGCCATGTTCTTGCCAAGCATTATTTTTCAGTTATTTACATAAAAAAATTAAAATAATTTATTTTATATTACTTGATTTGTAATAAAAAATTTAAGATTTGTAAACTTTTAATAGCAACTAGCTTGAATAAAATACTAAATCAAACAGGTACCTACAACTCGTAAAGTATGTTTACGTATATTTGAAATCATTATAAAAAATTATTTAAACAAAACATTTTGCAAATTCGGACTTTACTGGAATAGCATGGTGCCTTTCCTAATTTATTAATTGACCATTTTTCTTGTGTGACCGTCGTATGTGCTAGTGCTAAGATAATATCTCTAGTATAGGTCATATAGCAGTAAGTAAAGTATATTGTTTCAAAGACATGGGTTTTTTATGGCTTAATGTGCATAAACGGACAAAGGATACGATTTCGTGCGACCGAGCGGCCAGTCATAAGAGGCGACGAAACAACTCACAGCCAGGTGCTACTACCCCTGGTCTAGAATATGCTGCCATAACAACCTTGAGTTGTGTTTCTGCATTAGTGCCCAGGTTCCAGTCTCCATTTAGAGAGCTGCAGCACATTGGTAGCACCTTTGGTGTTACAAATGTCTATAGGCGATGGTAACCACTTTTCATCAAGTGGACCAGCTGCCTGTCTGCTGAACGCATGAATTTAAAAAGTATGTTATTAATGGTTTAACATTCTAACAGTAAATAATAATACTGTTACGAGTGCGGGATTCGAATTAAATGCCGTTGGAATTATATAATAGGTTGGGGAAAGAGTCTTTTCGCATATAGTATGTATGAACTTGTAATACTCTTTGACTACACCATTTGCATCTGGCTGGTTTTGGTATCATTAAAAAGTTTTAATTTTAAAGAAGACAATTCCAAATTCAAATTAGGAAAATGTGTGATTTTCAATTGTTTTTCTTATTGTTAAAATGAGGGAATGAAGAAATTCGATATATTTTAAAATTTTACTACAAAAAAGGTAAAAATGCAACACAAGCCGTGAAAAAATTTGTGATGTTTATGGATCTAATGCAGTAACTGTGAGAGTACCGAAAACTTGGTTTAAGCGTTTTCAATCCGGAAATTTTAATATCAAAGATGCACGTCGCTCTGGTCGCCCTGTTACGGACAAAATTGATGCCATTTTTGAAAAAGTGGAGTAAGATCGGCATATTAGTAGTAACGATCTAGGTAGAGAACTGGGAATTGACCACAAAATGGTTTTGGCGCATTTGAAAAAAGCTGGGTACCCAAAAAAGCTCGATATTTGGGTGCCTCATGAGTTCACTGAAAGAAAACTAATGAACCGTGTACTCATTTGTGATTCTTTATTACGACGTATTGAAACCGAACCATTTTTGAAGAAGCTGATAACTGGTGATGAAAAGTGGATCACGTACGACAAGAACGTGCGAAAAAGAGCGTGGTCAAAGGCCGGTCAGGCTTCACAGACTGTGGTGAAACCCGGGTTAACTCGCAACAAGGTGATGCTGTGTGTATGATTGGATTCGAAGGGCATTATTCATTATGAGCTGTTACCGCCAGGCAGGATCATCGTTTCTGAACTGGACTGCTAACAACTGATGAGATTAAAGCAAAAAGTTGAAAGAAAGCGGCCGGAATTAATCAACAGAAGGGGTGTGGTTTTTCACTATGATAACGCTAGACCTCCCACAACTTTAGCCACTCAGCAAAAATTACGAAAGTTTGGCTGTGAGGTGTTAATGCATCCGCCGTATAGTCCTAACCTTGCACCTTCAGATTTTCACCTGTTGCGGTCTCTGCAAAATTCCTTAGGCAGTGTCAGGTTAATATGACGAGAGGACTGCCAATACGACTTGTCGCAGTTTTTTGATCAGAAGCCCCAAAATTTTTATAGCAATGGGATCACGTCCCTACCTACAAGATGGCAAAAATTTACCCAACAAAATGGCACCCACATACTTTCGTCAAATGTAAATAAACTTTATAAGAAAACTTTTTGAATTTTTATATAAAATGCGAAGATACTAAACCCCATAAAACCCCAACCTAATATAACTAAACACAACAAGTCCAAACGTAATGCAAAAGGTCGTAACTCAATAAAACGCCTAAAGTCCGTCACTTATCAGATTCCCGGTTGTAGTACACGCGTCTTGCTTCGCTCGTGGTTCTCACTCGACTGCCGCGTCCCTTAATTGGGGCATTGCTTTATACTGCACAGATGCAATATGTCTGCCCAGCCGCGTGGACCGAATTTCCTTGAATCAGTTTGTACTGTAAATCCGACACACCTGGCAAATGACTGCCATAAAATATTACAATACACAATGGGCTGTTTTTAATCACAAATTTTAAACACAAAGTAAACAAAAGAAGTCCAAATGCCGAAAGGTAATAAAATGTGTTTTTACAGACATGCAGGTGTGAATTTGTTTTTGTCGGCGTCTAGGTCATAACAATACTATTAGAAAGAAACCTGCATATCAAGTTTACTGGTTTGTGAATCTTGCTCATCTGTATTGAACATATTTTTTTGTATTTTTGATATGGAAAGGCTCGAAACAAGTAATTTGACGTATGACACAAAGAAAGAAAGAATTTATTTAAATGGGAAGCGCTAATGCTTCAAAAAATATATTATTCAAACATTTGAATTGTTAAACCTAAAACACAACGAACATAAAAGATACATGTAAATTTATTATTAGATATGTGGAAAATTGAATGAAAGCTTTTAAAGAAGTCTAAATGTGCAATAATAAATCATCCCATCAAGTCCCATAGTAGTAATATAATAGTAGAACAACGACATAAAATTGGAAACACCAAAAGATTCTTATGTGCTGATGTCATCAGATCATTAGCACCTTCATCTTAATGGTGCCTTTTCCATTTAAGAGCCTATGTAAATGTTTTGCAAATTGGGAGCGTGGGAAGATTTAGTTCCATGTAAATGTTTTATAACAGTACTGTAGGAACAATTATCAATATCACGAGGGATGATTTTTTTATCGATTGAGTACAGCAGATAGGAAGACGGCCCATTCCTGAATAGTGCTTTTGCAACACCAAAGTTGCCGGCCTCGAAAAAACGTTACAAAGTTGTTATCATGTCATACTCAAGACCAGGAGCAGATAAACTGCAAGAGAGTCGCTTACGCTGTTATGGAGACGTTTTACGGAAATGGGCTAGTTACGTGGACAACAAATGTCTACCCATGCCGCCTCCGGCGAGGCCCGTTCGAAGGAATAGGCCTAGGAAATGCCGGCTTCAAATTGTGAAGGACATGGACTGGACATAAGTACCAATGGTCTTAATATAATGGATGCCGAAGACCGCGCAAAGAAAAAGTAGGAAAGCGGACCCTGGGCCTCGAAGCGAACGCTCCGAACGCAACCGGGATTTAACGCTCGGATAATTATAATAACTCCAGACCAGGAGTGATTGGCCGTCCAAAGGGCAAACACCCTACTACTTAGCAGAGGGTTTTGTCCCCTCTTACTACAGGCTGCTCGGCCACAGCACATAAAACCGCACACAAAAAACGGCACTTATAATATTTGCGGTATTATTTTTCTTTAAAGTTGACCATCTTTTATTTTCTTTAAAGTAGACTATCTTTTAAATCGATTACTTTTGATTTATTTACGTATAATGTAGATGGCTTAATAGTCTGTGCGCTACATGACTCACAGAACATCACTATTACGTCACCCACATCAATAAAGCACGACAATTATGTCATTTGTTTCATGTGGGCTTTACTGTCAAGAAATATGTAACTTGATAGATATGCAAACGCCAAAAGTAAAATAAACGTTTGAAAACTGTAGAGTGGATATTCTTTTTATGTTCCTGCACTAATAAAATACAAAGTTCTTATTCATATTAAGTTAGAGTAAATTTGTAGGCTTTTTTGAGGTTCTTAAAGAAGTCTATAAACTTACTCTAACTCAATATGGATAAGACCATTAATAATAATAACTGCACAGTTAAAATTATACCTCGTAACACACTGCAATAACAGTTGGCGCAATCAGACCGATTATGTTTTTTTAGAAATTTTTTATTAGACCTTTCAATCAACGTGTTTTTTTTTAAAACATATTTTTTAAACTTGATAAAACGAAAGAATAAACATAAGCACAAACAAGTTCACTTTCACATTTAAACAAAGTTAAAATATATTTTATATGAAACTTATGCCATCGCAATCTTACACATTCTAGAAAAAGTAGCGCTATGATTACCTTTTTTGGAGATTGTAGCTTAAAGCTACAAAGTTAGAGCCTGCAATAAAAGTAATGGTGCAATAAATCAGTAAGTTTTTCACATTAAATCCGTTTATGTATCAACTACATATAAAGATATGGGTGGCAAAAAAGTGAGCATAAAACACCAAACAATGAATAAGAGAGAGAAAAAATACACATGATACTTTAAACAAACTGAAGTAGATTTATTTTAAAATTAGCTTATGCCCGCGAGTTCGTCTGCGTGGAAAGTTTTTTTACCTATCCCACGGGAACTCTTTAATTTTTCGGGATCAAAAGTATCCTATATGTTGACCAGGGAATTAATTTAAATGAAATTTAAATCGGTCCAGACACTTTGGAGCTTAGCGAGTACAAACAGAGAAACAAAAAAATAAAAAAGTCTAAGTTAGTTCTATTTCACTTCTTACATCCCCCTGACTCAGTTTTTAGCATGTTTTTTCATTGTACAGAAATTCGACCTCTACAATTTTATTATATGTAATAATGTAATGTAATAGATTTTAATTTTTTTAAGTTATAAACCTAGACATAAAATTACTCTCTAATTAGTCATCGCACAAAGTACATGAAAACAATCCCTTTTCAATGCTTCGATTAATTTTGATATAAATAAAGATTAAATTACAAATATTTATGTAGAAAATTTATTTTAACTTATAATTGTCATTATTTCCAAAAAATGAATAAAAATCAGACGCTACCAGGCCGCCGACAAGCTCGTCACTAAAAGACTTCAGAGCCTTGACCGTCAAGTCAGAGTCACCGTTTTCTATAGGATACACTTCGTAAACTGTACCGATCAAGCAGACGTACAAGATCACTGTACCGATATATGATGTTATAAACCTGACAGAAAAAGTACTTTTCGTCTATTTTTCTGATAGAAATAACTGAGAAGTGCATGCACTTCTGATGCGTTGTTTCTCCTGCTACTTTAAACTTGGATGTCTTAAAGTTACCTGTAAATAAGTAGCTTTCATGTAGAATTTTGCACCCTATATCGTATTATAATTTCAAGGATGATGATAGTCAAACAAAATAAATTGAAAAATAAATTAATATTTTCAATGATTCCTTCTTTGTAGATTGTCAATGACATCATAACTCTTAATTCAATGAACGTAACTGCCGATTAAGACACCTATCGATGATTTTACGTGACAAGTGTACTAATAAACATAACGAGGATTGCTTGTACTTTAAACTCATGAGTCGATATCATCGAAAAACTGTCAACAATTTTATTATTGTACATATTTTAATTAATTCAAAGTATTTAAGCTTTCGTGGTCGCTTTTCAGCGATAAGGCCGCCCATTGTACTATATTTTGTAATTTTCTACTTCTCTTTGTCTAAGCTTTAGAGTACAATAAAGAGTTATCTATCTACCTCTTGTCTTTCTCGTCTTTGACGTGTTTTTTCATGCTAGCTAGCTACATACCTAACCCCTTATTCCCTAGGGAATAAGGGGTTAGGTATCCACATCTTAAGTTATTTTCTACCTAATATCGCAAGTATGTTTAATATTTTTTGACAAATATATTCCCAAAAATCTGAAATGAAAACGCAGAGTTTAATTTCTGTTTTACACTTTATGCATCAAGTATCAAATATGCATAATCCATAAAAGTGCGTGCGACAAAACCGTCACCATAAAACACCGAAACAATGCCGAGCAATTACCACAAAGCTTACTGGTAAAAGGCAAAACCGTGAAAGATTAAAATTCTTTTCTCAGCAATTGTACCTTAAAGGAACGCCGCAAAAACCTGGCTGGCAGCCAACAGGTCTTTCCCTGAACGTAAAAGCGGCTGACTTGGATTTATTTATTAGGGTAGCTTAGTGACATACTGAACTCTGTGGTTAGTGATGTGTATTTTAATTTATATTAAACTACTGATTCACCTAGCTTCACATGAGTAAAATATCTACTATTTTTAATTTTTCAAAAGCTTTTGCTAATTCTCAAGAGAGAGGCCATCACTTTTCTCCAAACAATCAATATATGATATTTTATGAAAATCGGTTTATATCCATCACAGTGTGAATGAAACAACAAATAAAAGTGAGTTTGTTCGGAATAAATTAAGCATTGTGTTTATTCGCCAGGATAAAGATGATAGAATTTATTGTGGTCACACAGTTATCGTTTAAAAACATGTACATAATAAATTTTTGAACATTTTATTTCAGCAAAATCAAAATAATTTGCTAATTATCAATTATAGTCCAAGTTGTAAACATTTTTACTAGTATAATTTAATAGTGATATAGAAAACTTTTACATAAATAAATATTTATATCTAAGCTACTAGCTAAAAAATCGTATAAAAATTAGCAGAGTGAAATAATAAATAAGTAGAGAAAAATAGTTTTAAATGAAAACAGAATTATGAATTTAATCTAATTATCTAATCTATATATCCTAGGTTCAAGCGGAATATCAGCATTTGTCTAACAGATCAACATTTTTGCTGAGCTTAATCCAATTTTTAGGACTTATATGGTATATGTACATTTTAATTTTTTACTTTGTGGTTGTTTTTCTCTTTGTGTTATTTTATTTATACGTGTTTTCTTCACTTTTGTGTAAATAATAACAGCCCATAAATGTCCCACTGCTGGGCTCGGGCCTCCCATTATAGGGGAACGGACAGTATACCCGCCACGCTTGTCCAAAGCTACTTGGCAGGTTTGACAGATTGGTTATCTCGATGTGCAGGTTGCACCACGATGTTTTACTCTACCGTTGTTAGCACGTGCTAATTGTAACAATATTGTTACGAATTTGTAGGGTGTAAATTCAAAAATGCCATTGGAATTATCACAAAATTTATTAGAAGTAAACACTCGTAATTTACAGTTCTTACAAGTATAGCCGAACACAACAAAATCAAACCGTAGGACAGAAAATCGTTATCACATAAATCGCGCAAAGTTCGTCGTCATAAGATTCTCGCTCCGAAAGTGCACTAGGTAACGCCTTGTTCGCAGTCAGAACACGACTGGCGCATTTCCCGACTGACGGACCCTCACCCATTTGTAAATTAGACATGGCCTCCTAACAACATGCTGCCACTGGTTCTTGAAATCGTTAAGTGGTCAGCTTAACGGCTTTCAATAATTCGCATGAAATTATGTTATGAATGTTATGAGTTCAATAACAATTGATACCATAAAGTTATGTAATAGATAAACTTTGGTTAACTGCAAACCTACAACTAGTACCAAAACTCGCCACTAGATGGATCTATTTAAGAAGGAATATATTTATTACATCAAACAAAAACGTCAACAACAAAACGTCAAACATAAAATATACATATGGAATAGATAAACGCCTAATATTGGTCAGTTAAGTTGAACCTTTTTTTTTTGGCCAGGGGAAATCCGTTTGAGGACTAAGCCGCGACAGGCACAGAAGCCTGGGGGGATGTTCGCGACCGGTGTGAGTGTGTGGGATTCGCCAGATCGGGGGTGGTACTAGCGTGACCAGTCAGAACTGGTGCCACGCTATTACCACTCCCCAGTTAGGGATACCCTCTAAAATCCCTGGGTGTTCCGTCCTGCGCCTTATGCCAGGGTTACGGGACTGTGGGATTCCCAACTCCACGTGCCCTGGCAGGCGTGGGCCCCCCTCAATGGGCCTCTTCAAATGCCAGCGACTACGCCCCTGGCCACCACTAGGTCTATTCCGAGCGTGGGGTGGTTTGTAACGCGCCCCACGGGAGGAGAGACGAGCGCGCGCGGAACACTCGCGCTCTCGTCTCGACGGCATGTGCGGGTGAGTGAGAACCCCTATACCCCAAGAGTTATACCCCTATAACCCACCCGCGCCGCCCGCTTACGGCGGCCGAAGGTCACCATCCGACCTCCGGCGTCGGTGCGTCCTCCTTTGGCGGGAGCGGAGCAGGGAAGTACGCTCACGCTCCCGTTCCGCCTCCTCCTTCGCAAACACGACTTGCTCGCAGAAGGAGGAGCAGTTAAGTTGAACCTAGTTTAAATATCGTAGGATGGTGTGTTCAGAAACGCAATTTTATTAGTTATTGAACTGATAGCGCTAACGAACAGATAAACTACAGTTAAAATTACCTCAAAAACCGGGTATTAGACTTTTTATCTATCATATCTTTATCTTTTAATCCCACAAAGAGTGCAACACTACTTACTACCGAATACTTCAAACGTCAACCCACATTATCGTTGCCTTTTATGTCAAAATGGAGTGTTTTAGCCTACTCGGTCCATCCATCAAACCCATGACAGGGTTAACCTTATCAATCCATAGTGTCCTGTTACAAGACATGATTCATGGTAGACGTCTGTATTTACGATTTATTAAGGCGATGGTTTCACAGATATTAATAAAGTTTGACAGGTTCTCAGAATTTAAAATGAAAGACTATACAACACTGATCTAAATAAAATCTAAATCTTAAATGATAAAAAATCGAGCGTTGAAATATGTTACTTAGTTTACTTAATCGTGTTACTTTTAAAATATCGCTTTCAAAATAATCCTTCCAGGGTTAGCGAGGGGACTGGGCCATGTACCACTAATCCTGACATAAGGCGAAGGACGTAACACCCAGGAGTTTTAGTAGGTATCCCTCACTGTGGTGTAGCAATAACGCTTCTAGTTATAGCTAGAGGTGCTAGTGCTACCCCGACTTGGCGAATCCCACACACCGGTCGCAACGTTTTCGCCTTGCGCGTCCTATAGACCTTAATCGGATTCCCGCTGCCTAAAAGAAAGATACAATCAATAATAAGGTAATAAGTATCTAATACTAGTCAGAATAATGATGTCATAATTTACTTGTTTTGTTTTCACCTAAGGTGAAAACGTTGGGATGGATGTGTGGAATTGCAAGAATAGAACAGATGAGGAAAGAATATATAAGGGAATTTTGAACGTTGCACCCGTGACTGAAAAATTGAGAGGAGGAAGACTAAGACGGTATGAGCATATAATGAAGAGGAATAAAAGACGCGTGACAAAAAGAATGTTAAAATGCAAGATTGATGAGCACAAATGTAAAGGTAGACCAAAACAGAGATGGATGGATTATGTGAAGGATGATATAATAATTTGTGATATAACAAAGCGCGTATATCAGAATAGCGTATAGTATGGAAGCAAAAAAAACATATTAGGCCGACCCCAAATAATTAGGAGAAGGCGAAAGAAAAGAGAGATAATTTACTTGTTTTGTCTTGGTAAAATTTGCTTCATATGATACGACCCTGTATTGTAATTGTCATAACAACTACACTAACTAATTTAGAAGTATATAAATACCAACACGCAATACGATAATTATGTGCTATTATTATAATCGAGTAAAAAGTCTTGCGATTCTTTTACTATAGATTTATAATAACACTAGCTTCTGCCTGTGACTTCGTCCGCGTGGAAAGTTTTTTTAATTATCCCACGGGAACTCTTTAATTTTTCGCGATCAAAAGTATCCTATATGTTGACCAGGGATATGAGCTCCACCATACAAAATTTCATTGAAATCGGTCCAGTCGTTTCGAAGATTAGCCGGTACAAACAGACAGATAAACAGAGAAACAAAAAATTTGAAAAAAATCTAAATTAGTTCTATTTCACTTATTATATATTAGACTCGGTTTTAGCATTTTTTTTTCATTGTACAGAAATTAGATCTCTACAGTTTTATTATATGTATAGATTTTAATTAATACATTATTTAACGTTTGATTTGTATGTAGATCTTATTTTTTTAATAGACTGCGACCCCCACATTGGATCCCCAGGTTCAGTTGTGGATGGTCTAATTATTAATTGTTATTAATATTTATAATTATTATATATGATTACTTATTATTACTTTATAGTTATTAACTATCCTTTTTTTGCAATAATGCTTAAGCATTAATTTAAAAAAAAGGATATTCATTGTATTTATTTACGTCTCAAACATTACACCAATTTGTATATTTAATATTTATTTACTTGTTTCAGGTACGTATTATTAATGGATGGCTACAAAGTAACACATGTATAAGTATAAGTACTACAAAGACTAATACAAAAAACGGGAAGATGCCGTGTCCACACAGGAAAGCTGACAAGAATTAAGGATAAATCTAGAAGATTGGGGGAGACCTACGCCCCTGGAGTGCGAGCGAAATAGTAGTATGCATTTATTATTTAAAATGTTTAATTGACTATACATATATAACAGAAACAAAGTTTATTATTGTGTTGGTGATATTTAAAGGAGACAGAGTCTTTTGGGCCAAGGAAATCTTACGAGTTGAGGTATCGCTTTAAAATCGTCATATATTTCTATTACAAAATAGAAAACATCAGTCCCGAATTCTATCTGGAAGACGAGAAATCTTAAAAATAAAGTCACAAATAAAATAAGGTAACGGTTACCATAATCGATTTATATCAAAGAATTTTATCAATTAATAATATGAAAACACTTATAACCACCATTAATGCACGGTCTCCCATACAAACTTTTGTCCTCATTTCAACCCATTCTAGTTTTATTTATCTAACCCCCGTCTATCTGTCTGTAAACTACATAAATTACAAAAATAACCAAAATGACTAACATGACCAAAATGCCCGAATTGACCAGAATACCCAAAATACCCAAAATGACCAAATTGGCCAAAATTATCAAAATGACCAAATTGACCAAAATTACCAAACTGAACAAAATGCCCCAAAATTACCAAATTGACCAGAATAATCAAAATGGTTAATCACAAAAAACCTATTCTATTTTCTGGGATAACCTTTACATATATCTATCCCATTATCCGGAATAAAAAGTATCCCTTGTCCACCCTCGACATTAAAGTTACATATATACCAAATTTCAGTCAAATCGTTCCAGTAGTTTTTTTGTAAAAGTATAACAAAAAAGAGACAAATATATTTTTATCCCAAAACTATACCATTTTTCGAAAAAGTATTTTATGTTCATCCTCGGCATCGAAAATATATATACTGATTTTCAGCCAAATCGGTCAAGTAGTTTTTCCGTGAAAACGGAACAGACAGACAAACAGAGTTACTTTCGCTTTTATAATATTATAAATAAGGATACAACTAGGTAGCATAATAACATTTTTAGATAAGGAAAGACACAATAACGTAATTGAATAAACGATGCAAGGTTAACGTTTAAATAACCTCTCTCTCAAACTTTTTACATTTTTCATATCGTACATCAAATATAATATTTTGCTCTCTTTGCTCTTTACGTCGATTTTTTCCCGCATTCTCATTATAAGATACTTACAGCAAGAACAAAGGCTTTATACGAGCCCTCTTTCCGTGTGGTATGTGTACGGCCTTATCTTAATTTATATGACGTAGGGGTATTGTTAAACGTACTATTAATTTTACTGAGGTAAAGAGGAAATTAGACCTTTTGACACACGTGAGTGGGTGGTATAGTATGTTGTTGTAAAAATACCCCCAAACTATTATGTCAGCATTCTCAATATTCTACAACATGTTGATATATACTTATAATTTTTATACGAAATTGTTGTGTATTGTAATGTCAAAGCTGATTTGCATTAGTCCAGCTACTGACTTCAAATTTGGAGGAAGCCAGTGCTGATTCACACTGGCATTGTGTAAATTGATTTGAAGTCAGCGGGGCGCTATCAAGTCAATGCTGATTTCAATATATAACATTTTGAAGTCAGTCCACTCTCCTAACCAGTAGCGGAATCAATGTACCTAAATCTATATGGTATGGTATTTATGGGCTTCTAATAATATATAAATGGAATTTATTTCGATTTAGAAATGGAACCCAGAACCTCTGGGTTGCAGTGGCGTAAGCCGGCAAAGACTTAGCCCGCTCAACCACAAAGGCCGTCAATGATATAGGCAGTGAGGCGACCTACTGATATATTCTGGTTCTTCAAATCAGATATGTAAGGCCAATTGAACTGAAGTATGTAGTCCTTAGGATAAATAATATAAACAAACATACACGTTATTATTCCGAAGCTAAGCAAAAAACTAAAGTCGTGGTAGCGTAATGGCTAGCGCACGCGTCCCAAACTCAAAGGGCGCGGGTTCGATCCTGGCCGGAACGCATGCACCGCTTAGGCAGTTTTCTGACCTAATGTGCATATTGTTACAATTACCGCGTGCTAATAACGGTGAAGGAAAACATCGTGATGCAACCTGCACATCGAGATAACCGATGTGTCAAACCTGCCAAGCCGCCTTGGACAAGCGTGGCGGGTATACTGTCCGTTCCCCTGTAGTGGGAGGCCCGAGCCCAGCAGTGGGACAATTATGGGCTGCTATTATATATTATATTTATATAAGCAAAATACGCTTGTGTTAGGGGTAATATACAATGAACCACTCTGGGGCTGATAAATAATGTAAAGTTCTTTTACAAAATTTATCATGCCAGGAATGGAATCAGAGTTTTCTACGTTCCAGTGAGCTCAGCTAGTGAAGTCTTAGCCCACTCAACCACAGAGGCTAACAATTTTTCAAAATAGTTTCATATCATATTACCATGAAAAAATAATAATATATTTTTCCATGATGTTGCTATGATATATTAAAATAATAACGACGTTTGAAAACATCAATTACTAAAAAATTCGCTTTTTGAAAAAAGAGAACCATATTATTGCGAAGTCGACTGCATCCATGAAACCCAACATTATAAAAACAGTCTTTCAAAGGGTATATTTAAAATGAAACAGGTATTCTTATATTTCAACGATATTGTATTAAATAAATATTATTTCAGAACAAATTTTCAATTAAACTTCATGCAGATCTCTTTGCTTATCGCTTTTTAATGGTCCAAAGAAAAACCCTCAGCGATATGTTTTTGTATTAAACCGCTTTTGCTGGTACCGTCATTATTTACTACTTAAATTAGACGAAAGATTCATTGTACCACTAGTTTGTTGAAAGGTTTCACGCGTGATAAAAAACGTTATAAAAAACTTGTGTGTGTGTGCAGTTCACACGCAGTAGAAGTGAAACAAAGTGTGACAAGAGATGGGAGGGATTCTAAATTTCGTGACGTCACTTTTCATATATTCGTGTTTTAAAGTTTAAATATAGTATATATCGTTATACTATATTTAAACTTTAAAACACGAAATTTAATGTGTTAACGAAAAACTTCAAAACATTTGCAACTCTATCTGTATGAACATAGTGTTTAAATTATTAAATATATTCTATCTCATTCTCTCGCAGGTTTATTTCTATATATTGATGTGTTTATCTCTTTTTAGTGTCGCTTTTTCGTTTCATGGAGTTTCAAATCACAACGATTCTAAAGAAGCTTAACTTCAAAATGTAAAGATTTGTAACGCATGTCGTTGATTCACATTTTTAACCGACTTAAAAAACGCTACACAGATTACGCTGAGATTTATGATCCGATTTACAAGATTCTTCTTTAGTTTGATGCGGAATAGTTGCAGTTGCCATTTGGTCCTCTAAAACTATACAAACTATTAGAACTATACAAACACGTTTAACACGAGTACAAATATAACTGGATAAAATAAGTCCAAATGTAATGCACATTTAAATAACACGTATAAAGTCCGTCACTATATCGCTTATCGAAGGTACGTCTTGCTCGTATCGTAATCCTCGCTTGACTGCCTCACCCCTTCATTCGGGCATTATTTTATACTGCACGGTGCAATATGTCTACCTCATCGCGGCACCTGATTTCCCGGAATCACACCTGGCCACTACCTACCGGAACAGATTACAATACACAATAGGCGGCTTTTCTAATTACAAATATTAAATACAAAGAAAACTAAAGAAGTGTAAATGCGGGTGGTAATAAAACTTGGAGTTTATGACCGCAGGTGCTCATTCGCATTTGTTGTACTTCGCGGAATTTTGGCTAAGTTGTAACAATAGTAAAAAAAAGATATTATAATTAAAAATAGCTTTAGAAATAAGTTATTTTATGCTATTTAGTTTTTAAGTCGGTTTTTTAAAACGATTTTTTTTTTAATTTGTTATGCTTGTGTTTCTGAGTTTTTGATAGCCTAATATAAGATTTAGATTCCGTGGGAAATTAGGAGTTTCAGAAGAACCTGACTTTAAAATTAAGTAAATAGATAAGGAGACACTTTATGGCTGATCCAATAAAAATAGAATACTGCGACAGTGCAATAATCTTTTCACAAAAAACATAGACTATTGTGGATAATAATAATAATTTATAATACAAATAAATTGTCACTTTTAAATAAACTTTTGAATTTAAACTAATATAAGCAAGTTAGGTTTAATGAGGTTTAATTTCCTTTATTATATATAATAGCTGATAATTAATTTAAGTTGTTCAAATAATCTGGGTATATATAGATACTTCTATAATATTCTGGAAGTTTATTTGTTTGTCCATCTCTGAATACATAAAAAAAAAATCAGAGAAAAAATCTTTCATCATATTTTAGGGAAATGTAATCTGTATATTTGTATTTGATTATATTTATACATATATAAAATATAAAAGTTGGATTAGGAGTCCTTCTGTATTTTTTTAAGGATTTAGGTAAATACTGTTTTTATGAAATTTGTTATACTTTATTCACAGAGACTAGAGATGAACATGAGATGCTTATGATTCCCAAAAATTCTTTAGATTCCGTGTGATACGTATCCCAATAATGTACGAAATGTGAGCCACTTAAAAACTTCTGTAAGAATAATTTGTTACTCTAAAACATTTCAATACACAAACTTATTTCTTTTAAGCAACTTCTGTATAGATATAAAAATCTTATTATAATGAATCCTTCCTTGCCTTCATTTACATGAAAAGTGTTAGTGACTGAGCAGTTTCCTTAAGAAGATTTTAATATTCCTGGTTATTTAAACAAGCTAAAAGCTAGACTAGATAACGTTTACTTTAAAGCAGTTTCAATATGGAAATGGGTTGATTAATTACACCTTAAACGCTTACTTAGAGTTTTGCTTGTGACTTGAATTTGATTGGAAATTTGATGAAAACTTGAAGGGTGATATCCTCCTATGAACTTTTGTTTAAAAAAATTTAATAATATTGTTTAAAATGCCAGCCTTACTTGTACAATATTGGTTAATATTAATTAGTATTGGCGAAGGATTATGTTTTTGTTGAAAATCTTACTGTCTCGTGATATGCGTTTTGAGCTGCCACAGATATCCTTCTTTTGGCGTCAGTCAATTTGGCTGAGGTTTTTTTACATGAATACTATTTTTGAAACTTGAATAGTCATATTATATACTTGACCCTAACTTAATATCAATTCAGTGTCTTCAGATATCTTGAAATTTTCTAAAATAAAAGTATTCTATATCTTGTATCGAAAAAAATGAAGTTTGTAGTAATCGATCCATTTAGTTATTTCATGAAATTTAACCCCCTTAGTCACTAATATAGGTTCCGTAAAAAAGTTATCAAAAATGTTATTCATAATTGCATTAAGAATTTGATTATGAACGTTTTTAATAAGTCTACTTAAAAACATCGTATTATTATTATGAATAAAAATTTAAATTTTCATCATGCAAAAAGTCTCTTAATTTCCATAAAGATGCTCTCCCACCGCGAGCATTCGCCTGTAATGTAATATTTATGATTCGATTTTGAGCAATAAGTTACAATAATGCCTGCCTGACTGACGAGCATTCGCCTGTAACTAAATATTTTTGATTCCATTTTGAGCATTTAGTTGATTCCACAATGCCAGACGAAGCGGTTGTTGTGTTACAAGTTGTATCAAAATATTACAGATTGTATCATTACAGGTACGCACTGTAATGCTCGGTTTTTCTCCCTCACCGATGTAATGCTCGAATCTGTAACGTTACTTTACCAACTAGGAGCAACTTTATAAAAAGTAAAATAAGTTTGGATGTTTATGGATTTTTATTTATTGTCTTTAGAATGGAATAATTATCATTTAATTTCAAATTGATCAAAGAAGTTGAATATTACATATGTAGCCAGCCTATAATATATTTAGAGTATATATATATTTTTTGTTTTTAAATCATCAATATCCAACATAACCACAACTCCTTCACAGTACAGGCTATCCGTTTATGGAACTAACTGCCAGTCAACATCAGACAAGCTAAGTCGGTATCCTCTTTTAAAATCATGGTTTTTAATTATTTTTGGTAACCTCTCAGGTATAATAGTGCTGCTTATTCTGTTTGATTTATGGTATGTCCTGTGTTATATAGTATATACGGGTTGTCTGGAAGAGATCGCTTCTTAGCGATAAGACCGCCCATTGTGCACATTTAGAATATTTTTAGGTTATAAGGTTTTCTGTAATGGTGTACAATAAAGTGTCTATCTATCTATCTATAATAAAGTTTTTTTTAATTTATTTTATATATTTCTAATATTTTATATTATTTATTGTCTACACCGCCACTGTCATGTTTTAATATTTTCCTTAGTTTAAGGGGTTGCCTGGAAGAGATCACTTTAAGTGATAAGGCCGCCCTTTGTTCAACATTTATTGTATCTAGTTTTTAAGAACGTAGTTTTAATTTTGGTGAACAATAAAGTGTTTCATTCATTCATTTATTCGTTCGTTCAACATGGTGATATTAAGTTCAATCTGTTCATGTATTATGATTTCGATAACCAGAATATACATCGGGTACTATTTTAAGGATACCGACTTGAGCCTATGCGAGCTATGACATGAAAAAACACTATTCATCATAAAGAAATCATAGACATAGTATTTCCTTGTTCTTAGAAGCATTAGAATTCAAATCATTTGTGATCACAACATATGTATTCGTGTCCATTGAATCATAATGTTATAAGATCAATTTATAGTATGCATATTAGAAATGCAATACGGGAACATTGACATAAATTATTCAAGCATAGACCGCAGGTCGATAAACTCAAACCGTCGTGAATAGGGAAACATTATGGCTTATTCAGGAATCCAAGCTTAAAATAGCTTCTGAAAGGCTCTGGTTCAGTTCAAATCTAACTAGATTGGCACTGACGGGAATAAATTTAGATAGTGGCTTGTTTTTAGATTTAATGGTCGTTCGAGAATCTGTGCCGATAAGGAAAACTGTAATTTTAGGGGTCTATGAATGAAATTACAATTAAAATTTAAAATTAATTCTTTTGGGTTGTAATCTAACAATATGAAAACAAAGGGGTAAGTAGTTTCTATGTTCAAATAAACATAAATACTTACGATATGGAATGGAATATACCTCATTGCATAACATTATCCGTGCAGGAGCGGAGAAAGAATATAATTTCGTAAGATGCGACATAACAACCCAAAGTCAAGTGGTGAGGCATTTGCCCATCTGGATGGCTACCACCCCTATTCGAGAGTGTGCCGCCATATCAACCTTGAGTTGTGTTCCGGATATATAGTCTGGTTCCAGTCTCCATTTAAAGAGCGACAGGACATTAGTAGCACCTTTGGTGTTAGAAATGTCCATTGGCGACTGTAATCGGTTTCCATCAAGTGCACGCAATAAAAACAATTAAGATACAGTTCAAGAAATATTAACACAAAAAACAATACGCGGTCTTATTACAAAAAGCGATTTCTTACAGACAACCGTAGGATGGATTAGAAAAGTTAGATATATTTATAGACATAGTACTACATGAGATTACTGTTTCGCTACTTATCATGTTAAACTTCTGCTCAAAGTTGATTTTTGTTCTAAAATATTTACCTATACTCTCTTCTGCTGAGGTGGCTTCGCAACTCGACGTTTAATAAGTTCATTTTGTGTGCGAGATTGGATGTGCCTCGGCTAGTCTAGCCAGCCTGGCTCCTACAGGAACATGGAGTCTCCCAGCGAAATAAAAAAGAACCTTATAGCTTCTTAGACTTATTTATACAGTTTGGAGCGCTGGTTTGAATGAACTACAAATCGATTAGTTAATTGTACAAGGTTCTTTAATTCTTACACTTCATGTTAATATTTCACGATCATAACACGAAAATTGTTTTGTTGTAACAATAATTCTATAATGTATTTATTAGACTAAAGTTTACAAATAGTTCATAAACTATATGATAAATGGTAAATCTGTCAAAATAATAATAAAAATCAGTGTTTAACTTATGCTTTGATCATTCATCAACATGTCCTTAATATATTTCTTCAACTTTTAAATATTAAGTCAAACAATGATTTTTTTATTTTTATGTTGTCAGTATTTATTTATGTTCTTCATGTTTCTATGAGAATGATGTGATTATAAGAAACTAGTTGAACAGAACCATTGTTTTTTATATTCTCAATCACACTTGACCACATTTTTCGTTGGGGACATGCCTTCTTTATCATTGCTAATGGATCAGACAAGGTTAGAGCGAGTTTGACATTGATGCCGACGGACGTGTTGTTTGTGTCAACGCTTTTCTTTTCCATTGTGCCACAGTGTAGTCAATATCAAAGTGAAATAAACCTAGGTCGCGCACTAGGCAACCTAATTACGACAAAGAAAATTTTAAGAAAGCAATCTTAGCAGCCAGTCTTTTTAGAGTCATTTATTATATATAATATTTTACACATTAAAAAATATATAATTTGATTTACGTGGGAAATATATAAATCGAAATTATACTCTTATATTAACTTATTTGAGAATTAGTTTGTGTTTTTTGTTCAGTTATAAAATAACCTATCAATTAACTATGTCGCCCAGAATACGATTATATTTATTTAAAAAAAACAATGTGTTATTTTATACATTTTATTTTATATCAATAGCTTAGTTTACCGGATAGATCATGTTGTTTTTCTAAAATACAATGATTTCTTTGGTTGTCTATATTCCCTATACTTTATGATTTATTCTTGATTCATGCTTGAAAAGTTTCCTAATATTTACATCTAATATCATAATATAAATAAACTCAGTTTTATATTTATTAGAGTATGCATTGAAAACGTTACAATATAGTGACAAAATATCATTGTTTTCATTTTGAATACCCAGTCTAGTTCGCTATTTGCCTGATTTACCTACTCTGTGACTTACCAAATTTTTTGCTCCCAGAACATCAGATAGCTTTTAAGCCGTATTTTAATCCTAGATAATCGTTTTAAAATGTCCATTAGTGTTTAATACGTGACATTCTTTAACCATTTGTAAATCTGAAGAATTCATGGTTCTCTTTTTGTCACCTTCTCCTAATTATTTGGGGTCGGCACAACATGTCTTTTCCTTCCACACTCTTCTATTCTGACATACGTCCCCCCATCACACCACAAATAATCATACGAGTATCATCCTTCACACAATCCATCCATCTCCTTTCTGGTCTACCATCACATTTGTACCCATCAGTCTTGCAGTCTAACATTTTTTGTGACGTTTAATTAATTGATGAAAGTAATTAAGAATTAATTAAAATTAACTAATAAAAATTAAAAAGAATTAAAAAAAATGAAAGAAACTAAGAACAATTCATGGTTCTATACAACGTTATCTTATATTTTTGGTTAACTTGTACTCTTTTAACTTTTGAACTATATGGAAGAAAGTTTTAGAAAAATTAAAAGTAGGAGTTAAAAACAGTGTTGTTTATATACAGTATATTCTAAGTAATTCTAAGTAGTTTTTAAGGTATGCGCATTTTTTATTGAATGATTTTAGGGCATTTTTAATCTTTTTTTGTTTACTAGGGAAAAAATAATTTGTACATTATATATTTGTAAAAGTTACACATGGGGATAGTAACATAAATGTACAATCATATTTTCCACAGGTTATATACATGAATTACAAACTTAAACCAAATCACAAATAGTTTCAGAAGTAAATGACAAGTACAGCGGACACAACTATAATTTTGAAATAAATTCCAATTATATATTAATAACGGCCCATAAACGTCTCAACGCCAGGCTCGGGCCATTTATAGGGGAACGTACAGTGTACTCGTTCTTACCCAAGACGGTTTGACTGGTGTAAACCCATAGCTTATCTCGATGTGCAAGTTTCATAGCGATGTTTTCCTTCACCGTTAGCACTTGGTAATTGTAACTATCTGCACATTAGGTCAGAAAACTGCCTCTGTGGTTGAGCGGGCAAAGTCTAAGCCGACCGAACTCGTTGGAGCACAGAGGCTCCAGGTTCGTTTCCTGGCATAGTATATTTTGGAAATTAACTTTCTGTTATTTACTATGTTCTGGGTGTCTGGGATCGGCCCCTGAGTGGTCCGTTGTATATTACCCATAATATAAGCCTAACTCGCTTAGCTTGGGGATATACAATGTGTGTGTTAGTCTACGGATTATCAAATTATAAAAAAAATTCTCATTCTCTTCAGGTATTTTTTCCCAAAATCTAATTGCTCTTAGTATAATTTACTGGTATCATTTACACAGTAGGCGTAGAGCTTTGCTATGATTACAAACACCGCACATTTATTTCATTTACATATTCTTAACAGAATTTCTTTATAAAATATAGTCGTTAATAATATTGTTACGAGTGTGGGACTCGAATTAAAATGCCGTTGGAATTACTATAGAATTTATTAGTACTATATAAACACGTATAAAACAGGTACAAATATAACTGGATACAACCAGTACAAACTGAACGATTTAATAACACGCGCAAAACCCGTCACTATATAACTCCTCGAATATACACACGTCTTGCTCGCATCGTAGTCGTCGCTTGACTGCCTCACCCCTGACTTCGGGCATCCCTTTTATTTTGTACAAATACAGTATGCCTCGACGCAAAACAATAACAACAAGGATTAGTTCGACACACCTGCCTAATGACGGTCATAAAATAAGTACAATAACAATAGAATGTTTTTCTTAATTACTAATTCTAAACACAAAGTAAACAAAAGAAGTGCAAATGCGGGAAAGGTAATAAACCGGGTTTATGGCAGGCAGATGAGCATTTACTTTTTGTCAGCATGTACCAATATGTATTAAAAACGTATACGTTAACCCTTAGTAATAATCATGAAGTTTGCGTAGTTAAAGCATTAGAGGTTAATCGTACTTATTCGGTTTTTTTTTGACAAAAATCATACATATATCAAATGTCCATAATTTTTATGATCTATATATATCCATACCAGGGCTCTTTGGATATTCTTGAACCACATTTGTGAAGAGAACGCAGATTTAAATAGAGAGACATTTTCACGTATCCCTTATGAAAATTCACAGAAAGTGACTTGTCACTTTAGTTATTAAATTGTAATTAAATAAGATAAATAATAAGTAAATCACAAGTTAATAATAAATAAATATATGTAAGTCTATAACCATCGAATCACGATATTCTACACTAATCAATAAATTCACGAGGCATGTGTTGGCAAAGGAATGACGTTGTTCTAGTCTTTTCAATGTAACGCTAGCGAGTGCCAATATTTTAATGAGCCTCACTTATCCCGCTAACGGCCTTTGAACTTGCCGCGGTATACTTGGCAGCATTTCACTGCTAATTATTACTTTCTTCTTCATTTTAGACCCCCTTACACTACACCTTGAATCCGCCACAGACGGTGATCGTGGTCTAACTAGACTAAGACTCTGACTTTTTGTCTTACTCCATCGTCTGTGTAAAAAGGGTCCCTAGAGTCTGTTTCATATAGAACGGTATGGAAGAAATTGCTTAAATAGAGAAATAAACTTCATAGTAAATAGTAACAGGATTACAGGGAACAGGAAAACAGGACAGATATTTAAAAAAAAAAAATTCGTTAGAAAGTTTACGATAATGCTACAGTAAAGTATTATGGATGTGTCAGCCATACCGTCCTATTTGAAGTAGACTTTAAGTCAGCGACTTTAGCAGACAGGCAGGCGGCCCACCTGATAGAAAGTGGTTACCATCACCTATGGAGATATGCAACACCAAAGATGCTACACATGCGTTGCTACTCTCTTAAGGGATACTGGAACCCGGCCAGTAATGCCAAAACACAACTCAAGATTGTTATGGCGGCATACTCTAGACCAGGAGTGGTAGCCATATAGACGGTCAAATACCCTACCACTTGGTGAACCACGAATATCGCAGAGTTTCCACAATTCTCGTAAATATTCATAACGACTCACATAATGTTGACTTTCAGGATTTGACAAAGAGAAGAGGCTCCAATAATGCTGTATTTAACTTATTATACCATTAATATTTTTTATTTTTTGCAATTTCATTAGATCTACCGTTCATTCGTGTAGGTCCATTAGTTAAAAAATTAGGATAGAGTGACAAAAACTTATTTCATCAATCTATCCACAGAAGGATATACAATTTTAAACTGAAACTCCAATAATAATAGAATCAAAATCCTTCTACTTATACATAATACAACAAACAAATGCCCTGAAATATATTATTAAAAGTTATTAATTACACCTGGCCTCTGAAAATAGCCGCCCACGCTATGAATACTAATAACTTGTCCATTATTCTAGGTGTACTTTAATTATAATAATAATATTTAATCTCTCTAGGCATCGGGTTCTCGTCCGACATTATTAAATATCGTAAAACGCGGTAATAAAGAATTGTAGTCATTACTCTGTGGTCTTATTCGATAAAAATATAAAAGGAAATAAAGGCATTCTTATAGTCGTGTAATTATTTCTTTTTATAAAATAAGTAACAGATTAGTATTATTCTTATTCGGGTTTCAATGAAATATAAGTTAAAGGTGGGCACTGAAAATCAGTGCTGTGTCGGATTAACGTTCAGCACAGCTATATGTCATGTGTACTGAGAACCTCCTTTGTCTAATTGCGACATGTAACTCTAAAATTGTTTGGTTTCATTTGCACTTTATATATTATGTATGTGTCACCTTCGACAAATAAACGTTTTGTTTCTTTCTTTTCTTTATAAGGGTTAATAACATTTATTCCAAGTAGTGCCACCTATTACTGTACTATTATAATATAATATATGCGGGTAGGTTACTTTAGCAATAAAATATAAAAGCAAGCGGGCGTAGTGACGATAGCTCACTACAAAACAGACACCGGAGAGCCCTCGGCTCGGATCCTCTCACACAAAGTTAAAATCCACCAATCGCACCCACTCATTACAGACACAAGTAGCCATACACGATTAGCTTAGGCATGTTGCTGGAGAGTTTCTTCCGCCGCTTCTTCTCCTGCAGCTATAACACGTTGCGAAGCGGTAGTGAAGATGGACTAGGATCGGCTCCGCCGGCGGAGTCGGTAAAGTCCCCATTATATAAACACTTCAACCTGTTGGCTTAGTTCGTTCAGCCTTTACGGCTTAATCCCATAGAGTCCTCCAGTGGTCGAGCGGAGGTGCCTCCTCGAGCGCGCTGCTTCTGGGCTGAACTCCTCCGCTTCCACGGCGTGGGGAAGCCCCGAAAGTCCAGTATCGCTGAAACAGCCATCTGCGGCAATTCAGCTGGATACTGCTCAAAAAAAAAACACGATAGATCGTTCTCATTTCAACTTTGGTCGGATGCACATGTCATAGTGCCGTAGTGCAAGAATCATAACTTGTAACTAATTTTACTTGAGACTGGTATTCATCGTTCTGAATTCAAATAAAACAGTTCTCAAAATTCTACGTTGTATGTTATATAGATTCCGCGCTAACATTAGATAGGAACTACCTGATATATGTTTCTAATAGAAAATCCCAGGCTCAAGAAACGGTCCATCGAAACGCTTATGTTTTATATCAAGTAGGAGGAAAGGTATTTTTCTGACATAAGTAGGTTTTTTTGACAACATAAAATCTACTTATTTCAATTAGAACCAAATTTAACACCATTTGTAACGAGTAACATAAAACAGACTCCAATTCGCCCTAATTTTGAGTCGTCGGAAAAATGCATCTGGAATAAAAATAAAATGGTAGCAAATTCGACGACGTTCTTATTCTACACAATATTTAACTGTGGTAGTCAAAGTAATTTATTTCTATAAAGTATGGAATTGCAGTTTGGTTTACAAGCCATCTGTAATTCTGAGTACTTATAATTAAACTTGCATGCTTAGTCTACAATTAGGAAATAGAGAGAGAGAGAGAGAGATATATATATATATATATATATATATATGTATATATATTATGCTGCTCGAGTGGTCACAACTTTATTAGGAGTAATTACACGTAATTCAGTCCTTATAAACAAAATTGAATGCAATAAAACCAAACCGTAAAGCGGAAAATCGTAATAATATAAATCGCGCAGTCCTTCGTTATAAGATATTCGTTCCGAAAGTACACTAGGTAATTCCTCGATCGCAGTTGAGACACAACTGAGTCCCGACGGACCGGCCTTATATATTTGTAAATTAATGAATAATCGGCAGACAAACACACACATCATATATGCCCAAGCTAAGCAAGTTATGCTTGTGTTATGGGTAGTATACAATGGACCACTCTGGTGCCAATCCCAGACACCCAGACCATAGCAAAAAATAGAAAGATCGTTTCTGAAAAATACCATGCCAGAAATCGAATACGGAGTCTCTGGATTCCAGCAAGTTCATCCGGCTAACCTTAGCCCGCTCAACCACAGAGGCTGAGGAAATTAGGCATGGCCTCTCAGCAACATGCCCACTATTTCTTTAACAATGTAACTAGTAAACTTAACGACTTCTAAGTATGTGCAACGAAATGAAAACAAAAGAAAGAAGGATTTATAACATCTTACCGGAAAGCGTACAATAACATTAACGTGAACAATAGATCATTTAAATTCAAAAGGGCAATAAAACACCTGTTAAGGATTAGTTAGTATCGGTTTGCAACACTATTGTCTTAGTGAATAAAGACAACTTCTGTGATTGAATGGTTTAAGCTTCCGCGAGCCTACCTCGCAATCATACAGAGGTCCCGGGTTCAATTACTGGCATCGTAAAGTTTGTAAAGAAAGTGTCCATTATTTACTATGGGCTTTCAGGTCAAACCCAAAGCTATCCGTCGTATTATTACCCAGAACACAAACATAAATTAACTTGGGGACACAGAGTGTGTTTAAAAAAAATATTACTGTAAATCGTATAACATATTCTTATGAATTTGCGGGATACGAATTAGTATATCGTTTAAATGTTCACAAAGTTGATTAGAAGTATACACACGTAATTCACGGTTCTTACAAGCATAACAAACAAGTCCAAACCGTTAAGCAGAAAATCCTAATAAATAATATAAATCGCGCAAAGTCCATCGTTATAAGACACTTGTTCCCAAAGTACATTAGGTAACGCCTTGATCGCAGATGAAACTCAACTAGCTGTATCTCAATCGCGTCGACCTTTTATATTCGCAATATAGACACGAACCCTGTCGGTATCATGCACACAATTCGTTGGAATTTTCGGACTTGTAAGTTAAATCCGTAACAACTTGGCTTCTAAGAATTTGCACCGTATTTTAAACAATAAAAACAGTTTATGGTGTCTTGCTCGCGGGCCGGCCATAAAACAAAGAGAGGTATTAACAAAATAGACGATTCTTTTCAAAACTGTAAATAATTAAGGCAACCATAAAACGATTACAAATGATTCAAATTACAAGGGGTAATAAAATACCTGTTGCAAAGGATTATTTCATCTTCTCGGAACTTCATTTTTAACACGTCTGTTGATTTTGCTCTACAAGATGTGTAGAGCCTTGACTGAGATGACGTTTGAAAATTTCCTCCGTTTTCCTTAGCATCCCAGTTTATAAAAAATGATGCTTTAAATTATATAAATTAATTAAATAAAAGAAAATATTTCAGGCAGTACGTGTAGAGTTAGCCGGTTTTTTTCGGCTAGGAGAGGAGCCGCCAACAATGCAATGACACATCAGTCCGCCTTACACGGTCCGGCGGCGCTTACGCATACAACAAAACATACATCGTTTCCTTTGTCGTGTATAATACGTATTGTGTTGTCGAAATAAAACTTGTATAATCATAACAGTCCACTGATTACTACAAGAACCCCATACCACCCAGGGACGAACCTAGACAACGTGTTATTATTAAGATACTATATTGACAGAAGAAAAATGAAAGTAACATTTAAATTTAAGAATAACATAAAATAAGTTTATGTCCAAATAGGTATGTATAGATATGCTCTCCCAGGATACCAGCTATTCATGTGGCAGAGGGCATATATCAATACATGCCCGCCGTATGATTCTCTCCATTTCGTGTGAATCTCAGCCACTCTAGATGTCCTGTAAGATCCCATTTAATATACATATTTAATTTTCACTTTTGTATATTTTTTTTTTGGATATTTTATATACATTAGTAAGTGGACATGTCACTCTCATTAGTTAATACTAATAAAGTCAACCAGGTTAGTGGCGAGGAATAAAATTTAAAACTCAGGCACATTTTAAATTATACCTATATATATTTTAATTTTATTTGCTCATTAGTAATCTCCTTTAATTTTCGTGCCGATTTCTATAATTACAATATTACACCTAACCGTATAATTTGAAGTTGCTTATGAGTAAATATAATCATGTTTATAATAAAGAAGAATACACGTAGATAATATGTCTGAATTTAAGAACGACACTCCGTGTAAAATGGCGTGAATAGTTCGGCGTATATGTTACCTTCAAACACTTAAATTTACGTCCGGAACATATCAACGCTGTATGCAATTATACGGACGTGTCTAAAGCCCTTTTGAGCGTTTATGTTTGGTTTTTTAACGAGCAGATTTGCTTTTATCAATGTGATATTATTTTTATTAGTCGGAACATAAATATTGAGTTACATCTTTGATCCATTCCTTTGCTACGCATGCTTAGCTTGACAGATCCGTGTTTTGAATTCGGCGGAGTGGAATGACGGAAATCGGTTTGATAAATTGTTGGTGCATACTCGTGCATGCCGCAGCTTCAGCGGTCCAAGACTAATGACAACATATAATGATATTTTAATTTTTGTAACAATTTAAATCTGAATTTTGAGATAAAACGGAAACAAAACGTTAAGTTAAAACAAACAACAAAAAGTAAAAAAAGTTAAAACGGAACTCTTAGAAATCTTCTGTCTGTCTATGTATATTGCAGTAATTTTATTCGAAACTATTGGATATGTGTATGGGTTTCTATAATATGATTGTAATGTATCAATCAATCAGTCAATCGTTATTTACAAAAACATAGGTACATGAATAGGTATTACATAACATAATGTTTCCAGTATGTTTGGTCATTTACATGACGTGCAAAAACTTACATTAACTAAATGTCTTGAAGCTATAACCCTACACTAATGTTCCCAAATTAATTTCAGTAAGTATATAAGTACATGTCAAATAAATAAAAAAGAATTGTTTTAATTATTAAAAACATGTTAAAGTATTAAATTTGAAAATTTCAATGTCATTATCTTATTTTATTATATTGTTACGAGTCGCGAGACTCGAATTAAAATGCCGTTAGAATTACTATAGAGTTTATTAGAACTATACAAACACGTATAACACAGGTACAAATATAACCGAACACAACAAGCCCAAACGCAATGCAGAAGTTCGTAACTCAATAAAACCCGCAAAGTCCGTGATTTATTAGATTCGCGATTATAGTACACACGTCTTGCTTCATTCATGGTTCTGGCTCGACTGACCGCTCCCTCAGTCGGGCCATTGCTTTATATTGCACAAATGCAATATGTCCGGCCGGCAGCGTGGACCGAATTTCCTAGAATCGTAATCCACACACCTGGCTAATTATGCCTGCAAGCGGCCATAAACGAGTACAATAGGCTGTTCTCCACAATAACCGATAAATAAGTGAGCAAAAGAAGACAATCATAAAAGGATTACAATTGGTTCAAATGCCGACGGGTGTTTTTATAGATATGCAGGTGGATTTTGTTTTCGTCGGAACTTAAGTTGTAACACTATTATCATTCATATATTCGTCTATGCTATAGTATAATCTATTAAGTAAAAAAGTTATCATATAGGGTTTGAACTGTTTAAGTGGTAGATCGCGAATATTAGTAGGTAATTTATTAAATATTGTTATTGCCATACAATATGCGTTTTTCTTAAATATTGATAATTTAATTGATGGGAGACAGTTTCTAGACACCGTTACACAATGCGGTAGATAAATTGAAAATAAAATAAACACACACACTCCCCGCTTTACCGTGCTAGAAGATATGACCCAAGAAATGCTGGCTTGACATTCTATGGAGTGATATGTCAATAGCCGAACAATACCAAAAACCGCAAAAGTGGAGAAGAATATGTACGAAGACGTGTCATCTGCTTTAAAATGAACGCTCCGAACGTAACTGGGACTTAAGGCCTGATGACCTTTGATGACCCTTAAAATTTACATGGGTGAGGTAGCAGGATAAGCATTTTTTATATACATAAGTAACTAAAAATTACTGTTACTGGTTATTATTATTACCACGTTAAATTAAGACGAAGTGTAAGTAAATATCATATTTTCGTTAAATATTTATTTGAATTCAATTCATTAACTTTATATGGACTTAATACAGTTATAAAAGTACATATAACTTAAATGCAAACATTAAGCCATTACATACAGATAATATACTTTTTCAGAAACAATGTCAACTATGCTAAATATAGTTATAATAATTATTGAAGGAATAATACAAATTTTCTATATAGGTTCGTTCCATAGATGATACACTAATCCTTTTTTTCCATCCTAAAGACCAGCAACGCGTTGGCTTCTCCCCTGGTGTTGTAAACGTCCATAGGCAACCACGTTCCATCAGCTGACCGTCTGCTTGTTTGCCAGCTTCGCAATGAAAAGACGGGTAATAACGCTAAGAACTTATTTGAGAAATTCAAGAACAATATTTCTTTAACAATAAAGAATTGATAGATCTTAGGAACAGTTGGATTAGTTGCCGAAAAAAATTAAATTGTCCTCTATAACCGAAAATAGAATGGGCGTTCCTGGATAATATTTCATGCAACGGTCCGGTGACGGCAAAAGACGATAAATTACTCTTCGGCCACAAATCATTTCGTTGGCCGCCTAATTGACTCAAAGAGCGCGTGTATATTTGGAGAGCAAAACAATAAATGGCCATCATTATCTAATATAACGTTGTGTGTAAATCTTCGTATTAATTTATTAGTCATGATAGTAGTGATCGGTGGAAATGGGTTGGGCGCTAATTAAGAAAAATAGGCCAAGTGCGTATCAGCCAGAGCACTGTCGAAGGTTCCATAGAACTTTGAATATCCACTGCTTATGTCGTTTCACTTATTAAGCAATAAAAAATACCTAATATCTCAAGTAGTTTTACAAATACTGTGTATTTAAAAAACTTTATTCGAACGAATTTTCTGTAACAATACTCACTTATTCCTAGATTAAAACTTAGAGAAGGGGGGTCCAGAAACTTTTATGAATTTGGTTTTATGATTTGTCATGACTTTTTTAACAATACCTACATGTCTATGCAATAGCAAAATATCTAACTCAATTTAGCAACTTGTAACTTGTAGTCTTTTGCGATTTCATCACAGTATCAAACTTTTTATACTTATTATTAATGCCTGCTAAATTTATCTACATTATGTAGCTTAAATAAGTAGACAGATATGCAGACAAGTAGACATGACATTCCTTCTGCTTACGGCAGAATTGTAGTATGTTCTACCAGAGTCCATGTTTCCCGGAAAAGCTCAATTCGGATGTCTTCAAGTGTTGTGTGAATAGGTATTGTCTAGGCAAGCGTGATCCATCTTTGACGGCATCATCGTTTAATATTAGGCGTGATCGTGATCAAACGCGAATGTATTTATCATAAAAGAAGACCTTTTATAAAGTTCGAATTTTCACGTTTACGAAACCCGAAAATATATATTGCTCGGAAATTACCAATTTATCAATCTGCTGCATTGCTATAAATTTTACCTGTAAACGTACGTAAACTGAGCTGTCTTGAGATAAGTTTAATTAATTCTGATAAGAAGTCAGTTGACTAGAATTAAAATTATAAATGTGTCATTAGCTTATTAACTATAAAATATATTCGGATTGGAGATAGAGGCTAAGACAGCGGATAAGACAGTATCATCTAATACATCCATCAGCTACGTCTATATATACGTACATAAAGAGAGCTTGCCGCTCAAGTAATTTTAAAGTACAGTAGTAGCTTTGAGTATAGCAGAGGGATTTAGGCTGCCTTCAAATGACACGCGCTCGCTACGTGCACGCCACGCACGCCAGTACTTGCGTCTTAACTCACTTTGAAATTCGTTGCATATAATTTGAGTCTTATGACACATCAATAATTCTCAAATTGCATGTATCGAAGTCTAACCGCACACGCCTCGCACACTCTAAGTGCCCGCTTCGCGCCAGCCCCGCGCTCATCCTGCACACGCGCTGCACCCGTCCCGCCATCTGGAAACCACTAGGTCACTACTTGCATTAGTTGTATAAGCGGGCGCGGCGCGTGCGCTGACTTTGCGCGTGGCGAGCGCGGGTATAAGGCGGGCCCAATACATGTGCGGGTGGGTCATATGCGTGATCGGCGCGGGTCATATGAACATGCCCTTAGAGTAGACTAAATCAGACTTTCATATTTATAATAATAAAACGCGCGTTTCCTTTTAATAAGTTTCTTTTTAGTTTTGGATGACTTGGTCTAATTAATTCCTTATTGTGATAGTTACATCAATTACTTACATCAAAAAGCAAGATAAAAATGACCTGTGGTTCCATCTAGTAATGTATGTAGATTTGAGAGTTTTTCAGGGTTACATTTTTCCGGCCCATTAATAATCCTAGTATTCTTCTTCCATGTTACTATGTAAGGCGTCTTAATATTACCTAATAAGTAAATTGATAATCACGTCTTTTATCACATAAACAATACGATGTATTTTATTCCGAGTATAAGTAAGCAGTGATTCAACGGGTTACGAAGTTAGAGGAAACCATACATCATACAATATATCGCTAGAATACATAAAATAATATGATTTATATCGATGAAATCATTTAGCAAATATTCTGGGGCAAAGTTTATCGGTAAATTCATATGTACGTCATGTTCTAAAACAAGGACTTGTAATATCCTTTATGAACTCTTCGTCTCTTAACTCCTTACATTTATAAAGTATATATATATATATATATATATATATGCTGTCATTATACTGCCTTCATCATTTTTGTGCTTTTTTAAAGACTCACCGAAAAACATTTTATTTTGAAATTATAAAATACCTATTATACATTAATTGTACATTAATTATGTTCCTAAAGACATTATGTAGATCCTAAACGAAAAAACACATCTTTTAGTGAAATGATTCATTATATATCGCACAACTGCGAACGACAGCGCCCAAACAAAAACTTTGCCACTTGATACTATTTGATAAAGAATACACCAACTCGACATTTTAGAACTTGTTTAAATAATTTACCCTTCCTTTAGTAAAAATAAATAAAGAATCTAATTTCATTTCTCATTTGAAACCAAATACCAATTTTCACTTTTAAATGAAAGTTGTCTATCAACTAAATAATAACTTGTCTGAATATAAAAGTGCAACGATTGAACTATATAGGTATATTAATCAAACTACTGTATTTTTAATGTTTTATTACAGTAAAGTATTTAATTAATAAAATCTATCTGGTAATTGAAACAGCAGACTTAAGACGATGTTTTAATTGAGATCTAGCGCACTAATGAAGGTAGGTGACAAAAATTAAAAATAGAATAAATAGCGTATTTATTAGTGGACGGCGTGCTAGCTAATTTAGTTTTATTTTTTATTTTGCACAAAAATTTGAAAGTTACTTACGCTACCACGGAGCAGGCGACGGTGGCTTATCACCAAATCACCAGAGTGTAGTTACTGTTGCGCTTCAAGTAATGCCCGAAGTGAAAACTGCGCTGGATGTAAATCGATTCCGAATGCAATAAACTAAACAAATTTACTGATGACCTTACTAATAATAATAATAATGGCTTTTGGAGTCAACGATCATTGTACTGATAGTTGTCACTGTCAACGGTCTTATAGCGAAGAACCTCGGCCGTCACCTAGAGAGGCTCTCGCTAGGAGGCTGGGTGGAGGGCCAGATACAGCAGACAGCACCATTGGATACGGCACGAATTGTGAGGCGGTTCCTGTCTCTGAAGCCCCTACCACACCGGTAGTTCGGAGACCTCGCTGCCAGCGTACACCAGTTATTTTTATAAATATATGTGTTTTTTACATATTATTTAAAGAAAACTGTAAATAACTTTTAATTAAATAAATATGTTTTTTTTATCGCAGGAGTTCAGCAGACAGGCAGACGGCCCAGTTGATGGAAAGAGGTTACCATCGCCTATGGACATTTGCAACACCAAAGGTGCTACAAATGCGCTGCTGCTCTTTGAAGGGAGACTGGAACCTGGTCACTAATGCCGGAACACAACTCGAGGTTGTTATGGCGACATAATTTAGACCAGGGGTGGTAGCCATCCAGTCGGACAAATGCGCTATAACCTGGCTCTGGGTTGTTTAGTCGCCTCTTACGACAGGCCGCCTGGCCGCCGGAAATTGTATTCTTTCTCCGTTCCTGCACGGATGGAAATGGATATGTAGATAATAATAATTTATACTAATAATAATTCCCCTCTACCACATCCGCTATTGTTCAAAACTTTTCTGGTGCACTCTGGAGGACGCTCTAATTCGATTATAAGCATTTTACAGTATCAAGCAATCTATTTGATTCGTGGTCTTTATATCAAACTAACTTAGCCCGCTGCTTCGCTCGCGTTGAAAAACGACATGTATGACATGAAATTATTTTTTAATTCAAAGTACCTAATAATAAATACCTGTAACGCCATCTAGCGAAGCGAAATTGGAACTAAACATGAGAGCAACATATTAAAATTGTCGCTGTGAACAAACTCACTTTCACATTTATAAGATTAATAGTATGGATTTTAGCCAGCTGTCATCCATTTCATACAGCTTCTATACATATACTTATACGCATATTAATATTGTCCGGCATATAACTAGTAATAGGAAATAACTAAACCGTCGATTATTTTTGACCCCGACTTATTGACTTTAGATTTCGAATCTTCGACTTCAATGGAAATTCAATTGTGAAAAATGTTTTGCACCTCTCCTCGTTAATTAAGTCATATAGGAATTTAGGCTATTCAAACACATTGCTGTGACAACAAGTGAATACAGGAAACGATATATATATGTGCTAAGAATGAAAGTAATCGGTTGTTTCCGGGAGTTGAGTGTTTACTTATCAAAATTTGTTCAATTGTATTGTCGATATTCAAATAGAAAATTTATCGTACTTGCATTTATTTGAATTATTTCTGAAGTGGTATCGTATGTGATTTTATTTTTTGAATTTGCTTTCGTAGTGATATTACGAATTTTATAAGATTGACTAGTACTGTCTCGTGGTTCTGCTAAACATATTTAGTTTGGGCGTATTCAGTTTCCCATCTTCTTCCGACTTAGAACGTTTCCACCAGACTCACGGCCGTATTCTTGCTTAATGTATTTGACGGTTATTCTTACTACTTTATTTATCCGTGCAGGAACGGAGAAAGAATACAATTTCCTGCGGTCGGGCGGCCTGTCGTAAGAGGCGACTAAACAACTCACACCCAGGTGGTTGGGCATTTGCACGACTGGATGGCTACCACCCCTGATCTAAAGTATGTCGCCATAGCAACCTTGAGTTGTGTTCCGGCATTAGTGACCAGGTTCCAGTCTCCTTTAAGAGAGCAGCAGCGCATTTGTAGCACCTTTGATGTTGCAAATGTCCATAGGCGATGGTAACCGTTTTCCATCAAGTGGTCCGTCTGCCTGTCTGCTGAACTCCTGCAATAAAAACTACTCAGATCCCTATAAGTTATAACGTGATCTTTGCTTAAGGGCTTTAAATAATTCTACCACTATATTACATTTAACCCACCATTTGTAACATCAAATTGACTCATACCGTTGGTGACACCGGTCTTATGCACGGTTGGCTACAAAATTCTAGAAATGGTGCTTGCATCCTTGCCCTGGGATATACCAATGGTATAGTGTATAAAGTTAGGAAGCTACTCGAAATCACAACGCAAATTGATGACGGTTTAAAAAGTTATTAGACTTTCTCGTACTACCCGTCCTCTTAGACAGGTACACAAATGGCGGGCTAATATACAACAGGTTAGTATTATCCAAGATTTAATGGACGTGTTATAATATGACTGATTGGTAGTTATCGATCTAGAACAATAAACGTATCAGTAGTTAATATTACTTAAGTAAAAAGTTATTCAAAACCATACTTTATTATGCTCATGGAAAATTACACTAAAAATAAATAACTTTTGATTAAATTGTGCTTGAATATAATTATATAATACATTAGTACTATCACCGGAAACATACGAGCATAAATTTCGAAACATGACTCACATCCCCAAACTAATCTAATTCTCAGCTAAAGTGGGCTAGACACGGTTTATTCCAGCTGTCGGAACATTTATAAAATGTATATATTTGTATAAATGCCACACCAGTAAATTCATCTAGGAAGCACATGAGTGGTTTTGCATAAACTTGCGTCACTGGTTAGTGTGAATTTGGTTAACTACATTATTGCATGAAGTTCCTCGCATCTTATTTATTGTGTATACACTGTACTCGAAGTAATTTCGTATATTTATAGCAAGTTATGATTGTGTTCTATAATATACAACAGAAATTTAAAGAACCAATTCCAGACACCCGGATTAGAGCAAATACTCAAATGAAATTTCGTTTACGAAATTTAGTACACCTGCAAAATAAATAATGATAAATAACCTTATATTACACAAACTTTCTGAGTTAAATACATTATTAATAGTGAATTTCTTATAAACAATAATTTTGATGATTACAAAATTTAATTCGAAAAATCAGAATCTTGATATTTTAAGAATATCAAAACATTAAAGCAAATTACTATATATATATTATACTTCTGATTATTTTTTAATCGAATTTTAACTTAATTTATAGATACACTTATTTCGTTTATTTATTATAATAACTTATGTATTATTGTATATATATGACTATGTATGTATGTGTATATTTATATCTTAAATTAGTTTGAGTATTTATGTATCTATTGCATTTTTCCTGCACCACCTCATCGCCTGATTCAAATTTCTTCGATTTAGGATTTAGCCTGGAAGAGATGACTTTGAGCGATAAGGCCGCCTATTATATTGCCTAGAAAATATTGTAAATATGGTCTGTTTTTGTAATTTTATATTTTGGTGTGCAATAAAGTATCTATCTCTCTCTCTCTCTCTCTCTCTCTCTCTCGTTTATATTTAGTATTTACTTTTAATTTTTATTTGTAATTGTATCTGACGGTATCCAAGTAAATCAGACATATCTTACCTATATCTTTATTTTGAAAATTGTATACTGTATGTATATCACCTTTAATCACCTTATTAAAGGAAAAATGAACAGATGCCAAACATCTCTCCTTAGAAGTCAATATTACAACGACTACTAGCTGTTGTATCAATGTCAATATTGCATAAGCAGTCGCGTCATAAACTAAATTCCTCACTAAGCTGACCCACCTAAAACAGGTCAAAACACCGTCTCACTGACACACAATCTAACCAGGCCACCCACAGAGAAAACATCGTCATCAAAAGAAAAGAGACATAAAGAAATAAAGTTACAGTTAAATGAAACGATTGGTCTCAGAGATAAAAGAAGCTCTGTTAATAATGTTAAAATGATGTATAGACGACAAATTTTGCATTCCAATGTCCATTTTTATATTCCTAGAAATACAAATCAATAATCATAAAATATTTCACTAATGAACCGGGTCTTATCACACAACTCAGTTTGCTATCGCATCCGTTACAAAATATAAAAATTTTGTAACTGCATATTGTCGTTCCACATATTATATTGCAGGATTTCATATATGTGACAAGCGGCTATTGTTTTCGCCATATGGCACACAACCCTAATACTACTGTATTTACTGTTTAATGTGACTACTATAAATTGTTTATTTTATGTGTATGTGGTGACCAATAAAGTGTATTCTATTCTAACCATAAAAATCATTTATTTTATTTAATAAACTCCATTTTCATATACTCAATGGATTTTGTTCATATTATTTTCTTACGAAATTCATTCTTCCCAGTATAAAAATTAGAGGGTTAGAAAATTTTTAAGAATTGTAAATGAATATCTGCAACCTATTAATTTAAATAAGAAGTCAGAAAGTAACATCGTTATGATTCTTTAAGAACTGATTAACGACTATACAACACACCCCCATTTCTTTAAGCTCTCACGCTCAACTACGCAATGTTTCTCTAGAACATTTATTCTATGTTGTTGAAAACGTCCATAAGCAACAGTGAGCACTTTCCATCAGATGCGTCGTCTACTTGTTTGCCTGCTTCAGGCGAAAGAATTAAAAAGATAAGCTGAGATTCAGAATTATAGGATCCAGAAAGATAAAAGAAGTTTTTATATTTCTGTTACGTGTATAACGACCACCTCTATATTTTTCGCGGTATCACTATATTACTGTGAAACGACATATAGAATACACCCTTCTGTCAAATTTAATCCAAGTAGACCATTATCAGCAGTAAAATGAAAATGAGATTAAAGACAGGTAGATATATCAATTTTACAAGGGTCGATTTAGCCAAAATACTCGTACAGAATCCTATGTTCATTAAAAAATATTTAAAATTTACCGCAAAAATCCACAGAGGAACGCGCTTGTTATGTTTTAAATACTCCCATGATCATTTATACAATTGCTATAAATAAAAATTCACAACAATCTGCGCGTCATCTATCTGTGCCTAAAACTTTAAATATTCCAAACAACGATTCAATGTATAAAAAGACAAAGAGATGTCCGTAAAAATCAAGCTTAATGTAAATAGATGTTTTAACACAGTCCTGTAGAGCTAACGTTGCGAATAGTAGGGCCGTTGTTATTTCTTTATGCCTCGTAAAAGGACAGTAAACAGTTTTAATGAGAATATTAAACCGCGCGTTTGCTACAACTCGGGCAAAGTTATCAATTCACAAAAGTTCATTCGCTGTTCTCATTTACTGCATGTCCTAGATTTGTTTTTAGAGAAAACTTTGGCAGATAACGTGAATAATATTTTTTTTCTATTACAACAGAGCTTTTTCCATGTAAAATTTTGTTCATCTTTTTTGCACCGCGAGGATACCATGCTGAGGGATGTGTGGGCCATGACTGGACCGTAATACTCACTAAAATAACTCGCTTTTTCTCCTGGCGTTAATTGTCCGGACTCTGGTTCTGCTAGCACATGCTAACCCGGTCCTGATGTACGCTGGTCTATCCCAATAGGAAGAATTCTCCGGTTATTGAGGAACCTTAAAAAGCGGCTTCAGTTTTCTTTTTAATCTAAGCAATAAGCAATAAAATTAAAGTCTGTGAATTCAAAATTAATTTAAGCGAAAACTAAAAGAAAAGAAAGGAAGAAAGAAAAAATATTTGAAGAAATAGCGAAGTACTTACATTGCTAACATGTATCTTAAAAATAAAAAAATATTTTGAAAATTTGTACGCCGCATTTTCCGCAAACAAAGTTTGCACTCAGCTTATTGCTGTGCCGGCATAATAACCAACACAAAGCTGATTTTCAGTGCAAACCTTCCTTTTGGCGTAATAGTAAAACGACCCGAATATTTTAATGAGTTTAACTTAAAAACTATTTAATTTGTAAATTATAATAAATACGTACATAGAATAAATAGTATAAATATTTTGTTAACTTTATGATTTCAATAATAAAACAATATATATATATATATATATATATATAACTCATACTTGTCTATGTTGTGACATGCTTGTATGTATATTGCGCATAAAAACGTATATCGATTCAAGCTACATTGCTCTGTACTCATATCAAGGTAAGTTACTAACTCAAATATATTTTTCAAATACTTTAGTTATTCAAAGGCTTATCAATGAATATGCAGGATCTTCTTTTTTTTAACGTAACTATACTATATAACTAACTATACTTATACAATGCCTAATCATAAACTACTATTTTAAGAATTTTCGTCTATCAGTTTGTCTGGAGTAGGCTCCGAAACGGCCCAAGGGATTTTAATGAATATTTTAAAGCTTAAACGTTACTATACTAATAATAAAACTATAAGCTAAATATAAGACCATGTACCATCGCTGCAAGCGGGAGAAGCTTGGCCAGAAGACTGCCTGCATTGCCATGCACGCTGGATCCCATTGCTAATTCCCTGTACGAAATGCAAATCAGCCCTCTGGTCATGGGTGGCATCAAAGATTTTCCTACAAATTTCTTTGTAAAAATTATTTGCTGACGGACCCCATAACCTAGTGTTTCAAGTCCAAACGGCACAAATATGTATCTTCTTTCTAAGAATCCATATTTGCGCCGTTTGAAGGCTTCTCAGCTGATGAAGCAGCATGTAACACTAAAGGTGCTGCCGGTCTCGAAGGGGGGACTGAAATCTGGCCACTAAAACTAACACAACCCAAGATTGTAATTACTAAGGGTGATATCCATTCTGATAGGTAAACGACCTACAACCTGACTGTGGGTTGTTTTGTGACCTCTTATAACAGGTCACTCGGCCGCAGGAGTTAGTATTCTTACTCCGTCCCTGTACGGCTAAAAATTTGCATACACAAACTAAGTACGCATAATATCCAAAATAATGAAGTCCAATATGTAAAATATCCAACAAGTTTCACTAGCAAACTGAAAATTTCGTCGGTCGTTCATGCCTAATATAAATCAGAGCGTACACATCGGTCTTTATACCCCAGTTATGACATAGAGATAACCCGGATATCTTGTGCAAGAGAGAAGCTTGTGTACTTGACTTGAATTTACAGCATGGTAATTAGGTGAATAACTAACTCAGATATTATACGTGATGATAGTGTTACTAGGAAATGAATAATGTTAGATTATTAAGTGCTTGAGCACGATGGTATTCAAGTTGACATTCGGACTCATACTCGCTTAGAAAGGTCCAGATCATAATCTGTTGAAATTGGAATGTTTTCGAATGCACGAGGTCTCAGAGATAGGGTTGCCAAATGAGACGTTCTGGAAGAAATTAGATATTTGAAACAAATTCCTTACTTAGTAATACTTTTTAGTTACAAGAAATATTCAATGACAATATTGTTACGAGCTACAGTACTCGAATTAAAAAAGCCGTTGGAACTACTATAGAATTTATTAGAACTGTACAAACACGTATGAAACAAATACAAATAAAACTGGATGCAACCAGTTCACAATGCACGATTCAATACAATCCAAACGCGCAAAGTCCGTCGTCTTTATCGCTAATCGAGAGTACTAGAGAACGTCTTACTCGTTTCGTAGTCGTCGCTTGACTGCCCGCGCCCCTCCATTCGGGCATCGTCTTATACTAACTACACAGTACAAAAAAATTGGAGGCGCACACTGAGTTTCTAAGAAATATTAATTTGCACACCTGCGAACGTCCACAAAGTCGAGAACAATAACAATAGGGATTAGTTCGACGCTAATGATGGTTATAAAACAAGTAAAAAGACAATAGCATGTTTTCTTAACTACAAATTCAAAAGACAAAAGAGTTCCTTAATCCGGGAGGACAATAAGCTGCGCTTACAATAGGCTGTGCGGCTTATCTTTGACGGCATGTAACAATATGTTTTTTCACATCTATATGAATAAAATTCTTCTGTTCGTGTGTATGTTACTGAACTCCTTCTAAACGGTTGGGTCTAATTTGATGTTTTTTTTGTATATGTTCAAGTGGATTACAGGGTAGTTTCGATTTACAATGGCCGGTAAGTGGTACTGCAATCGGGTTCTAAATTTATTTTTTAAGGCAGGACAACATCTGCTGGGACCACTAGTAATCATATAAAGTTTGTACATATATGAAGACAAGTACATTTTTGAAATTTTATATACCTGCATTATCAACCATGCTAGAATTGCTATTCCTATACTACGCCTTAGATTGATTAGATTGGCTTATTTATAGATCAGTAATCTTGATGTAAAGGTTTCTTCGCGATGTTTTTTTTCACTGTCAGTTGTGGTAATTATAACAATTTGCAATTTAAATATGGAAAATTGCCTAAATGGTGAATGTTTCCGGGCCAAGATTCGAACCGACGTTATTTGAAAAGAACACTTGTAAGCCATTGCACCACCACAGCTTTTTATGTATTACATTATTATCATAGCATAATAATACCAACTTTTATCTTTTTATGATATACCTAATATCATAAATCATTACAAATTACGAGAAAGTAATCTAAAATGATTGAACCACTTACTGTCATTAAATTTTAATATCAATCACCATTTTTCCACGTGAAAACATAAGAAAGTGAAAAACATTGAGAAACCTATACAAATACGAGGTAAACAGTTTCGCTTCAAGTACTTTCAACGGGCAGGCATCAAACGGTGCAAATATTTGTACTGTCGCACGTACGGCGAGACTTACAAACTTTTTGTTGCTGACGACAAACAAAGAAACTATCAGTTACTTGCACAGTTTTTTCTGGGTCTTAACGCAGTACCGTGACTGCGAACGGCAAATAAAAGTTGGCTATTGGAACTGAAAGTAGACGTTGGACCTTTGTAGAGTCGTAATCGGAAGTCGCAAAGTGGACAATGTTTGTTTATACGCAGTTTGCTCGAATTGACGGTGAAAATTTTATAAGATATTCTAAGAGACGACTAAATGACCTATCGTTAAGAAAACAGTTTTACTGTAGTTTTAATATTAATAAAGGAGTGTGTGGCGTGAATTTTAAGGGTGGTCTTTTACTATTCATTTTTATTTATATGACTCACCACGCACATTGAAGAATTTCGTAGAAGTGACGGATGTTCACTATTTTTGAAAATTTTACTACGAAACATTAAAATGAATTAGAAATTAAATATAAAATACTCCATCTAAATTGTATAAATTGTTATTTCAAATTAAATTAAAATAAATGTTATTGATGTCAATACAATTTGACAGAACAAAAAAAAGAGAACATTAAATTATAGATATAAAAACTACAAAATAGCTTTACGTCCAATTAGGTTTAGACTAAAACTACTCAGCGGTTTTTCTTCAAACTAATTTTCTGTACCAATTCAAAATAAACTTTCAAAACGGCCTTTAATATTAGGCATCGTATTAATAACAATGTTTGTAAGCAAACTTTGACATTTACTTGAAAATCACAAACAAATATTTTAACTATATTGCTTTGTAAATATGCGTTAACTTTACTAACACAGTTCTTCGTTTGCTCTTGTTTCATTTTAATACCTTAAGTCCAGTAGTTATAAAGAAATTCTGTAATACGATTTTACTTTTTTACTGCAGCTATTTCGTGATGGGATTAGAGTAGCCTCGACAAATGGCATGTTAATCTCATATAAGCGCAATCTCAGCGCACCTGCGTCACATGTGCGATGCGTACGAACATAGAATAAAGCTGCGTTTATATGTCTAACTACGTTAGCATATAAACACGAAAGCCATAGTTTCGGTTCAGTTCGGTACACATTCAGTATCGGTATTAAATTATCCACTAAATATTGCTGCAAATAAACTCATTGGAAGCATATATGTTCTTAAGTTCTTAGCATACAGAATTCACGTTCAGTTGTCAATCAGTTACAGATATATGGATGTTTAAGTAGCCTGACAAATAATTTGAAAATACCTTTAAGTGAATGTTGCTTATAACTTTTGATCTATTTTATAAAACTAAAACTTTGATTGTTACACACATACATAGTTTTTAAGTCACTGGAAGTCATTAACACTTAAAAGACAGGCTTGGCCTAGTTCATGTGTTAGTAGCTAAAATAGTTTTAATTTTAACGCGAAATATATATGTAATTTTAGTGTCAATTAATTTTTATTATTATATTTGAGTGAAATGGTAAAGTATGATCATAGTAACAGACAATATGAAGAATATATAACACGAATGAAATAGATTAGTGTAGAAAAAAATTCAATGTTTACGAATGAAGTTGAGGTTGCAAAAGAAATCATTTAAAATATTTTTAGTATAATCTGATACAAAAGGTTATCACTAAAATCATTTTATCAAACTTAAAACCTGAACATAGAGTTAAAAATTAAGCTATACAGATACCATCACTTTTCTACATTAGGCGCGTTTTAAACATAAATAATATTCTAATGTAAATGCCCCCTAAGAATAAACAAAGTTTTAACTTTATATTCTTAAGTAATAAATATTGGATTGGCTAGTATAACACAGATTTTATGGGTTAGATGAGTGCGGTCTGTTTTTGAAAGCTGCCTTAATAACTGATGCAGTCAAGCTTGGTTGTTAATCTAGACTATAAATACTTACGAAATAATAATTTTCTCGGTCGACCTTCCGCTGCTCTACGATGTGAGTACTTATAGTAGAAGCTTGGTAATGTTTTCAGTTCAGAGTCATTTATTTTATAGAGTTCAAAAACGAATTACAATTATAATTTATGGATAGTTTCAACGTATATGTCATTTTCATTAGAATTCCGTAGTTATTTTGGCGAAGAATTTATTTTTTTCTTAAGAAATCTTTATATTCAGTCCTTTTTCTCGGAAACTACTGAGTTTATATAGACGAAGTTTAATAGAAATATAAAATATGTACGAGTATGCCGATATCTAAGGCCGTATTGAAATCGCGAAAAAGTAACGATTAGCTGTGGCCAGTGTACAGAACTATAATCGAGAGTTAGATTTTTCTCATTAGACATTATTAAGAAAACACATTGATAAATTATGAATAATATAATATAATTGATTGGAAACAGATTTGTTTGTTAAGTGGCTGTATGGTACCGTAGCCAAATAACAAATACATTGGATGTTCATGACTTCTACAGGACCCATTAATGTGCGTGGCCCACACGCACTTAACGGATTTTGATATTCTTAATAAAAAAATGATGTATCCATCTGTAATATTTTCTTAAGATTTCGTGACTAGTATACATAATAAAACTATGTTTTAACAGTTTTAAGCGTAGTCTTGCGCCGCTTCTTCTGTTCAAGCCACAATATGTAGCGAAGCGATGGTAAATTGGATTAAGCTCTCATAGAGTAAAATAAACATAACAAAAACAAAATTAAAATGAACAAGTTAGCGATAGGCTAAATAAAACTTTAACAATTGACACTTGACATTTTTGTCCCGCGATCACGGCTACTGAAAACTGACCGAAACGTCGGAATAATAAAAGTCAAATAAATTACCACTCTTAAAACCGTTAAAACGTAGTTTTTTATGTATCTGTCTTTTCTGGGCATTTTTGGCCCAGCTATGATGGAAAGTGGTTACCGTCGTCTATGGACATTATAGCAATACTAGAGATGCTACTAATATGCTGCCGGCCTTGAAGGAGAAACTGGAACCAGGCCACTGATACCAGAACACAACTCAAAGTTGTTATGGCGGCATACTCTAGACCAGGGATGGTAGCCATCCAAATGCCCTCTGTGGGTTGTTCTGTCGCCTCTTACGACAAGCCGCCTGGCCACAGGAATGACTATTCTTTTGTATGGCAATGGCATAGTAGAATCTCATATGAAAAGTAATAATTTTCATAACTTTTAAAGAAACGAACACTTGGTCGTGAAGAAAATTCGTTACCACGTCATATCCACCCAAGATTACTAAAATACTATAATAACTCGTCCACCCTCCGTAACCTCTATAAAATCAAAGCCGACATAACATCCAGTAGCTTTAAACTGTGCCATGTTAATAGCCAGACCTTTACAGATATTGCTGTAATACAATAAAGCTTTACATACGAGGAAAATTGTTATAGCGTTTTGCGGTGACCAGTTCAGCGCCAAACGTTCGAAGCAAATACTGTGCAAATATTTGTTTACGTAGCTCGTTTTCGATCCCATTGTGATTGTAATGAGCAATTGAACGTGTTTACTGCAAATGTGGCTTTAGATTTGGTTACTTTCAATTCATTTAATTTTCCTGTTTAAGGTTTAATTCAGTGTAATGGAGGACGTATGTCAGAATATAGGAAAGGTAGCAAAAGGGGTATTCTGCCGACCTCAAATAATTGGGAGAAGGTGAGAGATAAGAGAGATGGTATGATATTAATCTGTTTGTCTTGTCTTAATTTCACAGAAAAAAATGTTGTGAAATTAAAAGAGTAGTATTGGTCAGAAAATTAAACAACCGTAAGTAATTTAATGCTGGATTTGAGGGCGGTAACACCGGGCCCCCTATCAATAAGACAGACAGGCGGACATCCCGGTTTTATAAAGATTCCCTTTTTGCGAAAATGAATAAGGAATCCTCAAAAGAAATATGTACAGATGAAATTTCTCAGCATTATTAGTACATTGGCGCAATCTTTTGAACGGTAGTGTGAAATTTAAAAAAAAATTATAGCGTTTCAAAAATACTTTGAACAAAAATTGGTTAGCCTGATTAAACTTGAGTTGAGCTCGAAGCACGAAAACCTCATTCGTAAATGCATTTCGCTTCCAAGGAACGCCCCTTACCACCTATAAGAGTATTGGAATCCTTGGTGTGGACATTGTCAACGATGTACATTTCAGAGGCAACCTTGAAAACAAGTCAAAACTTGCCTCCAAGAAGATGGGAGTGCTAAACCGGTCCAAGAAGTACTGCATTCCGCGGCAACGCCTTGTGATTTACAAAACCCAGGTGAAGCCGCATATGGAGTACTGCTCACACTAGTGGACTGGGGCACTTGCCTAACAGCTAAATCCCCTGGACAGTATTCAACGTCGAGCCGTACGCATTGTCAATGATCCCATACTCACGGACTATTTAGATACGCTTGGCCTTCGGAGAGTTCGTGTCTCTTTGCGTATTCTACCGACTGTACAATGGGGAGTGTTCCGAGGAACTTTTCAGAAAGGTATCTTCGTCTTCTTTTTACTATCGCATTGCACGCCATCAGCTGGGCTTTTACCCTCACTTTCTTGAGGGGCTTCGCTCTTGTACGCAACGGTTCTGTAGAATTTTTTTCTTGCGCACCGTGGGGATTTGGAATGAGCTCCCAGCCGTGGATTTCCAACAGCGGTACATTATGGAGTTTTTAAAAATGTTTCATAAAAATTCTTGGAGGCCTCTGATGTTGCAAATGTCCATAGGCGACAGTAGAAGTCTGCCTGTCTGATGTAATCAAGCTATAAAAAAACGATACCTGCTCAACAGTTTTTGGGATATCTCATTATATTCCATTAAATGCGTTTTTGGAGCTACATCACTAGGGGATGTTTGTCACGTTTCACCATGTCTGTCCTACCACGCACTTGGAAAATCATAAATGTTGTTTGTAAAATGTAACTTAATTTGTTTATAGTTGGGTCGTTTTGGCATCACGGCGGAGGGAAGATTTACACTGAAAATCGACACTGTGTCGGATAAAATTTCTGTAGAGAAATAAGCTGAGTGCCACCCGTTATTTGCTGTAAATGCGGCGTACATGTTCTCAAAACTTCGTTTTTTTTACTATAATTTGTAATTAGTAAGTCGCTATTTTTTCAAATAAAGTCCTCTTCCTTCTTTTCTTTCTTTCTTGTATGGATCATAAATGTAGCCAATGTCTAGTATTCATATATATTATTATTTAAGTATTAGAGAAATCTTCAAAAAAATTTGCATCCGACGAAAATTTAATCCATATAACCGAACTAAATACGCTTATTATAAAATATATAGGTGTTCAAATAATAAATATGTTCATTGGAGTAAATGTGTTAACGGGATTATAGAACTAGCTTATTTGAGCTATGGACTATTGTAATGTAAATGTTTTACTTATATTGGTGTTTTATGATGCGTAACTCATTTAATGGTTTGTTCAAAATGCAACGTTTTATTGGAATATATTATGTTAAACTTAATGATAATATATATGTTATGCTTTAACTTTGAGCTTGAGAATGTACATATTTTCTTTTGCAAGGGTTATTCAGTATTATATATTAAAACAATCTATAATATTATAAAACTCTTAACATGTCGTGTCTGTACATTAAATCTATAAAAAAAACGGGAATAGACTATATAAACGACGGAGAAGACAATGCATTTTTTTTTAGATTTTTTATCTGTTTGTCAGTTTGTCTGTTTGTTCGGGATTCACGTAAAAATAACTGGGCCAATTTCAATGCGGTTTTCGTTGATCGACAGTAAATTCTTAAACTTAAAATATGCGCTACTTTTATCCCGGGAATTTTTCTAGGAATTATTTAAAATGGCCAGATTGAAAAAAATAATAAAATTCCAATAACATAATTTTTTCACTTATCCATAGCAAATTTTATGTAATAAAAGTGTGATATTTTTTATCCCGGGAATCTCTAGGAAATTTTCTAGGAAGCGGTTTGTAATTGTTCGGATGCATAAAACTTAGCTTACTTATTACGACACAGTTTTCACTAAAACGATGGCATTGCTTACATTATTTTTTAAATACTGCGGTACATTATGCCCCGGGCATCTCACGGGAATTTCAAGTCAAGCGTTGACGAAATCGCGGGCATATCCTAGTGATTAATATGCATATTGGCACACCCATTCTATCGAGATATCGAGAACTATGCGAGTAATTTATCTTTCAACATTTATTCACAGAAATTAATCCTTACAAGCTACACTATGATTTGATGTAATAATACAGCATATGTTTTTTTTCTTCATAATCAACTGATTGTATTCCTGAACAGAGTAATTAATTATTCAAAACGCGTGAGAGCATTTTCGTTTTCATTAAAATCGGCCTCAAAATTCCTTTGAGTATTTTTCACTATAACTTATAGTTTCGGATTAGGCCAAGAAGGCCCACTTGAAAAGTTCAACTCTTATACATATAAAGTACAATTGCGGTATAAAGTTCGCCAGTTTTCAAATTGATACATTCAACTTTCCGCGAGAACATGTTACATTTTCAAACTGAGTCACAGAACAGACTATTCCACAAAAAAATATGTTTAACTGTTTGGCAATAAAGTTTAAAATTTCTTAGATCAAAGTCGTTTGATTTTCTTTCTTGTCTAAAAAGATTGTTTGGAGATGTAAAACTTTTTATTGGTATTAATATTTATGATAAGCGTATTAAGTTTTCTGATGAGTAAAACTATTGTTAATCTCCGTGTCTGCCATTGTCAAGATTGCAATTTTCTTTTTTCACATTTCTATATTTTATAAACGTAATATTTATTAAAATATTGGAGGTTATGTTTCTTGTACTCGTGCAAGCAAAAGTCAACTTTAAGGTGACGAACCTTTTCATAACTCGACTGTACATATAAATAATGAAGATAAGTCACGACTTTTACTTTACTACGCCTGGTGATCGTTAACTACTGATGATAAAAATCTTATATTGTCAGTACTTATTTAGTAGACTTCTAATGCCCATGTGTCTAAACTGTTAATCTGTTATCAGCTATTTCGACTATTAATTGTGTCTAAAGATTAGAATAACATTCAAAAGTACTTCACTGATTGAAGTTTAAATGTTTAGGAAAGTTATTAAGCTGCTGGAATAGATTACTATGTATAAGCAATTTGACCACCCATTCTACTGGAATTTTGTTCTTGAAAGCTTAGTTTCAAAACAGCTTATGTAGTGTATATTAAATTATAGTACATATTTTGTTGTTTTTATTAATAATATCTGACGAATAAAAGTATACACGAAGCCTACGTGAACAAAAGCAACAAATAAGTGAAGCATTTTTTTAAATTTGTGTGCAAAAATTTATGTAATATACACGTGAGTTGCGTCTGTGTGGGTAATAGTAATGTATCCACTAGAAACTACTCCACCTTTATTCCGTACTAATCCGTCTATTTAATACTAAGCTCTCGTAGCGCACTGCGGCGCTATCGGCTTCCCATAGCCGTCTTCACTTTGAAAACTCGGGGTTCGGTCTATCTATTTTGTTTGACATCTCACGGCTGGGCTAGGACATCCTCATCATTAGAGACAAACGGATTGTATTGCTACTCTTGAACAAACAAGATAGATTGACGGGTTTCACATACCAGTCATCACGATGTTAAGATTCCATCATGAGAAATTGTAATTCTAAGCAATGTACATATTAGGTCACAAATCAGCGTAAGTAGCGAATACTTATCGGCCAGAGTTCGAATCCACGTTATATAAAACCAAGGTGCAATAAACATTAAGCTACCATAGCTATTTGTGAATTAAATAAAAAAGATAATTGTGCTTCACTGTATACATGTACATGTATTATCTATACCTACATATTTACTGTTAGTTCGGGATTTATATAACGAACCAGTTAGAACTTTGAGTACTGTTTTATTTGAATACAGAACGAAGAACAGCGAGCTGCAAATTAGCTAATGTGACGTGTGCATCGGACGAATGTCGTAGTGAGATTGATATATATTTTATTTATTGATCGATTAGTAATCATAACTACCCGCAATAATTACAATAGTAAGTAGTATCTATTACTTATAAACAATGTAATTAACAGTACCTTTTCCCTGGTTTGATGTTTGACATTTCTTCACAGAAAATGATCCTTAAAAGCTACACTATGATTTGAGTGTTATAATACAGAATAGGTTTCTTTTTTCAAATCAGCCAATTCGATTCCTGACAAGGGTAATTGATTTTTCAAAAATGTAAGGCCACTTATTGTTTCAATTAAATCGGTTCCGAGACTCCTTTGAATGTTTGTCGCTATTTCTTACAGTTTATGATGATAGGCACATTTGAAAAAATTATCCCGTATACGTATATTTCTAACATACGTAATGCATTCACCAAATAGCACTCGTTTCTTCGAGATATTTGCGAAAGTAATCCAACAAATACTTTTAATAGCCTTCAGCCGTTGGATCACAATTTCCTTTCGGGCTTCAACTGTTCAAGATTTCTTAGAAGCTTTTAAAAGTGCTCGGCGAGGACTTTCAATGAAGTAACCTACACTCACCACCGTGAATGGGGTGCCATAATTTATGTTAACAGTTTCCTTAGAACAGGCTATTTATCCACAATACGAGATTGTGTTACGGCAATTTTTATATGACTTTCTTAAGAATTTTTGAAGCGAAACTTCTTTGAAATGTAATACATGAAATTTAATATTTTGCATTAAAATATAAATTAATTTTTGAGCTTGGCAAGAATATTATAAAAATAATAAACCTTCTAATTATCCTAACACTCCTGATACTATATATTTATTGCATTCTTTCGTAGGCTACTTTTCTGAAGTTTCACTTCTGTCGTGTGTGAGTTACACACACGCGCTTTTTATATATGTTTTTCCACATTATTTTCTAACAGTTGAGCATTAGACAACGAGTAAGAATATTTATTAGTTACTAAAAAAATATTGTATTAGAAATAAGTACTTTAAAAAAAAGAGATAATAAGAAAGAAAATAAATAAAAAGAATACCCCTATTCTCTATAGTAAAATATAAATAAAAAGAAAAGAAAAATAAATCTTTATTTTCTACCATATAAAAGAGGAGAGGCAAAAAAAAACACTTGATCATTAAAAGAGGACAATTTTTAAGAATCGGCAATCAAATCATTATGTATCTTTTTAGCTTAGATAAATTAATGTTCAAATTTCAAAAAGTTACGTTTATAAATTCACGGTGCCCACTTCCCTCGTTATTTTCCTGCTTCTTGCCGTGGAAGTATGCAAACGAAGCATCATAACATTTCATCAGAAGAATCGCTTAGTGAAACTATCCTGTGTCTAGATATACTGGTAAGTGTAAGATATAGCATAAAGTTCCAATTTATATTTTAATACCTACTTGTTATATTTGTAATACGAACCTGTTAAAGAGACTGCTTTAACCTCCTGAGGACGAGACATACAAATTCCTATATTCATAGGTAACTAATACATTTTTTTGTTATTTTATGCCCCTGAATTATGAGAAATATTCAGAAAAAAATTGTTTTATGTATAATAAATTAGATAATCGACGTGTTAAAGATGGAACGTTCGGTCTGTATTTATAACATCGATGTGGCATATTTGGAACATTCGTGCTTTCATATTTGAAAATTGGTACTAGGAATTGTAAAATGAAAATCGTTTTTCTTGCTCTTATTTTTTGGCCATTCTCTAACAACTGTTCTTGAAATCTTCTGTGTTATTCGCCAAATACTTGTATATTCTGTGATACTACTAGTAACAGACCATACTGGAAATGGTAAGTGGTCAAAATTGAATGTATTTTGGCGATTTCTCTCTACGTTCGGGTCATATGATTTATTTCTATCCCAACAAGTACTAAAATCTTCCTCTGATGTCACTAACATTCCAAACACCACGTCTTAATTTAGATCTATAAATAAAAAATACACCATCTTTAAGAACGAAGGAGTCAAATACGGAACATCAATTATATCAATTGAGACCGAACGTTCCACGGGTGGAACATCAATACAAACCGATTTGCTAATCTATTGTTATTAACTTTTGAATAAAACAAAATATATATTCCTTTAGTACAATAAGTTCTTTTTCAATGGAAATGAAAATAACTGAGTATATAATTATAAAATAATTTGATGTTGACAGATTACTTACATCTGTTTGCTGGCACACTCACACGATTGTTTATTTTCGCAATTTTATCAGTGAAAAAAGAGACAAGCACTGACAATTCTTTTTTTTATAATTTGATTATGAAATGACGTTTTGATACATGTAAAGTTATTTTAAGATTTCTTAACAGGACATATTTTTTTTTTTTTTCTTTTTGTCGTACCACACTTGACCCGCCAAGATCCAAGAGGTTAAGAACTTACGGTAGAAGACATTCGTTTGATTAAAATAATAAATTACACCGGGTTTCCATATCTTACAATCCAATATTCATTATTCTACATTACAATTGGGTAGAAAATTGACATAACTTATACCAGGGTTCACGTAAAATTTTAAACTATAGTAAGGCAAAAGAATGAACAATAAGATTCATTATTAGAAGTAAACTAGTTATTACGCCAATACTGAATGATCAACGAAATTGAATCAATTTGTTTGAAAGGCATAGAACTAAAAAACACGACGGTAATCAATGACATTGAATGATTCAAGTTTATGTTTATTTGAATTATTTTGATGGAAAGATAGAAATAATCTGTCCAATATCGACTTTAGAAGTAGTCATTTTATCTTCAATCTTTTGTAATTTATGCCGCTGTATATTTTTTCTTCTCTGTTTCTACTTTTGTTAGAAGTTTTGCCTTTTCACGTTACTTAAATAGCCCTAGCGGAAGATCAGAGGTGGTTGACTTAACCAGCAATCTGCTGAGCTAGAGCCAATTTAAAACTTCATCTCTGTTTTTTTAAATTTCTTATTTAGTGTTTGTACATTGTATGTAGTTCTTCGTGCTGAAATATTTTACTTTATTTCTTCGTCTTTCTAGGGACACAAAATTTCATCTCAGTCTTAAAGGATCTAAATCGTCTATAAAGGTATCGTCGACAATTCAAACCGCTTGGTGCCGTACCGAGTCTACCGTATTATAAATATTTCTAGAAGTTATTGCAAAGAATATGCGGTACAAAGCAAAATTCTCGAATATTGAAGGTATTCTACTCATGAAAATATATGCACTGCGAAAATATGGCTTGTGTCATAATATTGCATAGATAAGAAGATTTACTTCACATGCTCTTTACGTTCTGGAGTGCAACGAAAAATTTTGTAAAAAGGATGTACTTTATAGAATTTTATTAAAGATTATATAAACCTAACAACAGAAAATTAAGTATCATTTACAGCATGATGTTTTTGAAGTGAAACTTCTTTAGAATCGTTGTCGATTTAAAAATCGATGAAATGAAAAGTGACACTAAAAAGAGATAAAAGCATAAAATTCAACCTTATTTAATTCGAAATAAAACGCATTTCTCTTTACCCGTTAGTATTTTTCAATTTAAATAAAACTTTAAAGATTTCAAATGAATTTTAGCTCTATCTGTATATACTTAAGGCAGATATTCTTTTATGCGTAGCTCAGAGGAAATTGTGCGTAACAGTGCATTGAATTTTGAACTTTATGCAGTGATTTAAATTGTAATTTAGGTGGATTTTTTTGAACTATAATATGTTGACGGGTGTAGGCTAAAGCAATTATATTTATATTAATAAAAGTTAAAGAAGAGTTATCTGTGAGTATATTCTCTGAAGTTTAACTTCTACTGCGCGTGAACTGCACACACATTTTTTTGTTGTTTTTCCTTATTGGAAGTCACATAACTATATGAGGATCTTTTTTAAGAAATGTATTGTATTGTATTGTGATTGTCAGATTTTTGCATTCTAAAATATAAATATTTTCTTAAGATACGGCAGTAAAGATTACGCTGGCGAAATAGAGTATGCCGCCATAACAAATTTCAATTATGTTCTGGCATCTGTGGCCAGGTTCCAGTTTCTCCTTCAAGGCCGGCAGCACATTGGCAGGACCTCTGGTATTACCAATACATATAGGCGACGGTTACCACTTTCCATCACAGTTCGGCCGGTCAGCCTGTCTAGTTTACTTCAGCAATAAAAAAAAGATGGCGCTGCAATCGCGTTTTTCAATTCACTAACAAATACTACGTTGTCATAATCAAATGTCATTTCAAACGAGGTTCGCTTCTACTCACCGCTATGTAATTTATTGGGCAGCTGCCTAGACTATATGGACTTAGCTTTTTTGTTATTATTATATGAAATTTCTAGGATATTCCCGTGAATTCGTCTACGCTTGACTTGAAATTTCCGCCAGATTCCCGGGATACAAAGTACCACAACATTTAAAAAAGATTGTAAGCTATCGTTTTAGTGAAAACTGTACTGGAATAAGCTACTTTTTATGCACCCGAACAACTACAAACCGCTCCCGGGAAAATTCATGCGGGATTCCCGAGATAAAAAAATCACACATTTTATTGCATAAAATTTGCTATCGATCACTGAAAAAATCATGATAGAATTCGTTTTTTTTTAAATCTGGCCATGTAAAATCTAATTTTACCAGAAAAATTCCCAGGATAAAAAGGAGCGCAGATTTTAAGGCTGAGAATTAGCTGTCAATCAGCGAAACCCGCATCGAAATCGGCTCATTAATTTTTAAGTGAATCCCGAACAAACAGACAAACCGACAAACATACAAGAAATCTAGAACAAAATGCACTTTTCTCTATCATTTAGATGGTCAATTCCAGTTGTTTTTTTTAAACATGTTCAATGTACAGGCGAGGCATGTTTAAAGTGTTATAATATTATAGATTTTAATATTTTGTCTAAAAAACCGAATAAGTTTTTATGTAAGTAAAATAAACCTACTATGTAGGGTTAGAGACGCAGCGACGTACAGTTTTCACTAAAACGATAGCTTACAAACTTTTTTAAATGTTGTGGTACTGTGTGTCCCGGGAATCTGACGGGAATTTTAAGTCAAGCGAAACCTACTATCTAGGTTTTGACACGCGGCAACGCCACGGGGCAAACTCTCGTAAAGAATATTCTATAGCTGCCATGGAATATGGCCACGAAGTTAATGCGAATGTAGATGCACAGAAAACTTTGTAAAACATAATATAATCAGCTCAAGCAAAAAAAATTGCATTGGTATAATAGAACAACAACTAGTATTAGTTTGAATCAATTATAAAGTCTAACATTATTTACTTTCCTTTTTCTCTTTATATTAAAACAAATGTATTCTTTCTTTTTTTTATTATACAACTTTTATGCAAGAGATATTTTAAATAACTTCTGTATCACACGCTCCATTTTTAACACAAACAATCTCTTGCCAAACTAAAGATTTAAAGACTTGAAAAGTAACTAAATATATAAATTTTACTCAGTCAAAGCTATTCCGTTTCATTTGTTACAAAAATTAAGAATGTGTAAATTAATTTTAACTAAGCCTTATCCCGCGTTTACACTAAATATATTATAGAATCAAACAAATTTTATTTATTTATTTATTACATGAGTTTTTTAAATAAAAAGTAAAACTGAAATCTAAATATAGATTATCTTAATCTCTCTTTTCTTTCACATTCTCCCATCTATTTGGGGTCGGTACAATGTATATAGTCTATTTCTTACATACTCATCTATTCTGACATACGTCCTCTGTCACACCACAAATCATCGTGTCATCTTACACACAATCCGTCCATGGATAGAACCGATAGACTTCGGGACCCCAGACCCCAGAGTCTTAACACCGAACACAAATATCTCCGAAAACAATATCATCATAAACACTGAATTTGTCTTTTACTTAATAATAATAGAACACATTCAAAAACATTTTCAAAGTACATCGCATAGCTTAGAAACAGAAATCACAGTGCTCTAGGATTTGTCGGAAATAGAAAATTTTTCAAAAATGTATTTTCTGTAACTCACTTTACATACTCAACATTGAAAGTTCATTATTACACAAGTTTCTTTGTAAGGTCAGAAGCATTTCTATTCGAAGTATTTTGTTTTATATTAGAATATGTATTTTTAATATCATTATTTATATTTTTCAATAATATTGTTAGGTAGCTATAGAACCCAGCTATAATCTAAATTATTTAAGAACCATGGAGGATTGTGATTAGGACCAGGGGGCTTAAAGCGGCCGCTTTCGCAGATTCGTATATTACAAAAATGATACATGAATATCAAATTAAAGTGGGATTTTATATTATGACTTACACCTTCCTATATATCTAGGCATGTGTCAATTCCAATAAGCGATCCTGCAAAAGCGCCCGCTTTAGGCCTCCAAATCCCCCACCACTGCGAAACTGCAAATAACAGCGACAAGGCACTTTTGACGTTATCGGCTCGAGTCAAATTTTAAAAAAAGTAGTGTCAGTGTCAAATTTCAATTTTCAAATTGATGCTATTTAAAGCGATTCCAATGGCTGGCGTGAAAAAGTAGAGTTATCTTATAGTATTTTCTTAAGTGTTCGTGTCTAGTACACATAATAAAACTACGTTTCAACGGTTTTGAGCGCTGTATTTTATTTGATTTTTGGTATTACGACGTTTTGGCCACTTTTCAGTAGCCATAAATGTCGGAATAATAAAAATCAAATAAAATACCGCTTAATATAAAACCGTTAAAATGTTGTTTTATTAGGGTTACCTAATTTTTTTTCAATTAATTTCCGCACTATCAAAGCTTATGTCGATTATTTCGACAAAGCAACAGCTTGACCAAAGCATTAAAATCTACGTGCTTATGTCGAAAATGACCTTAATGGCTATCGTTTTGAGTCTTCGTTGTCAATAGACAGTTATAAAACTTGAAGACAGTTTCCTAGAATTTTTATAGACGCTATGCTTCATGCTAGTGTTACAGAAACATCATAACAAAGATGTTATTTAAATGTAAAAGAGTGGAGCAGAACAGAAAAGATCACGAGGTAAAGTTATAAAGGGGTTAAATAACTAGATAATAAATAAAATTATATTTATTTCAATGACTAGTAAGCTCTTAAATTTATCATTTAATCTTAAAAGTAAGTTAATTGAGATTATAAGTCATAAATAATCATACAATTGAAATCATTCATATTCACACATTTTAAACTGAAAGTATTGACTTTCAGTTTAAAATGTTTCAGTACATATAGTTACACATAATAAAAACATAACGTATGATGCAAGCGCCAACTACGCTGTTGAAAAAACATCTAAGTCGCGATATTATTATTACAATTTTTATTTTTACAATCTTACCGCATATTATGAGTTGCTACTTCCACCAATACGTGTGGAAAGCCACCATATAAAACCTAAGCGACAATAAATCCTATTCGTGCAGGAACAGAGAAAGAATACAATTTCCTGCAGCCGGGCGGTCTGTCGTAAGAGGCGACAAAAGAACCCATAGCCAGGTGGTAGGGTATTTGCCCCATTGGATGGCTACCACTCCTGGCTCTAGAGTCTAGAGTATGCCGCCATGACAGCCTTTAGTTGTGTTCCGGCATTAGTGACCAGGTTCCAGTCTCCCTTAAGAGAGCAGCAGCGCATTTGTAGCACCTTTGGTGTTGCAAATGTCGATAGGCGATGGTAACCGCTTCCTATCAAGTGGGCCGTCTGCCTGTCTGCTGAACTCCTGCAATAAAAAAAATCATAGCGCATTCGACCTTTTGATCGCTAGTTTCTTAAAGGTAGGCTATGGGGAATCAAATTGTATGAACTCCATGCCACTGCTAAGCAGTTGTATGACAATCCATTTCCAATGCGTTAAGTACTTAGATATCAATTACATTAGGATATAAAAGAAAATACCCAATTATAACATTTAAAACTTTCAAGGTGAAGTTTTAATACATAGATATGTCATTAGAGAGTGTAGCCGTAATAGGCACCAGCTCAATAGTTCGATACTAGTAAATCCGTGTAGCAATTAATAAGCAAGTAAAACATTATTACTTTTAAGTCTCAGGTTTCTATATAAATGTTAACTTGTTACGAAATTTTCGAATACCGTAGACCGTAGGTGTAGAGATAATATAACTTACAAATTTAAAGTGCGTCCAAATATAATTTTAAGCTTAAAAATAATACAATAATGTATTCATATATGCAGTTTTGATTAAAAGCCCCGTCACCAATCGATTCATCCCTAATATTTCAATCATTAGAGGATTGTTGAAAAATAATGTCTTCATTTAACATTCAATGTATGATTACGGGCATTGATATATGTTTAGGGCTGTCACTTTTGTTAATGAAGAAGTATTATATTAGTTTGTTACGATATTAAAATTGAAATTTTTGGAATAGTTTCAATATGCAACAAACAATATATTTTTTTTAAATTATACTTAAACACATTACATATGGTTTTTATTAGATTTTCACTAAGCATAGAAATATTGATATAATTAAGAATGTACTGTAGCGATTTCCATATACCATTTTTATTTAATTTTTTAATTTTTATATGACACTGACCCGGCAAACTTCGTACCGCCTATACGCAGTTCTAAGGGAAAGCGTAATTGTTATTTTTAATATATTCCAAGCATTTTTTTCCATATTTACTCACCTTTTAAACCTCCCCTGGACTTCCACAAATAATTTAAAACCAAAATTAGCCAAATCAGTCCAGCCGTTCTCGATTTTTAGCGAGACTAACGAATAGCAATTGATTTATATATATATATAGATTTTGATCTCTTTCAGGCGATATTCACGACTGCAGATAAACGATCGCAATGAAAGAGTAAAAATACATAAATACGCTAAACCACGCGTAACACAGACGTTAACAAGTAGTATTAATTATTTTAAAGTATTCCAAAGGTACTAAGCTCAAACAATATTATTTGACGATTTTTCATGCTGGTTCGCTCGATATAACTACGTTCCCTATCCCACACAAATCATCTATTATGTATATAAATGTCGACAGCACATATTTAATTTTAAATTTCACGATAACCGACTCACTCTTAACTGTAAGAAAAACCTTCTTTGAAATAATTCAAAACACAAACTTTCAAACTCCATTTTACATTTATAATACTATGAGCTATATTTATAAGCACAGCCATACAGTGCTTAAACATTCGCCTACGGAGCTTTACTTTGTAATATATTGAAGAATATTTCTCATAATTTGTCGAATATTTAATCAATATCAGTAGCAATAAAGTGAAAAGCAGTCATTATCACATTCTAAGAACGGTTACAAAATCAACGGTCACAAATTGACCCAAAGCTGCTTATGCGATTGACAACCCTAAATCAAAGCATTTAAAATAATCCGACACATCGATAAGAATGGCTAGTTTGATTTATCGATACTTAAGTTATGTAATCGATAGTATCGATGCATTGATAATGTTGAAGATGGTCCTAAATAAATAAAGACTCGATAAAAATCATTGAGCGGCTCAAGTTTATTGGCGTGTGGGCGATGAATAAATTGTTTTTGTAAACTGTTGTGGTTCTGTACTGATTTTAAAGTCAAATTTTCAACTCAGAGTTATGTGTTTATTATAACTGATTAATATAATGAAATTCATATTGTTACGAGTGCGGAACTCGAATTAAAATACCGTTGGAATTACTATAGAATTTATTAGAACTATACAAACACGTGTAACATACCTAGGTACAAATATAAGTGGACGCAATAAGTCCTTATGTAATGCACAATTTAAATAACACGCGCAAAGTGCGTCACTATAACGCTTATCGAATGTACACGTCTTGCTTTGATCGTAATTGTCGCTTAACTGCCGATCTCTCCGTTCGGGTATCCCTTTAAACTCAGCTTACAATATGTCAGGATTGTGTAAACAATGGTTTCTTAGAATAACACCTGGCCACTGCCTACTAGAGAGGATTACAATACACAATAGGCGGCTTTTCTAATTACAAATATTAAACACAAAGTAAAAAAAAGAAGTGCAAATGCGGGCAGGTAATAAAACTTGGGCTTTCTGGCGGGCAGGTGTGCATTTACTTTTGTCAAAAAACAATATTAATAGGTATTTATAAATAGCTTTTGCCCGTGACTTCGCCCGCGTTAATGTTATCCCATCGGAATCGTACATGTTTCCAGAATAAAAAGTATGATATATATATAACCTATATACTAGTCTAGACTATAATCTATGTCTATCTATCTGTGCCCAATTTTATCTAGACCCGTTAAGCCGTTAACAAATGTTACGTCACGTACAGGGAATAATTTATTGCTAAATAATTATAATAGGAAGGTTATAACTGAGGAGTCCATGTTCGTGCCAAAATCTGTCAACACAGAAAACCTTCGGAGATGCATCTACGAATAGGTTTAGGTTTTACATAATTTCACGTAGCATTTAAGACTTCTGTATAGTCTTAAATTTAATGTTAAATTAGTTAAGCAATAATTACATAGAGAGTATACACACCTCGTCTTATTTTGTACTCCCCTCCAGCGGTTGTGCCTAGCTCCCGCTGCGATGGAGCCATGGGCTCTCGCCAGTGGTGCGTCACCCTCATCCAAAGGGGTAACATCATCGACGCACCATACACATAAAAATAAACCCCGACAACAAACATCGATCCAAACTTTCGCATCTATAATATTAAGTATTAGTACAGATTCTACCTATAGTCCCTTAAAAGTATAATAAGAATACTGAGCCTAGGTTGCCGTCTTCTATGGGTTAGGTATCCAGAAGGCTGGCTGCGTTACACTGCTGGATTGTTATACTGGTCCGTTGTCTGAGTAAGGCAGTCGTCCTGTGAGCACTCGAAGAGTCAATGAACCTTTTAATGAATTTAACAGTTTTCATTAATTAGATTTTTAACTCCAAAAACATCTAATCGGTAATGTTATCAACATAATCAACGGAACTCTAAAATATAAAACATTGAGTATGCACTTTAATCGATCTCTGTCATGAGGTGTGATTTCAAATTTATTTTCTTCGTTATAAATATGGCTCTGCACGATGTTTCTAGCTAGTGTTTAGTATTTGTGAATATCCAAGTTATAGAATAATTTGGCAATATAAAGGTGTCAAACCAAAGAGTTCTTGTGACAAAACGAAAAGTAAATTTCACAAATCACATATTTTTTTCTTTAAAAACACAATATCCTATAACTATTGTCCACTAAACAAAAGCAAAACAATTACTTCCTAATTCCCGGCAGTTTCCGAAGTTAAGCTTTTTAGGATTCCAAAAAATGGAACTATTTGTCTTGTTCTCATCACGTTCGTCCGTCTATCCGTCTAGCGGCTGTTCGTCTGTCTGTCTTTGCATGTCATAGTCATTTTTCCTCAAAAATTACTGGGTATATAGGAAATTAACAGGAAGATGAAATTTATATAGCGTTACACAATGGTGTTTAATATAACCGCGAAACAAAAATTAGAGGTGGCCGTCATACATGTAACTGAGAGTTGGAATTTTTTTTCAACATGCTTGTCGTGTGGAGTCAGTACCATTAGCCAAAATTTGAAAAATAACGTCAATTATTTTAATGACTTTTGAACTATAAAACAGAAAATTCTAAAAATAATTGTGGATGACAAACTTAAGTAAAAGTTTTTTTTTAGTATATGTATTCATATTAAGTAGTTTTACAAATATGAGTTGTTTTCGCATAGAAGCTTCTTATGACTCCGTAGTTAAATGATAACAACATAACTCTTTATTGTGCGGGGACTACCAAGCACTTATTTAATTTATTTGGTATTTCGTAGTCAATACACGACTTATAAGTTTGCAGGAAGCGCGTAATTTGCAGAACGTAGTGTGTGGTCGAACACTAATCTTACTACCTTAAAATGTAGTACTATTATTCCGGACATAGTTTTTTAAAGTATCCTATTACACTATTTAACTTTAGTATTCTTTTATTACGAAGTTTGCCAAGAGGTAGACAGCTCAGCTCATGGAAAGTGGTCACCATTACCAATAGACACACAAAACACAAATACGAGCATGTATGGAGTACTGCTCTCACCTTAGGAATGATTCAGCTAAATATTAACTCGAGGTACTAGAGTCGATTGAGCGGAGAGCCAGGAGGCTGGTTGGCAACGACCAGCTTTTCGACGAAAAAACTCAAAGTCCCGAACAACCACGCAGGGTTGCCAGCTTATCGCTTTTCTATCGGATACACTTTGGAGAGTGTGCAGCTGAGCTCTGCGATCTGATCCCGCCATCTCCCCTTCCATCATCGGACAACCAGACGCACCGGTATGCGGCACCGATATATAGTGGATATTCCACTTATAAGAATGAAGCGCTTTGCATCTGGCTGCCTCATACGCACCGCAAAGGATTGGAACTCGTTGCCGGAGTCTGTCTTTCCCGATACTTATAACTTGGGTGTCTTCAAATTCCGTGTAAATAGGTACCTTCCTTCTAGGTAAGCGTGCTCCATCCTAGACGATATCTTCCCTCCACATAGGGCGAGAACGTGGTCAAACGCGAACCTATACTACAACAAAAACGGGATGTAACTAATGCATTGCTAGCCTTTAGGAAGGGATACGGGTATGAGATAGAGGGAGAAAGAAGTTGACTATTAGAACTCTCACTCATCGCACGAAACACAACCTAACAATTTCACGCCGATATACTAACACATTATGCATTTCTAATGATGTTGGATTTTATTTACGGAATTTAAGGAATATATTTTTCTTCAAGCTAGTATGTGCAACTATGTATTATCTAAAAGCATTATTTATAAAGTCTCTCTCATATACTGTAAAGACGTTTTACTTTGAGTTACAATTTAGAAAGGATGTTTTAGATTTAGTTTCATCAAGGTCAGAAAACTTCAGAGATTCCGACGTTGTTTACGTTTATAAGCACCAGTAACTGTTTTCATTTTTTAATACACTAAAAAAGGTAATATAATAAAAAAATAATATAAATATGCTCCATTAGTTCCAATGCTAGAATACCTACATTGTTAATCATAAACTTAAGATTACTTGGTCAGCAGTACCTCAGTTAGGTTTCTAATAAATTGAATAAAACATAAATATTTGGTAAGTAAAAAGGTTACATAAAAATAAATTAAAAATTAATCAAAAACATGATTACGACTTTATAAACAGAATGATATTTAATAAAATTTTAATTGAAATAAATTGAAAAAGAATTAGAAAAAAATGCATCAAAAAGGGCACTTTATTCTAAATAGTCTTCTTATTATGTTAGAGTTTTTAAATAGATGTAGGTACTTAGATGAATGGAAATCTTGCGCTTGCCCTCGCAGTATAGACTAGCGTTGGGTGGCGAATCTGGAAATGATTGCTAAGTCGGTAGGTCGGTAGGGTAAATTATACTCTTATTGGCGCACCTCTCCATTATTGGCATCCTATATTATTTTAGTCAATATCTTATCCAAGCAGGAACGGAGAAAGATTACAATTTTCTCCTGCCGGGCGGCCTGTCGTTAGAGGCGACAAAACAACCCATAACTAGGTAGTAAGGTATTTGCTCATCTGGTTTTCTGCTACCTCTGGTCTAGAGTATGCCGCCATAACAAACCTAAGTTGTGTTCCGCCACTAGTGGCCAGGTTCCAGTCTTCCTTTAGAGAGCGGCAGCACATTTACACCTTTATAGCACCTTTGGTGTTGCGAATGTATAGACATTCGCCTATAGAGGCGATGTTAACTGCTGTCCATCAAGTGGGCCGCCGGCCTGTCTGCTGAACTCTTGTAATAAAAACAGAAAAAAGTACAACCTAGCTACGGGCCCGGCTGAGTCCGATGGACTCGCTGACCAACGACAGGTGTCGTCCTCTAGCATTTTGGGAGTTGTGCAGACAGTTAACGCCTCACACACGGAAAATCTACTGTTACGAAAGCAAAAAACAAAAACGCTCTTGTTTCGGAGACCAAGACTTTGGGGCGGTGAAGCAACGGCGTAATTAAGTAAGTAGATGAATGGAAAACCTTTCTTTTCCAAATTCAGTTAAAATATTGATAAGTCGAGTTAAGCTCTCCCCATTCACACGAGTGGTAGTTTTAACACATAATGAGGCAATAAATATACAAAGTAGCACCTAAAAATTTATTACCCACCTCCGGAATCCGGCGATTTATTTCGCAAACATACGCTATTTACGTCTTATTAATATACGTTTTAATATGTAGTTATTGACCATATTTGTAATAAATTACACGCTTATTCTATCGTAGCACGTTTTATTATAACGGCAGAATTATTGCCGGACACTGTCGTTTTTATTGCCATAAGTTGAATGCGAAATGCTTCATTTGCCCATTTTGTGTAAGCAGACTATCTGGAATCATTTATTTTCCATTGTATAAGCCATATTTAATTTTAAATACATTTTATGAATCTATGTAACGGAAAAGTAGTAGCTAACGCAGTCACGTCTTATACCAATTACGTAATTTCGAATCTTGTCCGAGAAACATGCATCCTAGGCAGCTTTTTAATAACGCCTATTGTTAGAAATAACACGTGCAGACGATGAAGAAAAACATCATGGAGCAATATGGACGTCAAAATTACCGATTTATAAAATACACTATATGTACGGCAAACTATGATGGCCGGTTTGACACATTACAATAGTGACGTGAAACATGTCATTTAATGCTAAGAAAAATATATAGTGCGAGTCGCATCTATAAGTTTTTGAAATTATAACTAGTAGTTAATTAAAAAGTTTTAATAAAATGTTGATATAAATGTTTACTTAATAGATTTGAATATGGAAATGAAAATGCGTATACATACTTTATTTGGATACAACAAACAAATACACACAGAAGGAGACGGAAAAAAGGTACCACAAAAAGCCATATTCAATCAGATTTGTCCATACTACTGTTTTAATGTCATCACTGTTATCATCACCTGCATTAATTATAATTTAATTTTCTAAAATATTGTCTACTCTCACAACTTTATTGATAACCTTTCCCCAGACTCCTTTAATCACATGTTAAAATTATACATTCGATATATTTTATGACTTATTATTACATCACTATTGACCATAAAGTACAACAATTTGCTCTCTCAAACTTAATAATTAATTTATACAAAACTTCATGAGTAGGCAAACGTCAAACCGGCCATCATAGTTTGTCATACTTAATCAACCCTGGAACTGTACAGGTAGGTACTACCCACTAAAAATGGAGAGGTCTGACTGAGTCCCGTATTGAGATATCTAAGAGCCGGAATTACTATGTGTTTTTGATCGAAAATAATATATTTCTACTTTATTATCTATGCCTATATAAAAACACTTAACCGCGCCCTATGATGTTATACCGTATAAATACGTATTATTTATTCATAAAAGTATCAAATACCCACTTACGTCAAAATGAACAGAGAAAGGAGGACAATAAAGACAAATGTATATTTTATTTGAATATTTGAACCATGTTAATCTCATAGATATTCTTCGAAATATGACAATGCCTGTGGGCGGGTCGTGGGATGATATTTATTGATGTTATTACTTCACAGAATAAATATTTTACTATCAGTAGTGGCACAGTGACATTGGTTGTGCATAGAGTTTGAGACAAGACACATACGAAATCTCTTTAACTTGTCGCTGTTAATTAGTCTTGAATTCCGATTGAATTCTAAGCTTCCGCTTTCTTAGTTTTAATCCTCCAGCTTCCACGGTAATCAGTATTATTATATTATCACTACCACGCTCTCATATAATATCGGCGTGAAACGCTTAGTCTTGAACGAATTTCGTATTTCGTGCGATGAATGCAGGTTCCGATGACCTACTTTCTCCTCACCCTATCCCATCCCCTCCATTCCATTCCTCCTGACTAATCCCTATATCCCACCTTTCCTATCCCATCCCTCTTATCCTTTCTATACAATTATAAAGGCTGGCAACGCATTGCCTTCGCCACCGGTGTTGCAAGCTTATGCTCCTGTTCTGCCACCTCCTTAGTAAGCATGTGCTCGCAAAAAAAGGAATTGCGGCAGCACCTTAAATTAGTTATTATATGTATGAAGAAACATTTAATTCTCCTTATACGCATTATATCATGACCAGTAAATATAAAGGTATAATGGATATTAGAGAACAATAAAGACCAGAACCTACTATACAATTATTTAAACTGTGATTGTAGTATACAAATTGGTTAAAGGTTGACTTTCGTTCGCAATTGTTTCCACTCCGTTGAAGTTTTATCGATTAATTAATTTGATTTTGATTATTTTGATTACTAAACTTCAGTTTAATCGTTATAGTAGATTGTTGGAGAGATCAGAAGAAAGAAATTAGAAAAGGTCATAACCTGAGATGAGAATTTTATACCTATTGAGAGGTGAGGCAATGTCCCTCTACACAAATAGTTGTGTTGAAGGACATTTGATAAAGTATTGGAAGAAAACTTGAGGTTTCCAATTGCCAAAAAAATTCACATTTAATAAACTTTATACTCTACTAGAAAAGGAGAACATTCATAGATTTTAATTGATAACCAAGCACCTTTATATTTCCATAAGTTGGAGATGAAGAAAGATTAATTATAAGACTATAGTTGTGGTGGATCTGTGGTTAAGGCCGTTTTCTGATTTGACAATGCGGAATAGAAAGCTTTACGAGTGTGGTTCGGTATCGCGTATACCGTTTTCGACATACCGACATATCAGAAAACGACCTAAGGTGTCTCATGCCACATATTCGAATACTGGCAGCAAAACATACACCGATAAGAAATTATTTTGGCTTAAAGCACATATTGTTGAACTAGTGCTTGCTGACTGTAAAGGAAAATAACAGCAGATTTCAGACCTACAAAGCGGGGTGAGTAATGTTTCGTATCTTTGAAATGCGCAAGCCGAATTTCAACAGTGGACGTATATGGACTGAAATGGGTCTGTCGGATTTACATATTTTTCGCTAAGTGCTTATATACTCATAAATCTGATAGGTTTCGAACAGGTTGCCTTTGTTTCATACGTGTAATTATGCATTTCTGTTTCATAAAATTTATGACATTCTCCATACATTTTCCGAGTGAGTAGTGTGATTAAATTTCTTTAAACACAGCATGCAATTAGTTTTAAGAATCAATTCAATTAGAAGCTTTAGTTGTTTGAAACCTAAACGTGATTTACAAGTAAAAACATGGCTTATAGCACATTATTTACTTTCACAATTGTCAATAACTTCAAATAATCGTGACAAAGCCTTTGCCTTATCTAAATGCCTGTCAACAATTTATCTTCTCTCTGACAAACGCTACCAATGTCCTTTAACCAAGTGAGCGTATTAAAGCCCACAATATTATGTTACTATAAACTTGATTTTATACCCAAAATGAACCTTATATCTTTCTGTTAAAGCATCAGTATAATTGTGCTCAAAATAGAACATTTCATACAAACAATAAATCTTTGTGAATGTCTTAAGCACTGTACACATAATAGTTGTAGTATATCAAATAAATCTTCATGAAAGTCAGAGGCTTCTTTTTAATTAATGTATGAAGAAAGCGTATTTATTAGTTTTAATTAAAAGGAGCAATTAAATGTGATGGCATTCTATTCGTATACAAACAATGAATTGATTTATAACTAACTACTCTGATGGTCGTTAATTACAAGCTTTGTTCTTTCCCTTTTATATGTTTCATGATTTAATATGTTACATTACAATTAAAAGATAGTAAAATTTTTATATAGTATTTATTAAGTTTTCGGAACAATAATAAAACTACGTTTTATCGCGGTATTTGATTTGATTTTAATTTCAACGTTTCAGTTACTTTTCATTAACCGTAATCTAAGCAGATAAAGATATTCTTAAACTTGTTCTTTAGCCTACCCCCAACTTGTTAATTTTATTTTACTTTATTATTTATTTATTTAATTTTTGTTTATGGTTCCTCTTTACACGATGGGAGCATAATCTAATTTACCGTCACTTCACAATATATTGTGTGTTACAAGATGTCCACCACAGTAGTAATGAGAACTATAGTGTATATTAATATGGCATAGACAATCGTCATAGATAATATTTTTAGTCTATTTATCAGATGAAACGATTTATAATTAAATTACCATTTTCTACCGGTTAGTTAATTTTATAAGCCCACTAAATTATCATCTAGATAATTTAGTGCATTAGTAACTAATTATTATAATTGTTTTTATGATCCTGGTAACACTATGATGTAATTGCTATTTTTTGCAATGTTATTGTTTTGTAGGGTAGCATTTTCGTATAAAAGGCGTAGTGGCGTGTAGACGGTGTTCATTGCTTACTGTGCTGCGTGAATATTCACATCAAAGGCTGAACAATAAAGGGGAAACCCTGCCTAAATAGTTAATATTTGGTGGCTTTCTTACCCAAATCTCTCCTTGCATTTTACATGTGGCTTGAAGAGAAGAAAACAACAACAAACTTGCAAAATATAGTAATTTTTATGTTTTACTTCTCACCGACTTGAAGGTGTTGTAGAATATATTGATTTTTTGCTATTTAGTTACTTTTAAAATCGGTTTCGTTTTTAGTAGAAAATTAAAAAATATATATAATAATTAGTGTCATCTACCCAATTATGTCGTCATATAAGTACAAAGCTTTTAACAGATACGTGCGAGCTTGCAACCGCATTAGGTAAACATTTTTTTTACCGTCTTTTCACAGCCGCAGTAATATATCTAAGATAATACTCACCATATTTGGGTGGTGAAAATGTTCAAAAGTTTGTCTTTTAAGTTGACAAGATACTGGAAGTATCGACTTATGGGTAAACGTAAAACTAGATACGGCTCTATCACGCTCAGAGAGACGAATATTTTACAGAACAATTAAAGAAATAAATATTAACACAATTGTACAAAAATAACCAGTTATTGCAAACAACTGCTTTAGTAGTATACTGTGTTGCTTTTCTTAGCGTCCACTTCCAAGAATTCCATCGTATTAAATGATGTTCGGAAAAATATACACGTACATGCTGTGAACTAAACTGAATTTCTTGGTCTTCCTGAAGCGATACAATATAAGACTCTAAAAAAAATTTGTAAGATGTTTTTAAGTCTCGAAAAAGTAGGGAATGTATCGGCTCGATTTTCCACAGGCGACGGTAATATCATCAAGTAGAGCGTTAACTAAAAGCAGACAAATAATCGGCCAGGAGCGTATTAGATGTATTTATTGTGCGTAACTGAAGAATGCCGTGGAGACGATGAACTTGCACCATTAGGTATAATCAATCATAATGTAGGTATAAGAACAAAATTCAATCTTAAGTTATATATACTTATATATATATGGCATTGACCTCTAACAGCATATAGAATACACCTTGCTAAATTTCACCCAAAATAGGCTCCATAACTTCCGAAAAGATTACTGTGACATAGATATAAATACAGACAAACTACGGAACCTTAAAACTCCAAACACCTGTTTCTATGTTGTTATAAAAACACTAGAAAGTCGTATTCTTGTTTGAGAAATAATTAAACCCTACAAAGAGAAGCTACCACTGGCCAAGTTTTATCCAAACAATGAAGTTTTAGTAACGACACTTTGTGAATACAGTTTTAGTTAAAGTCGTTCCACATTGAGCAGAACTGTGGCATTATGAACACTTGTTTACTTCCCAACTGGATGGACAAAAGTAGATAACTAGATACATCTAGTATGTAAATTTCTGGACAGTCCAGTTTAAATAAAAGTATCTCTTTCTTGAAAATTGTTATTAACAGGGTGCGTTTGTAGTGACAAAGTGCCACGCGTAACCACTAAGCTACTACTAAGCCGTGGTAGCTTAGAGATTAACGCAATCGCGTTTCAAGTGCAGCGGGTTCATTTAAATAGTTTCATGGACAGACAGTTTTCTGACGTAAGGTGCATATTGTTGTATTTATCACGTGTTGACGGTGAATGAAAACATCGTGATGAAACTGCGCCTACGCATTGCGCAATTGAGCCACTTCTTCTCTTCAAGCTACAACATGTTGCTAAGCGGTGATAAATTATATTAGGCTCCCATAGAGTATAAATAACTATAAATAAAATTAAAGCTAAATAATGAAAATGAACCATTTGGCGGTACGCTAAATAAAATTTTAACAACACTCACCGGCAATTAACTTCTGTCTTTCGTGATCACGTCTACTGAAAAGTGGCTGAAACGGCAGAATAATATACGATAGAATATTAATAATAATTAAATAAATTACCGCGCTTCAATCAGTTAATATATTAAACATACCATATATAAAGCTGCTAAATAGAACCCGAACAGGGTATTCCCCGATAAGAAGTTCTGGCTATTTCATGGGCAAAGTTGATATTTTAGCTAGACGTGTTGCTGGGGAGTTTATTGCCGCTTCTTCTCCTTAACAGCAATAACACGTTGCGAAGCGGTGTACAGAGAATAGGAAGTAAAATTAAATTTTAACTTATATCTATGACCTTCAAAAAGTGTTCTTCCAGTGAAACTTATTTTGAATAAAAACTTTTGAATTTAAATTTGAATTTGAATTCTCCCAACTGCGTACTGTCTAGAACTCGTGAGGATGTCCAACATCTCTTAATTAAGGAAGGAATTAAGCAAAAATAAAGATGGCAGAGAACAACTGATGTGGGAATTGGGACTTAATCGTTTTGTTGTAGGTATTTTTATAGAGATTTTGGCCGAGCCAGCCTCAAAAAAGTTTGTTAGCCAGCTCATTATTTTAATTTAGAATATATATGTTATTGTATAGTTAGTAGATGATTGGGCTGATGCCTGTGTGGCAAAAATCCCAAACAAATAATAAGAAAAAGAAAACTTTCTTAATTTTACAATTATGACGACATAACTATAACGAGTGAACCTGCTCATTAAATATTGTTTAAACAGTAACTAAAATTAATTAACATGATCTTTTAAAAATAAGCTAGCAAGGTGTTTAAACACACGCTCGTTTGTATGTAAATTATATGTGAAATTATTGTAAAATTAGTCATAATATACCAATTTAAATACAAGTTATATGAATTCATTTAACTAATTAATCCGGTTATTGACACAGTAATAAAAGAATTGACATTACTGTCTTCAGGTCAACTTTTTACAGTTCTTTTAGCGTGACTAATGCCATCAAAAAGATTTAATCTTCTCTATCGTTCGTCAGCAATTAAATTTTGTGACTATCTAATTGATGACAATAAAGTCAGCTTTTGAAGTCATTATTTAAAATATTTTAGTCATAGATTGATTGCGGAGTAGTTGTTAAGGATTTTTTTGTTTCGAGGTAGTAATCTACATACACTTATATAATTACTGGGTTGCCTGGAAGAGATCGCTATAAGCGATAAGGCCGCCCATTGTTCTAATGCAAATGTAACCATATCAATTGGCTAGATTTAAGTTTATGGTGAACAATAAAGAGTTTTCATTCATTCATTCATTCATACTTGACCTCACTGACTGACACACTAACGCACTGCCTAAACTAATAAAGCTAATAACTATGAACATTTCGATATTGAAAGTGGGCATTAAGAAAGGATTTTTGAAAATTCAACCCCTAAGTGGATGAAAAAGGGAATGAAAGTTTATATGAAAATCCGTCATTTTCAAAGTACTCGAGAGCCTGTATTGTCTCACTGCAGGGCGAAGGTCTCTTTTCTCACCTTCTTACCTTTTAACTTTTTTTGATTACTCAAACTACGATTATTAGTAATCTATGCGAGCGAAACCGCAGGCAACAGCTAGTGTTTGATATAAGCTTAAATGTACAGGGATAGACAATGAGAGGATGTAGGACCCATAGCGACTGCCAGATAGTCAGTATAACTGATCTGAAGTTCCTTCTATCACCCTAGGTCAGGGTCGTGGGACAATAGCTTTACCATCACCATGATCCTAGTAGGTACAGACTCACAGCTCTCTTCCATACTGCCGGAGAGAACCAGCCTCTCCCAACGACCCCGGTACACGTGAAACCTCTACGCACCCTTGTTTCTGCAATTGTCACATACAATTTCCTACGACCGGGCGGCCTGTCGTAAGAGGCGTAAAAATAACCCCCAGCCAGGTGGTAGGGTATTAACCTGTCTGGATGGCTACCACCTCTGGTCTGGAGTGTGCCCATAACAACCTTGAGTTGCGTTTTGGTATTATTAGTCAGATTCCAGTCTTCCTTGAGAGACCAGCATCACATTGGTAGCACCTTTGGTGTTACAAATGTCCATAGGCGATAGTAACCGTTTTCCATCAGGTGGGCCGTCTGCCTATCTTCTGAGCTCATGCAATAAAAGAAAGACAATCCGAGTCTGCTGTCCAGTGGCTATGTCTACAGCTGCTAAAAGAGGTTAGAAGCCCACCAGCGATTTTCAGTCTCGTGTATGCGTGAATAGGATAGGGAGATCTCTCTCTATCCCTCCTCACCTTTCGAACGGCATAAGTACTATCTTGCAGAAAGAGACAACGGCGTTTCATCAGCCATGACTTGTACCACAACCTAGAGCGCTTTAAGCTGCTTTGAGTTTAATTCCATTGTATTCAACATTCACGACCTTTATAATTGTTACATACCGTCAAAGATAAGCCGCACAGCCTATTGTAAGCGCAGCTTATTGTCCTTTTCTGGTAATCGACGAATCCTTTGTCTTTTGAATTTGTAGTTAAGCGAGGACTACGAAGCGAGTAAGACGTTTTCTAGTACTCTCGATTAGCGATATAAACGACGGACTTTGTGCGTTCGAATTGTATTGAGTAGTGCAGTGTGAACTGGTTGCATCCAGTGTTATTTGTATTTGTTTTATACGTGTTTGTACAGTTCTAATAAATTCTATAGTAGTTCCAACGGCATTTTTAATAATCGAGTCCTGTAGCTCGTAATATAATAATAGAAGCAACATTTACGGCCTCTTTTTAAAATACGTTTCTATTTCGGTATAATCTCAAACCACGTGTATATGTATAGTGTACATATATATATATATATATATATATATATATATATATATATATATATATACATAAATAAATCGTCGAAAATGTTTGTTCATTTGAAGGATAGGTAGTAACTATATAAGAAATATAAACAATTTTATTTACAGAATGATACGGTTTGGGTTACTTTCAAGTCTTTCATTGTATAAAAAAATTCTAAAGACAAATTATATCTACCAAATGTAATTAACTCATTGTTTGCAATATTTCAAAATTAACTACAAATAAAAACTCAATATATTTTTTAATTACATCCACAAATGATTTATCGAGACAAGTCAATTTTTATAAACTTATGCAATCTATTTGAATGCATAGGTCTTTTTTTAAGCCAGTGAAAATCTAAACATTTTTTCTCTCAACTTCACTTTGAGAGTGCACTACTAATCACTTTAGATTCCTGTTTCTATATTTGCATTTAGTCATTTAGTACTTTAGATTCCTGTTTCTATATTTTCTAAATTATTAAGAAATTCTTTAAATCGAATGTTTTATATCGATCATTTAGGTGGTAGATAAAACATTTCGTGTACACGAGTCTTTAGAGGCAGCAACTTACGGATAGAAAGACAAAAGAGGAATTGTATTCAAGACACTGTTAAAACATTCGTTCTGATGATGTCGAGTATGTTTATTGCCAATTATCACTGGCTGCTCATACTTCGTTAAACTCTGTTCAGGCAATGATTAATTACACTGAAACATGTGAGCTGAGGAAACATGGGCCATTATTTAATTGCGAGTGTCCATACTGCGCAAAGGATAGTTAAATCAAATATGTAAAGAGAAAAATTTAAGAAACACTAACAAAATTATTGTACCATCACCTAGAATAGAAGAATACGGAATAATAAGTATTTTAGGTGAAGGAGAGTAAAGAAAACTCTTTATTTTTATTTTAAAATTTAATATATTTTTTCATTTTCTTCTAATTACCATAAACAAAAAGGACTCATTTAATGTAACTTATAATCGTTTTACAATGAAATAAAATGAAATTAAATTATAAATTAAAGTAAATAGTTAAAAATAAACTAAATATTATAAATAAATTGATATAAAGTAGGTAACAAAAAAAAACTTGAATATTAAGCCGTAAAATCCATAGCCTGCGTTGTCTGGGAGAGATCGCTCTAAAGCGATAAGACCGCCCATTGTTCTTGCCTTTAGTGTAAATTGTTGATTTAATGTGTATTTTGTGAACAATAAATCATTTTCTATTCTATTCTATATATTATTGGTATATTTTAAATTTAAGTTCTTTTTTTATGTCTGTAAATTTTGATTGATTGTAATGTCTATAAATAATAAAAAATAAATCAAAACTGAATTCTGTACAGATGCCTCTTTTCTAGACCCACGAGGAAGAAATATTTAAAAGAAAACTCTTTTACTATTAAGTTTCTTTTTCTTTTAAAATATCAAACGAACAAATAAAATAAGTCTACGTGAACAAATGCGTCAAATGAAGTGAAACTGTTTTTTAACTTTGTGTGCGTAATCTTATGTAGTATATACATGTGGTTTGCGTCTGTGTGGTTAATAGTAATGAATCCAATAGAAACTATTCAAGCTTTATCCGTGCTAATTCAATGATTTAATATTAAGTTTCTATTGAGTAAGCCGATCGCGCCACAGAGCGATATGAAAGTATCGGATATATTTCGGGAAGTGTTCCTCAGAACTGGATGAGCTGATCCGATAGTAAAATGGGAATATTCCCATCCTACTATCGGACAACCAACCGCTCCTATTTACGCCATTAGTGCATGGTGGAAACACCATAAGTAAGGACGAAGCGCTTTACTTATCTTTTCTGGTGCGGACTGCCGAAGAGTAATGTTGGAACTTTTTAGAATGTGTATTTTCAAAATTTAAATGTATGATGTAATGTGATAACTCTTGTTTTTAAAATGTCACCTGAAAAGAAATGTTTTCAGAGAGCAAATCAAAAAATATATGTGTGACACGTAAGCGAATTTTATTTACGTTTTCGCTATTAAATATATATTATATAAAATAATCCACAACAAGTGGAATAATTTGACGCAGTCTGTTATTCCTAACAAATACACTCCAGGAATCTTCAAGTCACGAGTGAATAGGTATTTTCCAGGTAAGCGTGCTCCATCCTAGAAACCTATGTAATAATTAAAAATCTGAAATCCGCTTCCTTTAGCCGGCTTTAATTTGAAAGCTCAAGGCTCGGTCTATTTATTTTATTTTTTTAACTGAAACTGTCTACATTTCCATAATCAGTGCTTCGAAAGCACTGTCACAGCAATATCTGTTCATCGACATGAGACTGTCATTAAAGTTGAAGACAAACTGGCAACATGGCTTCAAGTTGATCGCCGATACGACTCAATGGTTGATCGTATCTCAAAACTGGCGTTGAGGCAATAGAAAAAAGATTTAGATAAAACACTGATAACAAGTGCATTGGAATGGAGATAATCGGCGAATGACAATTGGCTTCCTTCATTAAAAGGCATTCATAGACATTTTGTTAACCTGTAATTAATTTAAATTTACTTAATTGTACTACTTTCTAATGAATTTGTTGTTTTATTTATATTATATTATATTTGTAGTTAATTTTTAATATTGAGAGTATATTCTGGTTGTCACTTCATTTGTATGGGACTTAGACTTTATTCATACATATTTTTTTATAGCACGAGTTCAGCAGACAGGCAGACGGCTCACCAGATGGAAAGCAGGTACCATCGCCTGTGGACATTTGTAACACCAATATGCTGCCATTCTCTAGAGTAGGGACTGGAACCTCGCTACTAACGCCGGAACACAACTCAAGGTTGTTATGGCGGCATATTCTAGACCGAGGGTGGTAGCCATCCAAACGAGAAAATACCCTACCATTCGACTCTAACAACAGGCCGCCCGGCCGCAGAAATTAGTACTTTTTCTCCGTTCCTGCACGGATAAACTCTTCTTTCTTATTGTGAAACCAGGAAGATAAAGACAATTTGGACTGGTTATATTTGATTATGTTTGCAAGTATTACAAATTTGGCATTTCTTTTGAAACTTCAGACGGACACTTGAATTTTATTTATTGGTATAGTTATGTATACTTGTGAAAATACTCATAGTACTTTATGTGCAATCTTCCTACAAGCTTATAGAATGTTAATGGCTTAAATATCATTTAAAGAAATGGAACTTGAACCCATTATAGGGCACTGCGGGGCACACAGTGGCTTGTAATGGGCTCCTGTTATTATATTTCTTATAAAACGCAAGTAGTGAATTCTACGCTGGAGGGAATATTTTGAATGAACCATAATTATAGTTAATATAAACTATAATTTTATTACGCATTTAAATTATGTTCTTAATGGTCTTGTATGCCTGTGTAAATTTAAAATTGAATACAAAGTACAAGTCTTTTTTAATTTATTTTCCAATATGCTTACATTGATCATATGTATAAAACATATTCGAGTGTAGGATAGAAACCGCATGGGTTTATTAGTATCGCAGAGAGTCGTGTAATAAATAACAGTTATGATACATAGTGACAATTTAAAAAAGTTAGTACTTTTTTAAATTGTCACTATGTATCATAACAGTTTAAAGAAAAAAACATAAGATGCAGTGTTTAAAAATAAACTGCATTTTAAATATACATAGATAAGATTAAAGTAGAAACGGTAGCACCAGAACGCTATCAAGAATGAATGGTCCTTAAAGGTTGAGCGCGTGCTTTATTGTATGGCAATTTTTATAAGTATACCATATGTTTATGTCTATAGCTATATGTTTATTATGTTTAAATAGTTGTATTTTATCACTATATCTTATATATGTATATAACTTATGTGTATATTTGCATATAGAGTATATTTATTATTAAAATATAAGTAATGGTACAATAATTATATATACCACCATCGCAACTCCTAATCAGCAATATTCCTGCCACGGGTTGTCTGGAAGAGATCGCTTTTTAACGATAAGACCGCCCTTTGTACACAATTAGAATAATACTAGTTCGTAAGTTTCTGTAATGGTGTACATTAAAGATTTATCTATCTATCTATAATTACACAAGCATAGATAGGTTTTTTTATCGCCTGAGACATTTATTAGACGTTTGGCTATCTCGACGAATCGAAATGGAATATCCGTACAGGAACGGAGAAAGAATACATTTTTCTGCGGCCAGGCGGCCTGTGCCTGTCGTAAAAGGCGACTAAACAACAACCTTGAGCTGTGTTCCGGCATTAGTGGCAAAAAAAAGTCGTGGTAGCGTAACGGTTAGCGCACGCGTCCCAAACTCAAAGGGCGCAGGTTCGATCTGGCCGGAACGCATGGACCACTTAGTCAGTTTTCTGATCTAATGTGCATATTGTTACAATTACCACGTGCTAATAACGGTGAAGGAAAACATCGTGATGCAACCTGCACATCGAGATAACCGATGTGTCAAACCTGCCAAACCGCCTTGGACAAGCGTGGCGGGTATACTGTCCGTTCCCCCTATAATGGGAGGCCCGAGCCCAGCAGTGGGATATTTAATGGGCTGATATTATTGTTATTGGCTAGGTTCCAGTCTCCCTTTAGAGAGCGGCAGTACTTTGGCAGCACCTTTGGTGTTACAAATATCCATAGGCGATGATAACCGCTTTCCATTAAGTGGGCCGGCTGCCTGTCTGCTGAACTCATGCCATAAAAAAGAATGGGCTTCAAGTCATCTTGGTCCGAGGGCGTAGACCCGAAAAGCCGCAAATATATTAAAATGACTGTGTACAATAAAAAATAAAACAACCGTAGTAACTTAATGGAACCCACTCGCGTTTCAAGTGACTTGGGTTTGAATTCTGGCCGGGAAGCATTCACCACTCAGGCATTTTTCTGACATAATATGCTTATTTTGACAATAGGGACATAACAGAATAGGCGTTAGAATAACAACTTATCATTTAACTTTTGAAATATCATGATAGAAATCATTTTAATTACATTTCAAATAATAATGAATGCGCTATTTGACTGCTGTTACTTGTACCTACTTATAACGTCAAAAGTAGATACGCTCGTATAAAATCTATGAATCTGCGACTTTCTGTAATTTGTAAAAAGTATCTCAGTTTATTTTACTGAAATCCTCTCTTGCCACGTGCTGACGGTGAAGGAAAACATCGCGATGAAAGATAACCGATGTAACAAGCTCATTAATCAGCCTTGGACAAACATGACGGGTATAACGTTCGCTCCTTTAAAAATTGGGAAGTACAAGCCCAAACGTGGGACGTTTATAAGCTGTTACTTTAAAGAATATTTTAGTTATTTATTTGTTGTATCCTTTATATTTGTATACAGAATTATGTTATATATATTTAATATAACTAGAGTAAAATTATAAACTAAATCATCTTAAAAATTAAACTACACTACAAAAAAAACTTAAGTTATTTATTTTAAATCTTAAGAATTTTTTATTAGTTTTGACACTACGAAAGTAAAATATGAAAGGTGCATAATAAAAAAAAACTTTCACATCTTGTTGCTCTAAATTCACTTTGCAACTTGATAAATACAAACAAAACAGAAGAAGATTGCTGAGAACTTTGCCATTTCCATTGAAATACGCTCTAAAAATAGTTTTATTAATATTACCAGCAATTAGACTGGACCATTAGCGTTGATCTAATCTCAGATGCAATGCAAAGCAGCGCATGCACATTGATTTATAACTTTTTAATTGATAAACACAATAATTTCGAAACGTTTCATTTTATAGTTATAAATGGATTACTTTTTAATAGAATGCTGTTTGTTACAGGTAAGCGATTGATAAAGAACTTCAGATCCTTCAATATGAAGTAAAATCAAGATTATCATCCTGGAAATTATAATTTCAAAAGTGAGTTGAAAATGTAAAAACTGGGCAAGGCTTTTTAGAAGAAGTTTTGAATTATGGGAACAACAAAAGCAATTCGACATGACTGTCCATCAGTCTTTGTATGTCGCAGTTTTTTTTATAAACTACTACAAGTCTGATATTAAATATATCATTCCCATCATGTGAGGTTGTTTAAGTAATCAACAAAACTATAAATTTTGAATGCGCTCAGGTGCCACGTACCTGTTGCACCCTCGGTTAAACATGGCCCTGTATAACAAAATATCGTAGTAATGACAATAAAGGCGCTAGAAAAGCTCTAGAAGTTGACTGAAACATTTTCGTCAACTTTCAACAAAGGTTGAAAAAGAAATTTAGTTCTCGATTTCCATTATTCTATTAAATTAATGAAAATATAGACTCAAATGATATAGTAAATTGAGAGATTAAATTGGATCAATGCTTAATTACCTGACTTTGAATGTAGAGGATTATTTGTTTGTTAATGAACTGTGAAACACCACACCTTGTACGTTGAAATGGTTATTGTGAAATATCAAATCAATAATTATAATGTACAACTGTATTTCGCAATGAATACGAGGGTTTTGATAGGACAATGATTGTAAATGCCTTTACTAAAGTTCAAAGGACTAAAGTATAAACATTTCATACGTAATTCAACAGACGATTTGACAACAGATTAGGCTTGATTTGTTGCTTCAAAGTTATATACAATCCTAGATTTATGTTAATATTGCACACTTGTAGCGTTAGAATTTGAAACGATTATATCGATAATAAAATACCTCATTACGTGTCCCAGAATAATACAGTGTGTATAAAGCATTCAAATCTTTATAATAAGAGTAGCTTTGGACTTCTGATGGCAGTATTAGACCTAGCAATCAATCTACTACAATGCTCTATCTCGACGCCAACTGTCAGGGTCTTAGAAGGTAAAAACAATTCCGAGATACTCATTTACTTACGATAGCCATTTTGACGCTTGGTAGAAAATCGACACCAGAACCTTCCAATTAAGATAGCGTTATATTGTATCTAGTCGCACCATGGCCTACCATGGTGTGATCTACTTTAGGAGCCAAAAACTATTCCAAAATACTGTTTTCCATGTCATAAACCTGTGTTTAGAATTAGATGGACGCTAGGACATTTTTACAGCAAATAGGCTGACGGTCAAATGGAAAATGGTTACTATCACCTATAGACATTTGCAACTCCAAAGGTACTACCAATGTGCTGCCACCCTCGAAAACGGGATTGAATCCTGACCATTGATGCTGAAATACTACTCAAGGTTGATATGACCACATACTCTAGACCTGGAGCCCAAATCTGCTATTACAATCTCGTCAAAATCACCAAACACTATCGTTTCAAACATAGGTTTGCCTAATTTCGGTTTTCTGTTAATTCCAAATGCGTGCCACTCTACCTTTACAAAAGTTTATAAGCGAAAACTCGCGAAATAGATGTTCAAATTCTTGGCAGCCTTCCAATATTCGTTTCGGCTAACGCCATTTCTGCTAATGGTAATACCAATTTTTCTACTATGATTCTTCTGCGGCAGTATCGAGAAGTAATTGTGGATTTAGTGGAATACGAATTTTTGACTCTATCGCAATGGAATCGTCCTTTGAATAACTTCGCAACGCCAAGATATTGAAATAGCAGAATTGGGCCCAGGATAAATGCCCTATCATCTAGCTGTGAGTCGTTTTGCCACCTCTTACTATTCTTTCTCCGTTTTTGCACGGGCGGAATTCCAATTAAAATATAATATTTTATATTGTCACCAAATCTCAACTCACCAAATCTTGGGACCCGAAGACAATGTCGGGATAGTCTTTAGCCTGTGATAACCCTACGCTTGAATATAAATCGACGTCAGCTGTGGAATCGCAGAATGTTACCAAAACCAACGAGCATAACGAACAGAACTGTGTACGTGAACTGATGTGGTGACGATTTGAAATTGCTAAGCAGCATGTTTCACACGAAATCTAATTCAACTCTAGTGGGAATATATTAGTGGCTGCAACTGCATTTCAAAGCTTCGTCGTTGGAAACTTAGTGGTAGAATTATATTAGACGACACCTATTTACGTTTTACTAGGGGTCGCCCGTACTCGAAATTCGACCATAATAATTAATGTCAAAGACTATATACATCTATAATCACAGATTTCGCCCAGGCAACAATAAACAAGAGTGTATATGCATGTGTGTATCAAATACATGGTAGTGTATGTAATGTTTTTTTTTATTGATTAATGTATTTTTTATACATAATTTAAAAAAATATTAGCATTCATCAGTTCTTCTCTATATAAACTATAAGTGTGCGAAATTTCATACTCATCCGTCTGCGAAATTCTCGTAAAAAGGGGAATCTTGTTGAGTTTTATAATTTTAATTCATAGTTTCATAAAGTCATAAAAACACAACATAATAAACTATTTAATTTCTCATATTCTGAAAGTACGCTTGGGGTTGCCTAATCACAGGGATGAAAACAATAGTTTTCCTCCCTGGGAAACGATTCTCCCTGCTGTCAAAATTTTTTGAAAACTATGAGAATCATATATAATACTGCATATTATATTACTGCATGTTATGGACCTAATCTGGATTAAATAAACATCATTATTATTATTATAGGTATAAAATATTGCAACGATTTAAATATTTCATAAACGTAAACCAATAATTACTAAGTCTCATTATATGACTCTTAAACTTTTCAAACAAGAGAAAAACACTTCAAACATTTTACGCAAAATCTCTTACAAATCTATTTTAGTCTCGCATCCTCTAATGTTGTTTTCGCGTTCAATCCTTTTGAGTTCATAATTAGTATGCCCACTCCAACATCGTGATTTATTTCCATATACTACGTGTCTCAAGTGTGATTCGTTTTAGTTTGACGACCGCCTGGTACGGTTGTCTTTAGAAAGCCACTCATCTCTTCACATTAAATGGTCCTGATTTTGGTTCTAAATTCAAGTCTTTATAAAGTTCTCTTTTGTTATACTGCGAATAGACGTGACAAACGACAGGATATTCTCTGTTAAGATGATGACTTGGAAAATGTAGTTGCTTCTATTAATGATTCTGATGGCTCACTTACAGGTCAGTTCTATGTATTGAGAGTGAGGTATACGGCGTTGTTATCTCAAGCCACTTTAGTGATAAACAATTCAGTTTATCTTGTCGATCGTTATTGACGATCCTATACTAACACTCAATCTGGGGTCGTTAAAGCCTTAGGAAAGATTTTGCATCTCTTTGCGTATTTTTCCAAATATATACCGAAAATTACTTCGAGAAATGTTGCTACACGTCATCTTCACAACGGTACCGTAACACCATGTCCCGAGATGACCTGTGTCAGCTGGAATCTCAGGGTGCCGTACTGTCTGTCAAGCCATTCATGCAGGATGGGTCTCCGGGCTCGATGGTGGCGAGACCCGTGCTGGGCAATCTTCTCAGTCCACCACGATGACTCGGCGGAGCTTTGACCAGCAGGCCTCAATTTCGCGAGGTGTGGGTCTAGATCCCCTCACCAGGGCCTCTGCGCCACTGATACAGCGACACTAGAACCTTGGCCTCCAGGTCCCGTGGTGGAGGGTACCACAATACCAATTATAACTTTCATTCAGTAATAACATCTGAAAAACAAAAGGATCGAATATTTTAGATTTACACAAGTCTCGATGAGAGATTGGTCTGGCAAACAAAACTCTCTAGATCATTCAAGTGGTTTAATGAATAATACAAATAGACCCCTTGAGCAACTCAGTAAGGTCAATGTTAAGATTTTAAAGATGAATTCGAAGCTATTCACATCAATAACTTAATAACAAAGGATTAAGCATAAACACACCTGTAGTACACACGTCTTGATTTTTAATCACTATTTTACTGTACAAGCTGTGCGTCTCTGGAATGAGCTACCTATTACTATAAAAAAGGCCAAATCCTTACAATGCTTCTAAAACCAGGTTCAGAAGCATTACTTTTCTATTGCGTATAGTAATTCCTAATCTGTTATATAATTATATTTATGTGTATATTGTCACATATATGTATATATAGTTATATTGTTTTTGTACTTATATGCACTGTGTATACTTATCATCATTCTTTATAGACTGCACCACCGTCAGTTTTAAAAATCTATTAATCCCTGCCAAGAGTTGCCTGGAAGAGATAGCTTTTTAGCGATAAGGCCGCCCGTTGTACTATCTTTTTACTATTTTTCTACTCTTGTTTGTCTTTGCTTTGCTGTACAATAAAGAGTTACCTTATTTATTCAATGAAGCACCTTTTTTTCGAAATAATGGGTATATTTTAAGATTTTACAATATTTTTTCTTTGCGTGTCCAATGTTCGGTTTGTGTTCCGTAATAGATTCTCTAGTGGAAACGACTTTAGGAAGTTGGGCGTATACTACTATACAACCGTTCGTCGTAATAAATAATTGTTCTTGCGCGTAGACTACAGGCGCGAACGTACTGTTTGCATGCCCGAATGGACCGGGGTGTACCTCCGTTGGTCGATCGTGCGCCAACAGAGATTTTACAGTGAACAAACAGTGGGCGTCCCAACTGTTGAAATGTGAACTTTTTAGTTACCCTCATGTCGAGTGTCCGACTGTCGTGCCACGTTAAAATCCCAAATTTTACCACTGATTAGATTTCGTGTGAAATATAATGAAGAATTCAACTGATTTTTTTTGAATATTTTAAGTTTTTTTATAAAATCATTTTTTATTGTTTACCTTATTTATGTTAAATGGCTTTATATATGTATAATGTATACATACAAATGAATTATATAAGTAATAAAAAAAAATATCTTCTTTAAATTTGATACATTATCACTACACATAACAACATCGCTAATTCTATACAATAGTAGTCTGGAAGATATCCCTCTTTAAAAATAAGATCAACAATGAATTGTATACATATTAAGTTATTGTTCTGATTTTTGTTATTTACAGTACTGTCTATCATAATATAATAAAACTTGTACTATAACCGATTTATTATAAAATATATTTAATAAACAAATAAACATGAAAAAAGCGATAGAATCATTACCGTTGGTACCATTTATATATCTATATGTAGTTTTATATTTTTTTTACTGGAGGATTGTTTGTATTGTTCTTTGAAGGTTAATCATTGACTATTACAACGACTAAAATAACAATTTTCGTTTAAAAATATGCGCGGGGGGGGGGTTAAGTCAACAGATCAACTTCATTTTGATTTGCATTGAAAGATATTTAATTTTAACTTACCCACGCTCCAATCAAAGTTAGAAATTCAAAATAGTAACGTTTTTAAAATAAATAAACAACTCGCTAAAACATTTTATTTAGTAAAAGTGAACAAATCAAAGTTTTCTAATAAAATCTTCATCTTTGACTTCACTGCTGTGTGGGCAAAATTCTTCGTAAATAAACCAGTGAAAACGCGATTGAAAAATGATTTCATAAGAAAAGCTTTTTAATTTTAAATCGGCTTAGAACCTTGACGGTTATTTCTGCCCCATCGTACCCTTTTTTGATTAGCTATTTGTACTAATATTAGCTATTTTGTTCTGTTAAACTATTTACCTTAGTTACTGTGACAATGTTTGTAGAGCTTAAATAACATAGGTGATTTTTGTGAAAACAATATTACCAATTACAGATTGTTACTTCAATTATGTTGTTTTGATCAAGACGATATGACAAACGATTCCTTGTTCTCTGCGAGCTAGTATTTTTACTCTTTGTTCTTTCTTTTTTCTCCCTTTTCTCACTCCTCTCTTTCCTTCTTCTCTTGAAGAAAGATTTATTTATATTGGTCTGAAGAGTCTACGCAATGTTATATGCTGGTTTACACGTGTAAAGTACAAGTACATTTTTATTGAATTTAAAGTAACGTAATGCATATAAACAATAATTTTAGTAATAAGTTGCATTTAATATTAAGCTGACAACTTACGTACTTAGTACATGCAAACTAGCTGTCTAACTCATAAATTAAATCAGAAAAAACTATTATGCAAGTCAATTTTATTTATTTAGACAGAGGCTACTTTTCCCTAGGAGGAAAAAAAGCCCATTTTTTAATAACAAAAAGCTAATATGAGATAATAAAACTGAAATTTTTTATGACAGTGCAATTTATCGAAAATAATTTAAATTCTGTGACGATGCATATTAAACGTGGATTAACTAATTTTAGCCACAACTTACCTCAAGTTATGAATTTTAATGCGACGTTTGAGTTGTATAAGTGGTCGTTAATTTAATTTTGTTACTCATTTTCACGCCTTAGAGTGTCGATTAATATTACATATTAAATTTAAGTGGAAGATAAAATTTCACACATTTAATATGAGTTTGAACAATTATTCGTATACATTTAAAACAATTATATGCAATTCATAAATGATTATTTTTATCGTCAATTTTTTAGTTTATGTTTATTTTATTCTTAATGTTCAGTTATGATTTTTAGTTTTTTATTTTAAAACATATTAATAAGTTAATATTCAAATAGTTGTGGTAGCGTAAAGGCTAGCGCGCGTCACAAACTCATAGGGTACGTGTTCGATCCTGGCCGGAACGCATGCACCACTTAGGTGGTTTTCTGACTAAATATGCATATTGTTACAATTACCAAGTGCTAACAACACTGAAGGAAAACATCGCGATAAAACCTGCCAAGCTGCATTGGACAAGCTTGACGGGTATACTATCCATTCTCCTATAGTGTGAGGCCCGAGCCCAGTAAAGGGACGTTTATGGGCTTTTATTATATTATTCAAATATAAGAAAAAGAGTGCACATGTGTCAGTTCGCTTACAATGAAAGGTTCTATAGAAGTGATCAACGTCCACTGCTCCCACTATTTGTCTAATGAACCCTAAAAACCATTTAATCGAAAATAACCTATATCTCAAAAACCTACTTAACGGCTCATATTCCTTTTTTGTTAGAAAGTATTTGTCAAACGGATAGATCGACGGGGCATGATGAGTTTGTAAGGGTTCAATTTTGCCAGAATAGGTACAGAAATTAGAGAATGAGCCAATTACTAATATTACAAGGGTTAAAACAAACTTTTTTCGTCCCGAAAACTTACCCGAAATAGGTGCTACGAAATACACACATCCAAAGTCAACTCGAGTAAAAAACTAAATAACAATCAATATGTTTAATTCAAAATCAAATGTTAATGACGGGATTTCATATGCATTAATGTTAAAGATTTAGGCTGTGGTCGAATGCGTCTTATTTAGAACGTTCAAAATAACGTCGTTAACACATAGCCACATTAATGTATACCTATACATACGTTATCTGTCAATATTTAATGTTTTTCATAATGTATCTCAAATAGCGCATTAAATTCATCGCCATATCTGCGTGAAACAAACTATATCTTTAACATTAACGCAGATGAAGCCTCATCTTAAGAGAGATAAATCAAACTATTGATTAATAGTCATCTTATTCTATAACCGCTTTCAAAGCAATTTTAATTGCTAAAACTAAAGAAGTGGCACACGAAATTGTTGTTACTCAATATTAATTATACACTTCTAACTTTTTAAAAAGTACATCGATTATTGTCTAATTTAATATAACTGCGTAACGAGGGTAAACATACAGTACTTTGTATCTCGGAAAATAGGATGTTTTCCTCGGGAATTTAATTTAAAAAATACTTAATTGAAACCAAGTGATAAGCTCTAGTCAATAATACATTAACAGTGCGAACTAATTTTCCTACCTGTATAGTGACTTAATTAATGTGCAAATTACAAACGTAAACCACTAGCGCAATTACTTACGGAACTAATTATGTATTTTAACAAATTTTAGTGTTCTCCTTTGCGACATGGCCATTGTTGTCGCGTAATTTATAATACGTCACACGACTGTTCGCTCAAAAGACAGGTAATTTCATACATTAATAGTGTTGTGCAGTAGTTTTTCTGCTTTAATTTTAAATACTCGAGACTATTTAGAAGAATATTTGTATCAGGTACATTGAATTCAAATGTTCTTAAGTGCAAGATTTTTAGAGAACTTCTACGTTCTTACGCTACTCATAATATTTTGAAAGTTTTAATTTTTGAAATGCGTGATTATAAAAACAAAATATCTTATCTCTTAACTAGAGTTCTACAGACAGATTCGTATTCCGTAAAGCGTTCTATTTCCTGTATTAAGTAGTACTCATTGTATATGGCTTCATCGAAAGCGAATGTATAATTTTTTTATGTTATATGCTTTATTACGGCAATGGAGAAGAAGCAATCAAACTTATAAACATCCAAATAAATTTACTATCCCATTCAAATATATATTAATACCTATGGCGGACAGAATTATGGATACCTCGGATTTACTACAGCTATTTGCTTACACAAGTTTCCAATCCGTATTCCGCAATACAGACTTTATATTTCCTTCTATCAACCTACCACCGGTTATAAAAAGGACCTACGTACATACAAAAAAATCGTGACAATCGGTTAATTATCACTATACATATTATTTTTTTATTTTTTATTGCAGTAGTTCAGTACACAGGCAAGCGGCCCACTTGATGGAAAGCGGTTACCATCGCCTATGGATATTTGCAACACCAAAGGTACTACAAATGTGCCGCTGCTCTCTTAAAAGAGACTAGAACCTGGTCACTAATGCTGGAACACAACTCAAGGTTGTTATGGTGACATACTTTAGATCAGGGGTGGTAGCCATCCAGTCGGGCAAATGCCCTACCACCTGGCTGTGGGTTGTTTTGTTATATACTTGTTATATATCAAATTAATATGAAAATTGTCGCCATATATTCTAAAAACGAGTTTATTTAACATGAAACCAAATCACCACCAGTATGAAGACGGTTTCTGATGAAAATGAGATGAGACTTAGATCCGAACCGATCATCAAAACTATTAAGACCCAAACCCAGCAAAAACCAACTGCTAGACCTCAAAACACTGAACTCTTTCTGCGTGCACTGGAAAATAAACCAACTTGATTGATATTTTCTTTCCAGCCATTTTAATATTATATAAAATTATTACAGCTAGGCATGTTTGCTGAAGAGTTTCTTGCGCCGCTTCTTCTCTTCAAGCCACAACATGTTGCGAAGCGGTGGTAAATTAGATTAGGCTCCCATAGAGTAAATAATAACCATAAACAAAATTAAAATTAAATAATTAATGAACAAGTTGGCGATAGGCTAAATAAAACTTTAACAATACTCAATGACACTTGACATCTTTGTCTTCCGTGATCACGGCTACTGAAAAATGGCCAAAACGTCGGAATAATAAAAATCAAATAAATTACCGCGCTTAAAACCATTAAAACGTAGTTTTATTACGAGACTTAGTGTTAGAACTAAAAATCTTGAGCTTATTTCAGCAGTGCAGCACTATGTGTTGCTATTATCGAGAAAACAATAGGGGCGTGTTTGTGACAGTCCATTAGGCTCCGGCTATCACGTGAGACAATAGAGCCTGTTTTATGTATCCGTATCAGTTAATGATTAATATTGAAAAACATTAAGCAGCTGCCCAGTTATTGGCGTGTATCGATGAGATATAATTTTTTATAAAGTATTAATATTTGTAATGAGAATGGTTATAGCTGTAATTCAGCGACAACATAAGTACAAAATTGAGTTTTAATAGTGTCATAAATTTCCTTAGACGCCAGAATCATGTATGTTAGATCTCTGGTGTTGTAAATGCTTATGAACTAGGCTTGAATTCCAACATGTAAATCTATAGCTGGTCTAGTCTGCAACAATGAAAGAAAACAGTATATGGTATGGGCATGTACGAAGGAGGGATGAAAGTCACGTCACAAAAAGAATGTTAAACTGTAAGATTGATGGGTACAAATGTAAAGATAGACCAAAAAAGAGATGGATAGATTATGTGAAGAATGATATGACTGAGGCCAGAATATTTCGCTAAAATACAATACTCTGCCAGAATAGGTGATTACTACTACGAGAAATTGTTTCTCAAATAATCAGATCTGTGCAGGAACAGAGAAAAAATACAATATCCTGTGGCCAGGCGACCTGTCGTAAGAAGCGACCAAATAATCAACAGTGAAATGGTAGGGTTTTTACCCATATGGGTAGCTACCAACTCTTGTGTAAAGTATGCCGCCAGAACGGTCTTGAGTTGTGTTCCGGCATTAGTGGTCAGGTTTCAGTCTCCCTTTAGAGAGCGGCAGCACATTGGTAACACTTTTGTTGTTTCAAATGTCCATAGGCGATGATAACCGCTTTCCATGAGGTGGGCCGTCTGTTTGTCTGCTGAACACGTGCGATATAAATAAAAATAAAAAAGTTCTTGGTCTAGAATGTATCAGATCTGCAGTAATGTATATAATTGCAATCCATTGAAGAATTAACTTGGTGGTGACTGCGCTTCTATGGATTTGTATAGGTTAACAGATTTTGCGGGAAAAACCTTTAAAAAATCGTAGTGCGCGCTAGACCTTACAAATTACGTGTCTACTAAATTATTCAGTGCACAGACGACCTTTATAGCTTTATGGTTCTTTAAAAAAGCTATCTACCAAGTTTTTATAAGCAGCTACTACATTTACGATACGTGCAGTTCCATCGCCATAAACGATTGACAAGAACGAAATATTTTATTTCCGGTATAACTTTTATAGCTGTTGCAATAAACTATGGGTACTTTACCAATTTATACACATACATAATTTTATATACATTCGTACATGAGCCCATATACATTAATATATTCCATAGTTCGGCTCAGACTTCCCATTTAGGGCAATGAACCCGTTACCATTTATAAGGCTGATTTATGGGTATCAGTGTATTCCTCCTGGCGATGTTTTTCTATACAGTCGGTAAGTGACAAATCTTCATACACATCAAGCATGAAAAACTACTTAGCGATTTTGTTTTTAACGATTCGAAACCAAGGCGTTGGAACTTGATGCGTTACCAGATAATTATTATGACTTGGGCTACATATACGTTTTCTTCGTGTGTAATATTAATTAATCTATTCCGACTCACATTTTTTTTAATTGGCATCTTATAATTATCTATATACACACACACACACACACATATATATATATATATATATATATATATATATATATATATATATATATATATATATATATATATATATACATATATATTATATATAAATCAATTGCTGTTCGTTAGTCTTGCTAAAACTCGAGAACGGCTGGACTGATTTGGCTAATTTTGGTTTTGAATTATTTGTGGAAGTCCAGGGAAGGTTTAAAAGGTGAGTGAATATGAAAAAATACTTGGAATATAGTAAGAACAACAATTTCGCTTTCCCTTAGAAACTGCGTATAGGCGGTACGAAGTGTGCCGGGTGAGCTAGTATGTTATATAATCTATTAATGATATTTAAGATTTGATATTTAAAAAGTTGAAATTACTGAAACACTTTTTATCATGTTACACAAGTCGAAGCTATCTTGATTTTGTACGGGTGTACTGTGTTATAATGTCACGATTCTAGCATATTGATTATTCTAAAGAAGTAATTAATAATAATAAATATGCTATATATATATATATAAGTATATATAACTGAAGATTGAATTTTGTTCTTATACCTACATTATGATTGATTATACCTAATGGTGCAAGTTCATCGTCTCCACGGCATTCTTCAGTTACGCACAATAAATACATCTAATACGCTCCTGGCCGATTATTTGTCTACTTTTAGTTAACGCTCTACTTGATGATATTACCGTCGCCTGTGGAAAATCTTTTTATTTTTTTTTATTTTTTTTAAAAACACACACTGTATATCCCCAAATTAAGCAAGTTACGCTTGTGTTATGGGTTATATACCACGGACCATTCTGGGGCCGATCCCAGACAACCAGACCATAGTAAATAACGGAGAAAATACGTTTCCGAAATTTACTATACCACGAATCAAACCAAGAGCCTCTGCGTTACAGTGAGGTAAGCCGGCAAAGGCTTAGCCCGCTCAACCACAGAGGCCGTCAAATTAGTGACTGGTCTGGGTGTCTGGGATCGGCCCCAGACTGGTACGTTGTATATTACCCATAACACAAACGCAACTTGCTTAATTTGGGAATATACAATATGTGTGTTTGTCTGCCGACTATAATAATAATAATAATAAAAAAAAAAAAAAAATTGCTGCTGTCCTAATCGTCTGTCCTGTATTTTTGTAATAAATTTAAATAAAACAGTGATTCTTAGTCATAAAATAGTCTTCCAAATTCACAAAAACAGTTTACCAGTATTTGGAGACAAACGAAATTATGCGCACACCCACTATCAGCTGCGCCCGCCTCGCCGGGTTCTACGTCTCGGTCATCAGCGTCGTATGAAGACATCGTGACGGCAACGACCACTGGGATATGTATATTACCGTATCGTGGCCGTTTGCTGTCTTTGTTTCAGACCCTTCAACCAGCATCCGCCGTGATAACACTGGACGAGTCGACACTTGATCGTCTACGCAATGCTGTACGGATCAACCGCGAAAGTACTGACACGCCGCAGCCTACGTCATCGGCAACACCTGCGGACTCGCAGAGGCCGGTGAACTTTACCATGGACGACGTGTCAGAAACGCGAGATCAGCCTGTCTTAAATAGGCCACGCGTTCCGAAATTGCCCCTGCATAGAAATAATTTGTTGCTTATGGGAGCTCTGGATTGTTTGCTGATACGCACTCGATCCTATATTGCGGGGCTTAAGTTTCCAAATACACAGGCTTGGGAATATACAATATGTGTGTTTGTCTGAACCACTTGATGTTGGTAATGCAACTATAATATACTCCTTTGGCATAATAATAATAATAATTGACATTACTTCTATCATAAAACTTTGAAACTAAGACGGTATTTAAAGTTATTGCAAAACGTATTATTATAGCCTAAATAGCCTCCATTGAAGAAAACCGTTTTTAGCGATAATGCCGTCTTTAGTATCTGTGTTCCTTTTTCTTGTGTTTATCTATACTCCAAAATAACGAGTTACTTATTACATTTAAACCATGATGAACAAAATAAATTAATCTGAGACAACCCACAAAATTAGATAGGTGAATAATTAATTCACAACGTAAAGTCGCGATATGAAAAGCTTCGTTACCTTAAAGTCGACTTTTGCTTGCACGAGTATAAGAAACAGTACCAATAACAGTTTAATAAATGTTACGTTTGTAAATATAGAAATGTGTAATAAGAAAATTGCAATGTTGACAATGGCAGACACTGAGATTAACAATAGCTTTACTCATCAGAATCAAAAAGGATATAATCACTACGATTATCGTAAATATTAAAACCAATAAAAAAGTTTTACATCTCTAAAAAATATTTTTAAACAAGACAGAAAATCAAACAACTTTGATCTAAGTAATTTTAAACTTTATTATCAAACAGTTCAACATACTTTTTTATGGAATCGTTAGTCTATTCTGTGACTTACTTTGAAAAGGTAACATGTGCTCGCGGAATGTTAAATGAATCAATCTGAACTGGCGAACCTTTTCATACCGCGACTGTACATATGTAGGTATATATTTGAAGCTTATGCGAGGGAAGTCGCAAGGAACATACTTGTTTGTTAGTAAAGTAATAAAAATGATAAGAAATTAATTAATCAAGTCATTACGCAACTAGAACGACAGCAGATAGCAACATGTTTAATTAGTAACATTTATGTATTATCAAAGCGAAGTGAAACAAAGGCATGTTGATTTATATCAACATTCTTCATTGTTCAAGCGCTTCTTTTCTTAGAATTTTCGCGTCTGATCTTCTCTAACTTTGTTTTTCTTACTCAATTGCGTTCTGGAAAATTACATTTTAAGATTCTTATGAAAACCGTAGTAGTTTAGTCTAAGTAATTATGCTTAAAAGCGTTTTATCAAAAAACCCCATATCTTAAAATCTATTTACTAACGGATAATATTCAAATTAATTTTCTTTGAATTTATTTTTGAAGTTCAACCTTTGTATATTATGTAACTTTTGAGGTTTATAGCAATTATTCAATTATCAAGGAGCACTCACTTTGTATTATAGATCTTGAGTTTTTAATAGAAGGCAAATAAATCCAGACGATAGTAATGGCGGCAACATGCGTCAATTAAAACTAAAAATTAGGGTTGCATCTTTAAATGCAACTATTTTAACAGTACTTTTTAAAAACATTTGTGGGTCACATTTCAGATGTTAGAGAGAATTTATTTTAAATTGAAATTTTGACATATAATATTCTAATTAATTGTATAAATATTGTAATCAATTGTACGAGCTAAATCTGCACGCCAATCTGGTAAAAACATGCGTACTTAAATATAATTATTGTAACACCTTTTAAACCATGTTTTATGCAAGTAAATAAATTTGAATTTCAATTTGAATTGGGTGCCCGCCCCGGACACACACTCTAGAATACTCTAGATATTACCTACTAAAGATTTACAATTAGAATAAAAGTTTTATCTAGTGCTTATCTACTTGAAGATTATTTTGAAATTGAAATGTTCATGAAAAGTTGACACTGATAAAATAAACAAATTTTACAACGCCATATTTTAAAAAAATGTGTGTGTGTGCAGTTCACACGAAATAGAAGAAAAACATACTGTGAGAAGGTGTGGGGGGGATTCTAAATTTCATGATACATTCATGTCACATTTCACATTGATTATATTATATCATTATAATATATTTAAGCTTTAAAATACGTTTGAAGTATTAGCGTAAAACATTTCCAACTGTGAGCATAGTGTTTAAGTTATGAAATATAATGTATTCTATCTCATTCTTTCGCAGGCTTAGTCCTATAGATTTATGTGTTTATCTCTTTTTAGTGTCGCTTTCTCGTTTCATCGAGTTTCAAATCACAACGATTCTAAAGAAGCTTCACTTCAAAAAGAATAATACGAAATAGTGGGCGTTCTTCACCTCCCCAGACCTTCTATTGCGCATAGACTAATACACACTTGGCCATTTTTTTTATCCTGTGCAATCATTTTCTACCATCTTATGTATTAATATTTTATTTGATCTTATTCAAAATGAAATGTTGGTAAGTAGTAAAGATTCTAAATAGAAAAAAATCAGTGCAATGATACACTGTCGCTCTTCAGTGTATCAGTATAGGAATAATAATCTTTGTGTTTCTTACTTATAAATAAATCTAAATGTGCATTTGCAAGCACTCTGGCAGCTGCTTTTAATTTGTCCAAACCCTTTTCAGCGCGTCTGTACACTGCACCCTTTATAAAGCGTTGAGCACACTTAATCGTTAAATCGCGCGGAAAGAAATACAAGAAGAGCTTGTTGCAACGAAACGGTGTTCTGTAAGTGCTGTACAGGCAATAAAAGTATTTATGACTATACTTTGACTAGTAGCTATAAGGAAGCTATTTGTAGGTGGATTTTCTTAAATCTAGTTTATTTTATTAAGTCGAGCCTTTATCGTAAGCGACATTTGGACATAAGTATACTTTTTTTGCAAAAGGTATTTTTAACTATTATTTTAATTAAGATATTCAGTTATTATTTCAACAGGGTCTAATCTAACTAAAATTGAAAGTTTTAAATGAAAATAAAAGTTTAAAATACCTTTTGCAAAAAAATATTCTTAGGTCCAAATGTCACTTACGATAAAATGGCTGTAAAGGCTCGTCAAAGTGATGCATTATTTGTTCGTAAATTTGCTTGTGTCAATTTGGATTCTTATTCTATAAAAACAATCTTTCTGAAAAAATAAATAATTTAGATGGCATTTAAAATGCATGTTATATAAAATTTATAACGAATTTTAAATAATAACCAGTTTCCGAGGTCAAATTATCAGTAATAATTATAGAAATAAGATTGTTTCTTCTCATAGGAATACAAACAATCTTATGTTTAAAGAAGGGAAATAAACAAATAATAATATCAGACAAAATGATCCTATATACAGATTTATATTTGAAGAAATGTCTTAAACTTATTCAATTAAAGTCATCCGCTGTGACAGGTAAACAAAGGTGCAATCGAGCTAATTCATTTGAACAAAATTACACATAAATAACAGGCAGCATCTTAAGTAACGTATAGTAAGTGTGTATATATATTTAAGAAGAAAATAATAATTATATTACTTTTATACAAATTTGATGTTATATTAAGTAGACATTCTTACATATAAATCGACTCATTGTGAAAACACCTTTATAGAGAGCGCTGCATATCAACTTCAACAACGTCGTTTTACTAATGAACAGAGTGTTGATTGTTTTCGTCAGAAAATAATTAAACGCGTTTTAATTGAAAGCAAAATACCAAAAGAAAATAAAACTGATTAACCTTTTATAACAAGCTTTGATTTATTAGTTTATTTTATATAATACATTTGAAAAAACTTCACTGGAAATGGCTGAGTAGATTATGATTCTGTGCGTAAAGGAATACTAGAAAGAAAATTTCCGGATTTGTGAAATCCATTTTACTAGTTCTTATTGGATAACTGTGTTATTTTTTTATTGTGTATAAATTTAAAAAAATACAAAGGAATAAGCTCTAAGGACGGGCCGTCGTTAACATTTACTAACATATTTTTTAAATTGTTTGACTGCTGCTGTTGACTGCCTTAATGCCTTCTATTTGCCCCTGGATCCGATACCGCCCCCATGGAAGGCTGCAGCCCTAATGGGATCACCATATCGCCCCCTTTGGGAATCTATTACACAGGGTCTAAATCCGAAATGCCACGAATATTCGGCTGCTATTCGATATTCGGCCTATTCGTCCACTTTTTTAGCTATTCGGTATTCGGTGTTCAGCAAATTGTGAAAAACAACGCACACATTAAATGCGATTTTAATTAATTTTTTATTCAAATATTACGTTCGGCCAGTTTTTAAAATGTCAGAATCAAATAAAAAATCATTTAAAATAGTGCTTAAACCGTTAAAACATAGTTTTAATTATGTGTGCCTATCATTCGCGAGAACTTAAGAAATACTTCACAAATAATTGCTTCAATACTAACCTGCTACACGCGAATTGCACATATCCACGCCGAACATTCGGTAGCCGAATATTTGGCGCTTCGGCCGAGAGTGTGGCCGAATATTCGGTATTGGATTAATTTCTCTAGTGTAAATGGAACTCACACTGAAAGGCGAATGTCCATAGGCGATGGTAACTGCTTTCCATCAGGGGGGTCGTCTGCCTATCTGCTGAACTCAAGCAATAAAAAATTTACAGCCACTAAAACTGCTCACAACTACCACTGATTGCAGACAATACAAAGAAAATATACGTTTGTATTTTCATATTCAAACACTCCACATTTATCCAATTGTGTATTATACAAACATCCAGGCAAACATAGAGTTGTCTATTGGTATGCAAATGGACATATGGGCGATTTGAACTAAGTTGACTGGTAATTACAGCCACCAAATTGTTTGGACTTAACACAATAGGGACTGTGAAGTCGCTAAGAGAATTCTAAGTAGGACGATGGTTTGTGGAATGTATATATGTAAGTACTATATAGAGATAAACAATGTTATCAATATGATTTAACAGAGATGTTAATACCTACTTCTTGTTATAAATTATAAGTGCCAGAATAATTTAGTTTTTGAACAACATATTTATCTGAACGTATCCTTTGTTGATATTCTGTCACTAATGAATATCCATACAATTTGTTTTTATAATATTTATGGAGCTTTCCACTTTCCTTTTCTCTTGTTAACTTCCGAATCTCACAGCAGCTTCAATTTACCGGTCTTTTATTTCTGGACTCGAAAATATCAAAATAAAATGTTACGAAAATGGTTTCATATTCAAGGTCACAAAGAAATAACTAAACAACTTGGTATCATATATAAATGAAAATGATGAGAAGTACACTCCAACAAAACAAATGTTTATAGTAACAGTCTATAAACACCCCAGAGCAGGCGTTGGGCCTTCCTACTTTTGGAGAAACTTACGGTACGCTTGCCCAGGCTTGATGTGAAGGAGAAAAAGTATAATATTTACTGTCGAGAACGAATGCACATAAAATAATAGGACTTAGTGTAATGTAGGTTTCGTAACGTAATTTTCCTTCATTTTCAGCGTACTACATCATATCTCAGCATAATATCATATATCAGCATATTGTAACAACATGTATATAAAAAATTCAGGATCTGAACATGTGGTATCTATTGCAATTAAGTGTAGGTGCATTAGCCACTGAGCTATCATAACTTATAAATAAAATATGTATTTGACATAATATATAGATATAAAATTTACATATAAAAAATATTTTTGGCATAATATTAAAATAAACATTAAGGAACAAATCAATCAACAATCTCACAGTTAGGATTTTAGTTTACGAAAAAGCAAACAACAGTGTCAAAACAAAATATTAAATCAAATATTGTGTTATATCAACTCTAGTATATTTAAAAAACTTCACTATACTTATGAATGAACCCACACAGTTTCTTTAAAAGAATGGATCCGAAAAAAATTGCGTACGATTCGTAACACCTGTTTCAAATGTTTACTAAAATAATATTAGTATTACGTAATGCTATGCAATGTGGTGTAACGTAACCACTGTTTGTAGACCTCTCGGTGTACCAGAAATGCATACAACCTGAATAAATAACGATGGTTATTATATTTTGATGTACAGTATTTTGAAAATGTAAAATTAGGACGTAATAAATGTATTCAATAAGTACCTGGTTATTCAAAACAAAAGGAAGATTTTGAACAAAACGAGGTTTTTAAGAGGTTTTATTTTTATTGCAAAGTCGGCGAAGTGGCAGCAGCCACTAATGCATCGGCAGCCCATCTAATGTAAAGAGGTTACTGTCACCTATAAACGTTTGCAACACCAGGAGCAAAGCCAACCCGTTGCCAGCCTTTAGGATGGGATAGGAGGAATAGAATAAAGAAACGATAGACGGATCAGACAGGAGGAATGGGGTAGAGGGATGGAATAGGGAGAAGGTGAAGTGGGCCGTCGGAACTCATTGTACGAAATACGATTAGCTTACTCTTACCAATCTAGCTAGCCTTAAGAGCTGTAATCAAGATAATTATTGTACATTAAAAAATGCCGAAATCGAAGAGCTGGTGGATGAGGCCAATATAATAGGCGAGGGCAAGGCACATCGCTTGCGCTGGCTTGGCCTCATACATAGGATGGGGGAGGATCGCGCGGTGAAAAGATCCAATCTGGACAGACCAACGGGACGGCGACCAGTTGGTTGGCCCAGATGTCGTTGGAGTGAAGTAGTGGAGGCTGATCTGCGCGAGCTTCAAGCTTATGACTGGCAGGAGACAGCGCTGAACAGAAAGGAGTAGAGTTTTCTCATTTTGGGTCGTTGAGGTGCAGCAGTTAGTTAGTTAGTTAATTATGTATAAAGGACGGTCTTATCGCTAAAAAGCGATCTCTTCCAAACAACCCCAGAAAGGAATTGAGATGATAATGACGATGGTGGTATGCGTAAGATATTGCACGAACTATTTACTTTTTAATAATATCACAACATAGCTCTACCGTGTCTTCAATTATGTTCAATATTTTTGATAATTCCAGTCTATATATGTCCTACTATTGATATCAAGCGATCTACTTTTCGTGCAATGGACTCTACACCCGCTATGCGTAAGCATAGGCAACTATGACGGAGCAATGAATTTTACATGTCGATAATCTCTATATGTTCCTTTGACATCGTCAGCTAATCGCCATCCATTGCTGGACGAGTTTCCCCAAGTTTGAACCACATAAGCGCTCCTCTAATGTCCTCATGCAACATCTATATGCGAGTTTGTGCAGAAAATTGGACCAAGGGCAAGATATTGTTTACTAAAACGTGGTCTCAATTCCACGTGGTCGGCCCACTGCTTCTTCAGCTTACAAATTGTTTTTCGTATAAATATAAGTTTTTTATTAAATTTTGACCTCTATTTTTAAATCATAGACAGACGATTAAATTTCATTTATTGATACAGGTCTACCTTTGCTTTACTAACTTAAATTAATATTAATAATGTTTTAAAAAGATACCACCTTTAAAAACTTTCGATATATCATTTTATTTAAGGGTCGATTCTTCAATATGCAGATAAAAATTATTCATAGAATAAAATACAACATGAGAAAATTAAAAATAGCCGTCACATGAATAAAAAATCAGTTGAATTGTTTCATTTTTTAATCTAGTCAGGTTATAATTTATTTGACTGATAACTTTTATCTGTTGATTGAAAAATCGACCCTGAAACTTAATGCCGATAATCCTAGATTGTTAACAGTGTCTTAGTTAAAACAATAATTAAGATTGAAAGATTACTTTAATTAAACATCTGAAATATAGATTGACACAATTTAAACAGAACGGTATCATCAATAAATCAATAAACCCCCTCACATTATATTAACAACACGAAAATGAAGATTGAAAGATCAGTTTATATTGGTTTACAGTTTAATTGCGCAACTCATGCCCTGTTGTGAGAAAGTTCAACTGAATACGAGAGTGCGCATCGTTTCTGATGAATGAATAAGCCCGTCTGATCCTTTGATAACAATAGACAATTAGCTGTCATCGATCGTGATTACTGAACCGTTGAAATGTATGGAGACCTATTAATTACTACCGGAAACGCTTTGAGACGGTGTTGCTATCACGAGAACCTTTGTCATGGTTGTTTATGTATTTATGTTGGCTGTTTATTTAATCCTATTGATGTTGTCAATTAGAGCAGTTCATTTTCGTTAATGGCTTTATGTACAGGGTGGCCAAAATAGCGGTGTCCAAAAGAATAATTAGTTTACATGAAGACCGCTTCATATAAGCTAACTACATTTTTCTAATATTAATCCACGTAAAGAAAGACTAAACAGCCCAATTTTTTTTAAAAGAAAATGTTGACCTGAACCTTCTTTAGAATCGTTGTGATTTGAAACTCGATGAAACGAAAAAGTGACACTAAAAATAAAAAGAGATAAACACAAAAATCTATAGGATTAAGCTTACGAGAAAATGAGATAGAATACATTATATTTAATAATTTAAACACTACGCAGATAGACTTGGAAATATTTAGAAGATTTTCGTTAATATTTCAAATTTCGTGTTTTAAATATTAAATATTATATATTATAACGATATAATATATGAAATGTGACGTCACAAAATTTAGAATGACTCTCACCCCTTGTCACACTTTTTTTCACTTCTACAGCGTGTGAACTGCACACACACACATATTTTTAACTTGGGAGATTTCTACCTCAGTACGTTTGTAGGCCAGTTAAAGCAAAAAATGACCTATTTAGTATTTTTTTTGTAGTACTTTTTTGTATTTTTATGAAATCTTAGACTCTTATATAGTTTTTAAAGATACTTTGAAACTACGAAGTTGCCTTTTTCAATTTTTATTATAATTCAAAATTCGACTCTGATTCGCCCGAAATATTTTTTTCACTTTCAAGTACAGTTTTTGTAACTTCTATTAATGTTAGGGTCCTGATTATTTTACGAGTAAAAGTACAGTTTATAAAACCTTAGTTACATTAAAAAAACAATAGCCATAACAAAAAATAAAATATATATTTTTAAAGCCATTGCGGTTTAAATTTCCCAAAAATCAATTTAAAATTGTTGTATAATAAACGTCTCACTTCAGTGTGCTAATATCTGTCTTTCACTTCGCACGCATCCCGCTCTCGAATGTAACAAAAATTACATAACTCTAAAACTAAAAAATTTAGTAAAACCTAATATATGGGGTAATTCGGGTACCCCTTCATGTAAACTAAATATTTTTCTTTTGAACGTCACTGTTCTGCCCATCTTGTATGTTATTTATTATTGTGGGTGATGTTTTTATTGATATACCCAGTATTAGAATTGAGTAGCCGTTTTGGCAAAACGGGACCCTTATGAAATCGTCTTGTCTATTTGCCCGTTGTTTTTGTGTGTCTTAGTCATTATTCATTATTCAAAAAGATGTATCATAATTGTATTTCTTTACAATTTATTTATTTAAGTCAATAGGTACCAAGATACTTATACTCTCAAATACTTAACTGGTGTCAGTCTTCTAGCTTTTGAACTATGAAGTAGACGACAGTTATGAAAAAAAAATAATTAAAAATACTTTTGACGAATATTGGTTTGAATAACATTTGTTTCATAGTTTACGAGTTATTCAGTATATTTGTTTTAATGCTTTTTCGGATTTAGTAGCAAAAAAAAAAAGTTCGTTATCTCTACAGAACTCTTAAACGTGAGTGGTCCGACACGCACTTGGCCTATTTTATATTTGATTCTTTGCGTATTATTTCCTACTTATCTATCATACTTAGACAAACTAACTACTAATGTGAGAACATCTCTTTGATATTCTGTTTTGTTGGAAACTTATTCTTGGTGATATTTTTCTAGTTTTCTACCTGTTTGTACACATAATCACAATTATGTTTACTAACAAATGGTTTAGAAAGAAAGTACATAACTCATTAATTCCACTTTATAAACTTTATCGTAAAATTGTTATTTCTGAAATAATTAATTAAATAGCATTAGCGACCCTTGACTTGATAAGAACATTATTCCTTAAAGTACGTTTAAGAAGCTTAAAATCTAATCTAATCTAAATGGATTTTAGTTAGTCCTACTTTTGCTTTCCACTTTACGTTTCCTAATATAAAAAAAGCCATACGGTTATGCTATCGATCGTAAGGAGGATATCTTTAGCTGAAAATTTTATTTCAACTATATCAAGCCTTTACCGCAATTTTAATCGTAAGCGACATTTGGACCTAAGTATAATTTTTGTTGCAAAATTTGTTTTAAACTATTATTTTGTTTTAACACTTTCAGTTTTTGATTCAACAAGGTCTAATATAACTAAAAATGACAGTCTTAAAACAAAATAATACTTTAAAATATCTTTTGCAACAAAAAAAATACTTAGGTCCAAATTTCGCTTACGATAAAATGGCGGTAAGGGCCCCTCGATATTTGTTCCGTTCAGTCCCAACGTGTTTTTTGTCTATAATATACGATATAATCACCCTCATTATCAACAATCTTTTGCCATTTGGTATGCAAATTTTCAATGCCAGATCGATTTAAATCATTTGGTTTTTAATCGAAATGTATAACGATGGCATTTTAGATATCACCCAATTTGCAAATTTTTGTCTTTTTCACTTCAAAATTGTTGAATCGTACTTTGAATATCTTCGCAACACCAAGTTATTGAAGTAGCAGAATTGGGCCTCTGGTTGTCTTATGATGGAAGGGGGACGTCGGGATAAGATTGAAAAGCTCAAATGCACACTCTCCAAATTGCATCCGATAGAAACCGGTAAGTTGGCATTCATTGATGCTTACTCAATGCACGTGTATACTAAATATTTAACATTGTTGGAATTTACTCATAGGGAACGGGGACCAATCACCGTTATAATTTGAATGTCCTGTACGTGCTCCATGCTTCATTGAAATTAATCACCGTTTTGACTTAAACATGCGTTGTGCCATTTCATTTAGTAGTCATGTAAACGTTATACGTTCGAAGTTTTGCCGAGGAAAGTTTAATTCATTCAAGGTTCACAGAAAAATTGGCCAATCACTTGATGGTACACGACCAATGCACTTGATCCAACTACATCCTCACCACATTCAACGATTCCGTGTACTACGCATTGCATATTGCCGCTGATTGTCACCTATGGCAAAAATAGTGCAAAATAAAGTACTGCGGATAGGTCACAACCCTTAGGAATAAGAAATACGGCTAAAAGTGGAGAGTTACGGTACATGCGTATTAAAGGTTTCCGTAAAGGCGACATCCAATATTTTTGTCATTAGGCTATAATTATCCGTGCAGGAACGGAGTAAGAATACAATTTCCTGCGGCCCGGTGGCCTGCCGTAAGAGACGACAAAAGCAACCCACAGCCAGGTGGTAGAGTATTTTGCCCGACTGGGTGGCTACCACCCCTGGACTAAAGTATGCCGCTCTAACAACCTTGAGTTGTGTTCCGGAATTAGAGGCCAGGTTCCAGGCTCCTTTTAGCAGCACATTGATAGCAACTTTGGTGTTACAAATGTCCAAGGGCGACAGTAACTGTTTTCCATCAGGTGGGTCGTCTGTCTATCTGCTGAACTCACGCAATAATAAAAAAATATAAAGAAATATTGCCCATTCAGCAGTATACCCGCCACGTTGTCACGTTAGTTGATATACCGTAACGAGTCTCACAGATCAGTAATTTGATATTCAATTTCTATTCAATGTTTTTCGTTACTATCAAGGTGTGTTAAATTGAAAAATATGTACATACACTAGTTAAAACATCTCTAATCCTGGCCGGTGAGCTTGCACCTTGTGATTTAAATATACATCATTGCCATTATGTGAGGTTACCTTAACCACTAACGGTCTTATTCATATTGAATTAGGGTAAGTTTGTACGCATCTTTAGGAACATTTAAGAAACCTACAAACTTACTCTAACTGAATATTAATAAGACGATAAGATATCACGACTTCAAGATTTCTATCAATCATAAATAATACTCAAAAATTACAAAAATATACATTGTTTAAATTTTAGCGAACCAGATTTTACGAATTCATTCATAACATTTTAAACTGGCAATATATAAAGCTTATATGACAACATCTATCACTATGTTACCTTCGCAACCTTCCAAAAGCTTCAATACCGACGAAATCGATATATGATTTACATAATAATACGGATAAAATATATTGTACGGTTTAAAATTCTTACATCGTAGGTATATATATTTTTAATTTTTAACTTAACAATACTTTTATTAATGTATTAGTAAATGGGTTAAAACTGAAAATAAGCTATGTTTAAGTCAGACTTACGTATACAGGGTATCTTTATAAATACATTGCGTATGAATATAATGTCATACATTCTCATGTTTTTATTAATATTTTTGCATTAAATATTACGTTTCGTTGATTACGCAGTAACAAGTCTAACTGGCCTGTGTTACGGTGTGGACTTATAGTACTTCGCCTACAAAATGGTCTAAATTGTCATTTACATTATACTTAATCAGTTAACTTGCGAAACTGACGATTTTAGTTCTTATTATGTTGTGACAGAAAATTTCCAGTAGAGTAATAAGTTTTTAATTAAGCAGATATTTGCCTGAACGTAGTTGATGAAGATTTATTTACAAGTCTACTAATTAACTAATGCAAATATAAATCTGGATCGAGTCCCAAATAATGGATATACTAGACTTATTCAAAAGCTGGTAACTATTAATATAGAATGTGTGAAATTGGCGTACTCGTAGCAGGTATATACGTGAATCATACATTTTTATAGGGATTTTTCAGAAGTTATGAAGTAAAGATATTTATATAACGACGAGCGTCAGCGAAAATAATACAATAATAATCTGAAATATTATAATCAAAGTTTTATTATACTAGAATTATTACAATTACAATATTAAATACAGCAAAATAAGACACAAAAATATTAGGATAACTCCAAGAGGTCCATCCACACTTGTCAGGCGTCGAGCAGCAATTTGCCCTCAAATAATACTGCAATTATTAGACAGTAATTATCGATCACAACATATTATGTTCTCCTTGTCCAACAGAGCTTTCGCTCTCTTCAACCGACGAAGGTAGAATGTAGGCGATTTCACCTCCTTTTATATTGTGGAACCAACAACACAGTGTTCACCTTTTAGCAATCTTGTAAACTGAAACTTATTACAAAGGTTATTAAAAATCCTAAAAACGTTTATAAAGTGCTCAATAATATAAACCTTACCATATAAATATAATCCAGTTTTTATTAAGCTAAAACACTACTTAATAAAATCAAGTGCAGGTATTTTAAGAAAAACATAAGTACCCTCAATTTAAAGTTACAGTATGTTCTCTTAACACGGCAAATACATAGTTTCCATTTATTAAATACCTTCATATTACCATATCACGGCCATACCGACCTCCCATATCAGTTATTACGTTACGAAATTTTTACAATTATATCGCAATCTGCGACATATAAAATAAATAGTTTTATTTTCGTTCTATATATAAACCAAGTGTAATATTTTACGCGATATCTAAATAAAACAATATATGGAAATATAACTAGAAAATGTGCAGGATACAAGCGTAAAGTGATTCGCATACAGTCACATATTTGATCTATTTATATGTCACTATAGATACTTATAGATACCCATCTTTTTGATGTAAGTAAAGTAAAATACTTTCCCATGATATTAATTCCGATTTGAAATTCCCACGATTTAAAATTTTTCAACAATGTCAATGCACTATAATGCATAAAAAAGTGTCTCAATGACTCGGATAATTATGTTAATTGCACATTAGACACCCAGAACAAACCGTGTGTTTTGTATTCATATATTGTTAATAGAGGTACAATATTCGTCTGAAAAAGCTCTCGCATCGCTTGCATATTAATATTTTAAGTTTTAAGTTAGTTTTTATTTGAATTGATTGATTATGTAGAATAGAGATGTCGACACAAGTTACAATAAATTCTACCCATTTTTACATGTAAAAGAAAGGCGTTAATTAACATCTTATTACCTTACTTTAAAAATAGCATGATATAAATAAATAATTGTAATTACTGTCTTTACTCTAGCGGCGCCCTATCTTCCAACCACTGGTGTAACGACCGGTACAGCTGCTGCACTACAGGAGGCCCTAAAACGCCGCAAATATTCAGACATCGGAAATAGACATATATTGGCGGCTTTTGGAGTTGAGACCCTGAGACCATGAGGCCCTGAGGCGCACAATCTTTATCGAGACATAGCCAAATGTCTAGTAAATGTCTTACGTGACCAAAAGGCTGGCCTATACCTCGGGCAACTCATTAGCGTTGCCAATCAAAGAGGAAATGCGGCCAGTCTTTTGGGAACGTTTGGACTGGATTTTCTATATTGATTTTAATTTTGTATATATAGTTTATTTTTAGTATTTAATTTATTATAAGGTTTTATTTGTAAGTACATTTTTATTAGAGTTTAGTGTACAATTTACTTTTATTTTTAATAATAATTGTAAATCAATAAGCTTTTGGTAAATTTTAATGTAATTACTGTTTACAAAACAATCAATGCGTTATTCGACTCATTTTACTTGTAGACACTTATCACGTCATAAGTTTTGTGCGCTCGTAGACAATCTATGAGGTTGCGATATTCTGTAAGATGATAAAAGGAATATTAATTGATTTGATGGTCCACTACATTATTATAAAACTAAGTTGCTACCATCGATAATTTATATATTTAGTTCTGATATATTGTTTACATTTATCAATTGCTGGCATAGGAAAACACCGTGATTAAACCTAATCATTGAGATAAGCGATGTGTGATATCCGCCAGTCCGCTTTGGAGGAGCGTGGCAGCTATACTGTCTGTTCTCCCCTAATAATGGGAAAGCTTGAACTCAGTAATGGTACTCCATGGATATAAATTATTACAATAAAATCAAAATATAATTGAAGACGTGGCTGAAAACATTTTATTTTAATTACACCGAATGAACTTATACTTTATTTGAGCTTGGTATTTGAAATAGCAAGCGATGAAGGTTTTATGTAAGAATACAAAATGATGAAATAATATTTGTCACCCATTTTATCAATGTAATAGGTTGAGGAATAAGTCTTTTCGCATATAGTATGTATGAACTTGTAATAAGATCTCTTTGGCTATACCATTTGTATCTGGTTGGTTTTGGTATCATTAAAAAGTTTTAATTTTAAGAAGACAATTCCAAATTCAAATTAGGAAAATGTGTAATTTTCATTTGTTTTTCTTATTATTAAAATGTGTGAATCTAATGAAGAAATTCGATACATTTTTAAATTTTACTACAAAAAAGGTAAAAATGCAACACAAGCCGCGAAAAAATTTGTGATGTTTATGGACCTAATGCAGTAGTAAGAGTAGCGCAAATTTGATTTAAACGTTTTCAATTCGGAAATTTTGATATCAAAGATGCACGTCGCTCTGGTCGCCCTGTTACGGACAAAATTGATGCCATTTTTGAATAAGTGGATCAAGATCGACATATTAGTAGTTAAGATGTAGCTGGAGAACTGGGAATTGACCACAAAACGGTTTTGGCGCATTTGAAAAAAGCTGAATACACAAAAAAGCTCGATATTTGGGTGCTTCATGAGCTCACTGAAGGAAACCTAACGAACCTTGTACTCATTTGTGATTCTTTATTACGACGTAATAAAACCGAACCATTTTTGAAGTAGCTGATAATTGGTGATGAAAAGTGGATCACGTACGACAAGAACGTGCGAAAAAGATCGCGGTCCAAGGCCGGTCAGGCTTCACAGACTGTGGCGAAACCCGGGTTAACTCGCAACAAGGTGATGCTGTGTGTATGGTGGGATTGGAAGGGCATTATTCATTATGAGCTGTTACCGCCAAGCAGGACCATCGATTATGAACTGAACTGCGAACAACTAATAAGACTAAAGCAAAAAGTTGAGAGAAAGCGGCCGGAATTAATCAACAGAAGGGGTGTGGTTTTTCACCATGATAACGCTAGACCTCACACATCTTTAGCCACTCAGCAAAAATTACGAGAGTTTGGCTGGGAGGTGTTAATGCATCCGCCGTATAGTCCTGACCTTGCACTTTCAGATTTTCACCTGTTTCGGTCTCTGCAGAATTCCTTAGGCAGTATCAGGTTAACATCACGAGAGGACTGCCAAAACCACTTGTCGCAGTTTTTTGATCAGAAGCCCCAAAAATTTTATAGCAATGGTATCACGTCCCTACCTACAAGATGGCAAAAATTTATCCAACAAAATGGCACCTACATACTTTAGTCAAATGTAAATAAACTTTTTAAAAAACCTTTTGAATTTTTATATAAAAGGCGAAGAAACTTTTTCCCCAACCTAATATATCAATTGCATCATATCCCGTTCATACAGACTAAATTATTGTATAAATTATGACTATTTGAGTGGAGTTCAGCACGTCACACGGCACCCAAATCAACAAAAACAGCGATTTGTATTCAAAAGCATTGTCAGCCACACTTTTCATATTTGTAAGCGACGCGTGAAGCACGAAATCAAGACAAGGCGTTGTTGAATTTCTTAAACAATGGCGTCCCGAGCCCTTTTTCTTGTTTTTTAGCATTTGTATGCAAGTACTGCTTGCATAAATAAAAACAAGTCAAGTGGAAAACATGTTGCATGCCGCGGATTCCGTAAGCTCTGTCATCTCGCTTTTAAAACGCGTATATCCATTTAAACTTTGTTTTTTATTGAAATGGCATTCATGATTGCCTGTCGCTGTGCTGCATTGCTGGGCTGCTTCCTTTACGACTTTGTTGGCAGTATAATTGTGACAGACTTTTAATTGTATCCAACAAATAACTCAACTGTAAACCATACTAACATATCAATGTGAAAGTCACTTTGTCTGGATAATTGGACGTTGTTTTATTTTATAATCATCCTCCGACATTGTTTATTAGGTAGTCAATTAATAAATATATACAAAAACAAGACTTGTAAGAATTTGTTTGTCAGTTACTTTCTGTTTCTTATCGCGTCATGGATATTATGTTAATTTGATAAATATATTTGCATACTTTCCTTCCTATTCTGTTATCTCTCCTTGTCGTCATTTAAATTTTTTGTTCTTTATTATTTTTGACATATTGTTGAGTTGCTTTTTTAATCTATATTAATATTATAAAGAGGGAAGATTTGTATTGTTGTATGTTTGTAAAAAATAAACTCCAAAACTACTGGACCGATTTCAAAAATCCTTTCACTGTTAGAATGCTACATTATCCCTGATTAATATAGTCTAAAATTACTAAAACTTCAATAACGTATCCCAAGGTGTAAAATCTTAGTGTTTGAGTGGGTTGGTTTAGATTCACAATTAGACCCATTAGGTGGCACTGGAATCGGGTTCTAGATTTTTATTTTTTCAGGGCAGGACAACGTCTGCTGGAACCGCTAGTTATTTATATTTATTAAGTGTGTTTATGTCATTCAACTCCTCTTAAACGGTCGGACCAATTTTGATTAAATTTTTTGTGTGTGTTCACGTGGATTCTAGAATTGTTTATATTCACAATTAGTGGTGTTGGTGGTGGTGGTAAGTGGCGTTGCAATCGGGTTTTAGATTTTTATTTTATCAAAGCAGGATAACGTCTGCCGCGCCCGCTAGTTTATTTATATAACAATTGCGTATTTTACTTATGCATATTTTTTTTGTCTTTCAGCACTTTAATTATTCATATTATTCTTATCTTATTTTCATAATAAAGATTATTATTTTACAGATTAATTGTTGGTGATTCTTAGATATTTCAATGTATGTTAAAATCTGTACTAAATAATTCACATCTAAATATTTCAAGAAATATTTACTTTTGTACCTTATAAATATATAGGTACAGTTTTTCCACGGAACCCTACTAAAATGACAATTGAAAACAATCGTTCTAATAAACGTATTCTTTCTGTGAAGTAATTCCGTATGGAATACGAGAATTAATATTTCGACATGGTATATGTGCTGTGAACCGCATAAAAATTAACCTCAAACGAAGGCTTAATTATATCTGATCCATAGAGACTTATCATATTTTGTAATTGCACGCTCTTGCAACTTTTCTTGGAAGGCTTTGGTGACTTAGGAATTTTATATATTAAAATAAAATTTATTATATATCTACTTTCTACAATGGAGGTGTTGATAGAATACATTTTATCTCAAAAAATATGACAAGTTCGCGCTGGATTAATTTCAACTACAAGCGATTGAAACTAAAAGAAAAGTTCCAGTTTAATATAATTAGTACCAAGTAAAGTATTTGAAACATGTATTAAAAATATATATAACTTGGGATTGGTAGCACCGTGCTGGAATAATTACAAAAGCGAACTAAAATAAAACTATACATTTATATTTCCATGTTAGTATAGATATATGGATGTAATATATGATTAAAGCTCGATAATCAATCGAATAAAATTCGTCAATTAAGCGTTACGTGTGTTCGGTCCAAAAATTAAGCGAATTAACCTGACAGGTCCAACAAAGGTTTTCAATCAACGGAACTAAATGGAAAACTAATTGCTCGTTAAATTGATAACAATAAATAATCTGTATCGTTTAAAAGTGTAGACAATTTTTATATTCAAAATAAATTATGAAACTCATATAATAACTACGTAGTGGGTTTTATTGTACTATATATTTGTGTAATGGTTTTAAAATACGCTAGATTCTTAAAAAAACATTAATGAGCTTGTCAGAAGCTAGGGATATTTTCCGTGCAGTTTTATTTTCAATAAATTTATAATACTGGTTATTAAGTGAACAATGGCTGTAGGATATTGATTATATTATTTTTAATGAAGTTAATGTTTTTTTTAAATCTTAACAGTTTAGTAAGATGTGCCTTTTCATGCTGCCACAAGAAATCTCATACAATTTACTTTCATTTTAAAATTATTCTAAACTTGAATGTTATTCAAGAATACTAGCTAGATATATGTACTTAATGAATTGATAATAATGGTTTTCATTCTCTCCGAGGATTTTGGTAAATTTATATGAAAATAACCAACGTATTTTGGTGATATGTTGCATAATGATGATTTATTAGAGAAATAAACCATGTTTTTAGAAATAAAGATTATATTTTAATAAATAACGTTGCCAACTTTTTGGGGACATTCCCAAGAAGTGGCAGTGGTTTGGGACTTTTTCTACGATTAAAATATTATATTTTATATCATTATGCAACATTTCATCATAATCCGTTGTTTAGGATCCGCCGTTTAAACGACGTCCTGTTATGAAATTGTATCATTAGCATTTCTATTTCATTATATTCAATTGCAAACCAATTTATCGACCAGACTCGATTTATCCGCTGTCGTGGCAACACGTCCGGATTAAATCTTTTATCATGGAAAGAAATACGATATATACTTTTTCCATGATTTTACCCACAAATGTGTGTTTTAATTACAAAAGAACCCAACCACGAGCCACCATCCTAACAGTATATACAAATAATATAAATGTAGTGTTTATAGTTTACTTCTACTAACTTTGTGTTCGTCAATTAAATTCAACTGTCCAAATTACACTTCTTCCATAGCATTACATGTTTTCTGATTATACTGTCCAATGTTGTATGATTAGTAAAAGAACTATATATTTAAACATCAAAGTCGGTTAATTTTTTCACAAAGTCTATTTCTAATACACATAATTTACGTTAACTGTCCGTCCGTTTTAAACTAAAGAATAGCCGCAGATATTCTCATAACAAGATTCCGATCAGTACAATACAATTACAGGTCATTTGTGTCGGTAGCTGCGCAAATTAAAGAGCTCATTGTAGGGTCATTCGTGCGGTTAAAGATTGAAATGGGCTCTGTGATTCCGGTTTTGGATGAATCAAAGGAAGGCATTGTTTTTTATTTGTATTACTACAGTTTACCACGCGGCTGCGCCTCGGGTCAAACTCTAGTGCGTACCTGGTTTAAAGATCAGGCGGTAATACAGGTTACATTGTATAAAACTTTTATGTTGGTGCTATTTGCGGTATAATGATATATATATATTACACATGGACATTATATATATATATATAATGTCCATTTTCGGTATAATAATTAATGTTCCACACAATATTTCATCCTCTATTTCAAGCCGTTCTAGTTTTATTTATCTCCCTCCTATCTATCTGTAAACTACATAAACGATCAAAACTACAAAAAACTATCACAACTATCAAAACAATTGTCATTTTTTATTTTATCTTGCTGTATTTTATTTTTATGAAATGTGGCGATTAAAAAATCGCATCTTAGGAGTATTATTGATGTTTTTATTATGAAGGTTAGACAAACCCATGAAAGGTTCGAAAAAAAACAGGTCTACTTGTGGTTGAAGATTTTTTTTATAACGGTGGGGAAATAAATGAATTTGCGCATACCCTCGAGCCTCGTGGAAGGCAACGCCAAGTAGTATGTGGAACTCCCGATAGCCAGCTCTGCACCCTCCTTCTCCGAGGAAGGAGTTGTAAGATGTCGGCCGCCGGACTACCCACTGTCCCACCGCACTTATGAGATGCTATGGGATGCACCGTAGGCACTACCTCATGACGCCTCGTCGCTTCCAGCGCTATCTAACCCGTCGTCAGCCAATCCACTACTGAACGTAGGCCTCCTCAAGTCCACGCCACACATATGTCACCTAATGGTGACCTCACGCAGGTCGACTGCCTGTCGGGCTGGAGGACGTCAGATATTATTTTCATAAGTTTTCGCAACTAGTGTACATAATAAAACTACGTTTTAACGGTTTTAGGCGCGGCAATTTATTTGATTTTTATTATTTCGACGTTTCGGCCTCTTTTCAGTCGTCAGATATATTACAATCACAACTCTGTGGGTGATGTCCCTTAAGAAAATGAGTTATTTGATCAAATCCCTGAAAGGTTTTAGTGAAATGATGAAATGAATAAGTCAGGACTCGCACAGCTCTATATCTTATGACAGTAACATCTCGCGTGAATTAATTTTATCATTTAGGGAGAATCAAACCCCGCTTTTCATCATTTCCCTGCCACATATATACTAATGTGGCTAATCATTAACGGTGTTATATTTTAACGCATTAGCAAGTCGCATTTGGCCACGGTAACTAACACTAACACAGGTAGAGCAGTGGTATATATTATGTGACATTAATTATAATTTTATGAATAAAAGATAAAGCTTTCTCGTATAAAGTGCAAATTATACAGCTCATAGTGGGATCGTTCATGCGGTTAAAGATTGCAGTACGCCCGGGATTCCCATTTTCCCACTGTGAATTATTCGGCCGGTCCGCATAGCGATGCCACGGGCAATTACTCCCATAAGAGCGTTTTTATACGACATGAAAAATCTCCCAGAGGATTTTTTTGTTATTCGTGTTTATCTATTTTACGTAAGATAAATAACGCCACATTAAATTATTCCGCTTCTTATTTGTATTATGAACTTATGGTAAAGGAAAACATGAAGATACCTGCATATTAAGTCTATATATATATATATATATATAGTCAAGGTGGGGGAACTCCATACACCTCTCGTTATTTCTGTGTTTGAATAGCACAAACGACAATAAATCGGTTAGTAAAGATAAGACGAACGATATACGAACTTACCACACTGACGGACTTCCCTACCTTGACTATAAGTGAACCTCACCAATCTAAAGTGGTCAGTTCATATCTCTTCGACAATTAAGGAACTCGAAAGTAGCAAATTGTTATTGTTATAATTTAAATGGAAATTCGTAATTAAATAGTTTTAAGATAGTTTTTAAAATGCCACGCTTAAAACCATTAAAACGTAGTCGTTTTAAAGGTTTTAAGCGTGGCATTTTATTTGATTTCACCAGCCTCCAAAAAAAGTGGTCTATACTATTGACCAGACCTATAATAACTGCAATTTTTCGTAATTTTTAGCATATGTCAGGGGTTTTCTGCAATTTACTTTTATCTTCGAGGGCTTATGAGCTAAACGGGCTTGAGATTCAGCGGATCGAAATATATAAAAATCATACTTGGTCTAGTTTTATAAAACTTTTTAAATCACCAAAACCAATGCCAATTTTACGATTTTTTCCAACTTACTCAAAATTTTGAGGACGTATGGACCAAACTAACTTCAAATTCAGATTCAAGATATCAAAATACCTAAGAATAGATGAGTTTGGTCAAAATTACAGACCATTAAGTCATCAGTAGTTAATAAACTTATTAATAAGATCCAAAAGGAATGTAATGTTTGTAATTAGACTTAATAATTTAGTTGTACTTAGTTTTCCCGTCAGAAGTTTCACAGTATTAGATAGATTGAAAAATTAGTATAGTGTAACTTAATATTTGATTCTGTTCTTTTTCTAGATTAGAAGTATCCATTTTTGGTTTAGATTTATTGTTATGTTTTCTTAATCCTTAAATTTATGGATACCATTCAATAATAAATTTAAAAAAAATATTATGGGCCGGCGAATTGAATAAAAAAATCATTTCGATGTTTCTGCCACTTTTCAGTAGCTATGACAACTTAAGAAAATACCACGAAAATTCATATTTTAGTTAGGATAAACTATACCATTAAGGGCACCAACCAAACTCAGTGATTGGTACCCTGTCAATTTATTCAAAATATTACGAAATCGGAATATTTAGTATATAATAATAATATTATTAGACGGCTTTCACAGGCTATGTTCCGAGTCTCCTTTTGCCACAGAATTTATACCCCCTGGGTGTACATATATGGTGTCAAAAGAGCAACTACCATCTGACCTTTCAATTCTTACAAAGGGTAATCTTTTTTGTCAAGATGTCATTCCTCCAGTGAAAAAGTGTCGTTGACCTTTCCAAATACCAAATTCAAAAGTTTTTATTCAAAATAAGTTCCACTAGAGAACATTTTTTGAAGGTCATGCATGTAAGTCAACATTTAAATGTACTTCTTATTCTATGTACACCGCTTCGCAAAGACCGTTTCAAAGACAACGCTTGAGAGAGCGCTGAGTCATGAAAAAAATCAAGAAGGGTAAACAATTACTTAACAACAGTCGAACGGCGCCTATCGACGTATTCATGAATTATTAAAACCTTAACATTTTCCCGTTGTGCCGCAAAAAGGGAAATGTCGCCTCCTCTCCCCAGGGGGCGATAGTACATCAGTAACTCTGAGACATTTATGTAATGTTGGCTCGTGCAGGCAAGTCAGCCTATTAGAAACATGAGTGCTATTTTATTGCTTGAAACAGGCCAACAGGCAGGCGACCCACCTGATGAAAAGTAGTTACACCTAAGGACGTTTGCAACCTCAAAAGTGTTGCGAAGGCATTGCCGATTTCTAAAAAGCTTCTATCCGTGCAGGAACGGAGAAAGAATACAATTTCCTGCGGCGCGGCGGCCTGTCGTAAGAGGCGACAAAACAACCCACATCCAGGTGATAGGGTATTTACCCGTCTGGATGGCTACCACCTCTGGTCTAGAGTGGCGTAGTGGCGTGTTGCAAATGTTTATAAGCGATGGTAACCGCTTTCCATCAGGTGGGCCGTCTGCCTGTCTGCTGAACTTGTGCAATAAAAATAAAGACTTATTGGTCACTAATGCCAGAAAACAATACGAGATTATATTGACGATGGTAGCTATCCAGACAAGCAAATGCCTTACCTGGCTGCGGGATTAAACAAACAGTACCACTAAACTTATCCAGGTGAGTGTGATATTAAAAATTGAAATAAATATGTATGTTATATTCTTACTCTAAAAAAAAAGTAAAAACAACTACTCAAATACCTAAGCACCGTTATATGAGATATGTTTGAATTACGAAATATAATAATGTATAAATTAACTGCGCAATCATAAAAATTAATTACTTTTATCCAAAGAAGACTGGTATGCTCAATAAAATTGTAAAACGAATTCAATTAAAACCGTTCAATCTCAATAAAAATGTAGTCGTAATGAGCAGTATTCAGTAGTCAATTAGGCTCTGCGAGATTACTCTTTGAATGTCATTGTAAAATAAATTGAACTTTATTAAAATCGCGTAAAGTTCATTATAGTAACAAACAGAAGTGTGTGTTGGTTTTGAATTAGTGAAATATTGATTATATACGACCCGATAGTACAGTGTTCATATATAAACCGTATGTCAAGTAGATAATGGTGATATATTTATTAAAATTAAACACAGCTATATATAACACGTTCCAATATACTTTAGTGATTATTACTTTAAATATGACATTACAGCGTACAGTTATAGAATATAGTGGTTTTTTTTTCTTTTGAATCAAACTCTACGATACATAATAATAATAGCAACCGATAAGCGTCCCACTGCTGGGCTCCGGTCTTCCGCTATTGGAGAATGGATAGTATACCCGCCACGCTTGTCCAAGGTGGCTTGGCGGGTTTGACACATCAGTTATCTTGATGTGTAGGTTTCATCACAATGTTTTCCTTCACCCTTGTTAACACGTGGAAATTGTAACAATATGCACATTAGGTCAGAAAACTGCCTAAGTGATACATGAGTTCCGGCCAGGATTCAAACCCGCACCCTTTGAGTTTGGGACGTGTGTTCTAGCCAATACGCTACCACGACTTCTACTACGACACACGTTCACATTCACATACATAATAATCGTGGTAATCATTACAGCTTAGAGGCTAATTTGTGTCTTATTCCAAAAAGGTGAGTTCGGATCCTGACCGGAGAATATGTACCGCGTAGGCAGTTTTTCTGACGTTCATATGTTACAATTACCATGCGCTCATGGTGTAAGTAAATATCATAAAGAGACCCTTATTACCTGATAATCGATATGTGTTAAACACAATCCTGCTTGGGATAGTCTAGTATTATTTATAATTATATCAGCGGGTCAATGTTAAAAACAAAAATTATAACACGATTCCACCGCCACCTACGGGGAGCAATAGTGAATCTAAACCATTATATGGCCTACTGAAGCACACATAAAAAAATCATGAAAATCGGTCCAATAGTTTAGGAAGAGTTCAGTGTTGTATATATGTACAGAATAATTATATAGGTACATATATAGGTATAAATATATGGCATAAATGAAAAATGATTCTCTGGTATCTATTTTTACATAGTAAAATTAGTTACAATCATTTATATCATTCATAACTTAGTTTATTTTTAGTATTTTTAGTTTAATTGTATATATATCGATTTATTAAAAAATCATACTCTTAATAAAGACAAAAGATATGTATAATATGATAATATATAAATACTTAACTTAAATATTAACCAATATTATGAATAAGGTTCACTTCAATTAATTTACTGCTAATCTCTATCAACTATGCATGTACCTTTATAGTACTTTGGCAACCCTATTTGCTGTGTTATCTGATTGCAACGTGTATAAATGTCGATACGTCTTAACGAACGTCAATCAAAGCCCTCGTTAATTGGCAGCTCGTTTGTTTATCCTGCACAGTACAAGTAAATCAGGAGCGATCAGTTGTTGTGATTTCGTAAACATGTTCTGTAACGTGATTACTGAAAAGGTTGCTAGATACATGAGGCTATTAAGTCGCCCTACATAAATCTTGTTCGAATTTTAAGAGCATTAAATCAAGAATCGTTTGTGGTTGTAATCGTTAGTTATTGTAGTATGGTTGTATGAATGGTTTTTTTACTGTGAAGTTCTGCTATTACTGTCTCGTCAAAATCGCCGGACACTATCGTCTAACTCGTAGGTCAGCCCGATTTCCGTATTCTCTTAACTCCAATATTGTGCCTGTGGCACACCTTTCTGTCTTATACGCGAAAATTCGCGAAGTAATGTTTAAAATATTTGGTAGCTTTTGCCATTTCTGCTAATGGTAATACCATTTTTTTTCTACTATTATTCACTTTGATAAAATCGAGAAGATATTGAATTGAATCGTACTCTGAATACCTTCGCAACGCCAATTGGGTCTCAAATATTATGTTCCAAGTTATTCATGTCAGTAGGCCGAGTCGTTATGCCGGACAACTGTCTAAACTTTATTTTTCAATACTATAGGAACAGTATTTGTTCGTGATGAAAGGTACCCTATGTCCGATATGCAATATTTCATGATGATAAATTAGGCAGTTGGACGTGAAAACGTAACAAATAGACTCACATACGCATATACAATATTAGTTACTATAGTAGATTACTAGATGACCTACTTGTTGAATAAATCACGCTGTGGTTTGCTTCTTGTTATAACTCACACTGGTATGGTACGTATTTAATTTTATATCAGGAAAAAAAAAATTCTTTTCAACATAATAAAAATTTTGAGCGAGTGATTTAAAAAGCCTATTATTTTGGTTTTCTTGTGCCACTTGTAAATTGTAATAAATAGTGTTGAGTAGGATGTAGAACACGATTATAAAATGAATTTGAAAGAGTAACATGACTTTTTGTACTGAACCAGCACGATGTACCATTTTAAATGAGGCGAGGAGATTTATAAGGTCTGTACTGTAGCAGCACAGAGTACAGTGTATATATAAAGATGTAGCAGTACATTTGAAGCGATGAGGACGGTGTGGTGGTGACCATCATTCCCTCATTTGTCCCGTATTAATTCACAATTTGTACTTACGCGGTACAATCAAATCTTCTAGCTCGGAAATGTTCGTTAAGAATCGGGTGTTATCGGCCTAGGTCACCTCATTTTACTTAGAAGCTAGCAGTGGTACCTTTATTGACCAACAACCTGAATTATAATTTTAATTATAAGTTACTGATTTTTACGCTAATATTTCTTGTATCGACCCACAACAGGAATTGATTACCAAAATATACGAGTAGGTACATTAACCCGAGCGACGACGCGGTCAAGAGTTAGTATTTAAATATGTTACATACACGCAACTTGTAAAGATACGTATCTATTATTACATATAATAAAATTGTAGAGGTCAAATTTCTGTACAATGAAAAAAATTCTAAAAACCGAGTCAGGGGGTGTATGAAGTGAATTAAAACCAATTTAGATTTTTTTCAATTTTTTTGTTTTTCTGTTTGTCTGTTTGTACCGGCTATTCTCCGAAACGACTGGACCGATTTAAATAAAATTTTGTATGGTGGTAGCTTATATCCCTGGTCAACATATAGGATATTTATGATCCTCGAAAATTAAAGAGTTCCCGTGGGATAGTTAAAAAACCGCACCACGCGGACGAAGTCGCGGACATCCGCTACTAAATACATAATTGTGGAATTAGTTTGGCTGTGTGTCTGTAGATATTTTGGTACATTTTGACAGCCTTGGTTGTGAATCGATCGTGTAAAGGATGCCATGATGATTTGTTGTTTGACAGAGAATGTTTGTCAGATTATCAGAGTACAGAAGAGAGAGAGATATTCTGCCGATCTCATATAATTAGCAGAAGATGAAAGAAAATCTATTATCCTAAAATTTGGTATTTATTAACGTTAAATCTTCTTCGGCCAATCTTTGTCTCCCTAAGTTTGTGCCACATATTCCGATCCCCCGTCTGCCTCATCCAGCCCCTGCCGGCGACCTTGCGCAGGTAGTCAGTCCACCAGGCTGGAGAGTGTACTACGCTACGTTTGCCGAGACGCGGTCTTTCCTACAGAATTCGTTGGCTCCATCGGCCGTCGGTCCTGCGACAAACGTGACCGGCCCACTGCTTCTTCTACTACACACTACCTGGGTTCTCTTTCAGATATCCTCATTACTGATTCTATCCATAAGAGAATCACTAAACAATGCACAATATTTTTTTTATCTCAGAAAATTTAAGAGATCCTTGGGTTATATAGTTCTAAAATTTATGCAACCGAAATATATTTTTCTTAAAGATAATGTCTCATTATTTGTTATACCAAAGTAGTATTCCATATTAACTCTTACAATAGTTACATCGTTATGGTATCGTCCGTTGCCATTTCTGCTTATGGACCGCGTAACAGGTTAAGACAGTCTTTACTTCTTACTCATTATTTTATATTTTACTTATGTAATTACATATCTATGTTATATTACATATATTAGATCATGTAATATTTATGTATTTGTTTATTATAAGGTACTAAATCAATTGAGAATAACGCAACATACCACTGTACTTATCAAACTTCTTGTCCATCTAAAGGTTGACTGTAAGAAATCGGTAATAGCGATAACACTGCACACTTTGTTGTATTTTTTAAATTTCTATTAACTGTATCTTTTAACAGACAATAAGCCTAGCCATATCTACGGAATACACCGCGTGAAAAATTCGGCGAGTAAAGGATCGGGGCTAATCCAAACTTAGCGTAATTTCCGCTGACGTGTCATAGGTAACTTAAAAAAGACTGCGAGTATATTTACAGCCGAACTTTCCTTGCGGTATGTTACGCAGATGTCGTTATATTAAAGCATATTCATTCTTTCATAAGTCGATGGTTACCTAAAGTATCATGTCCAACAAAAGTCACTTCTAGTTTCTAAACAAAATGCATCAAACCAATACTAAACTTTGCAACAAAATAGATTTCTTGGCTAACTTCTGAAGTTATGAACGACAAACATTTTCAATTGGTCGACAATTGTATTTATCAGCTGTTGTTTGAAACGGTCTTTGGAAGTTTGTTGTTGTTGGTTGTTGCTGTGTTACCTAGTTATCTACTTACACATAAATATGAAAGTGAATTTATCCGGTTTTATATACAGATATTTTTACCGCATCATGTACTTTTGATGACGGGGACGACCATTATATTTTTTTTTTACTTCATAAATAATAGGTTGGGGAAAAAGTCTTTTCGTATATAATATTCATGAACTTGTAATAAGATCTCTTTGGCTATACCATTTGTATCTGGCTGGATTTGATATCATTAAAAGTTTTAATTTTAAAAAGACAATTCCAAATTCAAATTAGGAAAATGTGTGATTTTCATTTGTTTTTCTTATTGTTAAAATGAGTGAATCTAATGAAGAAATTCGATACATTTTAAAAAATTTCTACAAAAAAGGTAAAAATGCAACACAAGCCGCGAAAAAAATGTGATGTTTATGGACCTAATGCAGTATCTGTGAGAGTAGCGCAAATTTGGTTTAAGCGTTTTCAATCCGGAAATTTTGATATCAAAGATGCACGTCGCTCTGGTCGCCCTGTTACGGACAAAATTGATGCCATTTTTGAAAAAGTGGAGCAAGATCGGCATATTAGTAATTACGATGTAGATGGAGAACTGGGAATTGACCACAAAACGGTTTTGGCATATTTGAAAAAAGCTGGGTACACAAAAAAGCTCGATATTTGGGTGCCTCGTGAGCTCACTGAAAGAAACCTAATGAACCGTGTACTCATTTGTGATTCTTTATTACGACGTAATAAAACCGAACCATTTTTATAAAAGCTGATAACTGGTGATGAAAAATGGATCACGTACGACAAGAACGTGCGAAAAGGATCGTGGTCAAAGGGCGGTCAGGCTTCACAGACTGTGGCGAAACCCGGGTTAACTCGCAACAAGGTGATGCTGTGTGTATGGTGGGATTGGAAGGGCATTATTCATTATGAGCTGTTACCGCCAGGCAGGACCATGGATTCTGAACTATACTGCGAATAACTGATGAGATTAAAGCAAAAAGTTGAGAGAAAGCAGCCGGAATTAATCAACAGAAGGGGTGTGGTTTTTCACCATGATAACGCTAGACCTCACACATCTTTAGCCACTCAGCAAAAATTACGAGCGTTTGGCTGGGAGGTGTTAATGCATCCGCCATATAGTCCTGACCTTGCACCTTCAGATTTTCACCTGTTTCGGTCTCTGCAGAATTCCTTAGGTAGTGTCAGGTTAACATCACGAGAGGACTGCCAAAACCACTTGTCGCAGTTTTTTGATCAGAAGTCCCAAAATTTTTATAGCAATGGGATCACGTCCCTACCTACAAGATGGCAAAAAGTTATTCAACAAAATGGCACCTACATACTTTAGTCAAATGTAAATAAACTTTATAAAAAAACCTTTTGAATTTTTATATAAAATGCGAAGAAACTTTTTCCCCAACCCATAGATAGATAGATATTACATTCTATTGCTCAACAAAATAACAGAATACATTAATAACAGTATTGTTTCAGAGCGCTCTGTTTCAGGTTATCTAACTTATAGGATATTCTATGCTATTATAGAGAATAATAACAAAGTAAGAATGACAATTGCGTAGTACTCTAATAATCTTTTGAACCCTATATGACTAGGTGGCAAAGTATAAAGTTCATATAAGGTATGTATCTTTTTAATTTTATATTTGATGAACATTGTATCAGAAATAAATGTAGGTATTAGTTTGCACTGACGTTATGTATACTGTATATTATTACGATGAATCGTTATTAGCGACATCTAGCAAACAAAGTAAAACAAACCATTAAGGTAACACATTAAATTTTAATTTTTAATTATGTGTATCTATACATATGTTTTTTTATGCGTAAAAGTAACTCTTAATCAATTACTTTATTAAATATTACGATATAGCCTATAGAGACTAATAAGTAATTTAATTTTAATCTAATATTCTACAAAAAAAATATATCCAAGAATGTGTCCATTGCCACTTTACTTAGTCATTGTCTGTTAGGGCGCATTCATAAGTTCTTGTGCCCTAAATATCATTTATATATAGTTTTAATTTTTCACTATACACTACACTCACTCAAATGGTTTAGTTCTTTTGAGTGTTGGCACTGGTTTTTGGTGTCACGTGATGGTGAAGCCTCTTTTCGTGAGCTTCTGCATGTTTTGTACCATCTCTGTCACGAACTCATTTTCAGATGCCGGTGGAGAACGTCAATCCTTATGTAATGTGGTGCGTTTACGATGTGCTTCAGTACTTTATTTTGGAATGTTTGTATTTTTTGGATGTTTGTTTCTTTGGCGAACGCTATAAATTAATGCCGTAAGTCCATACTAGCATAAGGGCTTGTTTGTATAGTTTGTTAGTTATAGACAGCGCGGAATGTCTACCCATGAGCCAATATATTTTCTTAAAACGTATTTCTAACTCATCGCGTTTCTTTTTGATGTGCTCCTTCCAACGCACTTCACAACAAACAAATGTACTTTTTAACCGCCGCTTTATGGATGTCTTCAATTGCTATAATTGTGGTGTCATCAGAGAAGGTGGCAATGATATTACTTTTTAGTTGTGGTATGTCACAAGTGCATAGTAGGTACAAGACCGGACCTAGTACACTTCATTGTAGAACTCCAGCTTTTATTTCCTTGAGGTCAAAATATGCATTTTCTTGCCTGACCCTGAAGACTCTATTAGACGTGTAAGACTTTAAGAGATCAAAATATTTTCTTGACAGCATAGTCTGCAGTTTCAAAATAAGAACCTGGTGCCAGACCTTGTCGAAAGTTTGTGTTACATCCAAAAATATGGTAGAGCAGTCTTTTTTTCTTCTAAAGCTTTTTCAATAATACTAGTTGTCCTGTGTACTAAATCTATTGTGGAATGATCTCTAAAACCAAATTGCTAGTTTCTTTTTCTTTTAATTGATTTAATTAAACCGGAATCAAGTTTCTATTTTCTAAAATTGGTTTGAGTCTTTTCAGTAATAGTTTTTCAAACAATGTCAACATCATCGGTAGTAAAGAAATTGGTTTGTATGACGTTCTATTTTGTAGTAGTGTTCCTGGTTTAGCTATCATTATCACTTCAACTACCTTCCAGAGATCAGGAATGAACTTTAGTTGCAATTTAGCATTAATGATAGTTGTCATTTTAACGATAGTTTTACGTGGTAGATTGTGGAGGACCTGTTATCAGAGCGTAGTCAAGTGACTTTTTTAGACTTCTTATATTTGTTTTTATTTCATTGTAAACTTCTTTTAGTGTTACCAGTTTTATTTCTAGATTATCTTGGATGATGTCATTCTTGCAAAATACGTTCGTTCTTCCTTCGTTGGCCTGAAATATATTTTCGAGATGACAAGCAAATCTTTTTGCTTTTTACTCGTTGCTGATTACCCTTCTCATATATGATGATATATATATGATATGACTTTAAAAAATGTTCTGTTTTAAAATAATATAATATTGTCTTTCAGTTTGAATATGAATTATTAAAATTCTATGATTTTAATTATGAATATGTTTATATGTGTATCACTAGCAAACTTTGGAGTCTTTGTAGTCATCTTGATTAATGACTTTGATTTGATTAAAGTACTACCTATCGTTGTTATTTAAAATACCCCTCTTCTATAGCTTCGACTTAAAATTACAAAGGTATAAGTACCTAAATTTAAAATACATAAACGTTATAACATATAACTATAACATTTATAATATAAGTACATATATTTACAGGTAGAGTACAATTGGCAAGAGGTGCTGCCTTGCAACTGTTGAAGTTTCGTTAGATTAAATCTATTTTCTTATAGACTGTTATTTGGATATGATAGATTTTTTCTATGCCAAACTGTTTTTAGTCTAGTGAAAATTATTGAGAGAATTACTCCTTCTAGTTATGCATTTTTATTTTATTAAGGTGGGGCTTCATCTAGAATAATGTTATAAAGATTTAGGCCGTTTCACGCAGGTGAATGGCGATGGGTTTAAGGTGTTACTTGAGATACCACTAATATACACTAATGTGACTATGCATTATTTATTAACGCTTTAAATAAGATGTATTCGGGCACAGCTTAAATAACGCAGATAACACTAACTATACCAGTAAATAATAAAGATGAAGTCCTAGGTAAAATTAGCATTATTAATTAACGCTTTAAATAAGATATTCGGGCACAGTAAATAATACAAAAGTCTAAGATATTTATCAGTAAATAAAATCACTAAGATATTTCTAGGTAAAATCACTATATCTCTATACCGACTACAACAGCAACAGTTATTAATTGTGGGCCTAGTCTAATCTATGCGATAACAATGCAAATCAGATGTCAAGACACAAACGTTAAATTTGCTTAAACTCAACACTGCAACACGCAAACACAATAACGATTCGTGACTCTGAATATATGAGTTGTAAACATTCCGACAACAGTGAAGAAAGGAAATGTTTTGCAACAGAATCAAATATATTAAATATTTACATGGTTTTAAGAATTAAGGAGCGTTAATTTCATTCTAGGCTGAGTGTAAATTAAGCCACGTTAAACTAGTTAAACTGGAATATTTATTTCTCAATTCGTTAGCATTATATAAAAAACAACAGAATATAGTAACAAATGCTTTTTACGTATCAAAATGTTTTTCTTTCCAATTCTTATTTTATTTTTCCGACCTTCTCTGTCATTAGATAAGGCAGAGGTTTTTCTTATCTTTATCTTATTTTTGGAGTGAAACTTCTTTAAAATCGTTGTGATTTGAAACTTGATGAAACAAAAAAGCGACACTAAAAATAGATAAACACATGAATCAATAGGACTAAGCCTGTGAGAGAAAGAGATAGAATATATTATATTTCTTAATTTAATCACTATGCTCTTACAGATAAAGATGGAAATGTTTTGAAGTTTTTCGTTAATACTTCAAATTTCGTGTTTTAAATATATCATAACGATATAATATATGAAATTTGACGTCATGAAATTTAGAACCCCACCCACCCCTTATCAGACTTTGTTTCACTTCTACTGCGTGTGAAATGCACACACACACAATATTTTTTTTTTCCTTTTATTTTTGCAATCTATTAATACATCAATTTCTGCTATTTCTGAATACATGTTTTTATCTCTAGTACTTTTATTTACATTTCTTTATACGTCTAACACAGTTTTAACATCATGGGTGATATTATCCTTTTTAATACGATTTCTTATAAACTAGGTGTGACTACATCTACTTACTGCTTTCTACCCATTTTACAATGATGACATTGAGGCGAAGACAAACATAGTGATGTAATCAGCACATCGAGATGATTGTTATTTGAACCCCGTTTCGTTTTGGACAAATGTGATTAGTTTACTATTAATTCCCTTTAAATAATTAAGAATTCCGAGTTCTGAAGTGACACGTTTGAAGGCTGATATTATTTTCATCACTATGTTGCAAATATATCATGTAATCGACTGAAGATATTCACAAGTGTGATCCTATTCTTAGTTGATCGTATACATACATATTGTTATGCCTGTTTGTCATGGGGGTAACCAGAGACGATAGATCTCCACTGGCGACGATCCTGATAAAAACTTTCGCTCCATCTCCTTTCATTAATCTCATTATATATGTTTGTTTTTTTGGGTTACTTTTTATCTTACCTTTCTACCTATTTGAGCATGGTGTACACGTCGCGGTCATTGATCGTCGTAGATTGCTAGTTTGATCCTATAGAAAATGAAATACCGTATTTGACAGGATCATAGTACTAATTAGGTTATTCATTGTCTCTACCCAACTCTAATGTATGTTGCTTATATTGTACTAACACATATGTATTGCTTGGCCTCACTGACTGACTGTCTTGTATCAAAATCCATATTTTCCAAGTAAGAAGCATGAAATTTTATATGCCTGTTTCTGGTAAGAAATAATTGTATACTTACTAGTATTCGCGTTTTTGGAAATTCGACTTCTAAGGAGGTAAAGGGGGATTAAAGTTTGTTCAAACTATGACTATTTTTAATCTACGCGTGCTAAGCCGCGAGCAACAGCTAATTCATTCTATCTTAATTTGCCATTCTAGAAATAGAAATACCATTACCATCAGCACAAAACAATCATTAGTAATTAATAAAAACAACACACGTTGCAGCAGAAATATGGAAAAACAATCAATCAGTACACAAGTAACCCAAAGAGAACAAACAAAAGAAACATTATTTCTTCATTCCTTATAAATGTAATTATACATAAGTCAGAGGTCAGTGGAAATTAGGGTCATAATCCACAATGGTAACGGTTGTAATGATCAATAATCATAAATATAATAATACAAAGGCGCTCAACTCATGGCGGTGAATAGAAAAAGTGAACTTTCACCCCGTTGACCATTAATATGGTGTTCGAAAGCCCTTTAATATGATTAGCCACAGTATAGGTGCGAGAATGCGTGTTAATGATATTATTTATGGTATTACCCGTGTATTGTTTGAAAAGATCACAATAGGCACCGTTTTGATATAATGTTTTAGATAAGAATTTGGTGTGAAAATTTGTGTTACTTTCAAATAAATTACTCTCTGTTAGAGAGCATTTATGTATTTATGTTGTGCTAGTCATGGTAATTATACACAAAGCTTTAAATTAAAGCATTAGAAATAGTGCTTTTACATCTGTGTTATTATAATTGACTGCTTATTTGCTTCTGTGGTCAAAGAGTTTATCTGCCCAGCTTACTGAAACACAGAAGTTCCAGGTTTCATTTTTAGCTTGGTATATTTTGTAAACGAATTTTTCGTTATTTATTATATAGTTTGGGTGTCAAATTGTAATGGTATTTTTAAAATTAGAAATTCTAAGCATTTGCTTAGAATTTCTAATTTTTATTTAATCACTAAGTTTCAAAATTATATTAGACATAACTTTTTCGACTTCACCAACTTTTCCTCTTATTTTACTTTTTCTTTAAAAAGTAAAATAGATAAAAGACCCTCTGCCTTGAATAATGACAGAGGAGGAGCAAAAATTCCGGGTGTCAGGGATCAGTCCCAGAGTTGTCTGTTGTATATGGCCCGTAACACAAACGTAACTTGCTTAGCTTGGCGATAATGCAAGATATGTGTTTGTCTGCTGAATATTATTATTATTGAATAAGTACTAAGGAACCTACATTAGGTATGTAGGTTACTTAGTATAATTATATACTTATTACCCAAAAAACAAAATTCAAAATCTGAATTGGAATTTATTTAGATGATTCTAGTTTTGCATATTTGCTTGTTTAAAGTCTGGTTCAAATTTTGAAATAATTATAAATATTTAAAAAAAAATGGCCGTTGTAATAATGGCAGCCTGTAAAACTGAAATGTCAAACCCATCAATGCTTCATGTATTTAATACCAACTTTCAAATTGGCATGTTTGCTCGTGAGTATATTTCGAAAACAAGCATGTAAATTTTAATTTGGGGAATATTGTTAATAATAAAAAATTGATTACAAAATACAACAATCTTACCCGAGTAATTGTGACTAAATGAACTTTTTACCATAAAACAAAACGTATGGTATACTTACACAATACAAACCATAACATAGCAACAGTTAATCAAACTTCCATTATGAAAATTATAAACATCACAGGCTTTGTGCTTATTCCGCCAGATAATATTATTAGTCATTTATTAGTTAAATGAGTTGACAGTACCTAAATTAGAATTTACCACAAAGCTTTATCAGACTGACTTAATAGTATTTCCATTTAGTATCTGATACCGTTTTATTGTAATATTCAAGTAGTAATCGAATACTTAATTGGATGCAGTGATAAAACAAGTTAGGCAATTTTCGTTAATTGGATGTATTTGGTATGTTTATTATTGCTTTATCTTACATCATCTTACGTTGGAACAACTGCTAATACCTGGCACATTATGTCCTTAATATCTATACTGTCTAAACCAATTTTGCTTACAACAACCGCTATGTAACATTGTATGACTCTGGATATTAGACCTTTGACTTTCGTGCCGGTTGTTTGGTCGAGTGTGGCTTATATTTTGCCAAAAATGCGATCACATTTTGGACAATTCAAAATGCTATCGCAATTATTTTAGGTTATTAGGAGGGTGGACCTTATTCGTCAGAGATGTCATAAAGCTCTGTTAATCGCTTTTCGTCAAAGCTATGGATTTCTTAATTTTAATACACGTCTCTACTTCCACCTATTGGTGGTAGCAGATTTCCATACTTACCAGCTAGTTACAATTATTCATGTGATTTTTGAGCACACATTTGTGTTATTGAAGAAGGGAGTCATATTTCTTAGAGGCTGCAGAGCGTTGTTGACACCTTTGGTGGCCTCTAGTAACGCTTCCCACTTTGCACCCGCCTTGTTAAAACTATGCTTCTGCGTTTACATATTTTAGTGTAAGGCGTTCTAGAGACAGGTTGCACCACCTGAGCTGCCTTCGTATCAGGTCCTTACTTGCGGTATCGATCCCTTAGTTGGCATATTATACATTTATACATTTTATAATGAATGTAATATTCCGAAAAAAAGTATCAAAAATTCAACCATAAACATAAGCGAACGCGGTTGAAATTAAACATTCCTGTTTAACAGTGATTACAAATTGTCTATTTATATTCCTAAACATGATTTTCTAATATCATAAAGCCTTGTAGTTGAACAATAACTATGCATATAATGTATATAAAAATATTCTATTGAAATTGTTACTAGTTTTATGACAACCTATCAAATAACTTTGCTCCGCAGGAGGTCTTTGACGTTGAAATTTCCAAAATGAAAAGTAGTATTGTTTATGTGGCCACAAATGAGAAATTCTAAAGGATGATTATAAAACAAACTATGTATAAAAATAGATTTTATGAAGTGTTTAAAATAATTTCTGAAACTAGTTAGTGAGTCCCCCCTGAAGTACTAGTAATCTACAAACTGTTGGTTTCGAGCCTCCCTATTATCAGGACCCGTTATGAACATTTTTTTCATCCTGAAGAATGTAAACTTCAATACAACATCTATCAAACCTATATATGAACCTAAACGCTAAAAATGTACTTATTTAAAAATTACAGACAATTAACATGTATTTATGTCTCAGCCATATTAGTTGTCCGTCAATGAAACAATCCTCGCGTCTGCCAATAGCGTGTTACGCATTGCAATGTTAGATACATAATCTATTAATAGCACTTTCAATTGTAAACGTAGGCCGGTGTGATTTAGTTTACATGCATAATTGAATACAAATACCGTGTGATATTGTGTGTGATAGATTTTAGAAGATAGATTAATTTATATTAATAGATATTCATACATACACATTGTCATGCCTGCTTTCTATAGTAATAAGCAGCTGCAATGGATATCTGGATATCCATTTGCTATGATCCTGACAAAAACCTTTCATTTCTTTTACTTTTATTAATCTCTTTATACACACAAGTTTATTTGAGATGTTTTTACTGCTTTTTAATAGATATGCATCTTTTTAAAAGTGATTACTCTATAAGGCACGATACCTACCAGGTTCTCCTTTAAAATACAAGGATTAGGGACTCTGACATCTGACGGCATCTTATAAATTCTAAATAATTTTAAATTATTCAAATCAACATCTACTAATATAAAAGAGATAGTGACTGTTTTAGATGTTTGCTTTTCTTCTCATCGAGACCTTGGTATTTTTTTTTTAAGTCGGCATGCAAACAAACACTGTATATCCCCTAATTAAGCAAGTTACTCTTGTGTTATGGGTAATATACAACCGACCATTCTGGGGCCGATCCCAGACACCCACACCATAGTAAACAACGGAGAAAATACGTTTCCGAAATTTACTATACCAGGAATCGAACCGGGAGCCTCTGCGTTGCAGTGAGGTAAGCCGGCAAAGGCTTAGCCCGCTCAACCACAGAGGCCGTCAATTAGGTGATTGACATGAAATTTATGGGTGTTTTAGATAATCGTGTTGAATACAAAACTTGAATATATTTTGTCACACACACATTAATCCTGCGGAAACTAACCGGTCTTTTCTCGTTATTTCAATTAATTAATTAAAGCTCTTATAAAGGAACAAACAAATATATGTATTACCAACTCACTTTCATACTTCTGTATTAGTATGGATTAAGTAAATCGATCTTCATCGTAAAAGTTCTAGTGGTAAAGTTATATGTTACCTATTATTATTTGGTCTGACTTCGCCATTTATTTATGATATGCTTAACAAGCACATCTGCCCCTCTAGACAACTGTCATTAGCGCTAAACGATATAATATGTATTAGAATGACATATCGTTACGCTAAGTATTATATCATTCCCATAATTGTTTATTCTATTCTGTATATGCCTATAGACTGAGGCAGTACTCAAGTGGACTTGTTATTAGGCTTAAGGAAAAAATATTACGAACAAACTCAGCATAATTTCTGTCAATCGACAACAATATAAAACCCAATTATTAACCCAATAAAATATTTGATTATTAATATTGTTACGACCTACAGGACTCGAATTAAAAATGCCGTTGGAACTACTATAGAATTTATTAGAACTGTACAAACACGTATAAACCAAATAGAAATAAAACTGGATGCAACCAGTTCACACTGCACGATTTAATGCAATTCGACACGCGCAAAGTCCGTCGTCTATATCGCTAATCGAGAGTACTACAAAACGTCTTACTCGTTTCGTAATCGTCGCTTGACTGCCCCCCCCCCCGCCATTCGGGCATTGTCTTATACTCACTACACAGTAGAAAAAAATTGGCCACGCGCACTGAGTTTCCGAGAAATAGTAAATTGCACACCTGGTTATCTATTCCTGGAACGGCCAACAAGTCGAAAATAATAAAAATAGGGATTAGGTCGACGCTAATGATGGTCATAAAACAAGTCGAAAAATAATAGCATGTTTTTCTTAATTACAAATTCTAAACAAAAAGAATTCTTAAATCCGGGAAGACAATAAACTGCGCTTACGACAGGCAGCTGTGCGTTTATCTTTGACGGCATGTAACAATATTTAAATTCAGATCTTTATGAAGATTAACGATCCCCTCATTGAGTTCGATATCAAAGTAGTCTTATAATCTGTCCTACAAAAAAGAAATTTAAATCGTTGTGTATAATTTTATGTCAAACTGATTAACTGGAGCATTTTTAACAAAGAGTTGAACATTTATTGTTTCAAAATAATCGAAAATGTATAATATTGAAATATTAGTGGCTGTTCGACTGTGGAACTCCCTCCCCTTACCAATCAGACAAGCTAAATCAATTACTACATTTAAACGTATGATCGCTGACCATTATTGGTCTATGAAATAAAATTGTTGCATTACATGAATGTATCTATTGTTCGAATGTATATATATCTAATTTATAATATCTTCGTATATCTAATTATATATGTATATATAGTAGTTTATTTATATTTTATTTTATTTTTACTAGTATTTGATTGTGATTTTATTACTTTTATTTTAGTTTAGAATACCATCAAAAATCGTTCATTGAAATTTTCTTTAAAGTCTCCTTAGACACTGGGTTGCCTGGAAGAGATCGCTATAAGCGATAAGGCCGCCCATTATTCTAATGCAAATGTATCCATATCAATTGTATACATTTAAGTTTATGGTGAACAATAAACAGTTTTCATTCATTCATTCATTCATCGTTAGTCATTATGGTCTACTGTATTTCAATTTAATGAGCTTCAAGCTACTGGAAGTTTAAACAAAGTGTTTAGAAAAATTATGGTCAACATAGAACACTCCAGAAAGGCTTAACTCGGCAACATATTGTCTAACTTTTTATTGCGTATTAAAGGTAATATACGTTAATTATATTTAGACACAGCGAACAGGGGCTCAATTCTACTGTTATTGTCTCGCCACAATCGCCAGACACTATTGTCTCAGTTGTAGATTTGCCTGATTTCGGTAGTCTATTAATTCCAATGGCATGCCCGTGGCACGCCACTCTATCTTTATAAATATTTATAAGCGAACACTCACGAAACAATTTTTTTAATGTTGGTAGCTTTTCAATATTTATTTCGGTAATGCCATTTCTGCTAATGGTGACATTTATTTTTTTCTACTATTTAATTTAGTAGAATACGAATTTTTGACACTATCGCAATGGAATCGTCCTTTGAATATCTTCGCAACGCCAATATATTAAAATAGCAGAATTAGGCTCCAGATAATACGTCTTAAATGTATGATAACTTCTAGCAGAAGTATTTTATATTATTTTAATTTAAATGTTAAGGATTATCGTTCTCAAGAAATAACCAGAGAATCGATGCCAAATTAAACAAAACGATTATGATGTTACAATGAACGGGGTACTTGTTTTATTATAACACCTGCAATGTATGAAGGATCTTAATTTGTCATCATTATTTAACGTCCCATTGCTGGATTTGGCCTTGACATTTTTAGCTCGTACAAACCGCATTGGGGACTGCCACACATCGGTTTACCTTCACCGTTAACACGTGGTATTTATCGCCTTTAATTACTTGTCTTATTTACTCACACGCAAACAAAATATATTTGAGATGCTTAGTAATTTTAATTAATCAATAATTAAAACAATAGTTATGAATATATCAAATATTTATGGATTGTGAGACTATAATAAATGAAACCACCAAAATACAGTCTAGATAGTCATATCTCGATTGGACATGTAGATGTTACTCACTAGCGATAGTGACGTTTAAAGTACCTAAATAATATTCGAGGTGGTAGGGATTTGCTCGTCTGGTTTGGTACCACCGATGCCCTAGAGTGTGCCGCCATAACAACCTTGTGTGTGGCCAGGTTTTAGTCTCCCGTTAGAGAGCGGCAACACATTGGCAACCTTTAGTGTTACAAATGTCCGTAGGCGATTGTATCCGGTTTCAATCAGGTGAGCCGCCTGCCTGTCTGCTGAACTCAAGCAATAGAAAAGGATGACTTCATTCAACATTTTAGTATCGATATATATTATAGTCGCAATAACGGAATGACTCTAATTCCCTAGTATCGTGGCAGGCCTTTGGTCTGGGATGCGACCTGCGTGGATACGTTAGCCGCATCCTATTTACCAAAACGTCTAGATCAGTCGGTTCGGCGGCAGACATAGCTGAATCACTCAAGCGGCGCAAATATGCAACCCTCAGTGAGAGTTATATGTTTTTGCCGTTTGCTGTTGAAACGCTTGGACTGTGGGGTCCTGAGGCCATGAGCCTCTACCATAAATTATCAGAACGACTCATTGACTCTTCGGGTGATCAGAATGCTGGTGCATCCCTCGGGCAACGGCGATCCAACAAGGAAACGTAGGCATTCTTCTGAGCACCTTACCCATAGCAGAAGGTGATCTAGACTCAGTATTTTACAGTTTTCTTTCATTGTATTAGATTATTTGTTGTATTTAGCAATAATTTTATAGCCGTACCCATAAAAACAGCTGAAATAAAAGTGCATAAGTTCACGAAAAGTCAAGTAATTTTATGTCTCGTTACTTCACTGTAATAAAGTCCCAAATTCGTTCAAGATGTTCAACGGGCTTAAAAGAAATGTTTTGACAATGCTTACAACACTCGTAAGCGTTCCAATAAAATTCCATTTTAAATGAATCCTAAAGATTCTTGGTAAAATACATTGCATTGAAGACGCAGTCAAATTTACAACCAATGAAATCACTTAGATAAGTATCTCATCAAATCGATTAAAGGCGCGTTTCTATTTTAATACATTTTGAAGAATATTGTATATAACTTTGAGTACGAAACGACAGAAAGAATGAACGAAAGTACGAACATTAGAAACAGGTGTTATACTGCTAATAGAGAGGTTAGATGTAATACTAAACAAGAATTTAAGCGAATTAGAAGAATAATTAAATATCACTGAAATCAATAAAAATCACGTTTAATAACACTAGCCCACAAAAAAGTGGTTTGTTCTTTTGACTAGACCCATCTATCTATTCTAGTGTGTTTTGATACGTTGAATCCGAATCTGGGGTCAGTTTGGCTGAACAGAGTTTGAGGCGGAAACGAAGCCCTCCCGACTTAGCTTTCGTGGATATTTTTTTTATAAACATTTGGAACGAACTTTATATCTCAAATAATAAATAAAAGTGTCACTTATATCTCTACTGCACTCCAAAGACGAAACGTTACCTAGCAGTTCTGTTATCATAAACTTGCGTTTTGAAGCAATAATCATGTTTATTAACTATCTATAGCAGCTGTGACGCCCTTTAAATATTGCGTTTCCTACAAACCTTAGACTTCAAAGTGTCGATAAATTAATTAAGACTGATATCTATGTAAAAATGCTAAGTGATTGAATAATATTTATTTTATGCTCTTACTGGTGAGTGGTGACATATTTACTAACCTCGCCTGTGTTGACGGCAAATAAAATGCTACGGAGATATCTGTAAAAGCTTGCTAATGGCACACTCAGTGCCTGAAATATGGTTGTTTTAAAAATAACTTAAAAATAATGCGCTTTACTATTTTTCAGTATATTCGTAAATAAAAATCATTGAAAAATTCATCATACCCACATTTTTACTTACCTAATGAGAAGTAAAGAGATAGAATAGAAAATACTTCTTTAAATATAATACAGATTACATTTGTATTTTAAAGGTGAAATAACTTACACGTTGTATTCAGACTCACTAATTTATTGTAGCAGTAAGTTTACAAATTAAAATGTAAGTAAACTCTGGCACTGACCGATGAAAACAAATTGTTTTATATGATACATATTATACATTGTCATATACGTATCAGTAGAAATAATGAAATTTTATATTGAAATTGCTTAACTTGAGAAAAGCTTAGGTTATTACTTTAATTTTATATATATAGCGCGTGGGTTAGAGTGAAAGAGGAGTAGCCTACCTACCGCTGCCGTATGCGTGAGAGAAAGGGAAGCCAGACAGACTGGCGCCGTAACGCGTTACGTAACGAAGCGGTTTACCCTCCCATAAGAAGTTATCACTTCAAAAACCTTCCATCCAAAGTTTTTCCACATGCAAAGTAATAATATGTACAGCCAAATTATCTTTGAAATAAATGACTAGTAGGCCAGGGGTGGTTGCCATCCAGTCGGGCAAATGCCCTACCACCCGGCTGTGGACTGTTTTGTCACCTCTTACGACAGGCCGCCCGGTCGTAGGAAATTATATTCTTTCTCCATTCCTGCACGGATATTGAAATAATTTCTTTAGTGATTACTCTTTAATGAGATAATTTTTAGACAATTGCGACTAAAATAATTCTAGGACCTATATATTCATATTTCCCCAGAAAAAATTGAGAAGTCATTATTACAAAATCTTTCAATTAACAAAATGAACTCCACATACTCAATCTTAATAAATTAATCGGAAAACCAATTGGTATCGCCCAAAATGTCAATAGAAACTTCACGCCCACTAACGAAGCTACGCGATGCAAGGAAATAAATATGTATACGCAACTCGAGTGATGAACTACGTTTTTGTTTAAATTACCTAACATTTTCTTTGATTGAACAAGGAAATCTTATATTAAATTAGTATATTCAATCTAAAGCAGTGCTGATATGATGTATATCTGTTAAAAAGAAATCAAATATACTAATACTTCATACCTCTAGGTATTACGGTAATCGCTTACCATTAGGTGGGCCATCTGCCTGTCTACTGAACCCATGCAATAAAAATATGTAATATAATCCGATTTAGTAGGTAGTGTTGCACCTGGCAACACTATTCTATATAATTAAAATATAATTACATCTAGCATTTAGTTCGCTTAGTGTTTATTTTGGATTTTATTTTGTTTATAACCAAAGCAACGTCTATTACTTTTGCCTTAGAAGATTACAAATAAAAAACAAATAACAATAAATAATCGGCACACAAACACACATTGTATATTTCCAAATTAAAGAATTTACGCTTGTGTTATAGGTAATATACAACAGACTACTCTGGGGCCGATCCCAGACCATAGTAAATAACGGAAACAATTTCTTTCCGAAATTTACCATACTAGAATCTAACCCGGAGCATTTGGGTTGCAGTGAGGTAAGCCGGCAAAGGGTTATCCCGCTTAACCACAGAAGCCGTCGAACTGCTAACTTGACTAAAAAATATTTATTAAAGAAGTAACTTATTATGTGTTCTGTAATAATACAGAACACATAATAAGTTATGTGTTCTGTATTATTACAAAATGTTACCACAGATAACTGTGGTAACATTTTGTTTAAATATAATTTAATTGTTATTTGTGTCTCTAAACACTTTAGTAAATAATAATGTGTTGTTGTTGTGTATGTTATCCATTTTTTTGTATAAAACATATCTTTGCATTACATGGCAACATCGCTTTTTCGTGGATATTAGTCCTAAAAGCCTACGTCCAAACTGATGAATTAGCCCTGGAGTTAGCGCGATAATTAATTTGGGCAGCTTCCGTCATTCGAATTCTATTCATTCGGGAAAATGTCGGACGCGTTGACGGATAAGAGAATGGACCCATATCTCAGATGTAGACGTTGGGAACAATGTTGATAACGAAATTAGACGGGATTGTTTCGGCTCCCATCTTGCGTAATGTAATATTATGTGGACTTCTAAACATATACGCGATGCTTTCAAAGTTGCTCAGTATAAATCTTATTTTGTAGGAGAATGAATTATTAGCGTTGTAGATTTTGTGAAATAATTTATTTTAATGACCATGAGTTGAATTCAGAAACATCAGAATGCAGATGCAGATTTACAGGATTTACAGATCTCAGATAACCTCGATAAGTTGGTTTACTCACGAAGCATCGTTATTTGTGTGAAACTAGCTCACCACCAAATTCGTCTAAACTACCTAACACCAAATTCGTATGTAAGTTTTTGTTAAAAATCATTGTTTAAACCAAATAAGAAGAATACTATATTTTTCCATGGCTTAAACATTGTTTCTTGATACGTACGTGACTTTATTTTTTATTTCCTCAATTTTCGTGTTAGGTCTCATACTATATTGCAATAATTATAGTTTGGCAGTTCTACAAAGGCACATTTGGCATTTATCAAATTAATTAATTACGTGAACTATTTGGAGCATATATTCTTTCATTGTTCCAAAATTACTACTCATATTTATGATACCTTCAAGTTGTGATCGTCGTGTGAATGTCCATTACCTGTTATCTCTTGTCCATTCTAAATTCATATATACTTGAATGTAAATTTTTATATACTAATAATATTGTTATGAGTTGCAAGACTCGAATTAAAATGCCGTTGAATTATTGTAGTTTATTAGAACCATAGAAACACGTATAACATAAGTACAAATATAACCGAACGCAATAAGTCCAAAGTCCGTCACTAAATAGATTACCGAATGTACACAAGTCTTGCTTTGCTTGTGGTTATCGCTCGACTTCCCTTCCTCAATCGGGCCGTTGCTTTATCTCACACAAATGCAATATGTCCTCCCGGCAGCGTGGACCGAATTTCCTAGAATCGTAATCCGCACACCTGGCTAATTATACCTGCAAACGCCCACAAACAAGTACAATAGGTTGTTCTCCACAATAACCAATAAATAAGTAAACAAAAGAAGACAATAATAAAAGAATTACAATTAGTTCAAATGCCGACAGGTAATAAAATATGTTTTTATAAATATGCAGGTGGATTTTGTGTTTATCGGTGCCCGAGTTGTAACAATATTTACTTATAACTTATAATGTTTTGTGTTGTCTTCGGGTCATCAGAAAACGTCGTCCGCCGTTCAAAGTTGTTGTTATAAATTGATTTATGATCACCCTGCACCTATCATATTATAACATAGTCACTCTGACATATGCAAAATCAATGCATATTAAAGCGTTGGAGTCATCACCGAACATAATAGAATAGAATACGTGAACTATCGATAGTGATACATTTAAAAATGGAAATCGATATAGAAAGTCACAAATTAAAGCTCAACTATAATAAGTACTTATATAGAGCGAAACACAAAGATAACAATGTAACGGAATGCATTCACATAAGAAATGTTAATATTACTGTCACCTATCAAAATTACTTTTTTTAATCATAATTTAGATTGCCACCCGAAGATTACCTGATATTCATTCAATTACAGATAGGTGATTTTATAGGTCACTTAATTACGAGTTATGATGCTGCTGTTAGGCTGAGGCCTCATTAGTGCGTTGCGTCGTCGCAGCGTCAACACTGCGTCGTTTTACATATAATTTAGAGACAAGCCACATTATGCTTTGCGTCGTCACACACGACGTTTCAACGGATCGACGGACAAGAGACGATGCAGGGGAGGGCGATGCATTGCACTGTCGGCGCTTTGCGCCGATGCATCGCTCCAGACAAGGGTGATATCCAGAATGTTTTATTGTTTCGGCGTTGGCGTAATAAAAGCAACAATAGAACACGTTTATTCCGATCCATTATCGAAAATCGATTGAAATCCACACTCCACATTGAGACGCTACGCTGCGACGTCATGCGTCATCGCAACTGATCCATTGTGACGACGCAACGCGACGCACCAATGAGGGCACAGCCTTACATGTCGTTTGATACGTCGTTTAATTAAATTAAACGTTCAAATCTTTTCAACTGTTGCGCGTTGAAGTGATTGAATTTCATCTCTTTAAATTTATGCACGTTAGCTAGATATTACACAAAAATACTTACTCATGTACTATGATGACGGAGATGAATGTAGAACCTATTTCGTTCCATAATATTGCAGTAATCTTTATCTTTACATAGTAAATAACAAAGTCACTTTCCACGTCTATCTGTCTGTTTGTATATCCGTTAACTACTCCTAGACCATGCAAGAATTTTAAGCGGTTTTCACTAGCAGTTAAATAAGTTTTAAATCAAGGTTTATATATTTACTAGCCCACGGTTTCGCTTAAATTTTTATGTAAAATAGAGCTTCTTATTAGTAATAGTAGGTATATAAAGTGTGTTCGTTTTTATATGTCGGTACAGAATAAAGAGCATTGTATTGTATGGATTCAAAGATTACATGAGTAAAGTGGCGTGAAAAGTCTAATTACAGGGATGACAAAACATTATTTATGAATAATCTTATTTTATTTTCTCATGTTACTCCTATAATTATCAAAATTAAGAATAGTTTATCATTGATGAAATTACACTTTTCCCAAATTAAGAGATTAATTTTTAAATAAACAGTATTAGACGGACTACATAATAATTTCTGTTGTTTAGAACAATTAGGCAAAGATTTGAGAAATTGATACTGAAATCTACTACACAGAAATAAAACATGTTTTTCATTCTCAGTTTTTGTAAAGCAAAATTTAATCAAATAATTGGCGCCATAAACCATTAAGAAATTATTTTGCAAATATAGATATAATGATATCATAACGAAAATAAAATTGTTTCCGGTTGCAAGATTACACAAAAGGTTATATCTAATAATGAAGCGTCTTCTAACCTGAATTACGAAACGGTTAGATCGCCTACACGCTGTTTTGTGTTGATGTGAGATTAATAATTAAGTTCACGCTTTATTGTAATAATTCGTGTTCTTATTGCTGCATCTGAGATTTAATTACGACACATGGATGTACGGATGATGTTTTTTTTTTAATAAAGTGAAAACGAAAGGCGATTTGTAATTCAGCGTCAATAAATAATTTTCTAATTTTTGACTTAGAGGTATCGGAGAGGAGAGATAGGGTGGGGAACATATGACAGAGGAAAGAAGAAGTTGACCGTAATCAGTATAATGATTCCGGCATGGCTGTACCACAATAAATAATAATATTATAATTACAACACACACATTAATATAAAAAAAAAACAATTTATTGTAAAAATATCATAAAAACAATGCTTACGTAGGTTTAAGTACTATAACTAGCCTTTATCGTGGGACACCAAGTACGTGTGTGGTTGACTTACAATTTTAATTGTCTAGAATTAAGTTATTTTTATAATAGATGTAATGTGTGTGTGCGTGTGTGTGTGTGTGAGAGAGAGAGAGAGAGAGAGTGTGCGTGTGGTGTGTGTACTTGTGTTAAGGGTAATTAATATACAACGGACCACTCTGGGGCCGATATCAAAAACACAGATCATAATAGTAAATAACGGAAAATTCATTTATGAAATTTTCCATGTCAGGAATTGAACCCGGAGCTCCTAAGTTGCAGTGAGGTTGACCGACAAAGGCTTAGCTCGCTCAAACACAGAATGTTATAAAGTTTCTGTTATTTTTGCTTTTATTTAATTAACCATATCAGTACAATATAAGTATTCTTGAAAAGGAAACAGATGATGATGGTAACATCAAACAAACTGACTTTCATATTTATATATAGGTAATAGTACGGATATTAAGAAGCATCAAGACGATAGATAAATAACACCTACACAGAACTGTTGACTAATGTATACGAGCGATTACATTTAGCCGCGTTCACACGACCCTTTAATACAAGCAATGCGATCTGTTAAAACAACCCACGTAAATCAATGGAATTACAAAGCATTACTCATAAAGTCAATGTTACTGCGCTATTAGTAAAAAGTCTTATTATTAGTACAGTAGGTAGGTATGTTTGAAATTATATGTTTTTACTAGTATATGTCCGCGATTTCATCTGCGGGTTTCCCGGAACACAAAGTGCTGCAGCATTTAAAAAATAATGTAAGCTATCGTTTTAGTAAAAACTATGTCGGAATAAGTTAATATTTTTATACACCCGAACAACTTCGAACCGCTCCCGGAAAATTTCCCGCGGGATTCCCGGGATAAAAAGTATCACACATTTTATTACATAAAATTTTCTATCAATCAGTGAAAAAATCGCATTTTAATTCGCAACTTTTTTTCAATCTGACCATTTTAAACAATACCCAGAAAAATTACCACGGGATTCCCGAGATAAAAAGTAGCGTATCTAGGAATTTGCTGTCGACCAGCGAAAACTGCATCGATATCGACCCCGAACAAACAGACAAGAAACCTAAAAAAAACTGCATTGTGCACTCCATCATTTATATATTATAAGTCGCGTTCCTTGTGTATCTCACAACGCCCAAAATGCTCAGTCTGCTGTTCCACAAGGCGACCGCAGTTGTTAAGATCGTGGCGAAAACGTCATCATTTTCGATCACACAGCGCTCACAACGACCCATCTCAAGAGGTGGGTTAAAGTGGGGGTTGACAACAGAGCATTAATTATATGAATATGATACTGTCTCTCATAATATTTCTTCTTCATAATGTGTAATCTATGGGATTTCATATTAATTTCTCAACGCCAATTCACTATTCCCAAAGCCTCCTTGTCGCATGCCTTATAGAAAATATTCGTGAGATCTAATCAGTCCATTCCATGAGAGTTCTTCCACGAAACATGCGTCTTTGACTTTTTCTGGGCAATAATAGTCTTTTGGATTGTAATCGAAATTTATTTTTCTACTGACTACAGCAAAAGTAACCAAACCAAAAACAATCCGGAAATATACGTAATGAGATGTCGATCGAGACTTATTATCCCAGGAACGAATGACAGTTACAATTTAAAAAATCTTAACACGTGCGTGAAGGTAGAGAACAATATGAAAGATAAAATTACATAGATTAATACAAAAGTCTTGGTAAATTTATGAACCTTCTATTATTCACTCTATCAAGTGTGAGAGTTGAGAATCGCTCTAGAGGCGTTATTTATATCACATATTATACACAACATAAATATAATTGTGGATATACAATGTGTCTGCCGAGTTTTCATTTATCTATTTTTTTTAAGTGAAACTTCTTTAGAATCGTTATGATTTGAAACTCGATAAAACGAAAAAGCGACACTAACCATTAGCTAATCATTTTGGTAATTTTGTATTATTTGTATTAAATAATTTTAACTTGGTCATTTTGGAAATTTTCGTCACTTAGGTCATTTTGGTCATTTTGGTAGATTTGGCAGTGTTGTAGATATTATATTCGCCTGTATTCTCTAAAGTTTCATTTCTACTGCGTGTGAACTGCACATCACACTTTTTTTAATTAGCATAAGCAGGCAACCAGGCAGATGGCCCAATTCCTGAAAGATGGTTACCGTCGCCTATGGACCTTTGCAACACCTGGAGTGATGCCAACCCGTTGCCGGCCTCTAAGAGATTTTATAACACCCTTCTTAAACAGCCCCACATCGAATGCAGAGCGAAAACCTCGGCGGGAATATCTCTGCAAATCATTGTTATTGTCATTAAAATATAATATACCTAATACATTATAATTTCTCTTTAATTTAATTAGCCGTTCAAGTTCTCTGAACGGGCGGTAGTAGATAACAAGCAAACACGGAATCAACAAACCTGATAACTTACGGGCTGTAGAAATCATGTTAAAATTTACGTAAAGTTAAGATGTTAAATCATAATTACGGTTAATGCTGTATTATTAAACTAAATTATTACATGATAATCTTTAGCATTTATCCCGCCAATACTACACTTAAGCAAGCGGTTATTGGATGGCAAAATGGCACTTGAAACTGGTTTATAGACACAGTATTTCAATATAAGTACAACCTAATTACAATTTACGAATTTGATTAGTGAAGGTCTTTTCACTTATTTTTATAAATCTCTACTCTCTACTAATAAATAAAATTGGAGACTCTGGGAGCCTATAGAGATAGCTTTTGCAAATTTGTATGATGGACATGAAAAGTACCAACATAAAATGGAATTTTATGACATGAAATATTTTCTTAAGTTTTCGCGACTAGTATACATAATGAAACTACGTTATAACGGTTTTAAAGGCGGCAATTTTAAGTAATTTTAATAGGAGCGTAAGAACATGGATAAAAGAATACATTTCTGACATGAAATACCAGGTTTATGAAGTCTGCGATGAGTGAACACACGCTGGGTAAACCCAACCACTACATCAGATTCGATAAACCACAAAACCTCGCAAAAGAGAATCGTTTCGTACACAGAACGATGCGTGAGGCAATTGAAATAAAAAACATCGAAATTTCGATAGAGAAGATGGTTGGCAAGTATGTTTTTGATCCACTGTTTGGGATCCAATAATCAAAAGTATTAAGAGCCAAACCCAGTAAAAACCAACTACCAGACCTCGAGGCAAAGTGAGCTCTTTCTGCATGCACAGTAACACAAACCAACTTGATTAATATTTTTTTTTTATTTTACATCCCACACATATTAATATTGTTTAAAATTATTAGAGCTAGGCATGTTGCTGAAGAGTTTCTTGCACCGTTTCTTCTCTTCATGCCACAACATGTTGCGAAGTGGTGGTAAATTAGATTAGGCTCCCATATAGTAAATAATAACCATAAACAACATTAAAACTAATTAATTAAAATGAACAAGTTAGCGGTAGGCTAAATAAAACTTTAACAATACTCATTGACACTTGAAATCTTTGTCTTCCGTGATCACGGATACTGAAAAGTGGCTGAAACGTCGAATAATAAAAATCAAATAAATTGCCGCGCTTAAAACCGTTAAAACGTAATTATATTATTTATGATACGTCTTCTTACAACTGTCAGCATAATTATCTAAACGCTAGTTATACCCCAATGACAACCGCGTTAAGTTCTCAAATTACGAAATTTTGTTGTTATTATACTAAGCTAGCAAATAGAAAGACGGCCCACTTAATAGAAAGTGGTTACCATAGCTTATAGACGTTTACAACACCAGGCATGGGATAGAGGAGATGAGTTTGGAGGAATGTTATAAAGGGGATGGAACAGAGACTAAGTCATAATTAACTAACCCCTATGGCTCAGCGACCTAAAATGTGTCTTAGCCTCCGAAACGAGAACACGCCACCTGTTTCTGGGCCTGTGCGATTCCTTGCCAGTTATGGGCTTGCAGCTCACATAGCTAAGCTTCCACTTTGTCCTTCCATCGGTACTTGAGGCGATCGACCGGACGTCGCCCATCCGATCGTACGAAATAGGCCCTGTTCGCAATTCGACCCTCCCTCATCCGTACCACGTGACCGAGCCAATGAAGGTGGTGAGATTTCATCTCTCCTATTATGTAAGACGCGGCCACGAGAATACGGCATGCCTAAAATTGAAAAGTGCCTTTTGTACGATATCTAGCCATAAATAACCGCTTATAATTTTTTATCTATCAGTTGTTCAGTCTGTTTGTAATAACTTAATGGAAATCCATTAGGTTATTCCAACTTTCAATTGCTTTTGAAATAAATGTAAACTCTATTTAATTTCAATTGAAATATTGCGAAAATTTAATGTCAATCGTGTGACGGGTGTAAACACATTTTGTTTACTGCGTAAATATTAATATTGGTCATAAAAATGTATCCTTCATTATATTAAATTATCAACATTCATAGAATAAAATAAACGAAAAATTAAAAACACAAGCTTGCTTAAACTAACAAGTCTATTATAAAGATTATCCTAAGCTCCAGAGCAATATAAACGACACATATAATGCTGAATTTATTAGACTTTTACCGGATGAGCGGCAACCGGACTACAAGTCTGACGGCCATGTTTATTGGAATTAAAGTAACAAAACATGGTTTAGAAATGAAAAATGTATGTTATCTAAAGCACATCCCTATTGTCCCTATTTCCCTATTAATATTATAAATGCGAAAGTAACTCTGTCTGTCTGTTTGTCTGTCCGTCTGTGTCTGTTCCGTTTACACAGAAAAACTGCCGAACCGATTTGGCTGAAATTCAGTATATATATATTTTCCATGCCGAGGATGAACATAGGATACTTTTATCCCGAAAAATGGGATAGTTTCCGGGATAAAAATATATTTGTGTCTCTGTTATGCTTTTACGAAAAACCTATTGGACCGATTTGGCTGAAATTCGGTATATATGTATGTAATTTTAATACCGAGGGTGGACAAGGGATATTTTTTATCTCGGATAATGGGATAGATTTATGTAAAGGTTTTAGTTTTTTTGGTGATTTGCCATTTTCGTCATTTTGGTCATTTCTGTACTTTGTCCTTTTTGTCCTTTCTGCTCTTTTTGTACTTTTTGTCCTTATTGCTCTTTTGGTCATTTTTGTCCTTTTGCTCATTTGCCCCTTTTGCCATTTTTGTCCTTTTTGATCTTTTTGTACTTTTTGCTCTTTTGGTTCTTTTCATCCTTTTTGCTCTTTTTGTCCTTTTTGCTCTTTTCACTCTTTTGGTCTTTTTTGATTTTCTTATCCTTTTGCACCTTTTGCTCTTTTTTTAATTTTTGCTCTTTTTGCTCTTTTTGTCCTTTTTGTCATTTTTGTGCTTTTTTCTCTTTTTGTCCTTTTTTCTCTTTTTGTCTTTTTGCTATTTTTGTCTTTTTAGTTCTTTTTGTCCTTTTTGTCATTTTTGTAGTTTTCATAGATAAATAAAACTTGGATGGTTTGAATGTTTGGATGAGACCAATCATTTCTCAAGTTTATAGATATAAAAATTCATCGTCTATAAAAATGCGATAGTAACTCGATATGTCTTTCTGTTAGGTTTTCACGGAAAACTACTGGGAATACTGGATCGGTTTTATTGTAATTTTGTTTAAATGTAGTTTTAATACCAAACATGGACATATATACTCATGCCAGGAGATCGGATAGTTTGCGATATAAAATTAAGTGAATTTTCCGGGTGCAAATAGCACTAACATAAAATGTTTGTACAATGTAACATGTATGCTTACGCCTGCTTTTTAAACAAGAAGCACGGACCAGTGGTTGTTCCGCGGCGCAGCCGCGGGTTAAACTGTAGTGTATCATAAATGTAATATAAACTACGTTTCATTTATGAAAATTTAATGATATTTATATCAACGGTGTAGTACGGTGCATTTAATTTATAATATTTCTATTTTTTTAAATAATAAACCCGTCGTTACTATTTTCTTAATTTTGCAATATATTCAGTAACTTGACATATTGTAATGATCAGGGCCGTCTTTACCCGGGAGTGTAAGGGGTGCGCGGAACTCGGGCGGAGGGACCCAAGGGACGCACGCCGATTGACTTTAATAAAAAAAAACATTAAAGTACGTTACAGTGTTTAAAGATCGGACTAACGACACTTAGGCTACGTTCCAGAAGGGACTCACGATGACGACATTCACGACAACGATTTTTCCCGTTCCACTTGCTTGCGGTCGTTACAATCATAAGCTTTAGTTGAACAGATTATGGGGCGTTGATGTCTAAACGACGAAATACACAAATGTCATTGGTTGATTTGAAAATCGCGCCTTTTTCAAAGTTAAACGATATAGAAAATTAATGCTCTGTGGTCAACGCTCATCTCGGCCCACGTCTTGACATGGGTCATTGTAAGCGCTGTGTGATCGAAAATGATTATGTCATTAATGACTTTTCGCCCCGATCATAACGTCCGCGGTCGTCTTATGGAACGGCAGACGGAGCATTTTGGGTGTTATGAGATACTAAAGGAATGCGTCCTTAAATATATTGTAAACCACACCAATATATACATACCGCCATATAGATTACATATATCTTCTTGTCAAAATTCATATGAAATGAATACTTTCTTGGAAAAATTACTATAATATACAATGACAGAAGGACGGACGAAAATTAGGAATGCATAAGGGTGTCGTTTTACTAATTTAGATAGTGAAACAATTTTTATTGTTGATAAGGGGAGCGTAAATTGATTTTCGCACCCCAGCACCTAATATGGTTAAGCCGTCCCTGATAATGATAAATGTATTTTTTTATAGCACCTAGTAATGACTATTATATAGAAAGAACTTAGGTATAAGAAATAGTTGCGAAAATTGGATAGACTTGTCGCGTTGTCATTTGTTTAAAAGAGATACCACCCCCTCTAGCGTAGCTTTAATGTATTAATAGGTTAAAAATTCACACTTATCGCCACTAGATGGCACTGTTCTTTATTGGCGAATCGATTGTCATAAATTCCTGCAAGAGTTTAATAAATAGCCTTTCGATCCAACTTGCTATTTCCGCTATATTCGTTCACGAATTTCAGATAACTAGCGAGACATATCCGATGAGTTAAGCACATATTTTGCGTCTTGCTCCACGTATAGCATTGATTTGTGTCGAAGTTGGTATTAACAGCGGATTAAGTTTTTAAGATTAGAAAACAATTTTCGTATTACATTACATTTGCAAAAGTTCAATGAATTTAACAAGACGTTATCGAAACGAAGTGATTATGATGAGATGTACTATTCACCGGCTTTAACAGGAATACCCGAATTTCGTTCCTTCTATTTATTTCTCTCTTCAATATTCCAAGATAAGTGTTTGTACAATCTACTTAGAATTCGACTTTGCCATTGTAAAAGAATGTACTACTAGCTCTTTTAAAAGTTTATTTTATAATGTTCTTTCTTTATGTTGTATGTCTTGTAAAGAATAAGTCTTATATCATTAATGATAATACAATAAAATTAGATAATGACATTAAAATTTTCAAATTTAATACTTTAAGATATTTTTAATAATTTTAACAATTCTTTTTTTTTGTTTGGCATATATACTTACTGAGATTAAATTGGGAACATTAGTGTAGGGTTATAGCTTCAAGACATTTAGTTATAGGTATTTGCAGCAAAATTTAGTTAATTCATACCCATGTAAAAATAAAAATAAAATAAAAATGTATTTATTTCAATAAAAGTTGCTGGGGCTTCCCAGAAAGTAATATGATACTTGTGTGGGAAATACCAATTTAAGTATCTATTTACTGAATTACATACTTTTGCAAATTAAAAATGAAATTGTTTTTGCAAATAAAGATTGATTGATTGAGAGAATAAGCGCCCAGTTTATCTTGAAACTTAAGCACGTTAATTTCCTTTTGTTTTCATGCAATACGTGCAAGCAGCAGCTGCAGCAATGAACGGTCTCTGGTTTTATTCCGCAAAATTATTATGAAGCTTAAAATAATTTGCAAATGACTTTTCTACTATGTTTCATAAACGTTTATTATGAAACAGAGATGATAATGAAAACAAAAAACGTTTAGATATTTGTATTTAATTTGGGAAATATCAATTACTACCAACTCAGTGTTTAGTTATTTTTAGGATTTGAATGTAGTTGTTGGATTAAATCCTTTATGACATTGTTTCATTGGTTTGCTAATTATTTTATTTTTGTTGTTACAATTTACCTTTATGTGACTCTTTTTATTGCTGAAACGTATATGTGTTCATACCTTACATTTTTAGATTAAAAGTTTTGAAAGTTTTTAAATTTAATTCTAAATGTGTTGGATCCAATAAAAACAGAATATAATGTTTATGAGCGTTTTGGATAATAGAGATTCAAATAACTCACCAATATATGTGTACATCTATATATTGAAATTACTTATCACATACTCTATAAATTTAGCTAAACTAAATTTTCTAACTTGTTGTGTGGAATATAATATTTTCTGAAATTTCTAATAATTATTATTTTATTGAAGAATGTGATCAAAAGATTTTATTAAAATAGCGTACTACACATATTCATTTTTTTATTATTGAACATTCTGTTGAGATGATCTTGATTGGAGTTTTATTAATAGCTAAGTTTAAAGTTTAGTAACCAACTAAAATTGGAAGATTAAAGCAAGAACGCGGCCACTTGACTGGTGTTCCAAGATTATCTATTTGTTTGATTTTGTTTACTGAGTCATGAACTTGAAAGTTATCGGCGCTTTTTGACTATCTCTCTGAGGAGCCTATTAATGTTCTTGTTTGCGATGTTTACTTTGTTAGTAACAAATTAACAAGACAAGAGCACACTCTTCTCTCAATCAATTCGCTCAATCTCTGATCTTCTATTTTATATATATATATATAAGATAAGTAAAATTGAAGTGTCTGTTTGTGATGTTAAAATTAATATGTGAAAAAAAAAAAACAGGGGATGATTCGGACTATCTGGATGTTTCGGTTAATCTCTTAAACAGCTGGATCGATAGAATAGAAACTCCTTTTAAATATCTAAGTGTCTATGTCTCGTTAGTGAGTATCTATCAATTAAGCGCCAATAGTCTCAAACACGCTCTGAATTGCAAATATTCTTATTTTTTCTTGTACTACCCGTACTCGCTTTCGAATACTGAATAATTGGAAATTCAGTTTATCTTCAATCTGTTAGTTTACGATGTACCAATTCAAAATCTTTTGACAGCATTGGCACTGAATGTTGTATTGAATAAGACCGATCCTGCTACATAATACCACTACAAGTATTAGTATAATGAGAAGGTATTTATCAATAAAGTCTTCATTTCTGTGTATTATTGGAAGAATTTCAAAATTTGGAATTTAAATGCTGAAGTAAATCTAAGCTTAAAAAGGAAACAAAAAGACTGCAAAATAGAAAATCATAATGAAACAAGTAGCGTTATAAAAATCTGATTCTGCGTTTTAAGAAAAAGTTATTTATGATACTGTTGCGGAGGTTTTTACAAACGAGTAGACGAATGTAAGCCCGAGACAAAATCGAGCTAAGTAGATAAAATAGGCGAGATCCGAGCCTAACTATGGGAAGTTATGATTAACATATTATTATAGGGGTTTTTGTACCATCGACAAAAGCAATGGACGTTATATGTGTTCAATGTGCGTTGACTGATACACAATTGCTCATTTTCTTTTCATTTTAGTATTAAACACAATTTATTCTTTACAGGTATCCATGGATCCTGACAATGCTTCTGGCTACGTTGTGTACAGCAAACGAAAGCTTATTTGGTTCATCGAAATATCAAAATGGTAAATTAATTTGCGTCTTATTTTTAAAACTTTTTTTAAATTATTTTATTCGCAAACTTAGTGCGAGTTTTTTTACTGCTCGATCACTTTTTATTAAACGCACGTTTGTACGGGAATGAATAAGCGCCATCTCGTGAGCGTGAAGGGAAATATAAATCGTGCCTTACAAAATTGTGTTAACAGGGTCGGGTAGTAAAAAAATTCGCACTAAGCACTCAGTTCTTTGGCCACATCAACGAAAATAAATATTGGTAATATTAAATTATTGGTAATCTTTTGTGGTAGACTATGTTTTATGATATACTTCTTGTGCTATTACTAGATCCTTTTTTTATTTACAAGGCGTTGGCGACACCCCTGGTGTTGCAAATGTCCATAGGAGATGGTAACTGCTTTCCACCAGGTGGACTGTCTGCGTGTATGCCTACTACAGGCAATAAAAAATAAAATGAAAAAAAGTGGAATACTGAGCCTAGATCACCGTATTCTATACCCATATCCAAGGTACCCAGAAACCTAGCTAACTTTCCTCGCTGGCTCGCCGTACTACTGCGTTGTCCGAGGTAGGCACCAGCCCTTATATTAATAATCTGTTTACTAATTAATGGGATCAGTATAGACCTTTCGTATATGGGTCACTCTCAAGGGTGTAATAGGAACAGTTTAAAATATTTAATAATAATGCATCCTTACTAGACCTTTGGATAATTAAATCTCACATAATATTATTACTATTTAGATTAATAAAAATATGATAAGGCTGCTATTCTAAAAATATTATTTTATTTATATTTTATTTTATTAGAATCTCCAACAAAGGATACATATAACAGATTTATAAGTATACATAACCTTAAATTTTAAATCAATGTGCTCTTTCAATTACTGGAGACCACGACATGCATAAAAACTAGCCATATAAATTTAATGTGTTATACACAATAATACTTATATAAAAAGCTAAACAATATAATATTATATATTTGTGATAGAATACACAATTGCATATATAGATAAACTAGTTTATTAAATAAAAAATTGTATATGTCATACAAATTAATTACGGTGTTTATCATTCCCCATATTTATTAAATTTCTATTTTGTTAACAATGAACATGCTATAAAATCGTCATATCCCTCTATCCTCAGATCTAATTTATAATAATAATTATGATTTTTTCGAATTTTGTGATACAACTCATATGTTGGTTAGTCAAATTACATAAATTATTGAAAAGTAGTGTTAGTAGAACTTATAGCCTATTTGTTTTGTTACAATTGTTTGAAAGTATGTTGTGAAAAAATAAGAATAATAGAATTTAAAATAACACATTTATATAAGATGCATTGAATAGTTTTTGAGATAAGGGATATTTGCAATTATATTGTTTTTTATGGTTCCGTAGTCAAGTAACAAAAACAATACGTTGATCATTTCTGCTTCACGATGGGTTGTCACAGTTCGTGGGCGTTTATATTTCTTACAAGTGCAGTCTTTATAGCGCTATAAAGACTACAATTTATTGTCAAATTTAATTTCCTCTACCCACTTTAGTTTCTGAGAAAAATAACTGTGACATAGAAAGATAGATAAACAGACGGAGTAAGGGCGAAACGTACGCGTATGAGAAAAACACACGGGTTCCATTTTCGCTAAATTTTTATTTATTTATTTATGTTCAAAAAAGTTACAAGACTTTGCAAACAATTACATTGCTAAACTGCAACGCAATTTGTCGGCAATAACCACGGATCTTTAAAAATACAACATGAAGTAGAATAGCATATTCTTTGTTGCACACAAAAGAGTATTTAAGGTCAGTAACAACAATATTTTACATAGTACAATCGGCGGTTTTATCGGTAACAGCGATTTTTCCAGACAACCTTCTGGAGCTAGATTTCACTTAAAATAGTGAGTCAGTATCCAGCACGTACAGTATCATCGGCGTCAGTGCAGGACCTTGTAAATAGAATATTTTGGTGACATAACGTTTCTCGTCAAAATTGTTACACATTACATATATAATGTTTTATATCACATTTTGACAAAAAAAAATATGTCACCCAAAAAAACATACTTACAAGGTCTTGCATTGATTCTGACGATATATTACAGATTTATTAAACATTCTATTCATCTAATACATTTCAACTTGTAACTGTAATTCAAGTCAATTTTAATTTAATCAGTGAACAGCCACTTAAAAACATGCCTTATAAGATTTAAGTTTAGCTCAATAACGAAAGCTGTTACTTCCAAAACATATTGCAAATAAACACGATGTCAATTTTGTGGCGTGAATTATGCGCCACTAGCTTTTTTTTCATTAATGTATAAGTCATATCTTACCTTATTAGTAAATAATCTAATAACTAAGTATGGTGTTATTATCGGTTGATATTTTTTGTAATATATATTAAATACGTTATTAGAGAGAAATACGTATAAAGCAATTTTAAAGAAAATAATTACAACATTCTTACACATTTTAAAACTTTCTGAAGAAATTCAGAATTGACTTTCATAGTCACATAATTGATATTTGTAAAAAAGCGTTTAGGAATCTAAGGTTTATTAAAGAAAATATAGCAAGTTTCAATATATCAAAACACTATAGAATTCAAAAACATTAAATCAAAAAATTCATAATATTTAAGCAAACTAATTAGATAAAACTGAAAACCTGTTCACAAGAATCATTCCCAACGATAGAAAATTAACAAAGCACGGTTGTACCTCTTTGTTCTATAAATGGCGTTGTTAAAGCGATTACGGCTGTCTGGATGCAAACGCAGTTTGAATGTACACTGGCATTATTATCATTTCGAGTTATTTTTTCTTGCATTATGGTTTATTGTGTATGATGCTTTATGACATCCAGTAGCACGATTTTATGTGGGTACTATTTTAGGCAAAACGGCTATCCAAAAAACAAGAAAAAGTCATAGTGGTACATTTAAAGAAACAACTTTCCAAAATTTACATTAAAAAAATTACTACATGAGGAATCTCTCAACGAAATGAAAGCTTTTAAATGCAACTGACACAGTAATAAAATACTCAATATAAGTGGTAACAAATATCACTTAATAGTAGCTAGCAGAAATGTAACGTTTCAAATAATCAAGTTTCAGGAAAATACATATAAAGAACTATCCAGTTCTTTTATTTCGCGGAATCGGTTTATTTAAGAGTTGGAAATGTTTTTAAATAAAAATCGTTTCAACTTTCAAAATTGAAATACAAAAATAAAATAGTTTGCATAGAGCAGGTAGACTTAAATTTTTAACTAATTGTATATAACCTTTAAAAAATGTCCCCAGTGGAATTTGCAATTTTTTTTTAAATTTTAATTTGAGAGAATAAATTTTATTATTTTTACTGTATTTCCTTAGTATTTATTAGGCTTCCGTAGCCAAACGGCAGTAATGTAATTCTGATCACTGGGTCATGTCTGTCTATCCATCTGTTACATCGCCATTTATCTTAAGAACTTTGTGCTCTTTACGAGTTTAAATTTAAATGACATTGCTGTATGACGGCATACTGAAATTGCGAAAAAACTTGAAAATAAAGAAGGACTATAGATCGATTTTTGATTTCAGACATCCCTGAATACGATCTCCTCCATGCGATCGGAGTGCCATTCAGCAATCCGAAGACGCAGTACTTCGACGAGGGCCTCGACGGATTCCCAGCTTACGGTCTCATGCCTGGCTCCGACATCAAATCACCATACCGCCTCTTCATGCCTGAGAAGCTTTACGTCGAATTTTCAATTACTGCCACCGTCAGACCTGCGAATAAAGACGGAGGATTTCTTTTTTCTGTAGTCAACCCTTTAGAGACAGTTGTTCAGTTAGGCGTCCAACTGATTCCATCTGGACCTGGATTGACTAATATCTCTTTATTATACACTGATGCAAATATTTACGCTTTGTCCCAGACGATAGCTTCTTTCGTAGTACCGTCTTTCGCTAAGAAGTGGAGTCGCTTTGCTTTAAGAGTTACTACGGACAATGTTACATTGTTTCTCAACTGTCATGAATTTGATACGGTTGTTGTGAAAAGAAATCCTCTGGAGCTAGTCTTTGATTCAGCGTCGACTTTGTATGTGGGACAAGCTGGACCTCTTATCAGGGGAGCTTTTCATGTGAGTACCAATTTTTAAAATATAATCATAATTTATATTATACCTACCTATAATGTCTTTATATAACAGAATATAGAGATTAATTTACATATTCGTAAAGTAGAAACTGCAGGAGGCTTATGCAAATATACTTTTAGTATATTATAAGTTCTTGTCATTCATGAAGGTGACCGGGCTTTACTTGTGTTTCAAACTAAGGATGAACTTAAAACTCTAGGATGATTAGACGGCACGCTCACAACTGATCGTTCCGTCAGACACGCACACCATGGATTTGCATTATACCGTCAACCGCGAGTAAAGCACACTCGCCTTCGTAGATTGTAAGAACTGTGACAGACGGATCGTTAATTGGGTACTGGCAATTACTAAAATTAATTCTAAAACAGATATAACCGGCCCGTAAAAAATAAATTGCTTACTTTTAAAATAAAATCACATACAAGTTTGATTACTGTTCAAGCAATAATTAATTAATTAGTAGACAACGTCATTGCACTACACTATTACAAAAGGATGACGTCATATGTGACATTTTGTAATATGATAAGAAGTGTTTCAGTTGATTGATAATTTACAAGCTCAACTGGTCGATGATTTATTTTTTAATTGGCACTTCCTAGTAGTACTAAATCCACTTCACATTGTTGCTTCATAAAAGCAGTTACTACTTGACAAATATGTACAATTTAAATAAGGTTTAATACGCAAAAGCATATAGGAAGCATTTTTAGTTCCTCGTGGATTATTATTATGATATTCATTATTATAAAATTATTTTAATTTGTCATAGAAAATAAAATACTGACAATTTGTCGACTGTGCATTACACAAATTACTATGTCTATTCATAAGATATGTGTATAGATAGGTATTGAATTTAATCCAATTAGGGCCGATTTTTCAATCATCAGATAAAAGTTATTCATAGAATAAATTATAACATGGAAAAATTCAAATTATCTGTTGCATGAATAAAACAGTTGAATGGTTTCATTTTTGAATTCACTCAGGTTACAAATTATTCGACTGATAATTTTTATCTGACGATTGAAAACTCGGCCTTTGGAAATATTTCGTTATAACTAGCCAAGTTGTGAATTAATTTACCGATACATTTTTCTACTTAATAATGCTATTTAGAACTTTTTAAGTCTTGTTTCAATAATAAGTAAAACTATGTTCTTTCATCTTCTCCGAATCGTTTGGGATTGATACAATATCTTTTACTTCCATACTCCTGAATTCTGGCATACGTCCTTTGTCACAGCACAAATCATCTCATTTTTGTTCTACCTACATTAATCTCCAGTTTAACTGAATTACTTATATGTTGCTAGAACATTTTAAATCAACATCGGGTATGATTGATTAAGAACAATAATAAAATGTTGAACTGCAATTTTAAAACGTTAACTCACGACATTTGGTCTTTTTGAGATTTCCGGCCATACATTATAATCGAGGGGTTAGATAACCCTGATGTTTACATAACCTCTATAAGTCACGATATTAAAAATAAAAAACATTATTAATAAATAGTCAGAAAAAAAATTACGAACGTGTAAATATTTTCCTAACTAAAGTAGTATTGAGTAATATATAAAAAAATAATTATAAAACTGAACCTAGATACTGATATTAGAGCACAAAACTACCAGTAACTGAAGCCGAGATTTCTTTAATCTTTAATCGGCAGACAAACACATACACTGTATTTCCCCAAATTAAGCAAGTTACGCTTGTGTTATGAGTAATATACAACGGACCATTCTGGGGCCGATCCCAGACACCCAGACCATCATAGTAAATAACGGAGAAAATACGTTTCCGAAATTTACTATACCAGGAATCGAACCCGGAGCTTCTGCGTTGTAGTGAGGTAAGCCGGCAAAGGCTTAGCCCGCTCAACCACAGAGGCCGTCGAACTGACTGACTTCTACATCCCACTGATTCAAGCTCGCCAATAATTATTCTATTATATCACAAAAGCCGGCGTGGCGAATAGGGCCTCCTTAAATTCGCCTACTGGCCGGCAGGGCAGGTTTTATAGTTATTAATTGAAAACTGTCAACAGATTGTGAGAGAGAAAGTCCTCACGAAAATGTATATATTTTAATCCTTTTAAATCTAATTATATTATAGACATAATTTCTTTATTCTATATAAATATTATATACTAAATTACATATTTTATAAATGAACGGGTTATTTATTCCCGTAACGACCCGTCATCGTTGTACAACATTTAGAAGAAAATAATCGTAGCAGTATCTTGAAAACAATTCACACAAGCTCCCGCAGCGAAAATAGATTTTCCAATCGGTGCACGTACTTACAAACTTATAAGACTTCAGTTGTTCGTGTTACCGCAACTATAAGATTTGATATGCAAACTTAAGCTACAAACAAAGCTGAGTTCGTACAAAGTTAGTCTCTATTTTCACCTACAAACATGTTCCTGATTTCGCCAGTCTCTCGATGAAGATTTTCTTCTATAACAAAATTATTTGTCTGGTTCATAGAAAATTGTCTAAATCCTTACATAACTAAATGGTACTACGTTATTCTTCTCAGGGTTGAAGATATTTTATTATTTAAAACATATTTTTACACCATACATACATACACATTATCAAGCGTGTTTTATATATGGGTAGGCAGATATGATGGATTTCAACTTGCTACGATCTTGACATCTTGTTGCTTCATCAACTTTCATTAACTCTTCGTACATATACGTTTGTTATGGGTGCTTTTTACCTGATTATTCTTCAACATCCGCGATTTGAACGTGATAAGTACGTCACGGTCTACCGGCACCAACTCTACCATCCACACTGTTATCATACACACTGTTGTTATACACTTGTTTTGTCAGTCTCTTTTCATCCATTCTCTCTACATGTCCAACTTTAATAATATTCCTTTCTCAACTCTTATTATTACATCTTCTCTCAGTCCACAACGTTTCTTTATCACATTGTTCCTTATCATTTCAAATCTTCATTTTCAGACAAAAGTATTAAAAAAATTTAAGTATTATAATAATATTTTCTTTTTTAATTGTGGCTGACTTGCCCTAAAAAATATTATGTTTCGGATAATAAAACATAAAAAAGCCAAAATAATTAATGATTTATGATACTACGTAGTCATGTACGATTTGGTATTATTTTAATAATTTAATTACGCTTATAATAAGCGATTTTGGCTCCGAATATTCTTCTTCCATGATGATACCAAGAGGTATTGATCAGACAGTCTGTGAGTGAAGGAGGTTCTCGTTATAATACAGCGTTTTCATTTTGAGTAAGTACACTTCATTTTCAATTTTTCTATTAAAGAGATTTGTGCGTAAATGATTACCTAACGAACAAATTGCTGATATTTTTAATTGGTTTGCAAAGGGACGAGGCTTCTTCCAGTCAATGAACATCGGAAACTAAGTAATTGGTTTATTTGTTTGTAGCTGATCTTCAGCAAATGTGAATATTGTAATATAAGCTTAGTGGCCAACATTAACCTTTAGTTTCATCGACAAGGGTTCAAAACCATTCTTCGGGTTCTGATACCTTTTTTTTAGCCAGGGGAAATCCGATTGAGGACTATAAGCCGCGACAAGCACTGAAGCATGAGTAGTTCGCAACCCGTGTGTGGGATTCGCCAGGTCGGGGTGGCATTAGCATGCGCAGTTAAAACTGATGCCATGCTATTGCCCTCCCTAGCTAGGGACCCCCACTAAAACCCCTGGGTGTTCCGTCCTGCGCCTTATGCCAGGGCTACGGGAAAACGGGAGTCCTAACTCCGCGTGCAGTGGCAGGCGGGGGCCTCGCACACAGGCCTCCTCTACTGTCGGGGGACTACTTTTGTTCCCCGGCTTCTTCCAAGTTCTAATACGGGGCGTGGGGCGGTTTGTAACGCGCCCCATGGGAGGAGAGGTGAGCGCGCGCGGAACACTCGCGCGAGCAGGTGAGTGAGGAGGAGATGGCAACCCATGCAGATTTGCTCCAGAGGTGTCTAATACGGTAAAAACGACGAAGTCTCGGCGCTGCTCTGTCCGGCTGGACACTCCTGGAGTGTGTGCAACGCCATATCCTCGTCGCCTGTGTCACTATGATGGCACCCTGATGTGGGCTCGGGACCGAGGCGACACAAGTGCCTCCCAAAGTAGCCGTGCTCCGAGAGGACCTGTGTCAGCCTGCATGTCAGGGTGCCGTGACGGAAGCCATTCACGCTAAACGGACCTCACCACCTCAACGGTGGCGGGGTTGGATTCTGAAACCTAAAGGAACCCTCATCCGTTATTTGTCAGTCTGTGTGTTTATAGTTGATTATTATCAGAAAATTAGACCATTAATAGAAAGACGAAGTTTCAGACTCTAAAAGTAATGCCGGCTAAAGAATGCCAATCGCGCTGCAGTGCGTCACGAGAACTAAGTTAAATCGAATTAAATTAATTGGAATAATTTCCAGTGGATAAATTACTATTAATCACACAGAAGCAAATCGCGTGCGTATTACATAAGTTAACGCACACATGTTATTAAAGAATGCTTCTCTTCATTTTAGGCTTTTATTCACGTCGGCTCCGCCTGTACTTTTATTTCATCTGAGATCAGGAAATATTAATATTAGAGAAATGACTTCTTGTAGGTACACTTCTAGAAGTCTTTACAAGAATGTAGTGTCAAATATACATATACGACAGTATTTTTTTAATATTGAAATTTAATTGTTTAGCATTATCATGGAATGAAATAAAAAAAGACGACACTTTTTGCTCATCTATCTATAATATTATAAAATTCTAAATAGGCCATGTCTTTACATGGAAGTTATTAAAAAAAACAACTAAAATAGATTATATAAAGAACGGAGAACACGATGTATTTTTTTAGATTTCTTGATTGTTTGTTCGGGATTCACGTAAAAACTACTGGGTCGATTTCGACGCGGTTCTTGCTAATCAACAGCAAATCTTAGACTTCAAATCTGCGCTACTTTTTATTTTAGGAATCCCGCGGGGTAATTTCTGGGAATTATTTAAAATGGCCAAATTGAGAAAAAAAATCGAATTCCAATGCCATTTTTTCACTGATCGATAGCAAATTTCATGTAATAAAATATGTGATATTTTTTTATCCCGGGAATCTCAATTTTCCCGGGAGCGTTTTTAGTTTTTCGGGTGCAAAAAAAATAGCTTATTCCGTCACTATTTTCACTAAAACGATAGCTTACATTCTGTTTTAAATGATGCGGAAGTTTGTGTCCCGAGAAGCCCGCGGGAATTTCAAGTCAAGCGTGGACGAAAACTAGTTAAAAATATGAAAGAATTAAAACATGTGTTCTTAGTCAATTATTTATTTATTACAATTTGCATAAAATGATAATTCAAATCAATTTACATACCTTTTTCTTTAACATTTAAATGTTTTAATAAACCCATATTAAATTCATTTATACCTACTATAAGGTTAAAAATCCCATGGCAGTTCAAATAAACACCTATCATTAATATTGTTATTTTTAAAGCGAATGTAACAAGCCGGATTTGCATTGGAAATAATCCTTTTGGCACGTAAAAAACAGCTAAAAGATTCGGTAACATAAAACAATCTGGTATTTTCGGCAAAATACGATCAGTTTAAGTACCCAAATGTGATACATTGACTCTTGAATGAACAAACATTTTACATTATGCAAGAAATAATATATGAATAACTTATTAATGTTACTGCTACATACATACATACATATTGTCACGTCTGTTTCCCATTGGGGTAGGCAGGGACGATGGATCTCCACCTGCTACGATCCTGACAAAAAAACACTTCGCTTCATCAACTTTCATTAATCTTTTCATACATACACGCTTATTTAAACTACTTTTTGTCTGACCTTTCTTCAAAATATCTTTAATTTGATCATAGTGAGTACGTCCCGCTCTACCGGCACCGACTCTACCAGTCACATTGCTGTCATATACTTGTTTTGTGATTCTGCTTTCATTCATTCTCTCTACATGTCCAAACCACCTTAACATTTCTTTTTCAACTCTTGTCACTACATCGTTTTCCAATCCACAACGCTCCCTTATCACACTGTTTCTTATCATATCACTTACTTTAACCTTGCATATACTTCTCAAAGCTCTTATTTCAACTGTATTTATCATACTTTCATGCTTCTTCTACCATACCCTACTTTCACTGCCGTACATTAGTGTTGGTACTAATACCTCTTGATGGACAGCCAGACAGACGTACCTTTACAGACACTTTCCAGCTGTTTATACAAGAGTTTAGCGCTCCATTCACCTCATTACCTGCCAATACTCTCCTTTCAATACCACTTTCATGCTTTCCGTCTCTGGTAAACATGCACTCTAGGTAAACAAACTTTTTAACTTGCTCTAGTCTTTTATTTCCTATCTGTACGTTACACATTGTCATCCTTTCATCTTTTTCAAACACCATAACTTTGATCCTCTCTACATTAATTTTCATACCCTTATTCTTAAAAGATTCTTCCATAATTGTTACCATCTCCTGTAACTCTTTTTCCGATGACGCAAGTATAACCTCATCATCGGCATAAAGTACAAATTTGATGAGTAACCCATTCATTCTTAAACCACATTCACTTTCTTTCAAACCATCCAAGCAACTGTTCATAAAAAGGTTAAATAGCCACGGCGCTGCTACGCAACCTTGTCTAACACCTTTTTTGATGTTAAACGATTCGGAGTAGGCCCCGTTGATCCTAACACAAGCACTGGAATTGTCATAGAGAGACTTAGTGATTGTATCAGGTTGTCTGTTACCCCATACTTAGACAACGCTGACCACAGTTCAGTTCTTATCACTCTGTCGGGGGCTTTTTCCAGATCTATGAAGGCACAATAGACATTTTGGCCCTTGGCCAAAAACTTTTCAGTTATGCACCGTAAGGTGAAGACTTGGTCTGTACATCCCATTACCTTGCGAAAACCCGCTTGTGCATCCCATACTTTCTCATCTGTCATTTCGAAAACATCTGGTATAATGTTAATGACCGTTTCACGCAGATGTAGCGATGGGTTTAATGCGTTATATGTGATGCGACATTGTCATTGTTAATAACATTAAACATTGGAGAACTTTCTGTTATTTACTATGGTCTGGTTGTCTGGGGTCGGCCCCAGGGTGGGCCGTTGTATATTACCCATAACACAAGCGTAACTTGCTTAGCTTGGGGATATACAATGTGTGTGTTTGTCTGCCGATTATTATTATACATATAAGTCGCAATGTTCAAGGAACGTGGAAAAAATGGGCAGGCGGTGACTCGCCACTCACTGCATGGGCTCCTAAAAATGAGATTTTCGAGGGGCAACATGGTGAGTGGTTAAGGGGTATCGAGAAGTAGGCTGCAGTTTAACCGAAACTACTTCCGACGTTATACCATTTATCACTTCCACTCCTAGAGCTTGCGTGTTAGCTCTAGCGATCTCCACCCTTTTCCGACTGGCTAAGGCAAGCACGGAGGCGGGACCTTGCATTTATTATTATTTTTATAATTATTTATAGCATTTTTATATATTACCCTCTTAAGTTTTCGCGACTAGTACATAATAAAACTACGATTTAACGGTTTGAAGCGCGGTAATTTATTTGACTTTTATTATTCCGACGTTTTGGCCACTTTTCAGTAGCCGTGATGATCGCGGAAGGCTTTTTGTAATTAAAGACGAATTAAGAATATATCAGAGAGAATAAGAAAAGAAGCATTTTTGTAATTACGTAAAATTTTTCGTGTTAATTTACTTTAGTATTTAAGGGAGAAAATAAATAAACATTTATATTATTATTATTATTTTAAAAAACACAATGCAGTCGCGGATGATCAAACACGCTTAACTGTTATAATATTTCCTTTTAAATTTATCTAAATGTTTCTGAACCTATTGATTATTTAGAGATTCTTGTCTAAGAAAACAAGTAAAGGTTCTGTTATATTCTATTATGCACGCATTTAGTATACTTTATAATTTATTTTTAACTTACTTTATGATTATATATGCATTTATAAAATATAAACACTGAAGAAGAAGTGGAGGAATTATATTCCTTTTCATGAAAATTGTTTTAGCGCAGACATATTTATAAACCAAATCATAAGGTTCTTTCATTTCTATATTTATACAGATTGTCAGAACTTAATCATAAATTATCACAGATGTTTGTCTGTTAATATATTAAGTCGATTAATTATACCTACTCTATCCATGATCAGAAGGATAGTTCATATTTCGCTCAGCGAAGTAGCATTGCCATATAGCGTAACAATGCAACTAGCCTTCTGGGTACGCTCTCAGCTGGTAGTGATCTATAACATCCCTATTAATATTATAAATGTGAAAGTAACTCTGTCTGTCTGTTCCGTTTTCACGGAAAAACTACTGGACCGATTTGGCTGAAAATCGGTATATATATACAATTTTAATACCGAGGGTGGACAAGGGATACTTTCATCCCGGATAATGGGAAAAGTTTTAAGATAGAATTATATAAACGTTATCCCAGAAAGTAGGACAGGTTTTTTAGTTGATTTGGCCGATTTCGTCGAATTGGTGGATGTCGTCGACTTGGTCGATTTGGTCCAATTCGTCGATTTGGTCGATTTCGTCAATTTCGTCAAATTGGTCGAATTCGTTAAATTGGTCGATATCGTCGATTTTGACAATTTGGTATTTTTGGTTACTTTGGTTATTTTGGTCTACATATGTAGTTTTAATACATAGAAAATGGGCATAGATACTTTTCATCCGGGAGATGGGATATTTTCGAGATATAAAATTAAGTGAATCTTTCAGGGCAAATAGCGCTAACATAAACATTTAATACAATGTAATCGGTGATGTAACTTCTTTAAACAAGAGGCGTGCACTAGAATATCGTGTCACTAGAGGTTGATCTGCGGCGCAGCCGCGGGGTAAACTCTGGCTATCTATAAATTTCGTTTTTTTTTATTTAGGTTATATTCTATTTAATAGTTATTATACTTACTTTTATTAATTAATCAAATTTATCAATGACAGCGAACTAGCGAGGTAACACTTTAAACTACTCTCTAAGATTATCATTCCTATTATTTTTCCATTACATAATTTAGTATTGTCGAACAATTTGTTCGTAACAACTGCCTACTGTGTGTAATCAACATTGTTAGCCCGACAGTTTTCGCGACAAAATTTTGTTTATCTATCTCGGTCTCGAGTAAAGCGGCTTTGTTTACAAAGGCATGCGATAAAACCATACCCTGCATGGCCCGTAATAACCTAACGAAATATAAAAGCCGGTAAAATTGCGAACAATGCGAGTACTGCGGTACCTATCATAAGATGGAAGTATTATCTGTGCCTCTATTTTATTAACCTAATTGTTGGAATTTTACAGCTAGAGCTGTAAATTGCTTATTAAATAATAAGTCATGAGATACTAGATTTAAGTTAGAAGCTTATTGTCGATGTTTCAATAGCAGTTCATTTATATATATATATACATGTATGTGTGTGTGTGTGCGTGTGTTCATGTCTTTATAATAGGATAGAACAAAAATACTTCTTTTATGTCGTGAATTTTATGTAAGAACAATTTGTCTAAAATAGTTTTTGTTTATAACTTAAATCTTTGTATTTTATATACATACATTACAGTGCATATGTGCATTTGTGCATTTTATCTCAATAAATTCAGGGTATAATTTTTAAAAGCAATTCAAACGTAAATTGGTTATTGTATAGTTTTGGAGACATGGTATATCTTTATTTAAATGTTTCCTTACGCCTCTGCCTCACCTGTCAAATGTGTCTTTATTCCGGCTTCAAAAATAACGCGTTGAAGATTAGCTATATTTTTGTTTACAGGCACCATTACAAACAAATGCAAACAATTAATAATTGTTTGCATTTGTTTGTAATTGTGTTTGTAATTTCTTTAAGAAGAAATAAATACTGTAACTATGTGTTACAAAGATAAGCGAACTAACCAGACAAACTAACAGTAACTAACTGCAGTAGCCTTGACTTGTAATTGATGTACTTACAAGCCAATAGATGGCGCTGTGCTATAATTGAACTCGCAAACCATTACCGAGACGTATAAAAAATTTCCAACAATACTAGTCGGGCGCAAGCCTGCGAAGCGCGATCCCGGACGGTAAATCTGCCCTCTGAAACGAACGAGCATTATATCTCGCTCTTGTCAGGAGTGTCGGGTCATTCGTAAAGACTGATACTAAACAGATTTTGAACGGTGAAATGATACCACTTTTCGGAGCTCCAGTCCAGGGCCGGACTTGGCAAGTGAACTTGTTAAAATAGAAGTCTTTTAATGTATCTAAGAACCAACCTCTACAGTAATTTGGTCCTTCGGGCTATAAAGCTAGCGCACGGTTTGATTTCTATCAGGATGATCGCGCGTGCAGTTTATTTTATCAGTGACTTTAGTGAACAGTTCAAGCTATCGTCGCATCAAAATCAAACAGTTACAGTTTTATATTATACAATTAACATTTACACTTAATAATATTTAATTTTTATTTCCAAACAGTAAATTTTTACCTATAAAAATCATCGTATACAATAATTTGAACTCAGTGTGTGACAAGTGTTAAATTTCTCTATAAGCTAGCGTCGCCCTGGAGGGAGATATCAAACATCATTTCCCAGCAGTCTTCAGCTGCAACATATAAGCATCCTACTTTCATGTAAGGTGTTTTATTTTTTTACAATAACGATGGAGAAGCACCTTCAAAGACAGGTGGAGACCCTAGAAGCGGTCAAGCAGATTGTTCGTAACTTTGATAAGGACTCACCCAGCCATAACGTAACGTAACGTAAAATTAAAAGTATTGTCACTGACCGCAGGAAACAAGGAAAAGTAATAATAAAAACTGTTTGTCGGTCTGTCTGAAAGTTGATCTCGCTCGATTAGGCGTCGAAACAGATTAACGATTTTTGGTGAAGTGTTGGGGATCAAAACAATAATTTTATATTAAACGTCTATATTCCATTTCCATATCTTACAGGGTTTAGAAGGTATGTATATAAAGTCCAGCCCCATGCGGAAACGGATTGGCGAGCGCAGCGAGCTATAAATAATGTTAAATAATTTCTAGCTACCATAAATGATAGATAAATAGAAGACTCTTTAATGTTCGTCACACACACATAAAATAAATAATTTCGTATAGAGATAGCCTTATCGATTTATAGCAGTCTCTTGCAACGACCCGGGCTGTGGACTTTGTTAAAGAACTCTGATGTATACAACTGTGGTGTGTTTTGTGTCGGAGCATATTATTATTAAATATACAGAAAAGTAGAGGCAAGACAGTTTATTATAAGCATTTACTTGGTACTAGTTGAAAAGCTAATGTCTGTCTGTTTGTACGTCAGACAGTAGAATATATAATATATTTGAATATATTATTCTTAAGCTGCCAGGTATTCTCAGGTATTATCACGAAGGTCGAACAGCGTGTAACTGTGACAACTCAAAATCATTAAATCCCCAAGACCTACCAAATATACTGTATAGAAATGCGGAAAGCCATTCGACGCGTCCACAAGCATAGTCAAATATGCAGACTGTGAATAGAGTCGACGTTTAAACGCTTACGGCGTATACTCTGAACAAAGAAACATGAAAACTTTTCCGACAATTTCAGCTAAAACAAAATACATTAATTTGAGATTCAATAAATGCAATCTACCTACCAACAAACTATCTTCTAGTTAGATATTTTAAACGTTAAATTATAGTTTAAAAACGTAATTAAATGCAATAGTTAAATTACTATGTATATTTAAATTCTGGAAAAAAAGATATCTATATCGATATACGTAAATGTTTTTATTATTAACTTACATTCAAATTATTAAAATAAGTCGTACAGATAAGTCGCCACGCGTTTAGTTTTTATGTATATAGCAGGTTTCTTTAGTCTGCGTAGGCATACTTTATGCTTACTCCTCTGTGAGGTACATTAGAACACACGATGCCTGTCATAGACCCACTAAAATACTTCCTTCAATCACCTGTACCACAGTTGAAAGATGCTAAGCTCGACACTCGCTTCTTCCAAGGGCTCTTCATATGCCGGGGATCAGTGAGGAAAATGTGTGAACCCCCGTCTCGGCAGCCTTGATGCGAGTCACAGCTAATTATGTCCTCGGGAATCATCAAGCTTCAGCACCCGAAGGTCATTTAAAACCCTTCGCCGTTGTCTGGCCTTATGCATGCCTTGTGCCTTGCACGCCTTAACCAATAATAATTTCTACAGGAAGTTTTACTTGATTTTCTTCAGTTTACGAAATTAGCAAAGTATATATTTGGTAACGTCTAATTATTTATGTTGGACTAGCGTGCTGGGCATTCGCTGTCCTGATATGAAAAAAATAATCGAAAACTCGGTTGCAGCGCTACCTACGGGTTTCAATTGTGAATCTAAACCATCCCGAGACCCACTCAAACACACACACAAAATTTAATTAAAATCGTTCCAATCATTTTTGAGTTTTAGCCAGACTAACGAACAGCAATTGATTTTTGTATATAAGAGAAGAGAAGAAGAAGATATCATAGTTTTGGAAAATGCGTTCAGAATTTAGAATTTTAACACATTTTAATTTAGTCAAAAACGTCCTTTGCTAGCATAAATTTATTTATCGAAACTTCCATAATACGACTTCACTACATTTTTGTGTATTTAAAAAAACAAATTTTGGATTGTTTGTTTACTAATTTATTTAATTTTATAACTGACTTATTTTCATATATAAATTCAATACTTAAAAAAAATATGAATGAAACTGACTTTCGCTAGCGATGCAAAATGATGCTGATAAAGGGAATTGGTTAATGGTACGTTCCGTACCTAATCCTTTAAAAATGCCGGTGGCACTTAATGACTTTAAATACGATTTATATTTTGTGAAAAAGTAAAAATGTGATAACCTCTTTTAATATTTACTTAACCTTTTATGATTTTTTTTTTCAGATAGTATTATAAAAGTCTTGTAAATATAAAATACTGTTACGAGTGCGAGACTCGAATTAAAATGCTGTTAGAATTACTATAGAGTTTATTAGATCTATACAAACACGTATAACACAGGTACAAATATAACCGAACACAATAAGTCCAAACGTAATGCAGAAGGTCGTAATCCAATAAAACGCGCAAAGTCCATCACTATTAGATTCCCGATTATAGTACACACGTTTCATTTTGATCGTAGTTCTCGCTCAACTGCCCCCTCCCTCAATCAGGCCATCGTTTTATATTGCACAAATGCAATGTGCCCGTATCGTAGTCGACATAATCCGAAACACCTGGCTAATGAGTCGGCCGCAGCGGCCATAAATTAATACAATAAAACAATGGGCTGTTCTCTAGACACGTATGCCAATCAATAGGTAAACAAAATAACACGATCATAAAAGAATTACAATCAGTTCAAATGCCGACGGGTAATAAATGTGCTTCTACAAATCTGTACGTGGAATTTATCTTTGTCGACGCCTAGGTTGTAACAATACATTCAAGCTGACAATATAATAACTTTTCTTTGCTTGACCTAAATTTTTCATTTACATGTTTAATTAATAATTTTAACAACAATAACAAATATTAAAAAGTGTTTTCATTCTCATTCTCGGTACTTTTCTTTCATGTCACAAGACAGTTTCAAAGACAAAACTATTTCTTCGAAAATATAATACAAATTTTAGGAAAATGTCTAAGAAAAGAAACTCTCTTCAAAATCTGCCCGTATCTTAAGGCTGTGAAGAAAGAACAAATAAACGTTGATACTAAGTCACTTTTATATTTACACTATGATATGCTTGCGACTTCATCCACGCTTGACTTGAAATTCCCGCGAGATTCCCGGGACACAAAGTATCGAAGCATTTAAAAAAGAATGCAAGATATCTTTTAAGTGGAAACTGTTTCGGAATAAACTAATTTTTATGCACCAGAACGATTTCAAACCGCTCTCAGGAAAATTCTCGCGGCATTCCAGGGATAAATCGTACCGCAGATTTTAAGTTTAAAAATTTGCTGTCGACAAGTGGAAACTGCAACAAAATCAGCCCAGTAGTTTTTACGTGAATCTCGAGCAAACAGACAAGATATCTAAAAAAATTGCATCGTGTTCTCCTTCGTCTACATAGTCTATTCCAGTTGTTTTTTTTAATAGCTTCAATGTACAGACACAGCATGTTTAGACTTATGTAATATTATAGAAAACTAAGATTTTTTTGTGAAAGGGCATTTTTGTTCCTTTTGAACTACTACTTAGGTATTCGTAAATTGTAACATGTTCGAGCTCAAAGACCCTTATCACCTCTTCAGAACTAAAATTGCCCTTAGAAATGTCATTCCGAAAAAAATTAGGTGTACAACACCAGTTTCGGGTGAATAAATAATGATACATCCAGATATTTGCACACTGTCCCAAACGCGTTGCCACTAAACAACATTCTTTGTATTCGCACCTAAATTCGGGTGAGAGTCAACAAAAACCCCCCACTGATATTTTCCCCTGATAAATGTTGTACAAGCAGCGGGAAAACCTTTTTTGACACCCTACCAAAGTGGTTTCCCCTCTACCATTCGTAAAAGCCTGGATCGGTTGTTATTTGATACGTTTTGAAATCTTGCATATATCCTGTAACATTTCAGTTCGTTCAGCAAACACTCAGACATACTCAATACTGTAATGACAACACACGCAAGCGTGACTTATTGCTATATTTAACTGAGCCTGCTAAGCTGTTATGAACCTTAACACTAAAGTGTTAGAGAAGAGTCAAATACTTTTTGGAGTTTAAAATGAAAATTGTAGCTTGTTAAAGAGCTGTTGACGTGATGAGTGCGGTGTTAAAGCCCGCCTGTATGTCGAAGGGAAGGTGCTATGTTTGTTTTGTGTTTCCTATCGGCTTTAACCGCAATATCGACACTTTATAAAGCAGACTCGTTTTCAAAGGGATTTTTTTCAATAACACAGACGAGTGGTATTGATTTGGATTTATTCATGGCTTTGTAGAATTGTGCTTGTTTAGACAAAAAGATACAGGAACGTTCTTTCACGTATCATTTATTTTAAAACTGGTCTGATCGCACGGCACCGATTTTAGTATCTGATTTTTTTAATTATACCTACATACAATTATATTGTAGTTTATTTTAAGGATGTGGTTTGTTTTTAGGTATAGCATAATAATAACTATATTATCTACCCTTAAAAACATTTAAAATTTACGTCCTTGTAAAATATTAATTGCTTTATTGGAAGATGTTTCTTTGTTTACCTGCTTATGACGTTGGGAACGCTCTCATATATAAAATATACCTAAGTAATATTAATAAAAATACATTTATTTTGTTTAAGTATTAGAATATTTGTTTGTTTCACTTTCATGGCCAGTACATATTGTTACAACTCAGACCCCGACAAACACAAAATCTACCTGCATATCTGAAAGAAAGCACATTTATTTCCCGTCGGCATTTGAACTGATAATATTGAAATTCTTTTACGACCATAAAATATTTTTTTTTTACTCATTAGCATACGGCCTATTGTTGTATTGTAATCATTAGTCAGGTGTTACAGATTTAAAGTACAAGCTGATTCTAGGAAATTCGGTCCACGTGGTCGAGCGGACATATTGCATCTGTGCAGTATAAAGCAATAGCCCGATTAAGGGAGGAGTCAGTCGAGCGAGAACCACCAGCGAAGCGAGACATGTGTACTACAATCGGGAATGTAATAAGTAACGGACTTTGCGCGTTTTATTGAATTACGACCTTCTATATTACGTTTGGACTTTTTGTGTTCGGTTATATTTGTACATGTGTTATACATGTTTGTATAGTTCTAATAAACTCTATAGTAATTCTAAGGGCATTTTAATTCGAGTCTCGCGACTCGTAACAATATATTACAATATTTTTAAATAAAAAAAAAACAAAGGCTACGTTCCAGAGGGGACTCACAACGACCACGTTCATGACCGCGATTTTTCCCATTCCACTTGCTTGTGGACGTTACAATCACAAACTCTGGTGGAATGGATTATGGGGCGTTGATGTCATAAACGACGAAATACACAAATGTCATTGGTTGATTTGAAAATCGCGCTTTTTTTAATGTCAGGAGATATAGAGAATTAATGCTCTTTGGTCAACGCCCACTTCGGCCCACCTCTTGACGTGGGTCGTTATGAGCTCTGTGTGATCTGAAATGATGACGTCATTAGTATCGATTTCGCCACGACCATAACGACCGCGGTTGCCTTGTGGAACGGCAGACGGAGCGTTTTGAGCGTTGTAAGATACTATAGGAACGCGTCCATAATAGCTTTTTTGATCGTACTTATAATGGTCTAGAAAGAAAGAAAATAAACTCATTTAGGACATCAAAATAAATACAATTAAATTTTCAAATTTATGACAGAATTGATATACAGAGACGGATCTAGGCCAGTTATCATAAAACACTCGTTAAGCGCTTGGTGTGGTGTAAAATTGAATTACATTGGTTGATCGACAGTCCGTAGGTTGCCGCCTCTATATAATGTGAAACAGCCTGATGCAGTTTTCAACAACTAGCGCTTATCTTCCGGGGGCTTTACACTTCAAATGAAATAGAACTACTACGCGTGTGATTTGATTTTCAACTGAAAGTCAGTACATTTACAAACATTAAATGTAATAAAAATAATCAACGCATATCTCTATTTATCAGTTTAATCGCAAATAAGAGAGGTATAATAAATAAACTTAAGAAGTGAGTTTCTTTCTGGTTTTGTTTTACATTCGAATGAAATTGGCTGAAAGATATTTCTACGGAAAAATACTTTTTCTCTCCGACTCACAAAATTCTAGCGTTAAATTCCGGTTCCGCCCGCAGCGTACGCTTAGGAGCCCGAGTTACGCTTCCTAACTATTCTTCTTCGTTTCCCATGGTCTTCAATACTTTGTGTGTGTTAACTTTCTTGTGATTTTTCACAAGCTACTACTTTTCTACCCCTTCTGCTGAGACCTGTCGGATGCGTTATACAATAAGGATGCGGCCACGTATACAAAAGAACAGAATTTAAAATAACATCATATCATTTTAAAATATCGATAGTAATAAATTTAATTAATTTTTAAACAATAATTAATGCGCTATTTTACTTATTTTCTTTGTACCGACTTATGACGTCATCAGTAGATACAAGTAAAAAAAAGTCAATATGTATATATATATATATATATACATACTCGTATATGTGTGTGTGGTGTTTTTTTCATAATCGGCATACAAACACATATATTGTATATTCTCAAACTAAGCAAGTTACGCTTGTGTTATGGGTTATATATAATACACAACGTTCCAGTTTGTCTGCTGTGTCATGGACGTGAAGGCTTCTGAGGATGCGGGAGTGCTTAACATGGTTATTCTTCTCTCTAATTATTAATTCATTAGTATCCACCCTCAACGTCACAATATGGGCTCGAATTTTCAAATTTCAGGCCAACTAACTGTGTATGGTTTAGGTTTAATTAATTTTGTTTTTCGCTCTATTAGTATAAATTATTTATGATTTTATTGATCTTGTATTTACACATCTATAACAAGAGAAGAAGAATAATGTACATCCATGTCACATAAATCTAGATTAGACAAAATTAGCTGATAATAGAATAACTTGTCGCATTATGAAACAAAACACTACTAACAAAACTTTGAAACTCACGGCCTCCATATTGCGTATATTAATACAAACTTAATACATTTTTTACAAACTTTGCAGACGCCTTCAGCTATTTACTTTTAAATCTTAACGAATGTTATTATCGTTAACAAGTATATTCATGACAAAAACATCTTAAAAGGCAAGTTGCCCGAAGGCTTGGTCTTCATCTGAACTTTGGCTTAATTCGATTCACCCTTATTTGCGATACAATGGTGTGTTTTTATCTTGATAAAGTATTTTGGCAAGTGTATGGCGAGAAGTGGACTACTCAGTCTAGATCGGTCGGCTGCCCCGCGCGCACGTGGTATACATACATATATGTATATACTTGAAGTTAGTAAACTGCCCGCAATATCCGCATTAGTACCATCTCATTTCTTCATTACCGCGAGCTTGGGCTTGTGACGTGACTACGGTGTGGTTCATGAAGTTCACGTGCTACAGCGCTACAGCGCTGCGGCTGTCAAACGGACACGTGGTTACGCGACATTTGAGATAGTATGGTAACAATAATGACATTTCAGTCAGATTGAAAATTTGAATTTGACAGTTGAACTGTTTACTTGAAAAGGTGGTGGAAATCGTTGCTGACGATGACCAACAATTTCAATTGAAAAGCTTTGGATCAAATATTTTCCGTAACATTAATATGTTCATGAAACTTCTTCAAATTTTCAATACCTTTTTCTAATTGGAAAACTGTTCTTAGTTCTACCAAATGATACCCTATTGCATTTGGATAAGGTTCTATATAGATTGACACTGGAATTTTCAGTAAATAACAATGTTCGACACGACTTGATTATTTTACTAGCGAAAGTTCTAAAATTTATTCGATCGGAACACGATCAACATTAAAATACGGAATAAATATTTACTTAAATATATATACCATATACAACTTTTCCTAATATACGAAACCTACAAACATGACTAGCGCGTTTAATTTTTAATACGTATGCTTTGTTATTTTCGTTCAGATTACTTAAATATATTTTTATGTAACGAGTCTATTATTTTATTTTTTCAGTTATTATATGTCATATAGCCGTGTGAAACTGGAGAAATAAGCCTATTTCAACGTTTGGCCAGGTATCTACTAAATGCACAACTTATTAAGCGGCAAATTTCTCAGATCAGTCAGATATAATTTATTTAAAAACATTTTTTCATTTTATGAAAATCAACAGATACATATTTATTGATAGACCACTTAATGAAAAAGTTTCCCGTTGCCTATAGAAGTTTGCAACATCATGCAGCGCTAGAGGTGTTGCCTATGGATGGTAGCAACATCAGAGGCTCCGCTACGACGTTGCCGGTCACAAGAAATTTTATAACGCCTTCCTTAAACATCCCCATAATATTGTAGTGCAGAAGGAAAACCTCGGCCGTAACCTTCATAGCGGCGACCTATTTTGTTGTAGAGACTATCGTCGTTACTTCATTTATTTTTATATATCACAGTGAAGTTCAATTCTGGAATATAATTTTCTCGTAAATTAATATTTTCTTCATAAACTTCATACTTCAGTGACTTCGAAATGTTCTGACAGACGACTAATAAACCTTTGGAGAAAACTTACAACTTATACTTTCATTTACTTTCAAAATAAACGCTCCCACGTCAAAACAGTTTTCAAACTGTTTACTCCTAGATTCATTTGCCTGCCACTTATGAAACCATTGTGAAACTTTCCAACAAACTGCAGCAATTTTCTCATTTTTATAACAACGATGAAAACGCAATGTTTTTCTCTGTGAAATATTTTCAAGTTTTTTAACGATCTTTAACGAGTGAACGTTTTAATTTTCTATTGTAAACAAAGGTAATATTCGCTCCATTTGGAACGTAAACACCAATATAGATAGGGTCAGTACATAATGTTTATAAAAGATAATTAAAGTTCGTCCGAAGCCATATTTTATGTGTAATCAATTATTACGTGAACATAAATATAGTTTCAACAAAACTGCATGTGTCAACTTTTAGGCCGTGAGCTCTCTTGTCTGTCTGTGGTACGCAGCAGATTGAGATGCCCGCCCCCAGGCGGAAATAACCGAATGATGCTTGGATACTGCCTCGTTTATACACTACGCGAATTACTGTGGTGCTGTTACACCTGCGATTAATGTTGAAGATTTAGGTTGTGATCGAATACGTCTTATTTAAAGCATTAAAAATAAAGCCGTCGACGAATAGCCGCATTAGTGCTTAAACATACGTTATCAGTTAATATTTAACGTCATTAATAATGCTGCATTCCCAAAAATTGTCTTAAACCCTTGACTACATCAGCAATCAGCATGAAATGGCGTACATCCGTAACATTATCGCTGATACCGTCACCATTAAATAAATAAATATCAATCCAAATAAATCTATATCCATTTAACTTATTTACATGAATTTAAATTGTGCCCACATTCAGTGGAAACAACAGTTTTATATCAAAAGATGTAATTAGTAAAAAGCGAAAGAATTTTGAATTTTGAAAGAGATTGAACTTTAAATAATTGTATTTTTAATTTTTATACAAGACTACTGGGCCTTCCTTTAATTTCGGCTACGTATTCCGCAGCTACATTTTCGATGACGAATACCTTATACTCGTCTCTATCCATCTGATAAATTTCATAAAACCGGTTTTATGGGCTCTTGCAGAAGTAACTGTCTCTTTAACGATTAAATTATTAATATGTTGCTAATATTTGTATTGTATCATTGAGTTTTGCCAGTTTTAATTATATACTTTCTCAATCTTTCCCCAAGAATAAGATATCTCTTAACGGTTCTGAGTCTCATATATTTAGGATACATTTGTCTACAAAGCCACATTACGGGAAATCATTGCTGTGTCATGTGCTGAAACACCGAGGGTTCATCTATAGGTTCATCGTGTCCGAACGACGACATTCAGCTATTTCCGCCTGTGGACGGGCATCTGCAATCTGCCGTGTACGGCATCTGTTAAAGAGACTAGCGCCTTAGGCAGCCAAATTTTTAGAGCTCAGCTGCCATGCCGTCATTTAATCTCGAATTTTGCCATTAGTTATATTTCATGTGCAATATAATTGAAGAACTTCACTGAAAGTGAATTTTACAGTATTTTTTTATAATTTTCATTATTTAACTATTTTTCGAAAAGAAATGTCTGGCCCGCCAAGGATTAAGGCTGACATTAGTCGAAGTCTGGCATGCGGGGATAGCTTGCATGCTGAATATTGACCGATTTATTAGTGCATTCAGAGCAATTTCTCTGCAGAAATATGTATTTGATAAAAAATATTCATTTTCGATATTGTTTAAGTTACGTTAAGTATTTTCAAATTGTTAAATGTAACAGACACGGTCAACCATAGTATTAAGAGATTTAAACCTAGAAATTTCCAGCACTGTGTATAAATCGATTATTTGTGAATTGTATTTTTGTTGTTTTGACAAATAGATTTAAAAAAATTGACGTTGGAGTAGTTAGGAAAAACATTAATAAGAAGTGACGAAAAGTATTTTTACTATCGTAATATCTGTCTGTTAGACATTCAGCAAAAATCAGGCATGTCGTCACGATGTTGTTTATTACCCTAATTTGTAGCTATACCTTATAGAAGTTACTTATAGTATAGCAATGTGTAGCTACCTAACAACCTTATCCACTTTATGTGACTCTTTTTTCTTTCACCTTCTCCCAATTATTTGGGGTCGGTACAATATGTTTTTTATTCCATACTCCTCTATTCTTACATACGTCCTCTATCACAACAAACATCGTGTCATCCTTCACACAATCGATCCATCTCTTTTTTGGTCTACCCTTACATTCGTACCCATCATTCTTGCAGTTTAACATTATTTTAGAAACGTGACTTTCATCTCTCCTCATTACATTCAAAGATCCCCTTATGTACTCATTTGGTACCTTATCCATTATTGTAACACCACACATCCATCGCAAGATTCTCATCTCAGTTGAATGGAGACGTTTGTGGTCTATCACTTTAGTAGCCTAACATTCTGACCCGTATACCATGACCGGTCGTATGATATATTTATACTTATATATCTGACCTTTTAGTTTCAGTGGCATTAGTTTGTAGCATATCACATCGGTTACCTGTCTCCACTTTAGCCATGCTACATTTATTCGTCTCCTTATATTCTTCTCTATTTCACAACTACTCTGCAGAAGCGAACCAATTTATCAAAATTTGGGGTTACACGGTAGTACGGTTGATTGTAGTTTAAAAGGCACAGCACTAGCTAGTGGTTCCTCCAAAATTGCAAAATAGGTTTCCGGTTTTGGTTCTGCTAATTCTCAACCCAACGTTCTGTAATAAGTAAGGACTTAAAGCGGATCCCTGGTGCAAACCTACCTTCATAGAGATCTTGTTCGTGGTTCTCACTGCAGAGCGAAGTTATGTAGGAGCGTTCTCAAACATGCTTTCTATCAGTTTTACGTACTTGTCTGGCAAACCCTTCACTCTAAGATCCACCACAAAACTTCCTAAGGAACGCGGTCGTATGCTTTCCCAAGATCTACATAGACCATAAGAAGATTTTTATGTGCATATCTGTATTTTTCCATTAGTTGGCGTATTGAAAATATGGCATCATTTGTCGATCAGGCATAAACCCGAACTGGAGCTTCACATTCGTTTCTTTCTGTAGGTCCTCAGTTATTTTCTCTCACGGTTTCATAGTATGTGGCAGCAGCTTTATTCTCATGTAGTTGCGACAATTCCTCTTTGCTTAAATATGGGTACCAGATATGATTGGTGCCAATCCTGGTGTATAGTCTCCTTGATCATCAACTTAATAAAGAATAAAGTTAGCCATATCCTTCCATCCTTCATGTGTAACCAAACTTAATGAGAAAAGCAATACCCTATAAATCCGGCGATTTTATAGCAGACGTGTTCTGTGGTTATGGGTCTTCTGTGGTCGAGTGGTCTTACAGTCTCTATGCTCGCGTAACTCATTGGAATACAGAAGTCTTGACTTCGGTTTCTGACATTGTAAATTACATTAACCAATTATTCGTTATTTACTATGGTCTGGGAATCTGGGATAGTCTCCAGAATTATTCATTGTATATTTATGTAGTATAAATATATAGGATATAGTATATTTGACTGATGATTTTATTGATTTACATAATACATATTCATTTGTTCAGAAAAGTTTTTTTTTAAAGAAATGAATTAAACAAAATTTTGAAACAACTTATGAAAATATGCATTATGAATTACAAGTGTAGCAACGGATTTTAATTTTGGCTGCAGCAATGAGTCTATTTTCTGGCCTTAGATTCACAATGTCGGCACACTGCGGCACTCTCCAGATAACGAGGTCAGCAGTGCAGACTCCACGTCGCCATGCGTATTGATGCGGCGCGGTCACACATTTCCACATGTAATAATACAATACCCTGATTTGATGACATTTAAGCACGTAATAAAGCAGTGTTAAGGAGGCGTGGATGATGTTAATATGTCATTTGTTTTTTTTCGATTTGACAATGAAGTATATTAAATGTGTACACAAAAGTGGAGGATAATTATAAACATAATCATAATTTTGGGTGACCATTATATATTTTAGGCTTTGTTATTTTTTTTATAATGTATGTACATCGATTACGCTGAGATTTATGATCCGATTTACGTGATTCTTCTTTAGTTTGATGCGGAATAGTTGCCATTTGGTCCCCTAAAAATTTTACACAATTTGGCCTAGTAGTTTTCATTTTATGAAAAAAAATCCGTTCCCGTTTGTTGGGACCTGTATTTTCTAAGGCGCACGGCACCTTTCGTAGGCCTACCCATAGCTAAACACTAAAAAGTAACAAATAAAAAATAACTACGTTTAAAAAAACCGACTTCAAAAACTAAAAAGCATAAAATAACTTATTTCTAAAGCTATTTTTAATTACAATATCTTATTTTTAATATATATTATCTAAAACATCTTGAAGTCGGTGTGAAGTAAAACATAAAAATTACTATATTTTGAAAATTACTAAGCACCGACTTTAAGATGTTTTAGATAATATATATAAGATATTATAATTAAAAATAGCTTTAGAAATAAGTTATTTTATGCTTTTTCGTTTTTGAAGGCGGTTTTATATGTAATTAAACAATGATAACTATTTTCTCAGTATATATAGACGTGTAGATTACCGTAAAACAAGTCTAAAATCTTTCTTTTCTTTCACCTTCTACCAATTTGGGATTTGGGGTTGGCACGATATGTATTTTCCTTCGACACTCCTCTATTCTGACATACATCCTCTGTAACACCACAAATCATCATATCATTCTTCACACAATCCGTCCATCTCTTTTTTGGTCTACCTTTACATCTGTACCCATCAATCTTGTAGTTTATTATTCTCTTTGTCACGTGATTTTTATCCCTCCTGATTATATGCCCATTCCACCTTAATCTTATTCCTCGTAACTTTTCAGTCACAAGTCTTTTAAAATCAATCATTAAAAATAAACTATATACACAAATTAAAATTAAACTAGAAAATCAAACTACTTACCTTGATAATTTTTTGTTTACGTCTGTAGGTAGCGAGATAGGCAGTTTAAAAATCGTAAATGTGTGTGTCTTTTCTTAATTTTTATCCATCTGCTCACCTTCTATTCTTATTTTTAAGTATATAAGTTGGATAATTAAAAAAAAAAAATTTGACATAAATTAGTATCAACACTATCGGTTTAGTTTTTGAACTCTTTATATTTCGTGGTTTGCTCTAAATTTTGCCCGTAACATAACATACTAAACATCTGTCAAATTGTCAGTTGAAATAAGTAATGCAGTTTCAAAATCTATCAACTTTAAATATTTTTGAAATGATTGTTTGTATATTTATCGTCTTGTTACGCATTTGCTGATGTATTCTGCTTAATAAAATATATAAAGACTGTATCAAAATATGGTATCGCTCCCCATATATAACCTACAATTGAAATGGCATATCGTTAGTGTTCTTAACATTTTGTACTACGGTGTAAAATTTCTTGGAATGCACTTGCTTGGTATTAAAATTGCATAGCAGATTTACTTCGTGGCATCTTTTTATTGGTCTGACTCTGTAGTAATTACATATTAAATTGAGGGTAAATTACATGGGTCGCTTACTTGTAACTGTTATTAACAGTATTCGATATTTGTTAGTAATTATCAAGACTTGTACAGTAGTGGTGGATGCTGGCAGTAGTTGGTGGAGTGCTGCTTTCTTGTAGTAGGATGAAGAATATACACCTTGTTGCTTACAGGGATTTATTCTCATAGTAGTTGGGCTTGGATGCTGATCCCTGTATTAAACTTAGTGGTAGTTGAAGTCGTATGTTATGACTAATAGCAACTCGTAGCGACTTGAGAGCAAATCGATAGCAACTCGATCACAAAGTATTTGTGAGCATTATTTATACTAATATTATAATATTAAAGTAGCCTAAAGTAGGCCGCAGCGTCAGCAAAACGCTGTAGGTTGAACCGTACAAGACTGTTGGGACTAAAGTATTAGAATAACCCACAAAGATAAAAGGACAGCCTTGCGATAACCCTAATCTAAATTCCAAACTACGATTCAACTTTGATCTGTAATCGAAATTCGGGCTAAGGAGGCGATAAACTCGGTCAGTGGTATCCAATAAATTCCAATATGTTTACTAAATTACTAGATAGCTTGAATTGTTAAAACAAAGTGTTTCTTGCGTCACATTAGGCTTTGGCATGCGTGTCACTTTAAGTTCAGTATCAACGACACGTAGACATTTTTTAATAATAATAGACAAATGAACATACACGTTGTATAACCTCAAAAGCAAACTATGCTTGTGTTATGGGTAATATTCTTATATATTGTAATACTTCCAACAACTCAGAAGGGTTTATGGTAGTAAAAGAACAGCAACTGGTCACATATTTATAATCAGAGAACCTTACGGTTTTAACACACTACATACACTAACTTTTCATTTAAACAAGCATTTTTAGAACACCTCGCCATCCCTCCAACAATTTTACAGTACATGAAACTTAGCAATTGGCACAACCGATAGCAAATAGAAGTCATTGATAAACTAATATAATTAAAGTGTTATGAATAAAAAGAACTTAATACATTACTGTTTGGAAATTCCAAATAATATTTTATACAAGATATCATATAAAACATTATACTTAAAGTTTTACATGTAATAAAATAAACTGAACACAGGAGAAATCAATCGCGTTTGCCAACATGAAAATAAAGTGTAGTGAATACCGTCTATATACAATTGAGACATTTTCAATTATAATCTACACAATGACGAATTGAATTTGACGGCCTCTGTGGTTGAGCGGGCTAAGCCTTTGCCGGTTTACCTCACTGCAACGCAGAGGCTCCGGGTTCGATTCCTTGGTATAGTAAATTTCGGAAACGTATTTTCTCCGTTATTTACTACGGTCTGGGTGTCTGGGATCGGCGCCAGAGTGCTCCATTGTATATTATACATAACACAAGCGTAACTTGCTTAATTTGGGGATATACAGTGTGTATGTTTGTCTGCCGATATATTTATTATATGTATTTATTTATAATTATCACATCATACAAAGGATAAATATTGTAACAAAATTATTGTCAATTATAGACAACTATTCTATACAAAACAGGCGCTAATCACAGCATAAATAAAAATATAACATTACTATTCAATTAAGGAAATGGCCGATTGTATCGTATAGAAATAAGAGGGTACATAACAAATATATTATCAACTTTAAAAAGAAACACGACAAGAACAACTATACTACTAAATAACTGTAACAATATAGTGTATCATCTATGGGTAATATACAACAGACCATTCTAGGGACGATCCCAGACCCCTGGATGATTAACAGAAAATTCATTTACTAAATTTATAATATAAGGAATCGAACCCGAAACCTCTGCGCTGTAGTGAGGTAAGTCGGCTAAAACTTAGCCCATTCTACACACAGATCATCATACACATACACATATTTTATATAGATTATCACACTTATATTTATTATAGTATACCAAAATTGGAAAGTCTTAGTGCTCGTGTAAGTCGTGGTAGCGTAATGGTTAGCGCACGCGTCCCAAACTCTAATGGCACCGGCTCGAATTCAGGCCGAAACGCATGCACTACTTGGACACTTTTGTGACCTATTGTGCATATTGTTACAATTACCGTGGGTAGCAGGTGACCCACGGTGAAGGAAAACATCGTGATGAAACCTGCACATCGAGATAACTGATGTGTCAAACGTGCCAAGCCACCTTGAACAAGCTTATCGGGTATACTGTCCGTTCCCCCTATAGGGGGAGGCCCAGCAGTAGGACGTTTATGGGCTGTTATTATATATTTTATAGTGCTGGTGTAGATATCAGTACCAACACGCTGTCACAGCGCTGTTATTCTATGAATTTCTATGTATGTGCGAACGTTTTCCGACCTTAACAAAAGTCAGAAGCAAGGGAAACTGCAGAGGCAGCGTTGTGGCGATGCGGTGGATACGTGGTAGCTATGCGGGGAAGAAGTCGTATACACACGCGCTTAGACTTTCAATTTGTTATTCATTTGTTCTAAAAATATGTTTTAAGCAATATAATGTCAAAAATCGAGATAAACCTAACTTGTAGCATAATCTAATTATTTAATATTTAGAAACTTCGCAGAAGTACTTCTTCCACAATCATGCTTAATATAATTTCTATGAAACATAATTATATATATTTAAATGGAGAATCATGTTCGAACTTATCGCGTTAAAGAACTACAATAATAATATAGATCCGTTCAAGGAATTCCTATGAGATGATCAGAACAAAACTGTAACAAATAATTGTTTTCCTCACAATTTAACGCCCCAAAGATTTCTCAAGGCATTGTTTCCAATAAACTGTTTGAGAAGGTATTATTTCGATAAAAGGAAAACAACTAACAACAATCCATCTTTATAGTTTGTTAACGAGAACTAAGTGGAATAATGAATAATGCAACGACTTGAAAGAATTTTGTACAGTGAGCTGCGCTGAAACTTTTATTGGTTGAGGAATGCCAAGAACATGAGCCTCTACAAAGAGGTCTTATAATCGACTCTTCAGGTGATCAGAGGACAACCTCGGAGAAAGGAATGGTATGACAATTTGTTGTGTCATCTTTCATCCACCAATTTACTGACGTATAATTTAGTATAGTTACTGTGGTCAATACATGAACGTGATGCTATGTAAATACAGATAATAGATAATGGTGTTAGAGCTGCCGGTAAAATTGGGCATTTGTATATCTATATCATCAAAAATGTCCAATCTTATAAACGTGTAAAGATAATATTTAATAATGATTAGAGTATTAGTGTGCATATCACGTAGACGATAAGATTTTTGTATATATAGTATAAGTTAAATTAAGAGAAATTAAGAAAGCAATATAACCAGAGTACAACAACTCGTTATCTCTGATTGAGCCATGGGCTATCACCAGTGGTGCGTTACGCCATCCAACGGGGTAACTATGATGGACGCATCACACATGTGGCCAGTCTTTTGGCACCGCTTCCATAGAAGACTTTGATCTAGGCTCAATATTTTACTTGTAGTTTAAAAGATTATAAGTAGAATGCAAGACATTGATATTCGCATTCAAAATATCTTGCTATGAACTGCGGCCCTGCATAAGGTGTCCAAGCTTCTAAGCCACAAGATCAAAATAATTATATATCTGTAGAACTGTTACATGCCCAATTCTGATTAATTTGATGTAGGGATGTGAAGCTTGGAGGAGGAGAATAAGTGTTAGTGGCTGAAAAAAGGTCCTAAGAAAGATCTTGTATCCGACACGGGAAAGCAATGGCATCTGACGGATCCATAAAAATGCCAAAATCGAAGAGCTAGTGCATGAGCCCAATATTGTAGGCGAGAGCAAGGCACATCGCTTCCTCTGGTTTAGTCACTTACATAGAATGAAGGAGGATCGTACAGTGAAAAGAGTCTATCTATGTCCACCGACGGAACGGCGATTAGAAGATCACCCCGGATATCACTGGAGTGAAGGGGTGGAGGACGATCTGCGCGAGCTTCAAGCCTATGACTGGTAGAAGACAGCGCTAAACAGAAACAATTGGAGTATTCTCATATTATTGTAGGTTATAGGAGTATATTCATTTTAGGCTCGTTGGTCCGCAGTCGTTAGTTAATATAATATAATCTTCTATCTACATACTATTATAAATATATGAATGGTTCGAGTTTGTACAATGCGTCTAAAACATGAAAGAAATAAGGGGGGCTAATTCGGACCAGCAGATTCAGAAAATACAATTTCTATAATGTTTGTTTGTCTGTCTGGTAGCGCGTCACGTGAAAACTACGAAACGGATTAAAATAAAACTCGGTGTAGAGCTAGCTTATATACCGGGGCGTCATAGGATATTTTTTATCCCAATAAATTATATTGTTTCCGTACGATAAACAAAAATAGCTAAAGCTGCGATCGCATCTTTTTGGAAACTACTGCCTATATGAATGAAACTCGACCTAATGCTGGCTTATAACCCGAGTTAATACTTAGAATATATTTCATTCCGATAAATGACATAGTTTCCTTAAAATAGACGGATTAACAAAATAGATGGCGCTACAATCGCGTTTTAAATACCTACGTTTTCATACAACATATCAATCATTGTATTACTTCAAATCATTTTGGCTTCGACTCGCCTCTATGTATTGCTAGGCAGTTGTGTAGTCTATATTATGGATTTAGTTTTTTTTTATAATTATTTATAATATAATTTTTTTTTTTTTTTTCAATAAAAGAAAGTTACAAGATCATACAAACAATTACATTTACAAACTGCAACGCAGTTTGTCGGTAGCGATATGCAATATGTTACGTTTATATAATATATATGTGTCAATATATCAAGTTTTTATGTAAGCAAAATAAAGCTACTGCCTAGGGTTTGGCACGCGGCGCAGCCACGGGGCAAACTGTAGTTACAAATACAGATATTTGGTTAAGTTTTCTTAATTACACTAATGTATATAGCTTACGCAATTTTGGTTATTTAAAATATTTAAGTTATAATGAGTTGTTACTTATTAAAGTGGTAAACTGTTTTTTACCATTATAAATAAAATATTTACCAATACAATTATAAATATGAAAGTTATTTGTTTTGTTCTTTGTATTTGCAGATTCTTGAAAAATTCGCAATATTTCTTAATTACTTTTTATGTAAGCTCTCTATTGTTGTCACAGTGTGTATCTTCTTTCCATGTTCTAGAATACGTCGTATATCTACACACTAGAAATCAAAATTTCACCTTATCACAATGCAACTATGATACAATGACAACTATTTGTTCTTATACTATACAAATCTAAGGAAAAGCTATAAATGAGAGAGTTACACATTTAAGCATGCTCTATATAATTATGATCATAAATAAGAAAACACCTTGCAACACGTCTGTCAGTATCCCATAGTAGAGGAAGGTCGCACTTATAGCAAACAAGTATTGTTAAGTATCTATCTTCAAATAAATTTATAGACACGATATAAAACTAAGGCGTATAACTATAAAGTTTAAAATTAGAACAAATGTTTTTTTATTAAAATCTATTTACGATTGATTGCAAGCAAGCGAATCGTGTTGATGGACTCCAATTCGCGAGTTAAAGTTATTGAATTTTCCAACACCATTCAGCGAAAACTATCTGCAAATGTTAACCTATTTCCAGAGCGGAAATCAATTTCAGATTGGTATTCAATTGGATGTTTGTTCATTGGTCAGCTCCAATGGATATCCACCAATGACAGATATATTTTAGTTCTCCATAAAAATATATACGTTTATATAAGTATATATTGAACCCTTACATAAACACTGTGACATCGACATGCTTTGTATGATTTTCTGATTTCATAATTGCCTTTTCTGAGTGAAAGAATTAAACACAATACAATTTTGAAACAACAATTTGATTTTCAAATACTATACGTATTTGGAATGTTTAACTAATAAAACTTTTGAAAAATATAAATTTAACTTACTAGCAAAGCGAAAAAGAATATTTAGTTATATTTTCTATCAGTACTTCTATGGATTGTGATTTATTTGCATTGAACGCATTATTAAAAATGCTGTAAAATTGAAGTTTAGACTTACAAATTGAAATTACGTTGTTATTTACAAAAAATCGTAATATCTCAGAGATTAACGCAACCTCATCTCATTCCAATGAAGTGGGTTCGAATTCTTGCCGGATTGGGTAGTGCATACTTCGCTTTGGTTATTTTACTTATTTAACAGTGAACACGCAGCATTAAACACATTTGAAAATCGGTACATTTGAAACAGCACATAAGGCAATAATGGATACTCCTTTCCCAAACTAAATTCGAATAAGGTTTTTAAGACCTCAGACCTAAGACCTCCCTTTTTTATATTGCGTGAGATCAGCAGATAGGCAGACGGCCCACCGCATGGTAATCGGTTACCATTGCCTATGGACATTTGTAACACATGTAGGTGCTAGCAATGCGCTGCCGCTCTCTAAAGGGAGACTGGAACCTGGCCACTAATGGCGGAACACAACTCAAAGTTGTTATTGCCGCATAATCTAGACCAACTAAATACCCTACCGCCTGGCTGTGGGTTGTTTTGTCGCCTCTTACGACAGGCCACCCGGCCGCAAGAAATTATATTCTTTCTCCGTACCTGCACGGAAGAAAATACATACTGTTACAATTGCCACATGCTAATGGTAAGGCAAGACATCGTAAGGAAACCCGCACATGTGTGTGACAGGTATACCATTTGTGTCCCTTAAAATGGAGAACCCAACCCGAACAATGAGACAATTATAACAAAGGACTTGTAGAGGAAAGTGCATATTGCTTCATACTGGTTTTGCTTCGTATAATGTTTCTTGGTAACTATTTAATTTTTTATTTGCGTGTTTGGTGCTTAATGGACAGCTATTTGACTTGGTGCACCTTCAAACACCATTTGCGGTAAATCCATACGCAATGAAGATATAGCATAGCATTAAAAACAATCATAAATGTTCTTTTAATTGAAAATAGAAATTAATTTTAATTGAAATAAGGGAAATGTTGAAATTGAAGTCTTTTTAATTAACGCAAATTGGATTTTCGTATTAGTCTTATTGTTGTTTCCTACAGCCTAATGAACTTTCCAATAAATAATATAAATATTGTAACTGTTCCAAAGAGTGAAACAAATAGATAGTACAGTAAATTATTTAATACGTCGAAAGAAATTCCGCCCTGTTTTATGTTTATGCGATGGTGGAAACTGGAAAACACCGAATGTAGACAACGGGGTCAAACCGGCAGACTAGACGTCGCCATCGATATCGACTGCCGTCAACAGCTGATGCTGAACGCAGCATCTTACTTGAGTTAGTTGACTGGGAGCAAGCATACCGCGTACATACAAAGCTCTGGAAACGCGAACGGATCACAAATAGAAGTGTTAAATGGTTTATCGTACATGAATCTGACTGTAGGTATTTTATAAGCAATAAGTTCCATTTTTGTTGAGATAGAAAAAAATCGCAGGTACCTATGTATGAATTTTGGAAACGCGACTTGTAAACTTGTTCACTGACATTAGGTCCGTATTGTAGAACAGGCTCTGTAGACAAGTGACATTAGCACTAAACGAATAGAATCAAAATGTATGGGAATGACATAACACTTAGCGTAAAGGTATGTCATTTCCGTACATTTTCTATTCTATTCGTTTAGCGCTAACTTCTTTACAGGGCCAGAGGACCTAAAGAGGTCTTTTCGAGAATCGCTTAGTGAAATTGACAAGTATCTAGATATACTGATAGTGGTAAGACATAGCATAAAGTTCCACTATATTATGCTACTTCTCATATTCATAATATAAATTTGCAAAAGCGACCGATTTAGGACTCCTGTATTCAATGGTCTTAAGAAGGTCATCGTATTGTGAATCCGAAGCATGTCTAGAGGGGTTAAAATAGCCACTTTCGCAGATTCGTAGTAGGATTATAAGTGTAAAAATAAAGTGGAATTTCATACATGTTGTACAACGATTAGTATATCTAGACACGTGTCAATTGCAATGAGTGATTTTTCAAAAGCGGCCGCCTCAAGTTTCGTGACATACCTATTGATAGCCGTAAAAAAGTATATAGGATTGTGTGTCACTTTGATATTTGACTGGAAAATAAAATATACACGGCCTTGTGAAAAAAAAGTAATTTGGTAATAATTATACATGATACTAAAATATAACCCGTCGTTTAGAAAATATAACCAAACAAGCTATTCAATAAACTTTTTGACAAAATTGGAGATACACTTGTAAATTCTCAGCATGGTCTAAATTACAGTAATTAAAAATTACAAGACTAGATACTGCATAATAAATTTTTAATTAATTTAATTTGTATTGCATTCAACTAAATATTAAATTTATGCTTAGCGCCTACTACTTTAATCTGAGATTCCACGTTGTTCACATATTACTCTAAGATTTTGATCAGGCGCTCGTAATCGTAAGTTTAAACAATATAACTACTTAAATGATTTAAGTTTAGTTTAGCACGCGGGTTTTTTTTTCAATAAAAAGCTTAATATTGTTGTCATAATTTAAATCATATTTTAACAATTTCTAAGCGCAACTTATTTTATTTACTGTAGCCATATTGATTATAAATATAATCTAACGGTCATTAATCTAAAGAAAATACTATATCATACTTAATCAGTCATTTAAAAATCAAATTTTCAAAAGTAATAATTAATTACACTTCAAGTTCTATGAAAATGTAAATTTACTAACAATGCCATCTAGTAAAAGTAAATGTTTGTTATTAATATTGGTCGAATCTGCATAATATATTATTTGAAATTCATAATTTTCATATAACAAGACTTATTACATTATAAGCTGTATTGAATGTCTATTTTAAAAGCCAAAATTCTTGTTGCAGTCAGAGCTATTCTAAAATCCCCAGCAAAATTATCAAATACAAAACTATTTCCTGTGTTAGTGAGAATTTAAGAGCGGAAGCGACGCGGACAGATCTCGCTCACAAAGCTTTGAAATGAGCCGAGTGTACTGCACAAAGTCCAGTGGTGGAGAATTTCTGTGCAGACTGCACCCAAACGATAAACCTCGGATTTGAGGACGATTGTACATTGGCTTAAAGGACAATTGGGATATTTGTATTCGAAGTAAATTTTAAGACAAGTGTATTTACGAACCACATTTTGTATTCATAATTACAGATGCTAAGCTATAGATAAAATAGTTTTCTAGAACGTTTATTCAACATCCAACCAACATTATAGGTCTGGGAGAGACCTTTTCACGAAGGTTTCCTTCTGCGCTGTGAATCAAGGTTGTTTAAGAAAGACGCCATACCATTTCTTTGAGGCCGGTAATCTGAAATTAGACGGTTCATTTTTGTCTTTCAATTTGTATGAATCAACTAAAGTGATCTATATAAATATAAACTTGAATCATTCAATGCCATTGAATGCCACCGTGTCTTTTCTGTTCTGTGTCTTTCAACCAATTTGATTATATTTAATTGAGCCGTCTAATATCAGCATTAGCGACGCCTCTGGTCTTGAATTACAATATACAGCGTGTGTATTTTTCTATCGATTTATCATTTTTATTCATTATTATGAATTAACTTATTATTACTAGGAAGATATTTGCGTTAGTTTTTCATATTAAGATTCGAATTTATATTTAATATTTTGCAATTAATACAAATTAAAGCTATGTTTTAACTATTTAAAGCGACCATTTTAAAGTTTTTGTAAAAACAAAGTCAAAACACTCTTCGCTGGAATTTTTCGATTGTTTTATTCCAAATTGTTTATAAATAAGAAATTCCATAATTCTCTGAGCTTAATTCGTGTATTGGTTATTTCGCGCCAGGTTAATAAAAACTCATTAATTAAAAACTTTACCTACTATTATATATTATTATACATACATTATTCACAATGCTTTGGAAAATAAGACTATTTTTTTACGATTAAACTAGTGTCAAACTAAAATAAAATTACTTTTAAAGTTTTGATGTCTTTCGTTATTTAATTTTAATTTCTTACAATAAAATAAAATTTCTATTTTAATAGATTACAAATTGTATACCTTTAAACTACCTCACTGCGAATTTTAAAATTAGAAATATTTTTCTAATAATTATCATTACCATACTAACTTCTGCCCGCAACTTCATCCGCGTGGAATAGTTAAATAAAAAAGTAAGTTAAAAAACCCCTGATTTTGAAACATTATTCATTGGTGCTCTGCTCCTATTGGTCTTAGTGTGATGATATATAGCCTATAGCTGTCCTCAATAAATGGGCTATCTAACACTGAAAGCATTTTTCAAATCAGATCAGTAGTTCCTGAGATTAGCGCGTTCAAGCAAACAAAAAAACTCTTCAGCTTTATATAATATTATAAGATTTTATTCTGAATAATCTTAAAGCGAGAGACCCGAGCCCAACAGTGGGACATTTATGGGCTGTTATTATTAATACATATATCAGGTTAATCATATTGCCTTTTTCTATACGCACGTACTCGTGTCAATATTACGTTAAACTTGAAATAGCCGTTTTCTGTGATCAGTGGTGTCAATAAATTTACTGTAGTAACTCAGTATGGCTATGGTGGTATCCAGGAAGTCTAAGTGCTGTGTGTTTTCATTGTGTATCCTGGTGCTATTGGGAGTGACATTAGCTGTAATGTCAACGCTGGGATTCTTCAAACGGAAAACTGAACTTCATGTAGTGACTGCAGAAAAATGGAAATCGGGTCCTCAGGAGATACATGCTGTAAGTCTAGTATCTAGCTTTAAGTTCGTTATTAGTAGACACCCACTCTACAGCTATTTAACAATTTTAATCACCTTAGTATAACAAGGAAAGTAGTTACATAAACCTTAACCAAAAATATACTTTATAATTATAATATACAATAAGTTTCAAAAAGGGATCTCGGATATATGATTTCCATGTTATGCATGAAAATTATTACAAATACTATATCTTTGTATTTTCAAAGATCAAGCAATCCATTATATACACGATCTTAATAATTGTTATATAACGAAATTTGGTTTAGAGGTACTTAAGAGACTTATAGTAAGTATACTATTTTTTATATATTTATAGTTTATTTCAGGAAATCATATCCCATAGCTATAATACAGTGCATAGTGCAAGCAACTGGTTCAGTTTTTTTAAATATAATTATGTACCTTATTTTCATAATGTTTTGTTACAACAGTTGAAGATGAAGGCATTGAAAGCTATTTTTGCAAGACTAAGGACCTTATTATTCGTAGTAACAATAATTTATAAACGGAAAATGATAAGCATAGATTTCTGTATATTGTCTGTATGTATATAAAGATACAGTTAATACAAGCCCATTATAATAACCCTATAAAACCACAACAACCGAAAACTAAGTAACTGAAATAATGTTTATTCATGATGCAACGTTGTACTACATCAAACTGGCGCTTCAATTTAGCCGAAAATTCGTAAAAAGTCGCAGTACAACTGTAAATAAAACAAAATTCTGGGCTCAATAAAATGGTTCCAGATTACAAAAATACCAAAGAGAAAGCTTTGTATCAGAAGACTGTTTTATAGTATTTTTTATGATTTGAAAATTCACTCATCATCATCATCCGAGCGTTAAATCCCGGTTGCGTTCGGAACCTTCCCTCCAACGCCCAGGGTCCACTTTCCTACTTTTTCTACTCCACTTCGCACGGTTTTCAGCAGATTTGAAAATTCACTCTTGTATGTTTTGTCTGCAATTTTCGAAAATGAGTCGATGTATTCACTTCCTTGCATACATACACATCTATATATTGTCGCGCCTGTAGGCAGAGACGAAAGATCTCTATTGATCGTACCAAGTCTAAGATCCTGACAAATACTTTATGCTTCATCTACTTTCATTAATATCTCTATACATACACGACTTCTTTATTTAATATGCGTGACAGTGAAGCGTGACAGGATTTAGTTAATAATACTTTAGTAATACGAAAAATTATAAATGGGATTAAATCATAAGCACACACTAAAATACTCGTTGCATGATCTTAAGGATATAAGCAATAACTTCTTATCATAACCTCGCATACTGGTAATAACAATTTTCAGGGAATAGGGCATCCTTACTCGGAAACTACAAGGATTGTTAACTGAATGACCGGCCATTTAGGCTGTGAGCGCATCTTAGGGCTTTAAGGGATCGAATCTAGGTCATATAGACTACAATAATCTTGGTTATTATCGAGTTGGGGCCTAATCTATAATCTTAGTAGCTCTTTAGTTCAATTGATGGGAAATAATTGTAAGTTTAAGTTACAGTAGTAAACTGAAGAGCCTGTGACAGAGCTATACAAGTGTAAAATTTAAATCCATACTCAATGAAAGTATCCATTTTTTCAAATCTTTATAAACATTATCGTATGTTCATTTTCCAATGAAATTACATACGTAAATATCATTTTTTTTCTTTTTAAAACTTACCTGTCTAGTTGTGAAAAAGATACTATTTTCAAACTACCATTGCACTGCATTGAATAACTCTGGTTTTAATGCATACCACTTCAAAACTATCTCTCATTAATGTTTAATATTAGCTAAGGTATGATGCCTATAGTTATATGAGTTGCAGTATCCTTCCTACCTCGTTGTTCACTGTTACTATCACGTTGTGATGATATAAAGGCATCTGCAACGCTTTTATGTTCCTTTTAGTTGCCTAATCCAATTTAGTGCTCAGTTTTTATTATTTAGAATAATACCATCAACTAATCAAGTTTATCATGTATAAATATTTCAAAAACTACAAACATAACGTTACAATAATACTGAAAAGAAAGCTAATAAGACTTTAAATTTTTTACTAACTCGTCGTACAAATTATGTTTTTATTAGGTTGGGGAAAAAGTTTCTTCGCATTTTATATAAAAATTCAAAAGGTTTTTTTTATAAAGTTTATTTATTTTATTCTCAGTTCTCCAGCTACATCGTAACTACTAATATGCCGATCTTGCTCCACTTTTTCAAAAATGGCATCAATTTTGTCCGTAACAGGGCGACCAGAGCGACGTGCATCTTTGATATCAAAATTTCCGGATTGAAAACGCTTAAACCAAATTTGCGCTACTCTCACAGATACTGCATTAGGTCCATAAACATCACAAAGTTTTTTCGCGGCTTGTGTTGCATTTTTACCTTTTTGTCGTAAAATTTTAAAATGTATCGAATTTCTTCATTAGATTCACTCATTTTAACAATAAGAAACACAAATGAAAATCACACATTTTCCTAATTTGAATTGTCTTCTTTAAAATTAAAACTTTTTAATGATACCAAAACCAGCCAGATACAAATGGTATAGCCAAAGAGATCTTATTACAAGTTTATACATACTATATGCGAAAAGACTTTTTCCCCAACCTAATATAATAAACGTCAAATAAACACATAAGAAAGACACGAGGCCTCATCTATTTTGTCGGATTTAGAATCTTTTTAAAGTTACGTGTGTATGTGTTTATATTTTTCATTCAATCTTAAGGCAGGCCGGCGAATTATTCAAAATACTCAAATATTTAAAGTGCAATCGGCAATCTTATAGCCTATGGAGATTTCTTACGGGCAACCTTTGGATGGAGTACATAAAGAAAAGAGAAGATAAAGTTGGTAGTTACTAAACTTCTACTAAGTAATCTCAATATGCAGAGTTCTCATTCTCACGATATTTTTCTTCACAGTCGGCACGTGGTAACAGGCATTTTCATTTTTTATTGCTGAAGCACAGCAAATAGTGTGACGGCCCAACTGTGATGGAAAGCGGTTACCGTCGCCTATGGAAATTAGCAACACCAGAGGTGCTGCCGATGTGCTGCTGGTCTCCAAGAGGAAACTGGAACCTAGCCATTAATACCGGAACGCAACTCAAATTTGTTATAACGGCATACTCTAAACCAGAGGTGGCAGCTATCTAGACGGGCAAAAGCTCTGCCACCTAGCAAGACAATATAGACAAATGTTAAAACAATATAGACAGGTGTTAAAATAACATCTTATTATTTATTAAAATATCATGATATAAATAATTCTAATTACTTTTTATACAACAAATACCTACTTACGACGTCATAAGACGCTAAACGTTAGTAAATAATCTAGGAGGCTGCGATGTTTTGTAAATTTATAAAAAATATCTCAGTTGATTTGACTGTCCGCTTCACTATTGTAAAAATATGCACATTATTCGAGAAAACGCGTAAAGAGTTCATGCACTCTGTTAGGATTCGAACCGACTTCATGCAATGCAATGCGATTGCCTTCGCCTTATTATTCTAGATATATGTCCCTAACATCCTCATTGATCCAAATAAATCATGGGACACGAAAAAAATGGGTCCATTCTCGAACGTTCCAGGGTCACTTGTCATTTAACTAGGCGGCACTATCGAGGGTCTGTGCGTCCCGGCTATTAGTTATAATAAAGCTGAGCGCAGCGAAAGGGTTAAACTTTTTGAATATCGTTCAAAGAATCGCTCCAACAAAAATCGGGTAGAGATTCTAAAATTAGTTTAAAAAGTTCTGTATGGAATATATCCTCTGAGTATTTTTTAGTTAGTATATTCTTCAGTCTTGCGACTAGTACGCATAATTAAAACTACGTTTTAACCGTTTTTGTTTTATAACGTTTATATCGTCGTTTCGGCCATTTTTCAGTAGAGAAAGGGGCCAAGTGTTAATGAGTAATGTTATAATTATTTATAATACTAGTGTGGTAAGTTATTTTTTACAGACAAGTAGACGAATGTAAGCCCAAAACGAAGTCGAGGGCTTATCATAGTCACGAGTTTGTAAAAACCAACAACTGCACATGTGTCATATAAAGTTTTTCAGTACATTTGCGAGAAAAAAGTACAATAGGTAATGAAACCAACATAAATATCAGTCGAAAAGTCACAACAATCTTTGAGGTTTCTAATACGAAAATGGCTCATATTTGCAAATGGCGTCACATGTGCGTGGTGAAAATAAAAACCACATCTTTCGTCTCATTATCTCTATAGTATTAAAGTGAAACAAATGTGTTGATTAAAGCACTTCAAAAGAGGTTCGATTATTCAGCTTATCTATTTTCGTAATGTGAAACTTGGTAGAATACTTACATACTTTTTCATTTAAGTACCTATTTTACCGCACGTTCCGTTGTATGGTACGTATTTTGTAACTTTCGAACAATGTATATAGGCTTCGTAAATGCATTTTGAGCAAATATGTTGAAAAACTTATTATTTAGCCTACCCTCAACTGTTTTTATTTCATTTTCATTTATATTTATGGTTGTAATTTACACGGCTACAGAAAAGTGGCCGAAACGTCTAAATAAAAATAAAATAAAATTTCAGGCTAAAACCGTTAAAACGTAGCTTTAGTTATTTTTCAATTCTTTTTTTATGATAAATAGATATGCGTTTGACCATGATCCTATTTTAAACAATGATGCGGTCGAAGGTGAAGCACGCTTACATACATACGTAATACCTATTCACACGAGACTTGAAAACATAGACATGAAGTTTAAAGAATTTTATCGTCATTGTGAAAGTCACATAATGCATTACATAAGCGTACGTATTTGTACACGTATACATCAATTATTGAACCATACAAAATAATTTTAGTGAAGTGCATAAGGGCCAATAATATATTTAAAATATTTTAAAAGCAGCCCAGTTTATGCAAAAACAGCGAAGCCGTTTTACACTCCTGAATGTTTTAAAATATTTGTATGCTGGAAGCTGTTAGGCGTTGATCGAATAACGCAGATAAAAGTTTCACGGTTCAATATTTAAGCTGCAGCCACCCAGGCGAGCGTTTGCGTTTTTTTTTTACTGGCGCTTGGGGGACTGTCGTCGCTATCTGATCCACTGTGGTTTTCGTGTACTGGTTTTCGAACCGTATGTTGAAAGCCGGGTACTCATCTGTGAATGATAACTGTAACCGAACAGATATAGCAACTTGCTCTGATGTAAACACAGGAAAATGATCTTCGCTCACATCGTCCAAAGAACCATCTTTGACCGCATACTATCATCAGCTATCTGTAACCGTAATCGCATAGATTCTCTGTGCTCGCGACGTCCAAATGTGCTGCCTTTGGCCGCGTACTCATTAGCAGTTAACTCTAATAACATAAAATAGCGAGATTTTAGTGTATACGTGCATAGACATAGACAACACTTTATTGTTCACCAAAACAAAAATTAGAACAATACACAAAAAGACAATAGTTATTTGGTAAAATAAAAAACGGCCTTATCGCTAAAAGCGATCTCTTCCAGACAGCCTGATTCAAAGGAAATTCTTAAATTATCTGTAATTATTATGCAACAAAGAAAAAATAATAACAATGACATACATGGTCAGCAGATTACGGTCTAAAGTATAGTAAAATAGCACATACATTATTGCGTAAGACTAATATAATGTTTCCTGAGTGAATTTTGAAATATGGCAAAGGATTTAGCTTTTCTGACGTCAATGGGCAAAGAGTTCTAAAGGAAGACAGCCTACGTGGCGAAAAGGTTGCAATAAAATGTTGAAGAGTGTGCAGGTGCCATTAACAGGAGATTATTGGTGGAGCTAAAATTGATGTGTGAAGTATAAAGGAAATTGAAACATTCATATATACCTTAAGGTAAGATGGGGTATAAGGTATAAACAGTATACGATATAGCAAATTGAGAAGACGAGCATTCCGGCGAAGTAAGATTGGCAACCACTTAAGCTTTTTGTAGCATTCAGAAACGTGGTCAATTTTATTTTGCATATTACGAGATAATTATCGCCTCGTTGCGAGACGCTCTCGAGAACGTACACGCTATGATTTTTGGTCACAGTAACATGCAAAGGTTACAGTTACAAAATAAGTACGGGGTTGCCCTTAGCTCGCTGCGAGCGCTGTGCGTCCCGTTTGCGGCAGGCGGACGAGCTACGTGCAGGTTATGGATTTTGGTTACAGGCTCGCAGGTGTGTACCCGGCTTAAGAGGATGTGATTTTAAAAACATCGATTATAATCTCAATAATAGTGGCTTTAGTATGGAAATTTGTAACATATCTGAGTCTTTAATATAATATCAGCACATAAATACATTAAACATATATAAACATTAAACACATCCAAGTTGTGGCAGTTCGGTGACGAAGGCATCGTATCCGCATAAAACAATTGCAACGTGCTGATTGTGAAGAAAAATAATAGTGAAGAAGTCTGCTCATCCATATTATCTTCAACAAGCGTAATGCTGGTATAACGACCTTTCCTCTTAAATTTCTCCTCAAGTAAGAGCCCAACTATGGGACGCTTATGGGTTGATATTATTAATTTTAACGTATGTGAAATAAGAAAGGCCCGGGTTTTGGCAAGCTTCTCTGGGGCCCCGGAAAGGCCAACACATAGAGGTCTTATTTCACTTTTCGGAAATAAATTCTAAAAATTTTCGTACACTCACTAGAGAGAGATTGACTGTGCATAATGTGCATCCAAGGACAAGGTCAGTGTAGGATTATTTTATTATTATCTAAGGTCAAAAGTGAATCAAATAACTCTGAGTAGAATAAACTATTAACAACAGGGCCCCTAAAATAAAGACAGACAAAATGTGGTCCTCCAGCATATACAGGAATAAAAATCTCCAGGTATTTGCGTCCCAGTTGAGGCTTTTTGTTTCATGAAAATTGAGGTAGCACGGGACAGATTCACTTCACCGCGTAGAGGAAGGATTTTAAAGAGAAGCCATGCACGAACACTCAAAAAATATAATAAATTATTATAGCTCATCTAGTTTACTACACTTGAACAACGTTTATTTAAATTTTAGATTAACTGAAATTTCAAAACTGTCATGTAATACGGAAATCGCGTTAAAATCAAATAAGCAAATAGAAAACTCTTTATTGTTCACTCATAAAATATAATTTACATATAGATATATCTAAAACTTAAACAGCCGCCATTACCAATAGTGAAATCCTAAATATATGCAGCCAAAAAATATAAAAAGCGTCTCTTTCAAACTAATGACTATGCATAAGTCCGCCTTATTTACGAAACAACTTTTCTTACCAATGCTATCTCTATATAATAATAGCTCTACGCATAACCCGTCTTTTTAATTAAAAACATTTTGTTGTATCGAAAGTACCTTTTTCCGCTCGAATAATTTTATCCCTGGATTGAATTGTTTGATTTTTAATTTAGATGTTTCATAGCAATTGAAATGTATGTTCATACAGTAAGATGCTTGTTAAACATTATGAGTTTATTAACAAAAGTTAAGACTTAAAAGTTTTAAGTTCCAAGGATTATGAGACGACTTTTTAATGACAATTTTACATGTTTTGATATGTGAATGCAGTCTAGCAATGGTCACCAGCGAGACAAGACGTGTGTACATTTGATAAGCTATATAGTGACGGACTTTGCGCGTGTTATTGAATCATGTATTACGTTTGTACTGATTGTGTCCAGTTATATTTGTACCTGTGTTATACATCTTTGTATAGTTCTAATAAATTCTATAGTAATTCCAACGGCATTTTAATTCGAGTCCCGTACTCGTAACAATATTGTATACTAATACAATAAAAGAATAAATTCAAGTTAGTTATATTGTAATATATTCTAAATATAATCACTTAACTATAAGTAAAATACTGAGCATATATCACCGTCTTCTATAGGTAAGGTGCCCGGTTCTGGCTATGTTATCTCGCTGAATTGTCATACTTGTTTGTAAATTAAATGCGACAAATGTATACTATAAATCAGTTCAGCTTCAAACTTTATAAATTACTAGAGGTCCCGGCAGACGCTGCCCTGTCCTTAAAAAGGAAAATCTAAGACCCGATCTCAGCAACACCCACCGGTTCCAATTGTGAATCTAAACCATCCGGGGATCCACTCAAACACACACGAAAAATCATCAAAATTGGTTCAGGAGATTAGGAGGATGCTAGAACTCGATCCCAGCGTCTCTTAATGATTCCAATTGTGAATCTAAACCATCTGGGGATCCACTCAACAAACACACACAAAAATCATCAAAATCAGTTCAAGCAATTAGGAGGATGCTAGAATCCGATCCCAGCGCCTGTTACTGATTCCAATTGTGAATTTAAATCATCCGGGGATCCACTCAAACACACATAAACAATCATCAAAATCGGTTCTGGAGATTAGGAGAATGCTAGAAGCCGATCCCAGCACCTCTTACTGATTCCAATTGTTAATCTAAACCATCCGGGGATCTATTCAAGCACACACAAAAAATCATTAAAATCGATTCAAGAGATTAGGGGGATGCTAGAAACCGATCCCAGCGCTTCTTACTGGTTCCAATTGTGAATCTCAACCATCCGAGAATCCATTCAAACACACTCAAAAATCGTCAAAATCGGTGCAGGAGATTAGTAGGACGCTAAAAGCCGATCCCAGCGCCTCTTATTGGTTCCAATTGTGAATCTAAACCATCCGGAGATGTACTCATACACCCACAAAAAAACATCAAAATCGGTTAAAGTCTTTTAAAGTTATGCTCGTAAATAAATTTCTACGATTCATTTTTATTTATGTCCATTAATTAAGTAAATTAATAACCGTCTTTGAGTTGCTTGCTATTGAAATAGCACAATGCTTAATGTTCTGGCAACTTGAAAACTTTGTGGTCTATCTTCAGAACCGCTAGATATTTTCAAAGATTATAAACTAGTGTACCATTCAATAATATAATGGGAGAATATCGATACACCCTCTACGTTTGTCTAAGGTGGATTCCACACTTTGCTAATGCTAACGTTCCGGTCTCACAATTTTTTCCCTTCGTCGTCAGCACGCGATAATTGAAATTTATACACTATGATGACCTGTCGACTGTCAATAGCTATCAAACCGTAAAAACTTGATAAACATAGTTAGAACAGAAGAAGAAGAAAAGAAAAAGATTTATTTAAAACTGCAACACAAATGAGAATACATTACAATAGGTTTAAAGAACTTTATTTTCCATAGAACATTAATTCACTTATAATCAGATTAAAATTAATTATTAACTATTACAAAGTAAATCTTAACACTAATGTATTAAATAAATGTACCTACTGGTGCGTTAAATAAATGTACAATATAGAATGCAGTAAATAGAAAAAAGACCAAGCAATTGTAGCTCTAAATTGGTCCTGGCTAAGCAGCATATTAACAGAACAACAATTATTAAAAGATTAATTACATATTATTTATATAATTTGAAATAGTTATATATAATATTGTTACGAATTAAAATGCCGTTGGAATTATTATAGTGTTTATTAGAACTATACAAACACGTATAACATAGATACAAATATAACCGAACACTACAAATCCAAACATAATGCAGAAGGTCGTAATTCAATAAAACGCGAAATGTCCGTCACTACTAGATTCCTGATTGTACACATGTCTCGCCTTGATCATGGCTCTCGCTAGACTGCCTCCTCTTTCAATCCGGCCGTCGTTTTATACTTCACCAATGCAAAATGTGCTCGTATCGTATCGTCGATATAGTTTCCTAGAATCAGCTTGTAATTAATCCGTAATACCTGGCAAATGATACCTGCATGTGACTATAAACGAATACAATTGGCTGTTCTCCACAATAACTAGGAACGTACGCCAATAAATAAGTTAACAAAAGAAGACGATCATAAAAGAATTACAATTAATTCAAATGCCGACAGGTAATAAAATGTGTTTTTACAGATATGCAGGTCGCATTTGTCTTTGTCGAAACCTAAGTTGTAATAATATCTATGTGACTTCAGAAAGGGCAATTTAAATAAACACACGACACAACACAGACAGGACTGGTCAGGTACATCCTCCAAATGGGCGACATTTTATAATAGCACTGGTATCATGAATAAGATCAGCTTGGCGCTCTTCACGGGCATACAAAAACTTTTCTAATTTAAGTCTAAATCTATGAATACTTTCAATTTTTTCTTATTTATTATATTAGTTTTAACAGAAGGGGTAAATTTTTTGTATCAACTATTTTCTGTGAAATTTTACTATATGTAAAATTTTATTCTAATTTTCGTAACCAACTCAAAAAGCTATTGAATATTTACAATTGGTACACGATACTTACAAGCCGTGGTAGCTTAGTGGCTAACGCACTCGCTTTTCATTACGCAAAGGGCGCGAGTTTTTAGTTTAATCTTGGTCGGAAAGCATACACCACTTTGGGACTTTTCTGATCTAACGTGCTGACGGTGGAGGAAAACATCGTGATGAAACATGTACATCGATATAACTGATGTGACAAACCCACCAATCTGCCTGAGACAGGCGTAGCGGGTATACTGTCCGTTTTCCCTATAAGTGGGAAGCTCGAGCCCAGTAGTGGAACGTTTATGGGCTATTATTATCAGTTGTCGGTTTTATTCGACAACCATTAGCCAGTTGGCGAATTAGTGGACAACTTAGCCGTGGTAAATTTGTGAAGAACCGCTGTTTAGCTGGTTTTTAAAATAGCTATCTATTTCTAGGCAGCATATGTAAATACAACCCTATACTCTGATTTTTATTTACCTGGATTAAAATGACAGCTGCGATCGACGTTTTTTGATTCATAAGTGAGTTGAATCAGCAACTCACTACTGTAAGTTGAATCTTACAGGATTTCTATAGGATTCAACTGACAGTGGTGAGTTGCTCCAAGCTTGCAACCTAAAAAAAACGTCGATTGTAGCTGTCATTTTACTCCAGGTAACTAAAAATCAGAGTATAATATTGTTACAACTTAGGCTTTGACAAAGACAAATTCCACGTACAGTCTGTAAAAGCACATTTTATTACCTGTCAGCATTTGAACTAATTGTAATCTTTTATAATCGTCTTCTTTTGTTTACTTATTTATTGGCATACATTCTAGTGTTGTGGGGAGCAGCTTATTGTTTTATTGTACTCGTTTACGGCCACTTGCAGGCTGCATCATTAGCCAGGTGTTACGGATTATAAATACAAGCTGATTCTAGGAAATTATGTCGACGTTGCCGGGCGAGCACATTTGCACTTGCGCAGTATAAAACGATGGCCTGATGGAGAGAGGAGACAGTTGAGCGACAACCATGATCAAGGCGTGACGTGTGTACATTCGGGAATCTAATACTGACGGACTTTGCGTGTTTTATTGAATTATGACCTTCTGCATTACGTTTGGATTAGTTGTGTTCGATTATATTTGTGCCTGTATTAAACGTGTTTGTATAGTTCTAATAAACTCTATAATAATTCTAACGGCATTTTAATTTGAGTCCCGCTAACCCGTAACAGTATATTATAATCGGTATTCGTCAATATAATTCATTGAGAGCTAAATCATAGGCGAGTTTCTATCGTGCCCTATTGAAATTCAGACCAAACTGTTTCTGTGTTCCTGTGAATTCAACTTGTACTTGTGGAATTCGTTGTTTACTGGTATAGTCCAGAATGGAACTACTCGTACATGTACTAATGATCTTGAGAAGTTCATTGACATTCATCTGTGCTATTTCCCAACCTAGCAACTGTTTTTATGAGAATCTAATGCTAATAATAGACACTGGAACTAAATTGAACCAATTAGGTTGAAATTCGCAGAGCTGAAAGGTCGCTACCGTTTGCAATACGGATTGTGGCTGTCAAAACACATGAAAATTTAATTAGAGTGATACAATGCTAAATCCAACAGTTTTGAGATAGCATCATTCAAATTCGTGACATTTTTTATTGAATATAAAATTTCTTGCAAATCTTACTTAGGTATTTTTTAACACCTAATATCTAGAAAGTACGAGTATTGTACCTATCAGACTATAGTTTTCGTTTTCTACGACCTTAAAGCTAGAGTTGATTATAATAGGTACAACTATATATTTTTTTTTAATTATTCAAATTAATACCTACGGGTTCTAATTTGCATACAAATGACTTAATTATTCAAAGGCTTTTAAATACGCATAGATGTTATAAGAAATACTCTAATCGTCCTGGCGTTGATATGTGAAAGTCCACCACTACAAAATGAACTTTCATGTTTAATATAATTTTTAAAAGAAGGGTACAAATACAGGTGTCTTCAGATTCTGGATTCAAAATCCATGCTCTGGCTAACTTCGTTTTGAATTAGTGCATCGTTGTGCACGCGCTGTAAGAGACGACTTGCGCGTGCGCTGTAAGGCGATCCTGTTTTATTTAATTAAAGTTTTCGGAAAAAGATTAATAATTTAATGGCCTTCGGAATTTAAAAAAAAATACTTTGTCCGTAAATGTTGAAACAAGACTTAAGTTCCAAATATACAAAGTTGTTTTAATAACAATTATGATATGCAAATGGTCGATTTTTGTGTAGCACATGCGACAAATTGTCATTTGAAATGAGAACGGATTGTATCCGCGTGTTTGTATTCCTTGTGATGCAGGGTGCTTTCCAAGAACTTAAGTTGTATGGGTCCCCTTCTCAAGCAGAGGTGCAGTGTGTCAACACGTTTGAGGTAAGTTCCATTCTATTTTCAAATTATTTTATTTGAAATTCGAACACAACGCTTTTAATGCATAAAAATAAACATCTTTAAGACAAAGACAAACGCTTTATAGTTTAAACTTAAAACAAATATATTTTCATAAAATAAATGTTATTATTATATTTGGAACGTAATGAAATTCCATAACAAAAAAGGTTGAAGCTTAATAATTATTATGCTCATAAATTTGTTTCAAGTTTTATCCACGTAAAGTTTAATAAAAAGTTACTGCGGGAAATCTAATAAATTAAGACACAAAGCCCTGTTTGAGAAGAGTTTGACACAAAATAAGTGACTTAATGAGACTTTTCTGTTGAAAATATTTTTAGTTAACAAGCCGTCTTTATAAAGGGCACAATGGAATTACTTAAAACATAACGTTCAATAACATATTCTTATAAAATTATCCGGTATTATTATTGAAATTTAAATATTCTACATATGTTTAAACTTCAAAATTATGTAATTAAATGAATACCATCATTACAGGAACATGTTGTTAAGATATCAAATAAACATTTTGTTAGAGTTGCATTCCATTCCAAATATATAAATAACTCTAAGGTCTATAAGCTAGAATAATATTCTGTACTAATCAATGCTTGGAATCATAGTCCGTTTATATTAAAAAGTAATTTCCAAATGTGTCAATTGGATAGATTGCGATTATTTTTTAATTTCGATGGATTATGAGTCCAAGTATCGGTGTACATATGAGTATAATTCTAGAATACGGGCCAAAGAATATTAGACACATTTATAAAATACAAGCAAACGTAAAAACAGATATGTAGAGACAAATTGAAGTAGAAATACATTGTCTGTTCCACAGAAATGTACAATTTTCAACGTTTTGACAGGATATTGGTAAAAGCGGCGACGCGGACGAGATAGACATTGACAATTTCTTGGTGATTACTACAACTGTTTTTTTTATTGAATGTTTGCTTTCTTCGCAATATAATGCGATCACTAACAGCACTAATTATTGGGTTATATAATACTAACATTATGATTAATTATGTGATCACTAGACAAGGCCTTGCCAGCACAGAGTACGTTATGTATGGAGAATTTAAGCTAAACATTTACAAACAAGTAACATATTAATATTATTGATTAATTTTCACTTGAGATGAGAAGAAATATTTGTTGTTGAACGAAATGCTTCGAAGTAGTCTTGACAGTAATCGTTTAGCTTCTGACGAATAAACAGCGGAAATTTTGTCATAAAATTGAAGTTAACATTGACACTTTATAGTTGTAATTTTATTCAATGTCATTTGAAGAAGAAATTATTATTTTCAATATGTATTTATTGATATACAAAGGTTTTACATTTTTTTTAAATACAAATACATTTTTTTATATAAAAATAAATACAATTATTCTTTTATAAAAAAACATCTAAAGTAAAATAGTCATAAAAAAAATATAAAAAGATTATCAATATTATTGTGACCAAAGTTTCTGCGGCGGTTGTGTTTGTGTCGTAAACACTTTGTCGCGTAAAATTAAACGCTGTTTGTGACGTTATATCAATCAAGCTTTTATAATTATTAATTTATTATTATACCTATATATTGAGTGAGTTTCACTAACATTTTTGAAATTGTTCACTAACACTACACACTCGTGCATTTTGATAGCTTCTGTTACTGTGTTAATGAAGGTCCAAATTATATCAATATACCTACCGTGTATTTCAAATACGACGGTATGGCTGACACGTCCCATAGAACATAACGTAGTTACGTACTAAGGGCAATACCCTTAGAAGGTAACTTTAAATCGTCAGATAAATAATAAAATGTTACATGAAAATTACGTAAACAAAGGGAAAAACATCGTGGATGTAATTATAATGTCATTTTTAAACAGTAAGAAATGTGAATTTATGTCGATATAATTAAAATTATTATCTAATTCATAGATCAAGTATAATATATTTCTACAAGTTACGTTATATGGGATATGTCATCTATATCGTCGTATTTGAGATAGACAGTATATTTTGTAATGTCATTAGAAATTAATAATCAGGCAAAGAACATTAGCCAAACAACCTTGTCACTTGCTATATTGAAGACACTTATAACTTTTGTAACGTTGTTCGGTAACGTTCTTACAGCTGACTAGCGGTACAAACAGACGACGTCCTGCCTTGAAAAAAATTATAACCCGATTATGCATATTAAATATAGTCTATGTTACTCAGGTATAATGTAACATTCTAATGGTGAAAGAATTTTTTTTAATTGGTCGGGTAGTTTTTACTTTATTCGTTATATAACATACAAAAATACAAATCTCTCTTCATAATATTAGTATAAGTATAGATGAACTTCTAACCAAAATCTCTTACTGAAAGTAAAACATGAACCAAACCAAATGTTCTCTTTAGTTTTCTTTATGGAGATTTAATAAAATGAGTTCTTAAACTGAACTTTGTCGCCTCTTACGACAGGCCGCCCAGTTGCAAGAATTAGTATTCTTTCTCCATTTCTGCTCGGATAAAGATATATATAACTAGGACAATAGGATATTTTTGTTTTTAGCGAAAATTTTATGTTTTTGTGATAAAACTCAACTGTTTAGTGAAATATAATTTACCTGCTACCACATAAACTTTGTATATTTGCCACCGGAAAAATCAACAAATAACGAATTAACCAATTAATTATTGGCCTAATAGTCTTTCTTACCAAGCCACAAATTAACAGAAATAAACAAGAAATTTTGAAGTGAATATTAACAAATATGTTTTTTTTTCTATACGGTTAATTTCTGTCTTTCAATTTGGATGAATCAACCAAAGCGATTCATATAAACATAAACTTGAATCATTCAATGTAAATGTCTACCATCGTGTCCTCTCAATTCAGTGCCTTTCAATCAAATTGATTCAATTTGATTGACGCGTCTAATATCAACATTAAAAGACTTCTTTTTTGATGCTAAAACACCACGTTGTCTTCAAAAAATAATTTTAAAAGCTGAAAATGACTATTGGCTTCATGTAAACGGCAGAAGTCAGTTCTCGGCGTTTGCCATGGCTTAGTTTGAAGTCAAATGTTGGATCAATGTAAATCAGCTTTTAAATTAAGACCTCTGCTGCCGTAAAAGGTCGAAAGTGGGTTGCAAACGAAGCAACTTTTCGTTGCTAATTATCGATCAACAATTTACCAAAATAATTATCATAAATCTTTACAATATGAGACGTAGTGTGATTCGTAATGTTTCTACAGTTATTTTAATTTAAGAAAAAATTACCAAATCGCCTCTAAGTTATTGACATGAAAACTATTTTACTTCTTAATATTTTATCAAAACAGAATCAAAAAAAAATATTCTTTTAAATGCTACTTTATTTTATTCACAATAAAATAATATTGCATTTGAAAAACGACCGCATCTATGGAAACCCCGCTATCGCCCGAAAAAGCAGTACTGAAAAGTCCTCAAGGGCGTTGGTGTTGCTACAGGCCTTGAAAGGTTGTCGACTTGAAGATCTTTTAACTTGAATACACTGCAAGTTAATAACGTCCATTACTCCAGTTTGCAGTACTAATAATAATCAAACGAATTGCGAGTGCAGTTCTCATAAAATTAATCTACTGTGTTTAACAATTACGACCTTAATTCTGTGTATGTTATAGTCATTTCATGATTTTATTGTTGGGAATAATTTTGATGTTAAATTAATATTATTTTGTTTTGCAATTGGCACAACTGGCGAATATTGTTTGTGTAAATATAAATAACATGAACGCTGTAGATTCATGTTAAATTTATTTGTGGAAATTATCAAACATTTGCTAACTCAGCTGTAAACTTAATCAAATGTATTTATACACATAATATGTTCATTATTTAAAAAAATTAGTGTTGCAATTACCAGATCATTGTAAATAAGTGTAAGTATCAAGAAGGTTATTTGTACTGTCGCGTTCGCAGTGCTTATTCACACTGTGAAGTATGAATATATTATACATCGTCAAAATCATGTGTGGTCATTAAATGATTTCTTGCCTATTGGTTTCAATAAACCCTTTACCCAATTCAAATTATTATTAATATACTAATGCATTGTGGATGACAAAAGTTCGTATAATATCCGTTTTATTCGTGCAGAAATGCAGAAAGAATAAATTTCCTGTGACCGGGTGACCTGTAGTAAGAAGCGACAAAACAACCCACAGCCAGGTGGTTCGGTATTTGCCCGCCTGGATGGCTACCGTCCTTGGTCTAAAGTATGCCGCCATAACAACTTTGAGTTGTGTTCCGGCATTAGTGACCAGGCTCCAGTTCTCTTTAAAGAGCGGCAGCACATTGGCAGCACCTTTGGTGTTATAAATGTCCATAGGCGGATGTCACCGCTTTCCATCAGACGGGCCGTCTGGCCTGTCTGCTGATCTCATGCAATTAAAAATAAAAAAACAGCTCTACGAAATTACTAAACTTTATTCATCTACTGGTCCACCAAAAAACAGGGATCGATGTGATTTTAAAATACCCTAAAGTAAATACCATTCGGTTTTTTTTAGCAAACCCTTGAAGTCTTCAACAGTCGATATTTGCATACAATAATGCCATATTTCTTCGTTTTCGATTTCTCGATAGTCAGCTGTATCGCCGTTTTGTATCCGAATGATGTTGGATACCAATGTCGACAACTCGACATTCGTAGGTTCGGTACATTGTAAACAAACTTGGTTTGCTGAACATCGAATTGCAATCAGATAGGGTGAAGCTTTAGTCATAATATAAGCGGAGGCGTAACAGTAGCGGAAAATTATATACACTTTTTTATTATAATAGATACAGGTTAGCGTTTGACCATTATCTCACCCAATGTCGAGCCGAGATTTGGTCTAAGATAGAGCACATTTATGTAGAAGGTACCTTTTAAACTTTTCATAGATGAAAGCCATTACATAATAAATTTCATCAATATTAGTTGATATTTTATTGAATATCTTTTATTCAGAAAACTTTATTGTACAGTCTTGTATTAAAAATTACTATTAATTAGATTTCAACCTGATTACATGCAATTAAAGAAAAACAAAATTTATATGACTGCCGACGTGACTATAATGGGGATGAATATAGAATACTTCATATGATTTACACGAGTGAAACAACGTGGATTGTGCTGCTAACTTAGCGGTTTTTTTTTTCAAAATCAGTTGTGTTTCTATAAAAATATCCCTCTTATTTTATAGTAAGAGGGATATTTTTACCACACTCTCATAATTAAAGTTGAATTATAGTTCGAATTATGTGAAAATTTAAAGACACTAGCAAGTGTACATTGGTGCAGTTATCTAAAAAAAATGGTAAATTGGCAACTGCGCCTCCTAAAACGCGTATGTTCTTATTCATATTGAGGTAGAGAAAGTTTGTAGGCTTCTTTAAGAACCTTAAAGAAGCTTTCAAACTTACTCTAACTCAATGTGAATAAGACCGATAGTAACCAGTCACAAGAAGTATATAGTCTAATAAATATTTCACATTTAAAGAAACTCTAAGACTAGTAGTAACATTAAATTATGTGTTCAACATTTTAGTTAATATATATATTGTTTATCAATAAGGTACCTAATAATATACTCATGACATCAATCGCTATCGCTTTACTACTAATCATCATCTCATTCAACAGTATTGACGGCACATTGTGACGTGTATTGATCGATATTTGGAGAACATCGAGGTGAAAGAACACATAGCGGTCTTGAATTAAGAATACACTCAATCTGAGTTAATATAGTCAAAGTTTCCTCATAAGACAGAAGTTGTGTTCCAACTACCTTATAAAAATGACGCTTAAAACTCTTCACATTCTGCTTCCCAAATCCCCCCAAAATGAGGGCTACTAGGTGGAATAGTATTCCAAATAATTTTGCGTTGATTAAGCTCATTGCTTATGCAGTTTTGAAAATCAGAGGAAGCGGTTAAAGAATAAATCTCGTTTAATTTTGCCCTTGCCCCGATAAAATTTGTACCATTATCAGAGTATATAACTGACACAGGTCCTCTGCGAGATAAAAATCTCTTAAACGCATCTAAAAATGTGTCTGTTGACAAGTCAGAAGCCAACTCAATGTGGACTGCTTTAGTCGTCAGACAGACACAAAATACATAAATAAGCCTTTTGTGATTTTTGTCCTCGACGGCGAGTTAATGTTATATGTATTGGGCCTGCGTAATCTAAACCAGTGTGCACTGAAAGCCTTCGCTTGCTGTACCCGATAAGAAGGAAGATCTGCCATTTTTGGCCAAGAGTGTGTGGGATTAGCACGAAAACATATGTTACATAATTTAACGCGTTGCCTAATCGTATTTCTAGACGATAAAATCCAATAATTCTGTTTTATAAGCGAACTCAATAAACTTGCACCTGTGTGACAGTTTCTAATATGATAATGATCAATTAATAAATTTACTATATGATCCTTTTTGGCAAAAGGAGCGGGTGTTGGGCTTCAAAAGGCAAGTTAGAGTTAGACAATCTACCTCAATACGTATTAAACCTTTATCATCGATAAACAGGCTAAGATGTTTTAAATTAGATGGCGCAGAGCCATTTTCCAAAATTCTAAAAGATCAGCAAAATGAACTTTTGCACTGCTTGTATTAAATAATGTTCAGCGGTATTTATATCCGATAAAGTAATTTTATCTGATCGCGGTAAAATTTTTGCGAAACGCAAAATATATGTGATAACATTAACCACTTTATTCCAAGAAGAAATATTTTTAGAAACCTTGTAAATTAGTGGTAATTCATCGTTACACGTTAGGGTGACAAAAGTATGAAGCTTCTTCTCAGGTATATTAGAATCTGAATTAGTAATAAATGGAGTGATTGGCCATAGATCGGTCTGAGAGCGCAACCAAGCTGGTCCGCGCCACCACAGCTTATGTACCATTAAGTCAGACGGTAACATGCCGCGTGACACACAGTCACCAGGGTTCTCCATCCCAGAAATATGATAAAAGTGTTTAGCGTCAAGGTTTTCGTGTATTTTTGCTATCCTATTTGAGACGAATATGGACCAGCGGTGTGGGAAGAATGAATCCACGATAAAGCTATCGTCGAATCAGAAAAGGCGTATATGTTAGAAATAGGATAACGAGAATTATAGCAATCGTAGATACAGCGAACTAGTTTAGACAAAAGCAATGCGGCGCATAACTCAAGACGAGCAAGTGAAACTACTTTGACGGGAGAAACCTTGGACTTAGAGCAAGCCAATTCTACAAAAATCTTACCAGATGGGTCGGTTACGTGCAGGTAAATAACACAACCATATGCTTTCATACTAGCATCACAAAAAGCAACAATATTTACCTTACAATTATTTGACACATTTAAATGTCGCGGGATGCGTAAATTGGATAAAAAAGTTAGTTCTTCTAGAAGTTTAAAGAAGCTAGTAGTGATATGATCTGGCGGTGTTTCATCCCAGTCTATGTTGGCATCCCAAAGTTCCTTTATGAGAAGTTTGGCGAACAAAATAACTGGTGAAACTAAACCCAAAACATCAAACAATCTCGCAACAGTGGACAAGATTGTACGTTTTGTACAAGTCGTTGTACACTTATTGACATTAAAGTAAAAACTGTCTTCAGCTGGATGCCATGCAAGACCTAAAATCTTCATCCCAGCTTCATCAGTGAAATCAACAGGTGCACAGTGCGACGGCGGTAACGTAGAGAGTAATTCAGCCGAATTACTTGCCCATTTCACTAAATCAAATCCTTCTGGCGAAAACATAGCAATTAGTTGCTTAGCGATGTCAATTGCTTCATCAGCGGTGGCTACGGAGGAAACCAGATCGTCAGTATAAAGAGAAGACTCTGCCACGGCGGCAGCAGCGGGATAGCGGTATTTTTCGTCAGAAGCCAGCTGGCGAATAGTGCGCATTGCTAGAAAAGGGCTGGACTTCAATCCGAAAGGAACGCGTAAAAACTTAAAAATACGAATATCTTCGGTAGTATTAAATCTATATAAGATTTTTTGAAACTTACAATGGTCATTATTAACACCTATTTGTAAGTACATTTGCTTAATATCAGCAGTGATAGCGATTGGAAATAGGCGGAAACTTAATAAAAGTTTAAAAAGGTCGGCCTGTAAATTAGGACCAGCGTGTAGGATGTCGTTTAGTGACAACCCTGTATGTGTCTTGGCACTTGCATCCAGCACAATGCGTACCTTAGTGGTAGCCTTGTCTGTGCGGAGCACGGCGTGGTGTGGTATAAAGTAACCATCGTCGGAGTCCACCTCTGGTGGAATTTCCCATAAATATTTATTATTAATATATTCGCGAATTATTTCATTATAATTATCTCGAAGTGCGGGCGAGACCTTCAATTTACGTTCCAGGCTCAAAACGGCGGTGTGCAGTAGCACGAGAATTTCCTAACGAAGACTCACTGTCCTTGAAAGGAAGCGACACAATATATCGGCCGTCACTATTGCGAGTAACGGTCGAACTGTAAATTCCTCACAAGAAATATCCTCAGGGCTGGAGAAATACTGGCTAGGTAACTCCTCTAACTCCCAGAATTTCTGTGAGGAATTGTTCAACCCACTGCTTACATATCGAATCATTTTTATAATGCAATTATATAAATCGGTAAAAGACCAAACAGACTCATAATTAGGTTTTTGAGAAACATCTAACGAATTATTCAAATCATCAACGATTTGAACAAATTCAGACCGAAAATTGTCAGAGATACTTTGTGACTTTGTAAGAAAATTATCAATCATTTTGTCATCAGAATCCGATTCCGGAATGCAATCATAGATAGATTGTAAGTATGCAAAGTATGAATCGCGCTTAGCGACAAGCAATTCAACTTTCCTTTTGGACTTTTCAGTTGCCATTTTCAAATAATAAATAAACAGAAGATATGTACGTTATAAAGTAAGTATGCAAGATATCAAATTATTAAACATAAATGTGTACATCAATATCGGGGATTAAGTCGCGGTCGAACTCAGCGTAGTTCGTAGTATTGGGTGACAATATGCCTACCTTACTTTATAATCGCGCGAGAAAAAATGAAACGTATATTGGGCAAAGAAATATTTTATCAATACTACGTGTCTCAGATGGTTAAAATCGCAATGATTTTAGCGGGAATAAGGAGCGGTAAAATGCCTACTTGCCTAATTAACTTATAGGTTCGTTACGGCGAATAATTCAATAAATGAATTATATGAAATTGAGCACGACACAAGAAATAAGTTGACAAAAATTCTCATAATTATTCCAGTGATTAACTTACACTATTGGCGCGGTAGGATATACGAAAGTCTATCCAGGAACGTGTGCAACGTAATTAAATATATATTAAGGTGATAATGGAAAGATTAGTGGGTTTTACAGTAAATAAAAATACATATATAGGACAGAAAATAATATATAAAATACAATAAAATCGATAAAACCATATAATCCGGCTAGAAGTGACCATTAATTTGTGGTGGTGCCAAGGGTAAATTTTGAGGTCCTTCCCCACCTCCCCTATAGCACACCACGTAGCGGCGGTTGTAAATAAATTGCCCTACCTCCTGGACTGGTGCGGCCTTCGATAATGTAACTCAATCAACTAATTAAACAAATGACCAACAATTGGCCTAAACAACTACAATGTACCTATCCTGATATATTAACAGTTTTATATGATTATCTTTGTAAGTTATTACAAAGATAATCATATAAAACTGTTAATATAGAAGAACAGACTTAGGAACTCATATCCCAAGCTAATGGTCAGTCAGAGACCTAAAAATTGTCTGAAGCTACGATTTTAACAAGTAAAATGATGAACGAATCAAATAAGACTTGGTTTATGGCCCGTTCCTATATTTTGCTAACCATTCATTTACCTTCTATGTTTAGGTTGATGGATCCAACGCGCTTGGTATTGATTTTGCCATTATCAAAGTACAAGCGACAATACAAGCTTAAGTGATAGAAAGAAGGAAATTTTTTTAACGGTACTCGTTTTCTAATAATCGTTTTTATTTGCCTTACTATTGGTTTAAATTTGGCATAAGCTCCATACAAGTAATGTCAAAATTCAATCGATGGTAAGGCAAGTGAATGAATAGTAAGATATATGTACCGGTCATTAAAGTTCTTGGGTTCCAGGCGATAAAGTATTAATGAAATAAAAAAATATAGTAACATCTAAGGGGCGTTAAAATAAATACAAATATATACAGCTGAAAAAACTGTACAAACCCGAATCAGTTGGCTGATTGACTATCGGAAATGAAGTCGGATAATTCACCGATCGATCTGATTACTACCTTCCGCTTTTATGTTCGACTATACACGGTTGGTGGTAAATATATTATTAGATTCTATATGGTTTTGCTTGTTTAGACATAGTGCACTAGTATAAGAAACGTTTTGAATTAGTCAAATTTTACCAAAAACCTTGGCGTGATTTTTAATTATAACTATATATTTCGGTGAATATTTACATCAATTTCATTCATGTATTTTGATAAATGAGCAGTATCTTTCCTTAAGTTTTCTGCGCTAAGGATTATCTTTAATCAATTACATGAAGGCTACAATGCAGTTAGTTATTTTATGTCCATACTGTACTGTATTTACCCGCGACTAATTCTAGTTGAAAACATTTATGAGATAAAAATATTATATTTCTGATAAATTACAGCCATTTAGATAAAGTGACAACAGACATACAGACGTATAAACTGCCATGACGGTTGTATAAGACTTCCATTTGTGTTGGAATGGCTAGGAAATCCTAAAAATGATCATAATTTATGAAACTCATTTAATATCCAAAGCAAAGAAACAATCAGTTATCGAAACAAATCGACACCATAACATTAACGCCGCCGCTTCAGCTGAAGACGTCAAAGGGCGCAAATATGGACCCTTAGGAAAAGGTTACATATTTGTGCTATTTGGACTTGAAAAATTTGATCCATCAGCAAAGAGTCTCTTTAAAGACATCTGTAAGAAACTTTGACACTACCCGTGATTAGGCTGGCTAATATTTCACCCAACAAACAAAATAAGCATTGCTATACAGCCTGGCAATGTAGCCAGTCTTCTGGGCACGCTCCTCGCTAGCAGTGATCTGTTAAATAATTTAGTTTAGATTTATTTATTAGATTATTTTGTTCCAATAACATTGAATTATTCAAGTGTTATGTTTATATGGATCACTTTGGTTGATTCATACAAATTGAAGGAGAGAAATGAACCGTCTAATCTCGGCTTAAATGATGACAATTAATTAGCATTAGCATAAGGTTTCCTCAAAGAAATTTGTAAGAAACTCTTTGATAACACCCGTGACCAGAAAGCTGGTTTGTATTTCGGGCAAGGAATCAGTATTGCTATACAGCGTGATAATGCTGCCAGTTTTCTGGGCACCCTTCCTTCTGGCAGCGATTGTTGTTGCATAGTTTATATTAATTTGTTTATAACTTAGTTTATTTTTAATAGTTATTGGTATTTATGGTAAATAATTGAATAATTATCAGGGCTTAATTTTTTTGTTCATTTATATTCTTTTTGATTCACGAAGTAAAACCAGTCTCAAGTTCGCAAATTAGACAAATAGAATAAAACCCCCTTTCGTAACATTGTATCTCGTCTGTTTGCGATTACGTGTGGATACTCCAACTCTAGGGTCGTTAGCGCCCGATAGCGAGACAAGTGTTTGCCTGAACAAAGGTTCCTTATGTTGTTCTTATGAACGTTGTTCTGGGTTACATCGCGTCTTGTTTGATTACGGGCTCGATGGCGAAGTTAAACTTGTTAGAGCGACAAAGGGTTATATCTTTTGTTATACTCAGAGATTCTTTTCGTGTCTTACATAAAGATACCGTTCAAATATGTTGTTATGTATAAAGGAATCCCCATTAAAAGAAAATACTCGAAAGTATACATATATAAATATTAAGTAAAGACAACATGTTATTGGGGAGTTTGTTACGACGCTTCTCCTGTAACCGTAACTAAAACTACTTTAGAAGTGGTGGTAGAATAATGACTTTCACAAGCTAATCTGTAAGACTTAGATTCGAAATATATATTCATTTCCAATGGTCTCCTTGCGATGTCTCTCACTCTCTCTATCTGCAGATCGCAGTTAGTCTTAGGAACTACTAAAGATATCAAATTTGATAAACCTAGATAGAACTTTTGTATTCATCTAAATGTAGCTATAAATTTGCGAAAAATATTTATTACATTATTAAAATTTTATTCAAAAAACAAATAAATAAGCTTGAAGAAGAATTCATTTCCGCATTGCGAACTGGATTTGTAAAAGATCGGTGCGCGAGTGCATCTCATACAAGACCTAGACAACTCATACTAGACCAAGACTAGCTTTTCAAAGACAACTCCCAACAAAGAGAACTCATTCTTATATTATATGGTGCATTTACGCTATCGATACTGATACGATAGTAGATATGCTTGATTGTTTGTATTTCTTTACACGCTTTCATGTGAACGTATTTATCTTTTTGTGTACAGGTTCTGTACAGAATTGACAAAAAAATAAATCAAATATCCCTTAATGAAAATGAATGTATTTATACAAAATGGAATCTTACAGATCTATCACAGCTTCCAAAGCAATTTTAATTACTGGTTAAAGGAGAAGAAGAGACGCAACAAACTCCTCAGCAACATATCTACTTCATAATAATAATTATTATTCGTTTTATGTATTCACGATAAAATAGTGTTACATGCCGTCAAAGATAAGCGCACAGCTACCTGTTGTAAGCGCAGTTCATTGTCTTCCCGTATTAGGAATTCTTTTGTGTTTTGAATTTGTAATTAAGAAAACATGCTATTGTTTTTCTACTTGTTTTATAAGCATCATTAGCGTCGAACTAATCCTTATTGTTATTATTTTCGACTTTGTTAGCCGTTCGCAGGTGAGCAAATTACTATTTCTCGGAAACTCAGTGCGCGCAGTCAATCTTTTTTGTACTGTGTAGTTAGTATGAAACGATGCCGCCCGAAAGGCGGGCAGTCAAGCGACGACTACGAGACGAGTAAGACGTTTGTAGTACTCTCGATTAGCGATATAGATGACGGACTTTACGCGTGTCGAATTGCATTGAATCGTGCAGTGTGAACTGGTTGCATCCAGTTTTATTTGTATTTGTTTTATACGTGTTTGTGCAGTTCTAGTAAATTCTATAGTAGTTCCAGCGGCATTTTAATTCGAGTCATGTAGCTCGTAACAATAGTAACATCTTAAGCGATTTTCGATGTGTATTCCGCCTCATTAGGTTTAAAAATATAAACTTATGGTTTCACTAAATTCTATAGGGTACGAGAATATAGAGAGGTAGCGAAGCTCGTCTGTTTTATGTTTTGACGCTCATATTTACTGAACAAGAAAATTAGTCTCTTTTTACGATTTTCAAAACTTTTTTACGGCATATTGCTTTGGAAGAGGAACATCAAATATTCAATGTAATTAAATTTCGGTGGTTTACTGCTTAATATAATTTTGTTGCAAGTTTATGACTAATGTTAATAATGATATTTTAGAGAAACAAATATATTTAAAACTTATTAAAGACTAACTGATAATAATATCTATTCATGCCATGTATTAAATAATTGATAAATAATTATTGCAAGAAGAAAACAAATTGAATAAATGATTACTATTACTCTTGGAAAATCTATGCCAAACACTCTATGGCCAAATGAAAACAAAAGTGATGCTTCATTAAAAACTTCCTACTCCGCTATTACTAAGATCATAATTGCAATTATACTGTCAATCAATTTTGCTTAACATATATGGGACTAACATAAAGAGTAGGCTAAAGAAAAGAGACCAAGATTTGTATCTCCAGAAACATAATTGATCCAGTCTCCGAATAAATTTCTATGACCAAATATACTATATCGAATTTCAAGATTCATAAAATATATATCGAAAAAAGTATTCATCCTTACACAATCTCACCAGCGAGAGAGCGTGGGAAGTCTTTACTAAATAATTAAATTTATCTTAACAATTATAAATTAATTTAATCAATTTCAAGTATTTAAACAAACAAATTAACATCTTTGCTGTCGAAGCAGTGTTTTATCATTATTGACAACTAGTAAGTAGTTATTCATAAGTGTGTAATAATTACCAAAAATTTACGGGTCATTTTTTACCTGTATTTAGACATCCGAACAAGCAATGTTAAATACGTCAGAGCCATGTCCAATAAGTAGGTAGAGCCATACTGAAATAATTACCAAGATTCCAGCTCATTGGGCCCGTTTTATTGGTGCCGCGGTGTGATGCCACTCCCTCACGAAATATCCGCGTGAAACAGTTAGCCTTAAGCTAATTGTATTTATGATGAATCGCGTGTACGATGAGTGAGAGTTCCGATGTCCACTTCTCTCTCCCCTACCTCATCCCCCTATTCCATTACTCTGTCTCATCCTCTAATTCCATTCGCCTATCCTATCCCGTAATCTCATTCTGCCTGTCTGATCCCTCTATCACATCCTTTATATCCTGTCTCTCTTATCCCATCCCATCTATCTCATTCTTCCTGTCTGATCCCTCTATCCCCTCCTCTATATCTTATCCCTCCTATCCCATCCTCTCTATCTTATTCCTCCTGTCTGATTCCTCTATATCCTATTCCATCTCCTCTATCTAATTCCTCCTGTTTGATCACTCTATCCCATCCACTATATCCTATCCCTCCTATCCGATCTCCTCTGTCTTATTCTTCCTGTCTGATCACTCTATCTCATCCTCTATATCCAATCCCTCCTATCCATCCTCTCTATCTCAATCCTCCTGTTCGATCCTTCTATCCCTTCCTCTATATCCTATCCCTTCTATTCCATCTTAAACGCTGGCAACGCGTTGAATTTGTATCTGGTGTTGCAAACGTCTATAAGCGACGGTATTCTTATCGTATCCGTTCTTTTGTCTTAATGTCGGTTAAAATTTGACATAAGCTCCATGCAAAAAAAGACAAAATTCAACCGATGTTAAGGCTGTATTATGTATGTGTCACTTTTTATATCACATAATATAAGGTAGTTATGAATATTTTCAATCCGGCAATAAATACGTATGCGAACAGTCGGTTTTATTTATTTATCAGTGAATCTTTATTTAAATATCAGTATATAGCAAACTAGTGCCTGGATATTTATCAACTGGCGACGATGATGGGATGAACTACACGTGTTGCGCGTTATTGTGAAGTTCGAGTGAGATCAGACACTATAATGTCAGTAGGAAAACTCGAACCGTTTGATCTCGAGAAGGATAGTTGGAACCTATATATTGACAGGTTAGAACAATATTTTATTGTTAATGAGGTGAAATCTACATTACAAACGGCTACTTTAATCACTAATTGGGAGTGAAGCATATAAATTGATGGTTAATTTGTGTACACTTGACAAACCCGCCTCAAAAAGCTTTAATGAACATGTAGAAATTATGAGAAACATTTACAGCCCAAACCAAGTTACTTAGCAGAAAGGTTTAAATTTAGACAACGTAAACAAAAACAAGGGGCAAGCATAGCCGAGTATGTGGCATACTTGAAACGATTAACAAAACGCTGTGGGTTCTGTTCAAAAAGTTTGAAGGAAAATTTAAGAGACCAGTTCGTATGTGGAATTCTGGATGATAACATTAGGCAAAGGATGTTTGCAGAAGAGGAGTTATCATTTGATTCGGCATTTAAAATGCCTATAACTATGGAGACGGCAGAGACAGACGCTGCTTTAATGGAAAACCGGACCAAAAAACGAAGTGAAGATAACTTCGTGAACCAAATGAAAGAAGTTATATGGCGATATTGCCAACCTGGCAGCAACCGGGACCGAGGCTACGTAACCGCTGGCGAGAGCAGCGGTCCGCGAGCGCAGTCGGCGCGTGAGTCAGCGCGAACCGGTGGCGCAAAGTTCACAAGCGGAGCGATTGTGACGGAGCGGAGCGGACTGACACTTGCATCAAGGCAAAGAGAAACAACTCCGGCTGAGTTATTCAATTGCAAAGTTTGCGAGGGAAAACATAACCCTAGTAAATGTAAATTTAAAAAGTGACACATACATTACACAGGCAAGTGAATGAATAGTAATATAATAATCTATAACATATATCGCCCCATTGCTCACAATAATGTTTCATCTTGAAATTGAAAATTTAGAGAAGAGTTTTCTAACCTTACAAAAATAATTTTATTGAAACGAATAATGTTTTTCTGTCAATCTACAATGTATTTTAAAAGATACCACATTATCCATTTTGGTAAAATTATTTTTTTTAAACTTAAACTCTCTTCTAAAATTTCAATTTTCAAGATTACACGTTATGGAAGCTAAGACGCGATATAGAAACTGACCATAAGTGAGCCGTCTGTTTGTTTACCAGCTTCGCAATAAAGATAGGACGGAACCAATAAATGTTATAAGTCGAATCATCTCAGACATATGATGCTGCAAGAAGCAATGATATAGAGAATATCTATATAATTATATACTGAAGACAAGTAGGCAATCTGCCGAAGTAAGTAAACGAATGGTACAGCTAAAGTGGCTAAGTAAAGTTAGCCCACTGCACTGCCGCACTGCGCAATTCAAACACCACTTGCACGAGTTGCACGAATTGAGTTTAAATTCCCAATACAAATGTAACTGTTTGATAGTTTGGCTTTGCAGCGATAAACTCCTTATAATATGATGGCTATCTTTTGTAAGTTTTATATTTTATATATAAGACAAGTTTATAGATTTGGGCTATTTATTCAAAACAGCAGATTATTAGTAGCGTCAAGTTTTGTGTGTACTTTGAGGTCAACGAAAATGAACCTAATAGGTATAAACTGCTTCACCGCAAAATGAAAGCATTCGCAGTAATGATTAACATACAGTTTTTCATTTGGCTACAAAACCGTGAATCTTATTTAATCAAAAATGCCCCGTATATCAAAAACTACTTAACAAATCTTATTGAAGGTTATTTAAAGATATCTTTTTAATTTGTACCTCTTTAATTTATTCTGAATTTTGGACCTCAAAACTTGTGTGAGCCCCCATATCATGTTTATATTTTCATTATCTGAAACATTGTTTGATAAAAGTATATATATATGCGTGTGTGTTTGTATGTAAACGTTTAAATGTTAGAAATCAAATCCTATCTTTAGTAAATTTCACCCAGTACATAACATCAAGGCAAGGAAGTCGTCATATCCAAGACTATTACTGTCGTCTCAACTCATGCAAACATTCATTCAAAACATAAATTCTCTATACTAAAGCTACTAATTGTGGGTTACATGTGAATATTAGAGCGTCTCTGTGTGGCCAGGCATTCCTAAATGTAACGGTTTTCCTAATTTTACATGTTGATTTTTCCATCAATTTAATATCACTGTTAGGGTGTGAAACTAACTTCAAGCACAAAGTATAAATGTGGGGAATTGAAAGTAAATAATTATATTTTATACATTTATTGATACTTTCTTTGAATAAACGTCTTGCGACTAATTTTAAGTAACAAAGTCAATATTTATCAAATATTTTCAATAATTAGGGTTAGTTATCATTTACTTGCCTTACCATCGGTTGAATTTTAACGTTACTTGTTTGGAGTTATTGTCAAATTTTAACCGATATTAAGGCAAATGAACGATTGGTAACATATAATAACAGGCCAAACTGACTGCCTCTGGAAATTATTGCCCAACTATTTTCGAAGGTCAATACAGAAAAAAATATATATTCAATTAAAATTAACATATACGTGACAAACTAGATAAATGAAAATACATAAAGTAAACACTTCATCAACTTAGCAATAACTAATTAAAAGAACCAGCGCTGTTCTTTCGCTAGGGTTTATTGACGTCATTTACATTTAAAACTAAATACTTTCACTAATTGGAATTTTATTTATTCGAATACGAAATGTGCTGTAAGATTGCAATTCATTTTGAAATTTAACTGCTTCATTATTTTAACGAGTCTAAGGTTGGTGTGCCTATATTTAACAGACGTTTAAAATATAATAATCGCTGTTTTACCATACACTTATAGCGATTATTTTATTTTAACCATTGGTTAAATATCTATGCACACCAGCCTAAGTGTTTGAGTAAGCTTCAAATCAGTGAAATAAGTTTGCATTGCAGATCTAGAATTATTACTCTTTAATTACCGTAAGATGACGTCATCGGTTAATATGGATTAAAAATGAATTTAAGAATATCTAGTAGTTGAAATACCATATATTCCAATTAATGTCTTATTTATCCCAATAAAATTATGAAACCGGAGAAAAAATAACTTCAAAACACTGTATCTAAAATTTCCTTATATGAAAATCTATTCTCGAAGATTACCTATCGGTCGTTTTTCACGGAACTGCTGAATTTTGAACATTCTACCTGGCAACACAGAGCCCTAGATAATTAATCGTTGTATACAGGTGGACCAAGAAGAGGGTGATGCCGAGGGTTCAGGGAGATACGGGACTATACCACCTTTCCCGCCACCGCCACCCGGACTAGACGGTACGATAAACGGCGTTTGTTAAACAAATTATATCTTGACTAGAACGTTGAGTGTAATTCAGTGCTAGGAAGAACTTTAATTACTTTGCCTAGGGCTTAGAACGCACTACAATAAAACGCGGTGAATGAAAACGCAAAAACGCGCACGAACAGCGGTTGGCGTTTTTGCATAATTTCATTTAATTACCACAATGGATTTCTGTAGAGCAGCGTGTTTAGTGGCTATCCTCTGCGCTTTCCCGCTCAATAATGAATGCCACCACAGAAATAAATGAGACACAAAAAAAAATCGCGCGTTTTCAAACCGCTCTCCAAATGTGACAAATAACGTTTTTAAAATTAGCCACTGTAAAAAGTCGCTTATGCGTGCGCTTGTACTGATAGCTATATGTTACATTTTTCTACAATTTCAGCCTGCTGGCGTTTAATCGCAGTGTGTGCTAAGAAATTTTCAATGACACTTTATTTTTATTATTCTATGCAAAACATTTTTGTTTTAATTTTGGATTATTATCTAGGGATAGGCTGGAATGGATGACCTTATTATATAATAAATTAATAATATGTATTTATTATATGTTTTTCTTTTTAGGATATCCACTTCGAATCAGAGGCGAAAAAGGAGATCGAGGACCAAGGGCAAGAATATTAATATCTTATACATAAATACAATTACTTTTAATATACACATCTACTATTTTTACATATATTTAATCTATTATCAGGTTATAATTGTGTTTTATTTATCGTAAACTAAAAATACTAATTTTTTTTTTTATAAATCGGCAGACAAGCACACATACTGTATATCCCCAAATTAAGAAAGTTACGCTTGTGTTATGAGTAATATACAACGGACCATTCTGGGGCCGATCCCAGACACCCAGACCATAGTAAATAACAGAGAAAATACGTTTCCGAAATTTACTATACCAGGAATCGAACCCGGAGCCTCTGCGTTGCAGTGAGGTAAGCCGGCAAAGGCTTAGCCCGCTCAACCACAGAGGCCGTCAATACCTGCTATGCTTACAGTGAACAAAAACAATATAATAAAATTGCAGGAATTTGAAAGCTTCTATTATATTTGCATAGAAAAATAAATAAAACGTGCAATTTGATTGTACAGGCGTATTGAAAACAAACAAAAGTTCGATCGGTAACGCATAACTCGGAGTTTTCACACAAAGAGCGGTCATCTATTGTTTCGCTTCTCGATTTGTGGTTGCCACTGTACGCCCACTTTAAAGGGGACTTTTAAATGTCACGATTACGACTGTACCGACACGATTTACCACAGCCTGTAAATCGTGTAAAAAGATTGTTTTTAGAGATTCTAAATTTAATGCAAGTGATTTATTTTCTGTAATCTTGGTAGACGTTTATGATTAACACACCTTACATTCATACACACATATTACATCAATATAAACTCAGCGAATAAATTGATATTTTGCTCTAGCGTTAGCTTGCACTGTGCTTATATCACCATGAAAATCCTATATCTGTTGCATTAGAGTAATGTGTGTCAGGATTGCTGGTTTAAAAGTTATTTTCTTGTGATCGCTGTTAAGATACGTTTTAAAAGATCATGCAACTTGTTGATTCAACGCAACATAAAACAGACCGAAATTATGAGCTGGTGTAATAATATATAAATCTGCATGGCGCATTTGTAATGTAAACCTTATTATAAATGAATAACGATACAATTTCAGAAATGCATGAAAATATCCCTTGTTTATATTAGGCGCACTTCCACGACAAGAAGTAGATATGTGGTAGAAGAAGTAGGTAGCGCGAGTTCCCTCTCCACTTTCCTGCTCACTTTCGTGGAAATTAGCATAATGTAAACGAGACATTAGATTCTTAAATACACACTTAGTATTGTAGTAAATGATACCATGCTGATACTAAATTGACGGCAACATTCCTAAATATTGAATTCTGCATATGAATGTTTAACATTACTGAAGTTCTAACATCAATTATTTATCGATTTTGTAACTATCTTATCTTTTAAACAAATTATCCACTTGACGGTAAGTGTTTGCGTTGCATGATCCATAGGCATCTGCAATAAAAAGAAAATCAATGCGCTGCCTACATCGTTGCGATTTTAGATTTTACATCTTTTTTGAAGAGCCCCGAGTTAAGTCCATTTGGAAAAACTGCGGAAGGGGTTTTATTGCACTTCAAATAAAATTAATAACAGATATTGTGATGAAAGCTATGATCCACAACTATGATTATGAAGCTGTTAGTACTAGAGTCTACGATACAAATTAGAAAGATATGTAAAGTTTTCATGCGGAACAAACTAAATAGTTATTATAAATAGAAAAAATATTAATCGTGTAGTGTAAAACACTTTTTAGCCACTCGTTCCATGATGTAGGGCCATTACACCGCACTTAACACTGTGTCTGCTTATCGTCGCCCGACCTCGCAATATACAAATATACACTCATAGACGAATGTCAACACGTGTCTTATTCTGCGTATATTCTATTAACATTTTACACAATACATAAGAAACACTTTTAAGAAGTGTAATAGGCTATGTTATTAATTTAAAGCGGTATTTCATTTTTATACCACTCTTATTTCTTCTTTATATTTTTATTCGAGTGTCCCTTAGTCATAATGCATACAATTACAACAGAATAATTACTATACAAATAGTTAGACATACGATACACATACACATAGTAACACATATTAACACATATTCAAACACATACACTCATATTCACGTATATACATACATAGTCATACACAAGCTATAACTTCATAACGCTATTATGCATTGCACAGCAGTGCTTAATATAAGTACAGTCCGCTCATCTTAAAATAGAGCGGATGTTTAGCACTAGGCACTTACGGTCTTATTCATATTGAGTTACAGTAAGTTCGAAGACTTGGCCCAACTGTGATGGAAAGTGGGTACCGTCACCTATGGACATTAGCAGGACCAGAGGTGATGCCAATGTGCTGCTGGCTTTGAAGGAGAAACTGTAACCTGGCCACTGATGCACACAAAACTCAAAGTTGTTATGGCAGCATACTCTAGACAAGGGCTGGTAGCCATCCAGACGGGCAAAACCCACCTGACTGTGGGTTGTTTTGTCGCCTCTTACGACGGGCCGCTCGGCCGCAGGAATTAGTATTCTTTTTCCGTTCCTGCACGGAGAAAGGTTTCTTTCTCTCTCTCTCTACCCTTTTTTTAAGGTTCTTAAAGAATACTACAAACTTACACATAAGACCATTAGGGTTGACATAATTATTATGTAATGTACATACTTATATAACACATTCTTTACTCCACAGTAAGTTTTAATCATTAGAGTCAATTTTGACGTAAGTGATATCGTTCAAATCCTGTTGTTGTTATGAATCATTGATATCAAGAGATAAATTGTAAAGCAGAATAGTATCAAATAGTAGGTATTATTTGATAATGATAGTACTTAATAAAATATATTAAGTAGGTATACTAGTTAATTTCCCTAATTAATGTTTAGGTAAATTAGTAACGTTATTGAATTTTTTAAATTTAATATTTTACATTAAGAAACAACACCTGTAAAATAATTTTATAATATTTTCTTCGATTTAATAAATAGTTAATTTATTATCAAAGTGCCTCTTTAACAACTTTTCTGTACTTTCGGAATTATTGTCTTTGTTTGAAACAACAACGCTTGAAACTTGTTTGTTCAAAAATTAGCATTTTAATGCCTCCCTCTTCAACTGTTTTATTGTTTCAAAATTATATCTTAAAATTGTTTAATTACATTTAAATATTGTTCTTAATCAAAAGCTTTTCTTTGACAAATTACTTTAAATATTTGAAAGAAAAGAAGTTTTAGTAAATTACGAGTATATTTTAGAAGAATTCAATTTAATAACTTGCTCTCTCTGTTGGAAAATAATGAAATGCACATGTCACTGAGTGAATTCAATATTGGCCCAATTAAACATTTTTGAATAAAATTCGATAATATATTACAAAGATGTTTTTGTAAAAATGCATGTTAAAATCTTCATAGTCAAAGGAGGTGATATATTATTATATTATATAGTACCATTTGCGCTTTTAAGTGCTTTTATTAATATTTGATTTTCCTCATATGTAGATGTCATATGTAGAGTAGATAATTAAAAACATTACTAACTCGAAACTTTTATTTTATTTGTGTCAATATTGAATTAAGACGGTGATGTGTGTGTAAATTAATTTTATAAATTAAAACAAATATAACAGAAGGAGAAATAATAGAGTTTGCTTAGAAAAGTAAACAAAAACGGTCTAAGGTCTTGTATATAGGTAATTTGCAAATTACGAACGTAATATTCACTGTTAATATTACTGCATGATAATGGTATAATAGTAATTTATTTCCTTTAAAATTTTTCTTTATTATATATTCAAACTTCTTTTGATATGAGAAAGAACACTCAGTCTATTAACTTGTATTAAACAGTTTCTAACTTTGTGTATTTTTTTATTTGTGTAGCGAAAGATATTTTCTTATACAATCTGTTATGCTAAGGCTGATTACAAATTTAATTAGCCACAATATTTTATTAAACGATAGTAATAGTTGTATAAGGTATCAATCTCTGTATCCGCTACTTACTACTTACTATTTGTAAGTTTATTACGTTATTTAAACGACTTAGCAACAGTACTGTCCTGTATTTTACTATTTATATAAAAAATCATGCAACACAGTTTGTCACACTAACGTCTGCATAAATAAGACGTAATTGCAGAAACTTACAGTCGCTCAAACGATAGTATCCTAGTGTCGTGAGCCTAACATTACTTGCTGCTACAGGGTCCACCAGGAGAGTCAATAAGAGGACCACCAGGACCTCCGGGACCTCCAGGACCATCTGGCACTCCAGCTACTGGGACTACAGAAATATCTGGCTCAGGATCTGGAGAAGAGGTGAGTAATAAAATTGTTTATGAAATACAAATAGAAAGTTTTGACAGTTTAAGAATATTAGAAATGACAATTGGTTATTCGCCTAAGGGATCTGCAGCTATAATGCAGTCCTGAAAAGCTACAATGTTCCTAGATGGCAGCACAGATTTATTCTTGCTTTAGCGTTTTATCATTTAAACTGTACATTTCAGTCTGAATTAATCTATACTTTAGGTTTTTCGTATAGTAATGTGGGATTTAGGATGCCATTGTTATAAATTTTACTGTGTGATTCTTATTCGTAGTACCTATTCTTCTTCCATGCTTCAAAATTTTGTTATCATTTTTGCATTCAAATAAAACGGTCTCAATGCTTGAGTGGGCTAATCCTTTGTCGGCTTACCTCTTTTTTTTAACCAGGGGAAATCCGCTTGGGGACTAAGCCGCGACAGGCACAGAAGCCTGGGGGAATCATTCGCGATCCGTGTGTGGGATTCGCCAGATCGGGGGTGGCACTAGCATGCCCATTGCCACTCCCCAGTTAGGGATACCCGCTAAAACCCCTAGGTGTTCCGTCCTACGCCTTATGCCAGGGCTACGGGTAAATGGGATTCCTGGCTCCGCGTGCCCTGGCAGGCGTGAGCCTCACGCACAGGCCTCTTATATTGCCGAGGGACTTCTTTTGTCCCCCGGCATTGTCTATGTCTAGTCCGGGCGTGGGGCGGTTTGTAACGCGCCCCACGGGAGGAGAGATGAGCGCGCGGGACACTTGCGCTCTCATCTCGACGGCTTGTGCAAGTGAGTGAGAACCCCTATACCCTAAGGGGCCCCACCCTCGCCTTGTCAGCCTACCCCACTACAACGCAAAGGCTTCGGTTTCGATTCCTGGTAAGATAAATTTCGAAAACGAATTATCTCCGTTATTTTATCTGGGATCGGCCCCAGAGTAGTCCATTGTATATTACCTATAACCGAAGCGTAACTTACTTATTGGGTATATACAATATGTGTGTTTGTCTGCGGATTATTAATAAATGATAACAATAAACTTAACTTTTTGTGTTATGATTAAGTATTCTACATTTTACAAGCTGACCCGGCAAACGTTGTTCTGCCATTAAAAACACCATAGGAGGGTGAAAAACACTTTATGATCTATTTCCATACCTATTAAATATTTAAAATAAAAAGATTAAAATCGGTTAAGCCGTTTCGAAGGAGTGCGACCACAAACACTGAGATACGAGATTTTTATATATTAGAAGATTAAACTCTACTGTATTCTCAAAGTTTGCAAAGAACATTACGCAAGATGAAACCACCTTTATAACTGGTTAAACATAATCAAGGCGTATGAACAGGACAAAGCATATCTATGGCTATGTCTAGACCGCAGGGTTCTCATTTAACCTGCGGGCTTCAGCTACCGCCCCTGTAAACAAGCGTATCTTTTACTACGATGTTTGATACAAGCTGAAGCGATTGATTTTATTGAAGAAATAAAATTAAATATGCATCGAAAATATATATAGTCGTGGTAGCGTAATAGCGAGGGCACGCGTCCCAAACTGAAAGGGTGCGTGTTCGATCCTGGCCGGAACGCATGCACCGCTTAGGCAGTTTTCTGACTTGATGTGCATATTGTTACAATTACCACGTGCTGACGCCAGTAAAGGAAAACATCGTGACACAACCTGCACATCGAGATAGTGTATGTGTTAAACCTGTCAAGCCACCTTGGACAAGCGTGGCAGGGGTACTGTCCATTCCCCTATAATATGAGGCCCGAGCCCAGCAATGGTACATGTATGGGCTATTACTATTATATACATCGAAAAAGCATTAAAAAAGTCTTAAACTATATAGCTAAGTATTTTTGGGGTTTCGTATTAGTTTTTGATGAAGATTCAAGAAGTAATTTATTGCTGTACAATTTTACTTTATAAAAATGTACCATTTAGATTCAAAGTGATTATTTTTATAGAATAGTATTTGTTTTTAAATTACACTTTTTTGGGTGGAAACTCTTGTTTAGTACGTTTTTGACTTGCCACAAAATCTCCGTTTTTAGCGTCATTCAAAAACCTAGGTATTTTCTGTCCAATACTGAAATTAATACCTGATAAGGATGTGTGGACTTAGTCCTTTTGCCTACCGTTGTGGTACAATGAACAACAAACATTTGTAGGTTATAGGTATAGCTATTTGAAATTGGAACCTGTATACATTCCATTCCGTCTTTCTGTCAGGCTGTTTGTCACAACTTTTTCTTAAAAACTACTGGTTTTATATAAATGGAATTTGTCAGAATCTTTTAAAGGTTTTATGAAATTGCCAATAAAGTGGCGATATATTCGTCTTTTCGCGTCTTTACTGTTCTGAGTCCGGGCTAGCACCAGCAGTATCCTGGGGGTGTTTGCAGAGAGAATAAGCTCCCCTTTCCTTCGATGCTGGGTGAGAATATTTATCTAGTGTGGAGGGAGGGGTGGGGCCATTCTTTCTGCTTTTGGGTTCTGTTGTATCCGTCCTACTGACATGGATATAAGTGACCTATAACAAATGGATGTAAATCTGAAATACAAATAAAATAATTATTATATTGACCATTGGTCGTCCTGGACTTAATTCTACACTAAAATAATGCCGTATATAGAAGACTAGAAAAGAAAATTTACTTAAAGATAAGTGCATTCCAGAATAACTCTGTTATGAATCCGATAGTAAGAAAGTACGTTAAATGCAAGGATTATTACGAAAACTTAATACTGTAGCGTTAAAAATGTGTGCTATTATATTGTTACGAGTTGCAGGACTCGAACTAAAATGCCGTTGGAATTATTATAGAGTTTATTAGAATTATACAAACACGTATAACACAGGTACAAATATAACCGAACGTAATAAGTCCAAACGTAATGCAGAAGATCGTAATTCAAATTCAAGCGCAAAGTCCGTCACTAAATAGATTACCGAATGTACACAAGTCTTGCTTCGCTCGTGGTTATCGCTCGACTGCTGATCTCTCCATTGGGGCATTGCTTTATACTGCACAGATGCAATATGTCTGCCCGACCGCGTGGACCGAATTTCTTAGAATCAGTTTGTACTTTTTAATCCGAGACACCTGGCAGTGATCACAATACAACAATAGGCCGTAAAAGATTACAATACACAATGGGCTGTTTTTTTAATCACAAAGTAAACAAAAGAAGTCCAAATGCCGAATAGGTAATAAAATGTGTTTCTACAGGGCTGCAGGTGTGAATTTGTCTTTGTCGGCACCTAGATCGTAACAATATTTTACTCTCCATTATGGTTCTGAGGGTTTACTCTCAAACATTTTTCGTCGTTCGTTTTAGAACTTGATTGTTGCTTGCTTGTTTTTATTATATTTAAGTGTATTTTCCATTGGCTTTTGTGTTATATGGACTATTTATTAATTTAATGTATTTGGAGACACACAATAATTAATATTATTAAAACACAAATTTAATACATACAGTAATCAATTTTCCACTAAAAAATAATTTATATAATAAACAATATGGTTCAAACAATTACTAGAAAAAAATTACAATAATAAGAAAATTACGTTAAATTTTATTATTGTACTTTTAAAGAAATCTTTGTTCTTTCTTTCTTCCAATTAAAATTTCAATGACTCTTTTGGTCTGATCGGAAGACAAAGAACTACAAAAAGTGTTTGAGACTAAGGTCAATGTTTCATGTGACTGGATCACTGAAGTCCAGCGGTAATAAATCCCGAAAATACGCCAACAGTTACTGAAATATACCACAGTCCACAAACATAACAGCACTATCTCTACTTACCTCGGTGGCCACAATGTGCAAAGTTGTATCAGAAATGGACGGGAATGGTCTATTGAAATCTTTTAACATTGGTTATTTGAGATGTATTGAAAAAAAAAACAGATTCCAATGGGAAATAGTCTACAATATTGCTTTTATTTTCCTTTGTTTGATATTATAAAAATGTATGACGAATACTTTTTTGCAATTTCCCTACATTCTTTTATAGCGGTATAAGAAATATAACTTTAGGTTTCAAATTTTTATTTAGTTTGAATATTATACGGGAAATTTAATATAAGATACGCAGACAGACAAATGAACATATCGAATTCCGTTTTGCCATATAACAACGGAATCTTAATAGTCTTAAATAAAATGATAGATTTAAACGTTCTTCTATTCTATTAAGTAGCGGCTTAATAGAACAGAACGTTTCTACATTTTATAATTAACTATATCGTATAACTAGATGTAATTTTTTTATAAAAATAATAATAATAACAGCCCATAAACGTCCCACTGCTGGGCTCTTGTCTCCCACTATAGGGGAACGGACAGTATAACCGCCACGTTTGTCCAAGACGGCTTTGCAGGTTTGAAACATCGTCTATCTCGATGTGCAGGTTTCATCATGATATTTTCCTTCACCGTTGTTAGCATGTGGTAATTGTAACAATATGCACATTAGGTCAGAAAACTGCCCAAGTGGTGTATGCGTTCCGGCCAGGATTCGAACCCGCACCCTTTGAGTGTGGGACGCGTGCGCTAGATATTACGCTACCACGACTAATTTTCTTACATATGAGAATAATCAACATAATTATTTGACTGACATATTATGATTTTTAAAAGTAAACAAGTTAATTATGCAAATATAATATAAAGCTGAAGAGTTTGTTTGCTTGAACGCGCTAATCTCAGGAACTACAGGTCTGATTTAAAAAATCCTTTCAGTGTTAGATAGCCCATTTATCGAGAAAGGCCATGGGCTATACACCATCACGCTAACTTACTTTTTTTTTACTATTCCACGCGGATGAAGTCGCGGGCAGAAGCTAGTTACTACATAATTATAGACATGTACCAGATCATTCTAGGATGTGAACTGAAGGATAGGTGCATTGTCGTCTAGCGTGCCATTGTAGCCAGCCAATGGTTTACATTACGAAGTATGAATCAGCTTTCTGCTCAGGAATAGTAAGTTGGATTATGTATGTAAAAGTTTTCTACCAGTGAACTTTCCGTAGAATACCGAATATACAAGAACATTATCTTTTGTGAAAAGTATCTAAAGCAGGCGTTAAATTGGGTTGGTCTGGCCGTAACAAAGTTTATTATACTCAAGGCGCCCTCCGCGTGACAACGATTCAATTGATTCGCTCCAAGGGACGAATTACGGTCCGAGTGTCGTAGTAACAAAGTTAAGTTATCAAATTTACCAATTCCACTATACTTTAACGTCTGTCTCGTTTTCTAACCTCTTTTAGCTAATTCAATAGTTCATTTTTCAGAAATTTTTACCTCATGTTTCAAATGTTAGCTAGGACACAAAGACATCTGTCCGTGCAGGAACGGAAAGAATATTATAGCCTGCGGCCAGGCGGCCTGTAGTAAGAGGCGACAAAACACCCCACAGGCAGGTGATAGGGTATTTGCCCGACTGGATGGCTACCACTCCTGGTCTAGAGTGTGCCACAACCTTAAGTTGTGTTTCGGTTTTATTGCTCGGGTTCTAGTCTCCGTTTGGGGAGCACCAGCGAATTTTTAATGCCTTTGGTATTATAAATGTCCATAGGCGATGGTATCTGGTGCCATCAGGTGCCTACCTGATGTTTACCTGTGTTGCCTGTCTGCTGAACTCATGCAATAAAAAAAGACATAATAAATCTAGTAGCAAATTTACTGAAATAAAAAGCTATCACAATTCACCGCTATGATTTTTGTAAACTTGCCCAATAAAATTCCACACGCCATGTAGATTGTTTTTTTTTTCACCTCAGTTCATTGTTGTGTTGGTAGTTCTCCCAAATTTTAAGTTTATTGCGATATTACTATGTCTTAGTCGCGGTCTATGAATGTAATTTATAGACCCAGTTTTTCAGAAAGAAGTATGTAATATACATAACCTGGCGTCAGACGGAAAGGATGTAGATTTATGGCCGGTTCCTCTATCTTACAACCGTTCATTTGCCTTAATATCGGTTAAAAACGTGACATAATCTCCATACGAGTTATGTCAAAATTCAACCGACGGTAAGGCAAGTGAATGAATAGTAAGATATAGCAACGGACATGGGCAACCCTTATTAGTGAATAAGGCTGCCATTATTGTCAGAATAGCTGCCTATGGGACCGTAAAAAATTAAAAACCGATATAGCAAAGCACTTTACAGAATTAACACCTCTGTTTAAAATTTAAGCTCATTTACTGTATTATTCCTAATTGTAAGCAAATCAATTAAACTAATGTTTGTTATTTTAATTGCTTGCTAACTAGACGCTTACTCAGAGGACTTTTGTAAAGGTATTTCAAAAGAATATTATATACTAAGTTAATTATTCCCTGCTCTTTCGTTAGCGTAAAATTCGAATCCATAATCTGTGAGATATCTTGCAGCATAGCCCGTAATTAAATTACCATAACTTCTACTACTACACCTCCTTAGGATAGATTTCATAATGAAACCGTAACAAACAAGACAGTGAAGTTACTTTCATATTTATCCCATGTTACTATTTTATCATCAATCAAATGTATCCTAATTTTAATTGGAAGTAATGCAGAATAATATTATTTAGAAAGATAGTACAAAATATACATAACACAATAACAAATAAAATAATAAATGATAATAGAAACAGGTAAATTAATTCCCAAATTGGCCCTAGCTCAGCAAGATGCTGCTTGTGTCAACTATAGTTCTGATTGATATGAAAGTCTTCTTAAACTACAGATCTAAGGAAAATGGGTGAAATAAAATAGGTGTATTCTATAAAGATAGTAATGAGACAGAGGATACATTACAAAATAGAAGATTGTTGAAGTACTAGACATTAATGTATAATTAGTAAATTCAAGAGATTTTTAAAATACGGGGAAAAGAAAAATATGCTTAGATTGATCTTCCATTTCATATGAACCAAATAATACATTTAAAAGAAAATGATGGAGTAAATTAATGAAATATGTGTGAAGTAGAGCATTTTAATTTAATGGCCTTTACAAACGTTAGACCCTTCAATGGCTTGGAATATTTTGGTACTCAATTACAGAGAATGTATGTATGTTTCCGGATGAATAAAGTTTTTTTAGTAGCTATCTTTCTTCCGAGTCTAATTACATAATTTTCGACTTTATTCAGGTTTTCTTTGTTGCAAATCTAAGTTGATATTGAAGTATTTTAAACTTTTTATAAGTATTATGTGATGTAAAGCGTCAGCTGAACTTAAATAGCTGAAGTACCAAATAATATGTAAAAGTTGTAAATTTTCTGGTATCTTTACCTTCTGATTGAATAAAGATGTCAAAAATTATTTTGAGGCCAGCATTCAAAGTGTAAGGTTAATATTGTCCTAGTCAAAATTTATATTTATGATGTGTGTAGTTCATGAAATTACTGTTTTCCGTTTACGTTAAGTTAATCAGTAATACTTTAATATTCGCAATCAAATAAATTGCAAGTTTTCTATTGTTAAGTTGCCTATTTCTAGTTCTCCCTAGAATTCGAATATCAAATAAAAAAATAAAATAGAATAGTAATTTCCATGAAGTCACTTGATTACCTTGCATGATACTCAAAATTTCTTAAACATAAATCACTAACACTACTATAAATCGATAATTTTATACAATACTGACTAAAACACATCGCTTCCAGCAAATATTTGGTGAGAATTATGCGTCGTTGGGGCAATGTGGCTGCAACGCGAGCACGATTCTTTCACTGCTACAAGATGCGCCAGAATTGAAGGGGCCGCCTGGGCCGCCAGGGATTGTTGGAGCTGATGGAAGATCTGGGCCACCGGGTATTCCAGTAAGTAGTCTTTAATACATAGATTTAATATTTGGCTCTTTGTTCTAATGATACTCATCGATTACCAATTAAGGGATTTGAACGCTTAGATAAACTTATTTGAAATGTTTTTATAAGTGTTTACTACCTATTTACACCACTTGGTTAATTCTGTTTACAATACAATAGTTATAGCAAAATCAATATACACATCATCTATATAATTACCACTATAGAGTAGTGAGTTATAATACTGTAGATATACAGTATTATAATTAATATCTGGTGGAGATGAGTTTGTACAATGAATTTAAAAAGATAAATACATTTGGATCTTGTAAAAATATGAGTTTTATAATTTCATCCGTGCAGAAACGGAGAAAAAATACAATTTCCTGCGGCTGGGTAGCCTGTCGTAAGAGGCGACAAAACGACCCACAGCCAGATTTTGCTCGCCTGGAGCCATCCAGGTGATATAGCTATCACCTTTAGAGCGCAGCGGTACATTTGCAGCACCTATAGTGTTTGTTACAAATGACCATAGGCGACGGTAACCGCTTTCCATAAGGTGGGCCGTCAGCCGGTCTGCTGAATTCATGTAATAAAAAAAAGGTCTGTCTCTCTGTTAGTACATTCTGTGATAACAAGTGAACCATTAAAAAAAAACTCGACAGAGAGCTAGAATCCCAGGCCAATAAATGACGTTTTTTCTGCGCGATAGATGAATATTGCCAAAAAGGTGGTGTAGACGTTGAGTTCTCTTGGTGTCGCCAGCGCCATTGCAATTTATTAATAACGTCTTCATCATAGTAACATGAACAAAGTTTTAATTAGCAATTTTAAGATAGAGTGGAACAGAATAGCTATCGTTGGCACATTTCCCATATGACCACACAAATCTCTCACGTTACTCTTACTAATTTTCGTATTTTGCACAAATTTCAGTTGTACTCGCCGTAAGTCGTACCTTCATTCAAAACATGATTAGAAGGGTATGCGTCGAAATAACCCCACCGTCTAAATTACTTTAGAAATCTTTCTTTGCAGGGTCAACAAGGAATGCCTGGAGAGCGTGGCCCGGTCGGACCTAGAGGTGAAAAGGGTGAGAGAGGTGACTCTGGTCCTCGAGGACCTGAAGGGCAACCAGGTTCCAAGGGTGAAGCTGGAGTTGACGGTCGACCGGGTAGCCCTGGACCACCAGGGCCCCCCGGAGCGCCTGGATCATACGATAGTAATTTTGATGTACGTATCTTATATTGTATTATAAATAGTTTTTCTTTATTTATGTATAAATTTGGATTGCAATATACTACAGGCATGTTAATATCAATATATTGGTAAATTAGTTAAATAATGAAGTAAGTACGTAGTGTAATATAGCTAGTAAAACCAATTAATATAATTGATATTCAAGGTCTATTTGGGGTGACCCTATATTGACTTTAATGTATACCTATTCCGACAGAAACAATAAAAATGAGTCATTCGATAAAGCATAATATCTTTATATCTATATATATTGTTACGAGTTACTACTATAGAATTTATTAGAACTGTACAAACACGTATAAAACAAATACCAATAAAACTGGATGTAACCAGTCCACACTGCACGATTCAATACAATTCGACACGCGTAAAGTCCGTCGTCTATATCGCTAATCGAGAGTACTCGAAAACGTCTTACTCGTCTCGTAGTCGTCGCTTGACTGCCCGCCCCTCCATTAGGGCATCGTCTTATACTAACTACACAGTACAAAGAAATTGGCCGCGCACACTGAGTTTCTAAGAAATAGTAATTTGCACACCTGCGAACGGCCACAAAGTCGAAAACAATAACAATAAGGATTGGTTCGACGCTAATGATGGTTATAAAAGAAGTAGAAAAACAATAGCATGTTTTCCTTAATTACAAATTCAAAACACAAAAGAATTCCTTAATCTAGGAGGAAGACAATAGACTGCGCTTACAACAGGCAGCTGTTCGCTTATCTTTGACGGCATGTAACAATATAATAAAACTGTAGAGGTCGAATTCCTGTACAATGAAAATAAATCCTAAAAACAGAGTCAGGGGATGTAAGAAGTGAAATAGAACTATTTTAGGTTTTTATTAAATTTTATGTTTCTCTGTTTGTCTATTTGTCTGTTTGTCTGTCTGTTTGTACCGGCTAATTTCCGAAACGACTGGACTGATTTAAATGAAATGTTGTATGGTGGTAGCTTATATCCCTGGTCAACATATAGGATACTTTTGATCCCGAAAAATTAAAGAGTTCCCGTGGAATAGTTAAAAAAACTTTAATTACTTAAACAGCTTATTATACAACTTATGCACCTAATTAAGTATTGATATTGCCGGTATCATCATCATAGAATAAAACAATTTATACATTAAAAAACATTTGGGCTATATATCATCACGCTAAGACCAATAGGAGCGGAGCACCAATAAAGAATGTTTTAAAATCGGGAGGGTTTATTTTAAATTACTTTTTTTTTAACTATTCCACGCGGACAAAGTCGCGGGCAGAAGCTAGTGGATAATATTTCTATAAAAAATCAGAAATGAAATAATAACCAATATTGAAAATATCTATAACGGACACATTCATTGCATAAAAACTATTATTTGAAGAAAGTTCAAAAGGTTTGAGAGGCAGTTTTAGAATCAAGTCGCAGATAAATATCTGAAAATTTATCGTTGTTATCAATATAATAAGGAAAAAGTCGCGGTCAGAATCTAGTCTCTTGATATTATTACACAGATAGCGTAATATATTTATAATACTTACTCGATAATGATAAAAAATATTTCGTGTTATTGACGTTGTATTAATTGAAGGATTATCGACTTTACTACGCAAACTATGAGATTAAGTTTTGACAATACATTTTATTTAATTTAGATGACTATTCTTGTGGCACAATAGCAAAGCAGGTGTATAGAATCTGTTTAATAACGACATATCACATCAAATAGGACAACTAGCTCCTTTAAACACGATTGGAGTCAGCAACATTAGGAACTTAACTGACCGAAACACCACAGAGCACATTGTATATTTAAAATAACGGCATGTACTTCATAACATATAAAATTATTTTACTTTAGCCCTTTTTAAAGCTACCATTTTATAATAGTAGATATTCTTCACCAATGTATAATACTAGATATGCATCTCTGAATATCAACTTATCACAGCAATACCCTCTTTCCTCTTTCTCTTTTTCCTTTTGCTACCCCTGTTCCCAAAACTAACTACGGACAAAATAAATATTTGTGTCCTTGTACATGTATAAAGACTACACATTTGATTTTTAATATCAGAAAACTATTCAGTGCTTTCAATAACGATGACGAACGTAGGAAGTTTTGTTCTGAGAAATGGGATAGTTTCTTTGGGATATGGGTTAAAAAATAATAATAATAATAGGTCTGTTAACGTAATGCTTGCGGTGGTTGCCTTGCATCGGTTTTGATCGCAATATAATGTATTTTTTTATCTAAATGTACCTATTTTTAAACCATCGTGTTGCATATTTGCTAAGACTCAGCAACATAAATTTGAATTTCATCTATTATTTTATGCACAAAAAGTATTCTTTTTTGCCTGAATATAAAATAAAAATCTACAGTGTTAAATTATATTAACTCATTAAAACTTGAATAATTAATAATTCATACCATTACGGACAAAAACACAAAATGGATAAATTAAAAATTGACAGTTGCATGAATAAAACAGTTGTATTGTTACACTATTGAATTCAGTTAAGTTATAATTTATTCGACTGATAACTTTTATTTGACGATTGGAAAATCGGCCCTAAGCTTGCTGACAATGACGTGACGTGTTAGTATAAATCCTCATCTTATACGATACAATAGAGAAAACACAATTCTTCTCAAACCTACCTATTTATCTCCTCTGTTATCCAGGCTGAAAATTTCCAACAGCATACAAATAATCGAACTGGAATAGATTTACTTGACGTAGTTTTACTGAATCTACATATTAAATCTAACTTTTAATATTTGTAGTTGAAACTCGCAATAAATGTTTCTCATTTCAGAAAATATGTGGCCATGAAATGTTATATTTACCTTGAACGCCCAGTAGTGGGGGCTTAGATAGTTACCCTGAAATGGGAGAGCCATTAGGGAAAGACATATTATACATACCTACCAACTATGTTTATTGTTTCGATTCATTTCACGCAGTATGAAAACTTTAGATAAAATTTCTTTTTTAATATGTAAAATGTTCATTGAAATTCGTAAAGCAGTTTTCGAACATTCAAAACAAGTATTCAGACAGGTTGGCAGTTATAAATTCTAGAATGCCCATTTAAAATTAAACATATAATGTTGATATAAATAAATTAAACAGTGGCGCGCACTGCCGACGTGTGGAATAATTTGCCGGAGTCTGACAAATACAATCTTGAAGTCTTCAAGTCATGAGTGAATAGGTATCTTCTAGGTAAGCGTGTTCCATCCTAGACTGCGTCAAACGCAAACCTATACTTCGATCATATAAATAACAGTTTTCATTATTCTTTTAGCATCCTTTTTAAAATTAGATAGGCATTTCAATTTTTTATTACTCAAAATATGTATTCATCAGGCTAATATTTGATTTTATTGTTTTCATGCTGCTATTTATATGTTTAGACAAGTTGGAAGCACAGGCAAATATATAAGGTAAGATGTGGATATGATTATGAATCTTCGTAATTCTACGTAAAACTTATATGTAAGTAGGTACTGTTTAGTTTTAATAATAAATCTGTATTATTGGCGGAGTATTAGAAAGAGTGATGTTATGCTCCATAGTTTTTAATGGATCGAATGAATGAATGGATTTTTAATGGTATGAATTTCGAAGAATAAATTAAAATATTAATTGTTTTAAACTTACGTCAAAAATTGTGAGTTTATGTAAAAAATTTCAACTTTGTAATAGTATATTTTACTATAAAGTCTCTTGTATAAAACAAGCTGGTTTAAGACAGTTTTTTCTGATCTGATGTGATGTGATGAAATGATAACAGTTTTTCTTAACTATAAATAATATCTACGTATGTATACACTTTTATCGTGTAGTGTTTGTTTACGATGCCTACAAAATGTCTGTTCTCAAACAACACTTTATCATTCGCCCTGTCTTTTGTCATCGATCTTTACAATTTCTTTATTTATTCACAAAAAGTTTCAGATGCGTTAGAATACGTAACTAAGCGCTTGCCCTGTTTATAAGATAAAGCGATAAAACAGTCGTTAAAAATGTGTGATGAAAGTTAACTGGAATAAACCTGTAAATAAAATTTCAATGATCACATACAGCTGAAAAAATATTATTTATTAAAAAAAAATCTTATCTATAAATTGACAAACGTTCAATAATCAAGCATCGGCGCAACTGATCAATCTGGCAATTTTCAATTAAAATTATAAACAATTCACATTACTGATTTACACTGAACCCAACTCGAAATTTTTGCATCCTACTCGGAGACGACTGATTTGCAAGCTTGTCGTAGATTCATAACAACTTGATATAGTATTCAGCAAGACTTGTAATTTGCGCCGAATTCATCCTAAAAAGGTTTGCACGTTTAAGCCGATATTATGAATATATAATATGTTTACCTAAGGATACACTTGCGAAACGTACGGTGCTGAAAGTTCAGCGACAGAAGGATCGGCACTAATTCGAACGCGGCGTTATTTTTGCTAATGTGTCATAGATAACTTAAAAAATACTGTGAGCGTATTTAGACGAACTTTTCACGTGGTACGTTCTGCAGATGTATCGTTACACTATATTTGAGCTTACGGTTTCTTTTGTATACCACTTTTCAATATTTACCAATTAATGTCTGGTATAAGAAGCATGACGACACTATTGTTCTCAAACAGCTCTACTATTTTCACAGAACAATAAAACATAAAACAACTAACACTTGTTGCTTTTATCATTTTAAAAATTAACAAAAACACGGTGCTTTCCTTCAATAAATAAATTAGACTCTAATCTTAATTTGAGGGAAATTATGAGTTTTAATTCATAATGAAAATCAAGGTAAAGATATTAATCGCAATTAATTTATGCGAAAATGCCTTCATTGTTAGAAATTGTGTTTCAACGTTTAATTTCTGAATTCCTTAGTAATTTCTAAATATTATATTATTAGACAAATTTCTTCACGATTTATACAAATATTTTCTTTGTTACTGAAGCGAAATTACGTTTGTAAAATTTGCTTTTTAGTATTCGAGTTCTATAATAATACATTGCGGGAGCTATTCGAAACGTTTTATAACACAGAACAAATAGTAAGGTCTGGTGTACCAATTAAAAGTGATAGTTACATTATATGGTAAAAATATAGCAGTAAACAATTATAGCTGTTTTTAGAATGTTAAAAATATTAAATATTATGATAGAGTTGGTTTACTATTTTGATTTGCTACAATAATTGCGATACACAAAGTCACACACTATTTTACATACCGGAAATGGAAACATAGATAGTGACAACATGACATAATTTACTACAGACTATTAAGTTATTTTTTTAAACATTATTACCCCTCAAAGTATATCAATTCTTTCAAAACACAAACTGTATTATACCTACTACTAAATAAAAATAAAATGTAAGTTTTTATAAACAAAACAAATCTTCACTCTTGACCAAAAAGTACTGCTACATAATAATATGAAAAAAATAAACATAAGGTTTGAAAGGGGTAAGTATCTAAACAAATCAAACTTAAACATTTTTTGTATGTAACAAACAACTTGTGAATTGGTCTTTTAATTATATTTTTTTTATATTTAATACTAACTGCTCTGACCATGTGATCAGAACCAGGATGAACATCAATTATTTTTGTGATGATTAACATTGTTTTGAATACTAGTACATTTTGTATGCTTTTGTAAATTAACTAAATATTCTTGACTCCATCTACGCCAAAATTATTGCAATTTTTGTTGAAGATATATCCATCTATTGTGATGAGGTACAGACTGATTCACGATTTTCATCTAGAACTACTATAAGATTTTCCCCAATTAAAAAATGTCCTGGAGTTAGAGTGATAGTGGTGTCCTCTTTGTTGTCATCAAGAGCAGACAATTACAAAGACAAAGACGTTGTTCAAAGAGTTTATGCGATTTTGTGTCTAGTTTCTGGATTATAATGTAAACAACAATTCATTCCATTTGTCTGTAGGAATATCTATAGCTTCTAGTGATATCTAACATTCAGATATCATATTTAGAAAATCTTTTATAGCTTTTGCCGACTCGTTTATTATTCTTTGATTTAATAGTTTATTTAAAAAAGCATTTAATATGCTTCTTTTGTTATAATATCTTTTGTTTTAAATGACCCACATAATGTCATTGCTTGTCTCTGTCGAAATTATCATATATTTATAATTAAAACAAGAAAGTCTGATGTCATTATTTAAATCTCATTTCTGATTGCTATGTACGTCACTAGATGGCGTTGTTCATTTAAAATACACACAATGGTTTAAAGATCGCCACCTCTTTGGACTTCGGATATTTTTCACAAAGCTGTTCGCTTTTTGTGGCCACGGCGGTGGCAATATAAGTTTCATAACGAGTGTGTGTGTGTGCGTTTTATTTGTGTTTTGTACGTAAGTGAAATTAACATCTGGTGCCGAAACCCGGGAGCGGTAGTGGTGAGTTATAGTGCAAAATTGAACTTTAAAGACACTGGTAAATTAACTTTGACTTTTTTAATGAACTTAGAATAATTGTGAGAATATTGGACTTGTAAAATTTTTAGTTTAGCTTAGGGACTTAGAATATTTTGTACTAAATTTGGACTTGTAAAATTTTCAAACTAGGGACTTAGAATAGTTTAGGTAAAAGTGTTCAGACGGGGAACCCACGCCCGTTGAAATTTTATAAGTGGTAAAATTTCAAACACTTAGAAAAATTTTGAAAATTTTTCGTGGAACATAGAAACATTTTGTGAAGTTTCCAATCACTTCCATATACATTTTTTGATAACTTATCTCATCTTTTGGAACAATAATTCGATAAAATGGAAGGCTATTTAAATCTTCAAGATGATCGATTTAAATCACTGCTTAAGGCAGAAACTAATTATAGAAAGAGTCCAAAGGAAAGAATCACTCAAGGATACATTGAAACTCGTTTGGAGACATTGGAAGAATTATGGAGAGAGTTCAAAGACACTCACAAAAAACTAATTTCAGGCCTAAAGGCAGATCAGCAGGAATCAATCAACTATTTTAAAAACGATATGTACGAAAAGTTTGAGGAAAACTACACGGCATACAAATGCTTGTTGAAAGATGTTCTGCGAGCAAAAGGATCATCTACAAAAGTACATCATGTATCCGAATCTGAGACTTGCTCACCATCTTTATTCAAGTTACCACGAATACAGTTACCAAATTTTAGCGGGGATTACGCCGAATGGCAAACATATTATGACATGTTTCTGTCAATGATACACGAGAATGCATCTTTATCGGCAGTCCAAAAACTGCACTACCTCAAGAGCACCCTGACGGGTGAAGCGGAATCATTAATCCGAAATTTACCAACTACGGAACTAAATTACGAAGCTGCATGGGAGAAGCTCACTAAGAGATACAATAATAAGCGCTATAATTGTAACACAATATTGAAGACTTTGTTTTCTCAGAAACAAATCACACAAGAGTCTGCTAATGCCATAAAACAGTTATTGGATATAACATCATCATGCTTAGTCAGTTTGGATAACTTAGGCGTACCAACGACATCGTGGGATGCTTTCATCAATTTCTATGTCACTTCAAAGCTAGATAAGGAATCGCACAGGCTGTGGGAGATGCACATTAATAATGTAAACGCAGACAGTCTGCCAACGTGGAGTGAACTTTCACAGTTCCTTGAGTCACGGTTCCGAACTTTGGAGATGATTGATGGCGGAAGTAACATACGACATACGCCATCAAAACAGAATATTATCACTAAGCCTAAGGTGTATCATACAGCTATGCATGAAGTTAAAACTGACACAGGCACAGTATCTCAGGCTGCTAGTAAGCAATGTCCTATGTGTGGGTCCAGTCATTTATTATTTAACTGTACACAATTTAGTAAGCAAACCCAAAAGGAACGGAACGATTTTGTGCAGTCTAAACGACTGTGCTATAACTGTTTGGCTCCAACACATAGTGTGAATCAATGCAGGCAAAGTACAAGTTGTCGTAGATGTGGAAGACGACATCACTCACTACTACATTTTGATAAAGAGAAGAACCAAGGGACTACAATTAATTTAGAGAGCAAACACACACTATTGGGCGAACCCACATCATCAACAAAATTAACTTCCGAAATAGACGAAATTGATATCATGGCAAATTTTGCCAACAAGAAGGAGATCGGGAACGTGCTACTTGCAACAGCTGTAGTTCAGTCTCAATCACGAACCGGACAAAACTATTTCCTAAGAGCCTTAATCGACCAAGGCTCTCAAGCTTCTTTGTAACAGAAGAAATAGTTCAATTGTTAGGCTTAAAGCGCAAGCCAATAAGTGGTTATGTGTCAGGTTTGGGAGAGGGTCAGTTACAACTTAAGCATATGGTTTCATTGCAAGTAGAGTCGCGGAATAATCCGCAATCTTCAATCAACGTTACCGCGTTTGTATTAAAATCACTCACTTCACGTATTCCATCAAATCAAGTACAATCACCTGATTGGTTAGAAATTGAGAAGCTTCCACTAGCCGATTCAGGATATACATCACCAGGCAAAATAGACATTTTGCTTGGAGCTGAAGTGTATGCTGAGATTTTATTAAGTGACATCATTAAACACCCCCAAGGGTATCTTATAGCTCAGAATACAATCTTTGGTTGGGTAATTTCTGGAAAGGTGTCACGATCAGCTTCAGCAAGTGAGAGAATGTTAAGCTTACATATACAAGTAAGAGAAGACAATGTGCTAAAGAAGTTCTGGGAATTAGAGAACGAACCAAATATCATTCGGAAGAAGTTGACAAGAACGGAAGAGAAATGTGAAGAATTCTATGATTTAACTACTACTAGAAATAAGGAAGGTAGGTTCCTCGTGAAATTGCCTTTTAGTAATGAAGATCCAGAATGTCAATATGGAAGATCAAAAGATATAGCACAAAAGAGATTCTATTTATTAGAAAGAAAGTTTAAGAAAAATCCTAAGTTTCAGGAAGATTATGCAAGGGTCATGCAAGAATACATTGATTTAAATCACATGACTCGCATCACCAATGAGGTTCAGAACGAACTCATTGATCATCCCAAAGCAGTCTACATCCCCCATCATGCCGTGGTGAGGGAAGACAAAGAGACAAGTAAGCTACGTGTTGTTTATGACGCCTCTTGTAAAGGAGTGAATGGTGTATCACTCAACGACAACCTGCTTGTGGGACCGAAATTACAACAAGACCTGCGACACATCTTAATGAGATGGCGAAAACATCCCATCTGTATAGTGGCTGATATCGTTAAAATGTATCGCCAAGTGCGAGTTCGTAACGAAGACACTCGTTTCCAGAGAGTCTTGTGGAGAGATAATCTTGATGAGCCCGTGGGCCATTATGAATTGCAAACCGTAACGTTTGGTACAGCATGTGCCCCATATTTGGCTGTAAAATCACTACAAAGATTGGCAGAAGAAGAGCAGGCTAAGTTTCCTATAGCAGCTGAGATTACGAAACAGGATTTTTATGTCGATGATATGATGACTACTTGTGAAACGGATAATGAAGCTATAGAAATCTACAAGCAAATGAACCAATTACTAAACTCAGGCGGCTTTCAATTGCAAAAATGGAATAGCAATAGTGATAAATTTATGAATTTTATCAATCATAAATCCAAGAGTGATGAAAAACTTTAGATATAAAATCCGACAACACTGTAAAGGTTCTGGGTATTTGCTGGAATCAGGATACAGATAATTTTGAATACACTGTAAATCTACCTGAGTTGTCTTTACCAATAACAAAAAGACAGGTTCTATCTGACATAGCCAAGCAATATGATCCCATGGGGTGGATAGCGCCTGTCATAGTAACAGCAAAAATATTCATGCAAAAATTGTGGAGGTCAGGCTTGCCATGGGACAATGAGTTGACTGGAGAGTTACTAAATGAATGGACAAAATATAGAGAGGATTTAGTTAATCTAAAGAATATCATGGTACCACGCTGGTTGCGGTATACTAAAGGCTCGCAAACAGAACTGCATGCCTTTGCTGACGCTTCTCAGTCCGCCTACGGAGCAGTTGTTTATTCAAGAGTTGTTGATGTCCAGGGCCAGGTTCATGTGTATTTAATCACATCTAAGACAAAAGTAGCTCCAACAGAAAAGGAGTTAACGATTCCCAGATTAGAACTTTGCAGAGCTGTGTTGGCTGCAAAGTTATTATTCGAAGTATCTCAAATTATGAATATACGGAAAGAGAATTTATTTGCTTGGTCAGACTCTACTGTGGTTTTGGCCTGGTAGCGTGGCTTGCCGTCTAGATGGACTACATTTGTAAGCAACCGTGTGTCTGAAATTCTTAATATTTTGGAGTGTGATCAATTCCGGCACGTTGCTACAAAAGACAATCCTGCAGATTATGCATCTAGAGGTATGCAACCATCAAAACTTAAAGATCAGTTCCTGTGGTGGCATGGACCACACTGGTTACGTCATGACGTTATTACTTCGTCTGAAACCGAATTTATAACTCATGAGGAAGAGAAATCTAGCAAAGTTAAGGAAATCAAGTCTTTAGTTGCATTGAGAGAAGACAGAGATGAACGGATGTTAGAAGAAGAAAAAAAAATTATTTGGGCTAAGTATTCATGTTTAAAGAAAATGCTAAGAGTGATTTCATATATAAGAAGATTTATAAACAAAAAGGACCTAGAAGTGGAAGAAAGAAGCAAATCTAAATTTATCACAGTGAAAGAAACTAGGGAAGCTTTATTGTTGTGTGTCAAACAAGTTCAGGAATTATGGTTTAAAACTGAAATAATGCAATTAAAAACACGAGGAAATCTACCGAAGGCAAGTGATCTTCACTCACTCAATCCGTTTATATGTGACAGCGGAATTTTGAGAGTCGGTGGACGTATTCATATGGCAAATTTAAGTTATGAAGAACGCCATCCAATTATATTGCCGCAAAGATGTCATCTCACTCAAGTCATTATAACGGATGCGCATAATTCAACCATGCATAGTGGACCTCAAGGAATGCTTAATTATATTAGAAGCCGTTTCTGGATCATACGAATCCGCAATCAAGTGAAGAAACACTATCGGCAGTGTATCACTTGTTTGCGATTTTCTCAAAGGAAGAAAACTCCTTTAATGGGTCAACTACCAGAAGTCCGAGTACAACCGGATAAGCCGTTTAAGGCAACTGGTGTGGATTACGCTGGACCTATTAATATAAGATTTTCGCCTGGCAGGGGAGCTAAATCTTACAAAGGCTATATATGCTTGTTTGTATGCATGATCACTCGCGCAATACATTTGCAAGTTGTGTCAGATCTCACTTCGAAAGGATTTATCGCAGCATTCCGGAGATTTATAGGAAGAAGAGGACGTTGTCAGGATGTTTACTCTGACAATGGCACAAATTTTGTAGGAGCTGACAAAGACCTAAGGGAAATGTTTGATCGTGCTAAATCTAAACTTCCTGAAGAAATATCAGAGCTCCTAAGTTTAGAAGGTACTACCTGGCACTATATACCCCCTCATGCACCAAACTTCGGTGGCTTATGGGAAGCCGGAGTTCGGTCTGCGAAACTGCATCTCAGAAAAACAATCGGTGAGAGCACTTTGACTTTCGAAGAACTAGCTACATTGCTAATTCAGGTCGAGGCATGTTTAAATTCACGTCCAATCAGTCAGATTAGTGACAACCCTGACGATCCTCTCCCTCTGACACCCGGCCACTTTTTGGTAGGCGAACCGCTTACGTCTGTGGCCGATGATACGCATTTACAGCAAGTAAGTAATGTAAATTGTTTAGATAGGTGGAGAGCAATCCAAAAAATGACAAATCAATTTTGGAAGAGGTGGTCAAATGAGTATCTATTAAATTTAAATAAACGTTCTAAATGGACTACTACCATTCGGGAGCCGAATATAGATGACATTGTAATAATTCATGAAGATAATTTACCCCTACTAAGTGGATTCTAGGAGAATAGTAAAAAACATACAGGCAAGGACAATGTAACTCGTGTCGTTACTTTAAAATGTAAAGACAAGTGCATCAAACGGCCGGTAAATAAGATTAGCATTTTGCCCAAAGAATAGTATTCTTTGTTTGTATTTTTTGGTTTTGGTCGTTTACTATTATTATTATTATTTTTATCAAACCTTTCTGAAACTTTTTTGATAGTGGGCGGAGGTTCATATTTTGTTACAGTTAAGTTATTAAAATTTGATGTAGTGTAAGCACAACTCCCCATCAAATTCTGATTTTTTTTTTTTTTTTTATATATTATTTAACTAAATATATGTATTTCATTAAATGATGTAATATGGTTGAAGGACATTGTGATTTGCTAAATAAATCCCAAGTCCTTAGTGGGCGGTATGTCGAAATTATCATATATTTATAATTAAAACAAGAAAGTCTGATGTCATTATTTAAATCTCATTTCTGATTGCTATGTACGTCACTAGATGGCGTTGTTCATTTAAAATACACACAATGGTTTAAAGATCGCCACCTCTTTGGACTTCGGATATTTTTCACAAAACTGTTCGCTTTTTGTGGCCACGGCGGTGGCAATATAAGTTTCATAACGAGTGTGTGTGTGTGTGCGTTTTATTTGTGTTTTGTACGTAAGTGAAATTAACAGTCTCTGTTATTTGTAACTGTTTAATAATTTTTTTTGCATCTCGATATAGACTGGATATATAGACTATAAATATTGATATTTGTTTATTGTACTTAAATTAGTATTTTTGTGAACAAGAGATTCGAATAAATCATGGAATGATAACCAATCTATGTAGTCTCCAGAGTACTTTGGAATTTCCATTGGTGACAATTTTGTGGTAAATATGGCTTGATCTTGTATTTCAGCTAATGATTGAGCTTGCACAGTTAAACTTTCAATTTTTATAGTTTTTAAATTACAGTATAAGTCTAAGGTATTTTCATAAATGTTTTTTCAAAATAGATTAGCTTCTGCTTTTGCTCTCTTTTCGCGGTGATTAAGTTGTCGTGACAGTGTTGTGTCGATTTCCAATAGATTTCTAAGATTTCTAGACGAGTTTCTAAGTAAGCTTTAGATAACATATTTTTTGAAATTGTTTATCAGATTTTGTATAGTTATTTATATGTTTCCGCTTGACAATACTGTAATGTCTCGAAATCTAAATTTACTACAGAGTATTAAGTATTTTTTTTAACAGGAGTCATGTCGAATTTATTAAAATATTTTACATTGTCTCTCGATGGAAAACAGTTATAAAGTTGATTATACTATTACATAATGAGCTCAATATTCCTGCAAAACATGTTATTTGCTAAAAAGTAGTAAAGTAAAAATATTTACGTAACGTACCGTAAAAATTTACCATATTTAAAAAGTCAGTTTATATATAATCACTAGCTGTGCCCGCGACGTCGTTCACGTGGAATTTGGTTTCAAAACTCCCCGATTTTGAAACATTCTTCATTTGTTCATCCAGTCATCGCAGCGGACAACGGAGAACTGGCTAGCGCATTTTATTTTATTGGACTTGACTTTATGTTGTTGGTCCGAAGACCTCACAACTATACCGAGGTTTTCGGGGCAAGCTCTCGAGCCCGGGGGACAACTTGCTCGAGGGAGCTCCCTATGGGGCTTCACCTCAGCTGGACTATTGCCACGAGAGGGGGATGAATCTAACAATGCCGACTAGAGGGCGACACAATGTACTAATTGAAAACGGGTGACGGGTAATATAAAGCCCGAGGGGAAGGATCCCGGCGGACCGGGATTGGCGGTTCGAGGCGGCCTACACTATCTTAGTACCGTTTCGCAACGTGTTATGGCTGGGAGAGAAGAAACTTCCCAGCAACACGCCTAGTCTATCTATCCTATGGGGTGGGCTATGTCTCCTGGCGTCCCTCGCGAGGACGTGGAGATGTAGTGATTGGTGGCGTCTCGAGACGCCGCCGCCGTCTGTGTCTGTCTTTCGGCGCCTGCCAGCCTGCCGTCCTAACCGCGGGCGAGCTGATCCTGGCCAGCTGTTTTGTAGTAACGCCGACCCTGTCCGTGAGGACGTTACGCGGTCATCGTACGAGAGCCTTTCGTCGAGGCTTACAATCGCACGCGGATACGATCAGCGGATTTCGATGGTGCGGCGCGAGATCGAAATACTTACGCGAGAGCGACGTTAGTTTTTGATGGAGTGAAGCTCCAGATCGCGGTAGAGGTCGACGTTACGCATATAGAGGGAGCACCGACGGCTTTGCGTATGAATTTATTATGCAGAATTTGCAGTTTATCTAAAAGGGCAGGCTTGGCCTGGCCGAATACCACACTCGCGTATGTCATGATCGGGCGGATGCATGTTTTATGTAGGGTAAGCTTGTGTCTGAGGGACATTTTGCTTCGTTTATCTATGATGGGTGCTAGACGACCCAGCACAAATCGCGCTCTATTTAGGACTATAGTAATATGGTTGTCGAAGTGCAAGCTCTGATCTAAGGTGACACCCAGGTATTTCGTGTACTTTGCCCAGGGGATTTGTTGGTCATAGAGCGAGATGGCTTTTCGGCGAAGGCAAGCACGTTTAGAGGGGCGAAGCGTGCCCGGGGAAAAGAACATTGCTGCGCTTTTCTCTGGGTTCACCTCTATCCTCCATTTGCGAAACCATTCGCCTATCTCTGTGACAGCTGCAGGACGCAAACCATTTGTTGGTTGTGATCTGTAGTATAGAGTGAGGTGTCATCCGCAAAGAGGGCCAACTCCACATCTGGACTTTTTGGGATGTCGTTATTGTACAGCGTGAAGAGTAGTGGAGACGGAGCCAGCCGAGCTCTGTGGTACACCGGCTGTGAGTGGGTGGGGGGACGAGTGCGTTCCCTCCACTCGAAAACGGAAGCTACGGCCTAGAAGGAAGTCTCGCAAGATGAACACGAGTCTGTCTGGCACACCGAACTGGTACAGCTTGTAAATCAAGCCGTTGTGCCAGACCTTGTCGAATGCGTTAGCTACGTCTAGAAACAGTGCGGCTGTTCCTATAGGGCGGGGGCGATGGGCAAAGTGAGATAGTATGTGCTTTGTGATGCGATGCATTTGTGGGACGCACGAGTGTCTGGCACGGTAGCCAAACTGCTCATCGGGTAGTATTATTATTAGTATTTTTGCTGATGAGAAAATCTCTAAGTCTAGAGAGGATGACCCTCTCATAAAGCTTGCTGAGTGCGCTCAATAGGCTGATTGGACGTTAGCTGGACGGCTTATTAGCTGGTTTTACAGGTTTGTGAATACCGCTGACATCTGCCTCCTTCCAGATCGCGGGGAAGGAGCAGTTTGTTATCATGGCATTGAAGATACTCACCAGGATTATAATTAGGTGGCCGGGGAGGAAGTTTAAGACGCGATTGTTAATGCTATCGGTCCTTCGGGCCTTTCGCGGTTTGAGGGACTTCATCGGATTTTGCACTTCTTCGATCGTGACCGGGTCGATTGTGGTTTTTGCTGGTAAAGAGCATCTACATTCGACCTCGGAGTTCACCTCCGTCCGGTATGATTGGTCGACGTTTTGCGTAGCGGGGAAGCATTGAAGCTCTAGACTCTGAGCAAGGCACTCAGCCTTCTCCTCGTCATATAACGCCTCGGTGTTGTCGGCTCTTTCTAGCGTAGGCATGACAGTAGGGGTGTCTTATTTGAGAGCTCTAGCCAGCTTCAATTACGCCTGGTGAGTTGGTTCGATCTCTCTCATCGTTGTGTCCCATAGTGTTCCCTGAGTTCCCGGATACGTAGTTTGACCTCGCGCTCTAGTTCGCGGAGTCGGACTCTGTTATCCTCGGTGGAATATGTGTCGTGTGGCTAGCGCAATACAGGAGCGCACCATATTAATAGTTGTTCTATCTCGCTTGCACATCATCCGTCCCACTCACACGTTGTGCTATGTATTGCACTAGCTATACGACATGTTAATACATAAGGTTACCGTTTCCAAAATAAATAAGTTTCATCTGATCATGACATACGTGAGTGTAGTATTCGCCCATGCCAAGCCTGTCCATATCGATAAATTGCAAGTTGTGCAGAATAAATTGATGCGTAGAGTCGTCGGAGTGCCTCAATATATGCATAACGTCGACTTCCATCGCGATCTGGAGCTTCCCTCCATCAAAAACTATATTTCGTCGCATTCGCATAAATATTATCTATCTCGCGCCTCACCACCGAAATCCGCTCGTCGTTTCCGCGTCCAATTATAAGCCTCGGAAAAAGGCTCTTTTGCGACGACCGCGTAACGTTATAACGGACAGGGTCGACATTCTTACAAAAGAGCTGGCCCTGACCAAACCGCCAGCAATTAAGACGGCAGGCTGGCATGCAATAACAGACAGACACAGACGGCGGCGTTTTGGACGCCGCCAACAACAACCTCTTCACATCCTTCCGGAAACATAGCCCCTCAAGATAGACTAGGCGTGTTGCTGGAGAGTTTCTTTCGCCGTTTATTCTCTCACAGCCACAATACGTTGTGAAACGGCAGTAAGATAGTTTAGGTCTACTCAGATCTCAGTTTTTGGTCTGCCTGGGTCCTCCTCCTCGGGCTTCATATCACTCGTCGCCCGTTTTCAATTAGTGCATTGTTGTCTCGCTCTCTGGTTGGCATCGCTAGATTCATTCCCTCCCATGACAACAGCCCAGCCGAGGTAAAGCTCCCTAGGGAGCGCTCTCAAGCAGGTTGCCTCCTGGACTCGAGCGGCTAGGCGAAGCAAAGGCGCTCGCCCCAAAAACCCCGGTTAAGTTGTAAGTTGTCTTTGGACCAACAACATAAAATCAAGTCCAATAAAAAAAAGTTCATTTTAGTTCTCTTCAGCACGCGATAGTGAATACTACTCTCTGCAATCTGAAGTATTATTTAATCTACCTCTCGCTGCTACAAATATGATTATTTTATTCGTTAGTTTATGGTGACACAGAGGCTTTTTATTTTACTAAGCGTGTTCATCCTCTTTATTATTTAATCTATGATCTTTATAAACCCTTTCATTTTCCCTGACACCAAAAGTACTGTATCCAAGGACGTTACTTGTTTATATTCCAAATTTTATAAAATGAATAAAGAAATAACTTTTATATTCATGAATATAATTTTTTGGGCCGCTCCGTTTGTATAAATCTCATAATTTTATACCATCTGGAATTTGTTTTACTAATTTTACTACATTTAATGCCGTTCAGTTCAGATTATTTATTTATCAATTGGACTAAACATTTTATTCAGAACACTAATTTTCACATTATATTAATAAATACAATAAATTATAACACTAATAAATAAATAATAAATATATGTGTAATAAATAAAAGATAATATATTATGTAAGTATATCACTAAATCAATAATAGTGAGTTGAGTAATGACTTAATTTGATTTAAAACTTTAGACATATGATTATAATTTTTCTTATATGCTTGCTACACTTGTGACATTATTATAAAACATTTCCTTTTTTAATAAATGTATTATTATTACTAAATTTCCAAAAAAAGAAAATACCTAATAACATATTTCTATTTAAAGTAGTTTTAACGAACTGAAGGTGGCCTGAAGTTTTCACCTGTGGCGAGACCTCCTATTGTATGTAGATACTATATTATATGCTAAAAGAACATTTATCCAATTTATGCGAGCTGCATATGTCTAGTCATCGCAGCGGACAACGCACTACTGGCTGGAGCAACGTGGGAGCGCACATATTAATAGTTGCTCTATCTCGCTCGCACATTATCCGTACCGTTCACATACTGTGCTATACATTATACTAGCAGTACGGCTTGTTAATATTTGTATTTAAGGTTATCGTTTCCAAATTAAATTAATTAACTTCAGTTCACTCAGCACTCGACAGTGAATACTATATAATACTCTCTGCCATTTGAAGTATTATTTAACCTCTACCTCTCGTTGCTACAAATTTATGGTATTACTACCAAATTTCTAATATTAGGGTGATCCAATATGGACTGACAACCCTCAATCAGATTTACTTCCGTGATATTGACAGTTGAGACGCGTGGACTATATGCGGTCCTGGGGCCATAAGCCTCTGTATTGAGCTCTTAAAACACCTAATCGACTATTCAGGTGATCAGAGGGCTGGTGCTTCCCTTGGACAACGGAGCGGTATGGCGATCTCGAGAAGTAACATCACCAGCCTTCTGGGCACCAACTCATAGAAGGTGGTGACCTAGGCTCAGTATTCTACTTATAGTCTTACGGGATTATAGGTAAAATACAATATACATATACTTCTTGTGATGTTTATTTCCTTAATTGTATTTGAATTAAAGACTTGTCTTTTATTATTATGCAGGAATCTTTACTGGGTTCTTATGGTGGAGCGATAGGACGACCTGGTGCTCCAGGACCCAAAGGTGACGCCGGCCAACTAGGACCTATAGGTCCTCTAGGAGAACGTGGCTTCCCCGGGCAGAAGGGCGAAAGAGGACAGCCAGGTTTAAGTGGAGCAAAAGGAGATCGGGTGAGATGTTATATAAAGGTTTATTTAACAACGTGTTATAGCGTGATGTTAAAATAGACTTTTTGTCGGGAGCTTGAATAGGGTATATTTCTTTGTAGTTTCATTTCTTTTTAATATATTGGTTAAATATTAATAAAATTATAAAATACTGATAGTTTGTAAGCAAAAAATGTTGTATATGTTAAAGATCAGAACTAGCAAGTGAAATTTGTCTTTTCGAACTGCAAGAAGAACTCTTTTGACTGCTGTCAATCAAAAACCTAAAATTTTACAATTTGAATATTCATATTTTACTATATTTGACACTGGCTAATATACAAATTGTGTACAAAAGAATAGATATAAACTTCAATGTGATTAGTAGATACTAAAATTAAAAGGAAAATTGTACAATAAACATTAGAATATTTCACTTGACAATAAGATTAAATAACATGGATTCCTCACCGGGATTTTAAGCCAACATAACAAAGATAAAGTGTATCCATCAATCTAGCTGGTGCTCGATTTAATACAACTTTAATTTTATATGATTAAAAAGATAATTTTGTAAGTACAGCTATCACGAAGGGAGCATGTACTTACTGATAATTAAAAAATCACGTACATTTGTATTATCTTAATTTATATAGTTTTTAAGGCTGACATCGAGATTAAGAGAAAAAAAATTACGTATTTTGTATTTTCGTGTATTAAAACGTATTGTGTTAATTTGATTAAATACTTTAACCAATTTTACGCATGTGTTGTGGGACCACTACAGGGCCATTCACAGACACCCAGACCAAAATAATAACAAAAAGTTTGTTTAGGAAATTACCCACCTTGACGGTAATCGACCGCAATGCATTCCAGTGAACTATGCATATAATTCTATGTTTATGATGCCAACATACTTTAATAATAAGACATACATAAATACATTAGCTACTCACACCCATGTTGCCCTTGTCTTCTATGGCATTTTTTGGGGCCCATGCAGGGAGTGGCGAGTCACCGTCTTACCATTTTTCCATGTTCCCCGAACATTGCGACGCGCAGACCCCATAGTCCCCAATATTCCCAGACCCCTAGTACCACTAGCAGTTCACCCCAACAGCCCGGTACTTTTTGTTCTTATTTCCCACAATAGTTCTACACTAGCCGGGGCTTGTCCTTGGGTGCATTATTATATGGTGTAGACAGGGATAATCGCCGGTCAGTGTCACGCCACATTTACATTAAATTTATGTAGGGGCCTCTACGTGTTGGCCTTCCCATGGCCCCACGCAAGCCCTCCAAACGTCCGGGCTATTTTTAAGGCCCGTGGTCTTCAAAGACATACATAAATTTAATTCTTCGAATACTTAAATGGTAATCTTAACAATGCTCCTGATAGAACTTATTCTGGAATTTAATCAGATTGGACATTCTAATGTTTGTTTTTGAGCAACATTATGTATATAGAATATCAAGATATGTTTGTGGGACATTGCGGGTAGTTCAGTGTGGGTGTGACGCATGCTCAACAATAGTCCCCTTTATTCATAATGGGCATTCTAGGTTTATAGGGTTGTTAATAAAACGTTAAAAATAGCTTTATTTATGATTGCATTCAGACAGAACCACTTCGTATTTTATTTACAGTGGTGATGAGGATAAGATGACTATAAACAAAGTTCTACTGATTAATAAGTATCCACTTCCCATAGTGGAAGATTTACTACATTAGTTAGGAATATAAACTCGAAATCTTGTTTGGCGAAACTAGACGTCTATCTTAGAATCATAATCATCTTAAATAATCTGAATTACAGGGGCATCCTGGTCCACAAGGAGACCGCGGCCTAAAAGGTGATCGTGGTATCCCAGGACTTGATGGAAGACCAGGTGTTCCTGGTGCAAACGGACGACCTGCTGAAAAGGGTGAAAAAGGTAATTATCACACTTTAATAAATTAAGAGAGGTCTTAATAAATAGACGCTGCGTTTTAGATAAGCATAGTATTAATTTCAATTGCGGGGCCATATGAAGAGATAAATACATAATATATATTTTTTCAAAAATAAACTATAGAAACAGGTTTAGAAAATTGCAAACAAGCTTCCAAATTTTGTTATTAGAAGAATTGAATTATAAAATATAATATAAATATATATATATATATATATATATATATATATATATATATTTATTTATTAGGCTAGCTAGTGTAAAGTATTCCTGCATATTCATGAGTATTCACGCTCCAGTATTCCAAGCGTATAGGCATCTGGTGGAAATTGTTTAATTTTATAATATTACTAGGGTTTAATATAGTCATATTTGGTTGTGATTAATAATAAATATATATTTTTTCTGATGCCTTGCGATCTGACCCGGGCTCGGGTCAGCTAGTGTAAATATAAGTTTAATTTGCAATTCTAGAAGAAACATTCAAATCTAGTTAGGTTACTAAAAAACGTATAAAAAGAAATATAATAATAGGCTAAGACAAGTATTACCTATGGGCTAAGTAACTAGTTCTTGAACACAGTTTTTACAATTTACAATGTCTGGCTATTTTGCTCAAACCCTTAAAGATGTATTCATTTTTAATAAATGATATGAAACTTAGAATTTCATATACATTTCTAATTTGTAGCCTTCATTCTTTTCTCTTTCATTATTTTCCAGGACACATCTCGATTTGTCCCCACATCATTTTGTTGAAGTTAAACTTCTTTAGAATCATTGTGATTTGAAACTCGATGAAACGAAAAAGCGACACTAAAAAGAGATACACATAAATCTATAGGGTTAAGGCTGCGAGGGAATGGGATACGAGTTTTACATTGTGCAGCACTGATTAGAGAGTCAATAAGGCCTATGATTAAACTTAGGTCCAATTTGGACCATAATAAAACTGATACTCAATTTTTTTATTGAGTTTGGTAATCGCCCCTTTTATATATCCATCGAAAGCTATGAACATCTGTTATGCCTTTTTAGTATGAGCACGAGACTGGGTTGCTAATTGTGATTAAATTATGTGCTTACCAGGAGAACGTGGTTCACCAGGTCCGCCAGGCCCCACACAGACTGGTTACTTGAGCATAGATGACACAGACCTTATGGGAGCAGGTACGTTTATAGCTTGTTACTTATATTTTGTACGAGGCTTAGGTTTTCAACACCCCCCAGCTACTCATATCTATTTTATCCCCTCGTGGTTCTTTTATCTCGTTTAGGGGGTCCATAGAATGGCGAGTCGCAATCTATGCATTTTATCCGTGTTTTTCGAGCATTGCTTCATAGTCCTAGTACATCAGCTATCAGGAGTTCATTTTAATTGTTCACTCTTATTTCTTACAATTTCCCACGTATAGTTCTAAACTGACCGAGGCTGGATAATTGCCGTTCAGTGTTACGTCACATTTTTACAATTAAATTTTTTCGATAGGACCTGCTTCTACGTGTTAACATTCTCATTAATATAGTTCTTGGTCTTCTACGACAGACATTGGTTTTACGCCACCTATTGCAGGTAATATTAGAGCAGGTTTAGAAATTGGTAAATCTTAAACGGCCTCTTGCCTATTACTTAATGGCTTAAGACGTCGTAGCTTAGTGGTTAGCACACTCGCATCCCAAATTCAAAAGACGCGGTTTCGTATCCGAGTACAATTCATAATGTAAATTATTTCAGTCATACAATAAGTACTATTTGTATATCATGGGAAACATGTACAATTTCCTTTAGGTAGTATCACAAGTACTCTTCTTTCATACCGTATATCTACTGTTATATACTATACGTTTGACGGCCTCTGTGGTTGAGCGGGCTAAGCCTTTGTTTGCCGGCTTACCTCACTGCAACGCAGAGGCTCCGGGTACGATACCTGGTATAGTAAATTTCGGAAACGTACTTTCTCCGTTATTTACTATGGTCTGGGTGTCTGGGATCGGCCCCAGAATGGTCCGTTGTATATTACCCATAACACAAGCGTAACTTGCTTAATTTGGGGATATACAGTGTGTGTGTGTTTGTCTGCCGATTTATTATTATTATTTTATATACTTATACCTTGCCTCGATTTGTTTATAGTACTTATAGTGTAGCGTTATAGTGTGGTAAAATTTAACGGAAAGATGAAAATACAAGTTTCTTTCTTAGTTTCGGTTTTATTCATTAATATAATTATTCTGTACTAAATCTAAAACGGTTGGAGATTTTACCTATAATAGCTGTGTTTTACTGGAAATAAAGTTTATTATTATTTTTCAAAATAAATAAACTACAACTTGGTTCCATGACTTGTTTAAGGTCAACAACGACAGCTTGTAGCTGGCTCTAAGGGTGACAAAGGTGAAAAGGTAAATCACATTTATTACCAAACCTGAACCATTCAATCATGGAAACTATATATTTATATCTTTCTGCCTATCTCTGTTTCTTTTTGTGTATGCTTTTTTGCACACTTTTATTTACTTTTATTATTATAATAAGGAGACAAGTTTTTGAAGTGAAACTTCTTTAGACAATAAAAAGAGATAAACACATAAAATTCAACCTTATTTAATTCTAAGCAAAACACATTTCGATTAGTTTTAATATTAGTATCCATTAGTATTCATTTTCACTATAAATAAAACTTAAAAGATTTCAAATGAATTTTAGCTCTATCTGTATATACTTATGGTTATATACTATATTCTTTTACACGTAGATCAACAAATACGTAGATACACATACGTGCGTAACGATGCATTGAATTATGAACTTTATTGTACTGATTTAAATTGTAATTTAGATTGAATTATTTCGAATAAGGGTCAAAATAGCAAATAGCTAAAAATAAAGACGTCTATAATAGAAAGAAATGCAAAAATGTGTGTGTGCAATTCACACTTGCCTACTAAGCGTTGTAGATATAATTATGTTCGCCTATATATTCTCTGAAGTTTCTCTTCTACTGCGTGTGAACTGCACACACAAAAAAATTTTTTCGTACTAATCTATAACATACTTTTACATTTCTATAGTTCTAGCGTGCTAAAGGTGATTGAATATCTACATGCACATTGCGATTGTGTGCGTGCCTTTTTTTTAACGAGAATCCACTTAAATATTTCTCACCATGTGGGAATCACGGTGTTGAGATTCGCCACCAGCCTGATCCACCAATGCCGCGGAATGTCCACAAAACTCCCCGTGTTCCTTCCATTCGTCTATAGCCAGGGCCGCGGGAAATGGTTATCACCTACGCCGTATGGGCCCTGTCAGGTGCCAAAGCGAGACCACGTCATCCAATAATGTGCGCGCCTGATGGAATGATCAGTTGCGGGCGTGTCGTCCAGTCATTTTCGTTTTTGGTCTCACGCACAGACAGATACATGTTTACCACCAGTAAAGCCCGCTCGCCTTCGTGAATTGCAAGAACTACACTAACATTTTCCTTTTTAGTGTTGTATAAAATATACTTTTACTTATATGGACTATTTATTTAGCATTTTTTATTCAAAAAGGGTGAAAAAGGCAGTCGTGGAAATGACGGTATGCCCGGTGCGCCCGGTAAAGACGGCAAGCCTGGAGAACGGGGAGATATTGGTCCATCAGGAATGCCCGGGATGGCAGGGCCTGCAGGTTCTCCAGGGTTAAAAGGAGAAAGGGGACCCCCGGGTCCCGTTAGTGTTACCGGTGCTGGCGCTGATGTTTTTACAGTTAAGGTCAGTCTACAACTTACACAATTTAGTATCTATTTTATTATTAATTTATACCTTGTCCTATGGTTTATTTTCTTTTTGACGTTTACACTGCCATCAAGTTGAACTTTTTTGACTGTATATTTCACATATCACAATTGTTATATTTCATTGTTCCGAACAACGTAATAATGCCTCTTTGCGAATCATCTAATGCATTTAACCATTGTCATCATATTATCCAAATTTAATCGAAATAAATCGTTTTGTAGCGGCCAGCATGCCTAAGCGACATAATCGTGGCAAGCCGCCTTCACGTTATTCGCCGCCCGCGTCGACTTTTTTTTTTTTTTTTTTTTTTTTAAGGCGGGGGAAATGCATTTCGCACATACCGGGTCCTTTGCTAGGGATTAGACCGTTGTTGATCATGGAGGCTTTCCACTGAGGCAATCCAAACAATAATCACCCGGCTTGTGTGGAGACTCGACTAATCAATACCCCACTAAAACCACCCTCCTCCCATGTGCCCCGCGCTTATGGTAGGAAAGGCGTGAGATACAGAACGCAGTTACGCCCACACCGATCCTAGCGCACAAGTGCTTGAGAATGCCCCGGGAGAGGCAAACTCACTTCGTCAACAGGGGTGAAGACTCCTCTGCTCCCTAGATGCTAGAGGGCCCCTGCAGCGGTATTTCAGGGAGGAGGTCATGCGCATACCTGCGCCTCCGGGCTCCCAACTGACGTCGGCGCCCGCGAGACGCATGCGCACTACCATCTCTCCCTATCTCGTTCCGCGGCCTCCTTATGAGACACTACCGCCTCGCAGAAATTGGCCGCACCCACCCACCAATCGTCGCTGTGCAGCATGGCTTGCACCAGATCGCCCAGCGATTCGATCGGTCCTACAAGTGTCTCGAGTTCAAACCTCTGAGGTGCCCATGCTGCGCACTCGACTAGCGTGTGTAACGCCGTGTCTAGCGCGCCACATTGGCGGCATTGGGGTGAAGGCAAGCAGCCCGCAATCTGACACAGATACTTATCGAAGCAGCCGTGCCCGGTAAGTATCTGTGTCATTCTGAAGGTCAGGGTCCCGCGTTTCCGCGAGAGCCATCGCAGCAGCTGCGGTCGAACCGCCTCCACCGTGTCAATGCCAGCAACAGGGTTTTCCAACTCTACTGACCAAGCTTGGATCATGGCCGCGGTTTCCCGCGTCCTGATCACCTGGAGTTCGGCCTGGCCATAGACCAGGCCACGGGCGAGGGCATCCTGTCGGGAGCGCCGAACTTTGGCTATCACGTCCGCCTGAGAGGCCAGGGCGGATCGCCTGCCAAAAGTGTCGACGCCGTCCACGACACTGTACGGTATCCTCGGATGGTCCTCACCGCCAGGACCCGTTGTGCGCGGCACAACAAAGTCCTATTATGGCGGTGAAGTGCAGTGGACCATACGGGTGCACCGTACAGGGCCATACTCCTAAGGATGCCCATGTAGAGTTTCCTAGTCGTCCCCCCGGTCCCCCCACGTTGGGAAGAAGCCGAGAGAGGGCGCCTGCGGACTCACGAGCTTGGGAACTAGCTGCTCAAAGTGCGCTTTGAACAGCCATTTCCCATCAAGAATTAGCCCCAAATATTTCATCTGGGGCCTACACGAATGTCCACCCCTTGGACTGTAACGGACAAGTCCGCGGGGGTTACGAAACCGCCTATGGAACATGATGGCCTCCGTTTTCGCGGGGAGACCTTCAAGCCCAGCCTACCTATTCTTCGGACCACGATCGCCAGCCCGGCGTTGGCGAGGTCCACGGATTCCGCGAATGACGCAGCGCGTGCCGTGAGTAGGGTGTCATCCGCAAAGCAGATTAGCCCTATTCCGGGCAGGACCGGAACCCGAAGGATCCAGTCATAACCGACGTTCCAAAGAACCGGCCCGAGGACCGATCCCTGTGGGACGCCGCACGCGACGCGTCGCCGACCTATCGCGCGATTCTCGGACTCACCGCCCTCCCAAAGGATGTATCTGTCCTGGAGGTACGCGCCCAACAGCCTCGTGAGGTACGGGGGACTCCGTGTGCACGAAGCCCCTCCTGATCGTCTCGTGAGGGAGGCTGATAAAGGCGTTCGCTATGTCTCAGCGAAACTGCCAGGACAGTATCCTTTGCTTGGACTGCGTCGTCCGTTACAGATCGCAGTGTCTCGAAGGCGTCCAACGTGGAGCGCCTCCGCCGAAACCCGAACTGCGTCTGTGCTAGCCCCGGCTCCACAGTATCGAGATGCTTAACGAGGCGTTCCGCTAAGATCTTCTCGAAGACCTTGGCGACCTCGTTAAGCAACACTATGGGCCTGTAGGCGGACGGATCGTTGGGAGGACGGCCTCCCTTGGGAATCAGGCATAATCGGCCCTCCTTCCATTGCGACGGGAACTGGCCTGCGCGAATACAGGCATCGAACAGTTCCCGCAGCTGGCCGCGTAGGTGTTTGGCAGCCAGGAAGAGGAGCCGACCCGGAACCCCGTCGGGTCCCGGAGCCGTCTTCCTGCCCCGGAGCCGGTCCAGGGCGACGTCTAACTCTTCCTCGGTGATGGAGTGAGGCTCCACCTCCGAGTTGTCGGGAATGATTGGACCCATATCGGGGGGAGTGAAGATCCCCGGATCCGGGAAGAGCCCATCGATAACCGACCGGAGGACCTCAGGTTCGAGCGTTTCCGTAGCCGTGGAGGTGCAGGGCCGCAACGTGTTGCGGGCCGCACGGTACGGACGCCCCCAAGGGTCCCGGTCCAGTGTCTCGAGGAGCTCCTCCCGAGCCCGGGCTTTCGCTCGCAAAATTGCGATCGAAAGGGCCTTTCTGGCCTCTCTGAACTCCCCCACGAGTCCATTCTCCTCAACATAGTCTGGAGGACGACGCGCTCTGCTGCGTTTGAGCCTGTGGCTGATTCTGCGGACTGCCCTCCGCAGTTCAGCCAGCTCCTCAGTCCACCAGTGGACCGATGTACGCGGCGGCGGTCGTTTGGCTCGAGGCATAGCAGCGTCGCAAATCCTTTTGAGGGATTTGCGCATGTGCTCAGCCTGCGCCTCCAGATTCCCCAGGTCGGCTGGATAGGTCCAGCATTCGATGATGGCCCTCTCCTCGGCCTGCTCCGCGTCGAGCTTGGTAAGAGCCCAGCGCGGGAGCCGGGAGGGGCCCTGAACAGGGTTAGCGCTAGGCGAGGGGGAGAGCTCGAATCTGATGTACAAGTGATCAGACAGAGTCTCCACCTCCTCCAGCACTCTCCATCCTACCACTCTGCGGGCGGCCGCATGTGTGGCGAATGACAAGTCGATGATCGATCCACCCCGCGCACGTACGCAGGTCTGGACCGACCCCTGGTTCAGGATGGACAGGTTGGATTGAAGCGCCCAGTCTTCAACCGTCCGTCCCCTAACATCGGTAATCGCGTTTCCCAGGATTGGTGCTTGGCATTGAAGTTGCCTAGGACGAATATCGTCTTCGGCGCTAGTCTGCCGACGGCTGCCCTAATGGAGTCCAAGGCGAGCTCGTACTCCGCCAGGGGCGGCTCCGCGTGAGGTACACGCCTATGATGACGTAACCTCCGCTTTCCGCCACCGCGTAGCCCTTTCCTCTTTCGAGACTGGTGAGCGGTGTGCCAGATCCGGCTCTGGCGACCACGGCCACCACATCATCGAGATCCCCCACCCAGTTCCTGGCTGGGGGTACGTAATAAGGTTCGCTTATTACGGCCAAGTTTGCTTGCCACTCCGCCATCGCCTGCAGGCACAAGTCCTGGGCGTCGGGGGAGTGGTTAACATTAGCTTGGAAGAGTGTTAAGGGTGTACTGGGCATTTAGGTGTCCATAGGTACCCCCCTTCCACTCGCCGGTCGTTTATTCGCCCTCGGGTGGACGAATTTACCCTTGACGTATGGGGGCTGGCAGTGCCTCGCCAACGTCGGGTGGGTAGCGCGTTTGCCCCCCGCCGCGCAGACGGCGCAGTGGAGGTCTATCGTCCTCAAATATTTTTTTTAACGCCCTTCTTAAATGACCCCATGCCATGCACAGAGGGAAAAGTGTAGCAGGAAGTTCCCTCAAGTCGTTATTTGACGTGGAATAAACTTTCTAAAGAATCGTTGCATAGATGAGCGAGGTAGCTCAAGGACATTTCCTTGGTCATGTCAGGGTGACATCCCACCGATGGCAAGCAGGGCGGCAGTGAAAATGTGGAAATATGTGATATTTAATAAACATACAAATATTAGATATAAAAAGACTTTTACAGGGTGACAAAGGTGAACAAGGCCTTAGAGGTAGACGTGGCCGACCAGGACCTGCAGGACCGAGAGGGCTGCAAGGTTTGCAGGGTGTACCTGGACCACCAGGAAAACCTGGCGAAAAAGGAGATATTGGATTACCTGGATGGATGGTAAATATATAAAAATTTGTTTTCATTCTTTACTACCTATGCGCTGCGCAGTTGCATTTAAGTGCAATAACAGCTACCGAAGGTACTGTGCTGACACTTCAGCTGAATTAGCTGTCTCAAGATTTGATTAGCATTTAACGGGCCGAACAGTCTGAATTATACGGCGTGTACTTAGCGCGTTACGCGATGAAAAATTGTACGGAAGAAACTTTTCCCCAAATATCTTATTGTATTGTTACAACCTAGGCGCCGACAAAGACAAATTCCACGTACAAATCTGTAAAAGCACATTTTATTACCTGTCGGCATTTGAACGAATTGTAATCCTTTTATGATCGTCTTCTTTTGTTTACTAATTCTGGAGCACAGCCTATTGTCATTAGCCAGCTGTTACGGATTACGAGTACAAGCTGATTCTAGGAAATTCAGACCACGTTGCCGGGCGGGCACAGTGCATTGGTGAAGTATAAAACGACGGCCTGATTGAGAGAGTAGAGAGAGAGGTAGTCAAGCTAACGACTACGATACGGGCGTGTTAAAAAACACGGCGAACGTATTTTTTCGAACTTTTAGCATTGTACTTTCGGTAGCTGTGTCACTAGCCTAGGGAGAATGTGATGTAGTCTCGCTCGGCCGCGCTCTGGATTTGTGTAGCATATCTTTCGCTTTACACAATGTCAGGTGTAAATGCCGTTACACTTGATTAGGCTTGCCCAAACGCTCGTAGTATTTTTTTTCGAAACAACTTTTAATTTTGCGTATACTGTACATAACCAGTAGTGGCGTTAGACCAGAACGCAGTTGGGCGACTGGCCAAAGGCGCCAGATAAAAGGGTTGCCTGAAGGGACGCTCTTCATATCTTTTGAACTCAAACAACGAAAATTATAATACGTATTAGACACAAAGCTGGTAAAACTATAATATTAATTTGTATGAATTAAATAAGGGTTCAGAAGGCATCAATTAACATTGATTTTCACACACAAAGACAACCTGATGATTCATTCATTAACATACACTTCAGTATAATTCTGTACAATGAGCAAATACGACATTAGAAGCCAAAAAGTTCTCAAGTAGTTATTATAATACAACATGTATTATTTTTTCTTATTAATAATGAAATTTTGCATTGTAAGAAACAGGATGAAGTTACATAATCGGGAACTGGCGCAGGTATCGTGCCTCGGCAGGTGTTTCTCACGTAGTTTAATATTTATGCTCTTACATATTTATGAGAATTATCTGTTCAGAGGTTGTTTGGAGAAAATCGCTGCCAGCAATTGATGCGAATTGCGCTATTCTTGATAAAATCTATATACTACTACTGCTTTAAAATCTATTCAATAAAATTTATGATAATTGATTCTGAATTTAATTGATTTAACATAAATAAACATTCTTTTAATTTTTTGCTTTCCGAAGAATACAAAGGTTGGTATTTATTATCTTGAACAAAAAATAATAATCTAAATATCTGAGAAGAATAATTTTAATAATAAAATATTTTTGTCTTATACAATTATTTCTCAAACACGAAAAAAAAAAAATTATTTTCATTAATAATGACATTATTTTATAGTGTGCTCATTATTTTTAATCAGATTATCCCTAATTATCTTTTTTTTTAAATTTAAATGTGATATATTCATAAAAGAATTTTTTTAAAAATCTATAATTATTTATGTTAATATTATGCCTAATTATACTGCTGGGCCCAGGTTTTTTATTTTTCAGGAAATCTCACTATGTAGCCTCAGTGTTTACTTCATTGTAAAAATATGGTGGTAATAAAAATAAACACATTAAATCCCAAAAAGACCTATATAAGTAAGCAACTTAGTTTTTCGACAAAAAAAAGAGTCATAAAATTTAATTAAAATCTCGCAAAATGGTTTCTAACAGCTATTTCTTAACCATTTTAACAATTAATCTACATAATGACTAGTATTTTTATGTATATAGTATTATCTATGACTAGTATGTCTGAAGTTAATAAGTCTAAATTAAATTACTTATAGCTGTGGAAGCTTAGATGAGAGTGACAACATACTTTTGGACATTATATACTATTTTATACGTAGGTAAACATTTACATGACCAGTATTTTGATACCAAAATCCTACAGTATTTCTTAAATACATGAATAGTAAATGTGCTTCAGGTGCCTTCAACCAATCCATGAAACACGATTTGTTAATTATTTGAGTCCGCGCCACAAAAGGAGGCCCACGGACGCGGCGCTGCAATCGCCGTTCTTAATTTTGGCAGAGTAGATATAAATTACTTAATAGCGAAGAGCCTTGAAGGGTCGGATGCAGAAGGCAGCCCTGCTGGACACGGCTCGTATCGTGAGGAGGTTCCTGTCTCTGGAGCCTTAACCACCGGTAGCTTGGACCCTAGGCCCTGCTCCCGGCGGACATCAATTTTTTACTTTTTTTTTAATATGCGTTTTAATGTATATAGTATAGATAGATAGATAAATAACACTTTATTGCTCACCAAATATATAATTTTAAAAATACACAATTACAATATTGTCATGGTAGAAACAATAGGCGGCCTTATCGCTTAAAGCAATCTCTTCCAGGCAAGTCTGAGTGTTCCGTCCTGCGCCTTATGCCAGGCAGGCGGAGGCCTCGCGGGCCATATCCACTGCCGGGGGACTACTTTTATCCCCCGGCATGTTCTAGGTCTAATACGGGGCGTTGGGTGGTTTGTAACGCGCCCCACGGGAGGAAAAATAAGCGCGCGGAACTCTAGCGCTCCCACCTTGACGGCATAAGCGGATGAGTCAGAATCCTTATTCCCAAAGGAGCAGCTCACGGTGGCTGAAAGTCAAAACCCGCTCTCCAGCGCCGACGTGTTCTCATTTGGCGGAACCGGAACAAGGAAATCCGCTCACGCTCCCACTCCACCTCCTTCTTTGCAAGCATGATGCGCGCGCAGAAGGAGAAGACAGCGTCCCATCCGGGTTTTCTCCCGACTATGGTGCGTACCACTGCCGGGAGCAAGGTGTCAAGTCCGGTGAACACGACGAGATCTCGGCACTGCTCGATCCATGCAAGACACTCCTGGAGTGTGTGCCGCACCATATCCTAGTTGCCTATGTCGCAATGATAGCACCCTGATGTTGACTCGTGGCCAAGATGATACAGGTACCTCTCGAACCAGCCGTGCCCCGAGAGGACTTGTGTCAGTCGGAACGTCAGGGTGCCCTGTTGTCGTCCTATGCATTCGTGCAGGACGGGTCTCACCGTCTCGGTGATGGCGGTTCTACGCTCGGGCGTCTAAGACGATCTTCTCAAATCCCCACGATGACCTGTCGGAACTCCAACCAGTACGCCTCGATCCCGCGAGGCGCGGGTCTGGTGTCTCTCGCCAGGGCCTCCTTGCGCCACTGATATTGTGACGCGAGAACTTTGGCTTCGAGGTTCTATGGAGGGGACCCAGCGAGTAGTGAGGCCATTTCAAAGGACACCGTACGGTATCCTATTATTGTCCCCACGGCTAATATATGCTGCGCCTGACGCAACAGCGCAGCGTTTCGGACCGGCAGGCGGTCTCTTGTTGTTTCTTTACGTGAATTTGGTTTGTTCCATGGCCAAAAATCGTCATTAAGCTTGGTTTTGAAGGAAATTGGATTTTTTTATAAAAAATCGGACAAACGTAAAATATTGATGGAGCGTAACGACATTGCTATGGCTTACTGCAAATTTTTAAGCGAAGCCAAAAAGACATCAGATTGGTCAAATGTTATTTTCACTGACGAGATTTGGTTAAATGCAAACCACACAGTATCTAAGAACTAGACTGACGACACCGCCGCTTCCACTAATTCAGTGCCAATGGGAAAAGGTGAACGCTTTATCATATGCCATGCATGGTCTACGAAAGGATTCGTGTCAGATGCTTTACTGGCCTTTAAATCCAAGAAAACAGTGGACTACCACGAAGAAATGAACGCGGAGATTTACGAAGGATAGTTTAAAGAAATGGTGCAACCTCTGGAAGAACCGTCGATAATTATTATGGACAACGCTACATATCACTCCAGAAAAATTGATAAAATGCCGACGCAGGCCAATAAAGAACAAGAGATAATTGACTGGCTCCAACGTCATGGCGAAAATGTAGATAATACTTTATTAAAAGTACAATTAGTGAATATTTTAAAATCGAAAAAAAGCCTCCCTAAAAGATATATCACCGACGAAATAGCTGCCGAATGTGGTCATTGCGTTCTTCGACTTCCGCCGTATCATTTTCAGTACAATGCTATAGAACTAATATGGCCACAAATCAAAGGACACGCCGCTCGAAACAATACCCATCCCCCTTTTACGGCAAACAAGATGTTAGATTTATTAAAAAATGCATGTGCGGAAGTAACCGCCGAACACTGGGAAAAAATTGTGAGAAGAACCCAAAACATTATAGCGTTGGATTGGGAAATTCATGTGGCATTCGATAATATAGAAGTACAGAAACTTATAATAAATGTTGGGGAGAGCACATCGAGTAACAGTGACGATCCATCAGATTTTGATTAAAATAAATAAATAAAGAATCAACATAATATAATTACATCTTGTAATGAAATGTAGTATTAGTTAATAAATTTGTACAAAATTATCCGGCAATAGTTTAGTTTCTTACACTTTGTAAAAAAATATCGGGTCAGTTATCGTGTTACGTTTATCGATAATCAGTTTCTCCGACTCTGCCATGACCTTGTACGTGCGTAAGCGTCATATTTTTATTAAATAATGTATACATAATGTAAAAAAGACGCTCGTTCGAGTTTCCACGGAAGCTGTCGTCGAGAAAATAAATAAAAGGAATTAGTATAGCCCCAAATAATATAAAATAAAATAATACCGCAGTCGTAATTCGTCGTGCATAGTCCAACATACACTTGACCGATTTTGTTTTTTATAATATAATTAGAAATTTTATCTTTAGGGGCGACCTGGCACATTAGGACCACCGGGGACTCCAGGTCCTGCGGGACCCAAGGGTGAAAAAGGAGATCCAGGTGTCAACATTCTCGACGTGTCTATGGTAAGTCGTAGAAAAGATAGTCAAGTTATTTGTATTTTTTAACATATGTCTATCTATAATAAAATTTCAGTGTCTGTTCGTGATGTCATTTTTGCCTGTCAATCTATCTCGAATAGGCTTCGTTCTTAGATGGCTTAAAAGACATGAATAAAGTCCTACGCGAACAAAGTGACGGCCACAGCAAGTGTATTCATAAGTTTCAACGACGAGAAAACTCCGTCCACGACTTGCTATTCATTTTTCTTATTATTATTATTGATTTCAAAACTACACTAAATTCAAAACTAAATTAAAAAGTATCTTGCTAAAAAAGGGATACTACTCTATTGAAGAATACTTAAATGACAAAAATTCATTTGCATAGCAGCTCGCTCTAACATCTTATACTATATTTTGTATAACGTTATCTTGCCAAGCTTGCAAAGGATTTATGGAGATATATTGCAGCATACATTTAATACGTCGTGTTATTATTATAACTTTAATAATATTTTTCTTTCCTTTTATTGTATCTTGGTCTTATTGAGTATGCACTGTTTGCTACAACTCCATTAATTCTTCAAAAAGTAATTCTGTAACATACTTCTGTATAAAACTTATTAAAAGAGACAACTTGAGATATAAATAGAATAAAAATCTTATGGAAAAACAATATTTAGACGTGTTGCTGGGGAGTTTCTTGCCACTTCTTCTCCTTAACAGTAATTTTAACTTATATATATGACCTTCAAAAAGTGTTCTCCAGTGGAACTTATTTTGAATACAAAAATTTGAATTTGAATTTGAAGATGTTTAAATAAAACACATTTTCGTTAGATAATATTTATAACAATATTCGACACTATCATGTATAACCAGAAAAAAATTGATTGTAAATTAATGTTGAGTCCTAAATTATAATTTTACGACCAACTGCATGACACTACAGACTTATATTTTTATATTTAGATTTATGGCTTGGCAGCTAGGCCTTTAAGCCAGATCTTAGATTTTATTGTAGTTTCTTCATTTTCTTAAGCCTATGTGTAGCACAGTTGAACTGTAGGTTATCAGCTGGTGCCATTCGACGGAGTTCTTGTGACAACTCAAAAGACCACATTTGACTAGACAGTTTACATTTCTCACAAAACACATAATTGCTACTCAAAAACTATCAATATCCTATAACTATTGTTCATTTTAGAGAAATTTTACACATTTTTAGAAAATAAAACTGCACAGCACAACATCTCCTTTCAGTTCCCGCCAAAAACTCCCAAAAATCGACTTATATTAATGTACTCTGTGCTACAGATAATAAAGTATAACAATAATTTCTTCAAACATAATTTTGTCACGTCAACTGTCATGGAGAGTTGTTGGTACAAATAAACTTTATAAAAGTAAAAAACATAATTATTCTAATATCATAATACAGTTATTGCATTTATTAAATATTATAGTTTACCTGGAATGTTCTTTTATATAATGCATGGAGCTTAAAGATAATAAAGATAAAAAATATTTATATTGAAGCGTGCAGATAATTTATTTATTTGATTCTACCACCGCTTAAAAGTAAAATATTTTCTTTCAAACTATATCCATAGCTAACAAAGTAATGAGTGAGTTAATCCATTCTCATTGATCATGCTTATGAATGCTCCTTTTAAATATGAATTGTTTCATTTACATCTCTTAATAAATTTGACTAGATCCTTGTCCATCCAAAGGTTACCTTGAAGAGATTGCTTTAAGCAATAAGGCCGCACATAGTACTACTACCTTCTAATTTGAAGACATGACAATGTGTTACTGTTTTTATATAGGTGTACAATAAAGAGTATTGGTGTTGTTGTTGTTGACTAAATATCAGATGTCGATATTAACGAAACCTTTTTATCGTAACATTATATCTGCAAAAGTCTGTATTTGCAGTAGGTATATCTTATCTATACACATACATATGAAAAACAGCAATTAGTCTTTTAAATCTAGATTTAACAATATAAATTGTGAATTTAAAAAGTCACGTAGCTCTTTCTACCTGTATATATAAAAATCAATTGCTGTACGTTAGTCTCGCTAAAACTCGAGAACGGCTGGACTGATTGGGCTAATTTTGGTTTTGAATTATTTGTGGAAGTCCAGAGAAGGTTTAAAAGATGAGTAAATATAAAAAAAATGCTTGGAATATAGTAAAAACAAAAAGTTCGCTTTCCCTTATAAACTATTCCTACCTGTCATACAGGTTGGAATAGTTATAGTCATGGTCTGAATTGCATTAACTCGCATTCTCGGTTAAAAAATATCTTTTATTATCTCCTTGCAATTTAAATCAACAATAATATCAAGATACTCTTATTATTGATTCTTCGTTAACAATTGCTTAGCCTATTTTCTTGATACATCACATATACATTATAAATAACCGATCATTATCAATATTTAACATACTCTTCGCAGACTGCATACAGGCCTAATACCAGTAGGAGGTATTTAAAGAAAGTTAAATAGTAGTGTCGATGTGATCAGCTGATCATACATTTGATTGAATGAAAGTTAATCTATTGTGCCGTATTCAATACGACTTATATTCACATCTTCAATGTTGAATCTAGACAGTCATAAATGCGTATGTTCCTGTTACTTGAGCAATATATCGAATGAAATCAAACATTGGTGTAAGCTACAGAACAGTTAATTAGACAATTAATAAACTGCTCAAATGATAACGTACTCAATCACTTCAGAAGATAGTGTTCAATGTGCGGTTAGTCTTAGTAATATCGTTTAAATTTTACGGGGCTTGATCTTTAATGGTAGACCTCCAATGAAACCTTCAGACACAATACCTGTTGGCTCTGGTAAAGGATTCCTTAAGCTACAGGCTGCTGGTTCAACTGTGTATTTCTGTAAAACGGCTGCTATACCAGCCATTGACTGCATCTGACCCAGTCTAGCTCCTATTGAAATATATTATAATTAGTAACGATATTTACCTTAGACCTAAATTATTATAATATGTTAATGGGCAATTGAATTAATCAGTTAATCTTGATTGTTGCTGCCAAAAACAATTAAACTATAAATAACATAGATATATAAATTTTAATAATCATTAAAATCTGTATTCTTGTCACATATGACATTTGAATTTAATTATGTATTCCTATGCATAATCATTTTAAGTAGTTATTAAATCAATGTATTTTTTCGAATAAATTAGCCTCGTTATCTTGTTTGAAAATGCTTCAACTTACATTTTATATTTCAATACGTTTTTCTTGTACTAAAACTATAATCAAATTTACTGTAATTAAGAAAGGTATTTAAATTAACCAATAAAAATACGTATACTTACCAACGCAAGCTCTGGGTCCTTCCCCGAATGGTAGAAACACATAATGGTTCATATCGTACTTTGTGCCAGGGTTAAACCTCCCTGGTTCAAATTTGTCAGGTTCAGGAAAGTATTTTTCGTCTCTGTGTAGAGCTTGTATGGGAATTATCACTTTTACATCCTGGTTTATTTTAAGATCAATTTCTGGAAAAGTATATTCAGGTACTGTACAGGATCTCATTAAGTATGCAACCGAGGGGTACATTCTCATTGATTCATAAAATGCCATTTCCAAATATTTCATTTCTTTTACAGCGTCGTAAGTTAGTTTATGTTTATGTCTCGCTAGGACTGCATCGATTTCCTTTTGTACTTTTTCTTGACATTCAGGATTAAAAGCGAGCTGGTGCAATGTATAACTTGATGCTGTAGAAGATGTTTCAAATCCAGCTCCAAAGAAAACAAAAACTTGAGCTATCAATATCAGATCAGTCAATTCTAGTTCTACTATCTTGGGAGAACCATCAGGATTTTTTGTTTCTATGGATTCACCTATTATTTTTCCCTTTTGTCTAAGCTCCAACAGTAAATCTATAAAATCATTTCTTCCCGAAGGTTTGTAATTTCGATCTCTAAGTACTGTCTGGACCAGATGTGTCATTGTTTTCTCTAATTCAGGATCCAACAAATGTATATGCTTAAAAGTTTCAGGGAACACAAATTTCACCAACCCCGCAATACCGTCTCTTAAATTTCTTTCAAAGATTCGTTTCCCTAGTTTCCTGAACTGTGAATTTTCATCTGATAATGAATCCATATCGATTCCAAAACCGCAAGCTCCAATAAAATCAGTTGTGTACCTAGCCATAAGTTCACGAACGTCGTAAAATTCTTTATGTGAAACTTCTTCTGTTATCAGTTGTAATTTTTCAGCTCTATCAGTAATGATAGGGAACATATTTTTTAGCTTTCCAGTACTAAATGCAGGTGTGAATCTTTGTCTCATTAAACGCCACAAATCACCATCAGCGAAGAATAAATTTTTCAACAATGGTTCTATAACCGTTTTGTGCGGATTTATTCCTCTTGCATAAAAACAATTAAAGTCAGTAACAAGGATTCGTTTTATTAATTCTGGATCTCGGATAACTAATCCAGGGGTAGTGGCTCTATAAAATCCGACGACTTTTTCTTCTGGGTATTTGTCATATATTTCTGTTGCTACCATGGCCATACTTGCCTTTTGCACAAATTGTTTTAAATTATTTCCAACGAACGGCAAAGGCTTATCGTGTCTGATTCCTTTCTTTTTCCAGTAATCGAAATTTCGCACACCATAATAATAACATCCAACAAACACTATAATGAGCAACAAAAAGCAAAATATAAACATATTTTGTTAATATAATTTACACCAGATAACCGGAGACTCGTCGCTAGTGTTGCTTTCGCAAGGCTAAAACAGCGACTACGTTCAAAAGTGAAGCTTGTTTATCTGCTGCTACGCGAACAACTTTCATACAGGCATCCACGTCGGTCAATAACGTTGAACAACATACATTTTTTAGATAATTACGATATACATATATGGTCTACATGTCGTCAATGTTTAAAACACTGATTAGGATCACAAATCGAAGTAAACGATGTTTATTAAAAAGTTTGAAAAATATTTTATTGATATTATGATATGCCTGCGACTTTGTCCACGCTGGAGTTGAAGATCCCGCGAAATTTCCGGGATACAAAGTATCGCAGCATTTAAAAAAGAATGTAAGCTATTTATATACATTATTTATATTTTAGTGGAAACTGTGTCAGAAGCTAATTTTTATGAATCCGAAAAACTCCAAACCACTCCCGGAAATTTTCCCGCGGGATTCCCAAGATAAAAATATCACAAATTTCATTACATAAAAATTGCCATCGAATAGTGAAAAAATCACATTCAAATTCGTTTTACTTTTAGTTTGGCCATTATAAATCATTTCCAGAAAAATTCCCGCGGTATTCCCGGGATAAAAAGTAGCGTAGATTTTAAGTCTAAGAATTAGCTGTCGATCAGCGAAAACCGCATCAAAATCGGCTCAGTAGTTTTTACTGAATCCCGAATAAACAGACAAGAAATCTAAAAAAATTCAATCATGTCCTCCGTCGGTTATATAGTCTATTCCAGTTGCTTTTTTTTTAAATAGATTCAATGTACAGACACGGCATTTTTTGAATTTTATAATATTATAGATAATTGAAATAAGTTATAAATTTGAAAACTGGTCCCTTTTTCTTTATTACTATTATAAATAAACTCACTTTTCTGAGAACCATCTTAACCAGCAAACGGAAAGGATAGCTGTCATTTTGACCCTCGCAACGAATTTATAGTGATATTATCCCTACGGGACTTCCTTTATTGGACAAACTTCCTTACGCAGTAAAGCTATAAACTTTGAAATTTTCCATGTCACCCTTTAAGCTTACAACTTGGGGCTTAGCGAAAACTTCAACTACATTTCAAGATTTTACGACCGTGTTATATTTTTCCTATAAAATATGAAAATGAGTTACAGGGAAAGTATTGTTAAGTGACAGGCGTCATAATAACTATTTACGTAACTTTTACGTAATACGAATAGTTGCATGCATTTTACGTTTTTTATGTAAACACAGAACCCTTATGAGATCGTGATATCTGTCTGTCAGTATGTTCGTTTATCCGTTCATAAGTCTGTTTTTCAAAAACCTTTATCTCAGAAATTACTATGTGTACATACATATATTATGTCAGTAATCTGTAGTAAAATTTGACAGGAATGTGTATGTGGCACTATACAATCGTGTAGTGAAACTTCGATATAAATAAAAATTAAGTGTAGGCGGCATACATATAATGCATATTAACTGAGAGATGAAAAAATATTTTCAGTGTATTATAATAGTGTGGATGCTATTATTGGTCAGATTCAAAAAAATACAACGACGTCTCTAAATCGTTTTCTTTTAATTATGCCTCGCTCTCTCTCTCTCTCTAACTTTTGCACTAAGAACTGAAAAAAATGAAAAATCAAGGTGGTAGAACTTTAAAAATGTTTTCAACGAAAATTTATTAAATACGACATGCGTTGAATAGTTTTTGAGGTATGGAGTATTTTCGATTAAGTTAGCGTTTTGTCGCTAAATAACGAAAACAGTAGGCGACCTAGCAAAATCAATGCAGGCGTTTGAGCCATAATCCTAAACAAAGAGGAATCCTTCAATGTGATCCGACACGTATTTAGCCGGTTCTTATTTCTTATCGGATTTGACTTACCCTGGCAATCAATTCGACTCTACATGTTATCATATTAATATGACGATGTAATAAAATAGCTTATGATCGGAAAATAGGTCCAATTTACCTAAAGTGACTGACACATGTGTGGTGTGGAACTTATTGCCGGAGTCTGTCTTTCCCGGTACTTATAACCTGGGTGTCTTCAAGTCCCGTGTGAAAAAGTACCTTCTAAGTTCTAGGTAAGCGTACTCCATCTTAGAGCATATCTTCGCTCCACATCGAGCGACATCATGGTCAAACGCGAACCTATATATACTACTCTAAAAAACACATAATAATAACGATTCTCTTATTATCTACGTCCTACTGTTGCGCTTGGGACACCCAATTTCTTAGAAGAACGGATAGTATGCCCGCCTTCCAGCTTATTGGGTTTGACACGTCGGTTACCTCAGTGTGCAGGTGTCTTTCAACACGTTGTAACAATTGTAACAATATACCCATCATATCAGACAACTGCCTAAGTGGTGCATGCTACCCGGCCAGTTTCAAACCTGTACTCTTTGAGTTCGTAACTCGCGCGCTAGCCACTAAGCTACCACGACTTTTTTAATTATCTACATAAAAAAATTACAATCCATTAAAAATACATTAATAGTAAAGTACATCAACTTGATTCAGATTATAACCATAGCGACCTAACATAAATTATATTTTTAGCTAAACTGACAATATAGGTGTTCCATGTATGTAATTACGAATTAATTAGTTTCAAAATATAAATATCTATTATAGTTATATTCATGCATAAATTATATACAGATACTAAAGATTTTCCCGCGGCGTAGCCAAACATAAACATTTAATTATCATATTATATATCGCGAGCGAAGCCGCGGGAAAAGTTAGTATATATATAAACCTTCCATGAAAATGTATCTAGCTGATGGTGAACATCGCTTAAATATTTGCTGTGTGGTTTAGAAGGTGTTAGCGGATACGTAGACAGACCCGTAAAGCTACTTTGTTTTATACTACACGTATAAAGATACGTCCTTATGAAATTTATACACTTTTGATAACTAAACACAACAAAGTACAATATGAGTAATTTTGACATTAGCTTATCTGATATAATTTAACAGTTCAAAGGGGAGAAAGGCGACCACGGTTTTGACGGGATTCCCGGCCTTCCCGGACCTGAAGGTCCGTCTGGACCTCCGGGTCCACCTGGTGCTATATCGGAACCTATGCAGTTCATACCTGGACCACCCGGGCCGCCTGGACCCCCAGGTCCACCTGGTATGCCCGGAGTATCGGTTGTAGGACCCAAAGGAGAACCTGGTGTAAGCTACTATGGAGAGCATCCCCATGGAAGCACAAAGTTCTATGGACGACCGGGTGAGTACTTTTAACTTACAAGTCTTTTAACTATTCAAATTACCAAAGACACAACCTATTTGCACAAACCTATTATGTATTTATTCTATTGCCCTAGTTCGTTGAAAGGCAAAAATTCCTGGTTTGGTTCCAGACATGAAAAATATCGCAGACCAACTTTCCATTGTTTCCTGCAGGCTGGGTGTCTAGGATCAGTCCTAAAGTTACTCTATACATTACCCACAATATAAGTATATTATATAATAAATGATCTGTTTATCGATTCATTTATTATTATTTATTTATTATAGTCACGTAACTATTTCTGTAGAGTTAAACTGACTGTTTGCAACATTGTAATTATGATAGGTAATGGTAAGTTATTGAGTAATTACCCAACAAGTTACCATTGCCTTTACGTTGATTCGAAACCTGATCAAGAATCATGCACTGTTTAGGTGTTTTTTCTTACCTAATGTGCATATTGTTACAGTTTCCAGTAGTGAGGAAACTTTCATTTAAGGGTTAATATTATTTTAATACCCGTTGTGTTCTATGTCTGTATACTCGTCAGTATACCGAAGACAAGTAGTATTAAATCGAAAATCGACTCGTCATGAATACTTGTATGATCCGGCCTTGACCACGTCTTCATTTGTCATTTGGCAGATTCGATCATCATCTCGTTGCATGATAGGATGTAGTAAAAAGTTCGTATAAACAATCGATATAATAATCTTAATATTTTTGCATACTTTATTGTATATTGCGTGTTGTTTACATATCTCGCTTGACGTAAAGCGATTATGTGATCAAGGAATTAGTAATAATATGTAATACTAACGGTACCAGCGCACGTTTTTCTGGTCTGAAAAATGAAAATATAGAATCCGATTCCAGCGCCACCTACTGGGTCCAACTGTAGATTTAAACCATCGAGGGACCTACTCAAATAAACACGACAAAAAATATCGTAAAAAATCTTGGAACTCGATTCCAACGCTACCGGGTCCGATTGTGAATCTAAACCATTCTCGAATCCGCTTGAACATACACAAAAATGTCATCAAAATCGGTCCAACCCTTTAGGAGGAGTCCATACACACGTTCAGAAGAATTATATATATAAAGAAGATTTGTAGATAAAAATTGTAATAATAGTATAGAAGAAGAATATTATAAATAGCAAATATAATATGTTAATAAGTTTCAAAAAGATCTGCCAAGTGCATGTCGAACCATGCGCCTCTAAGGGTTCCGACGCACATCGAAGGAATCTGCAGTTCCACTATTTTTGGCATTTATCAACGAAACCTTTAAAAAAAGCATTAATTGAAAATACCCCATATCCCAAATACTCCGCAAAGGAACTTATTCCTATCAATTTTTGTTGAAAGTATTTTTTAAATTCTACCATCTTGATCACTACTATATGCAATAAACTTATATATAAAAATCAATTGCTGTTCGTTAGTCTCGCTAAAACTCGAGAACAGCTGGACTGATCTGGCTAATTTTGGTTTTGAACTATTTGTGGAAGTCCAGGGAAAGTTTAAAAGGTGAGTAAATATGAAAAAGACTGATTCTGAGGCAGTACGAAGTTTGCCAGGTCAGCTAGTCTTATATATAAAAATCAATTGCTGTTCGTTAGTCTCGCTAAAACTCGAAAACGGCTGGACTGATTTGGCTAATTTTGTTTTTGAATTATTTGTGGAAGTCCAGGGAAGATTTAAAAGGTAAATAAATATGAATAAAAAATATTCTGAGGTGGTACGAAGTGTGCCGAGTCAGCTAGTAATAAATATATTTACAATAGTAATTTAATTAAAATAGTAAAATAATTTTCTTTAAAAAAATATATTTTAATTACTTATCATAGCCCTGAATTCCGGGTGGCAGCTTTCGTTCTGACTTTATCTTCTTTCTATCTTCACATAAAAGAATGATTTATATTGTCATTTTTCAGTTCCAATTCCCGAGGAACTTGAAAAGGGAAGAAAAAGTAAAACTTAAAAAATTACAGTGTTATTCATTATAATATTCCAAGTTCAATTCCTTTCGAATGCACCAAGAGTAACAACAGTATCTAAGGCAAGGCTTGTGCTTAGACTTGTTGAACTTTGGGGTTTTTCATATTTTAACGGAGCCTTTGAGCCTTTTGCCTTGAGCAAAGTCAGTAGTAGAATTCATTATTTAAAATTAGAGATTTTACATGTATGTAAGTTTTTGTTTTCAAAGGACTGATATGGACGTTGGTCTATAAAAAAATCTTTAAAATAAATTTTAAATCCTCTATTTATTTCATAATGACCTGATGAAATTTCACCTGGCCTGGAAAAATTTCACCTGAGTTAGTCCTTCTCGACTTTTTTATTTAAATAATTGATATAGATAAATTGGTTCTAAAGTCGTAAACACTATGTCCTTTCTCTTTACAATTAAAAAGTGAAAGATTTGAATAAAATTCAAGGTGATTGAGCTTAAAAACTTTCAAATAAAAACGAGTTGATCGAAACCTGTTGAGAAAAACAATTAACGTTCGAGAATTCTAAGGGAGACCCTTCACTGTGCACCGATTGACATTCATACTGCCAAGTAATTCATTTCGATAATTATCAATCAAATAAAACCACCGTAAAAGTTATATTAATTGTTGCAGTCTCATTAGTTTGAAACGTAGAAAAAGATATAGTTTCTTACATGGTTTGTAACCTATTTTCGTATAAGCTGATTCAAATATGATTGATATTTCTTTCTATGTTAACCTCTGTTCTTTGTCGAATAAAAATTATTGAGAAAAAAACACGTCTGAATTATTCGTTGTTGTGTTTATTACGTTTATATCATTGAAATAACACAAAAAGCAGGATATGTCTTATTACAAATAATTGTATATCTCTTTATCGACCACAACAGTAATATTTTATGAGTGCAGGTCGTGTAGGTACTGAAAGCGATATATTTAAATAAAAGACAATAAAATATTATTTTATGATACAAATTATATTTTTACACGGTAAGTAAGAAAATATGACAGAAGCAAATACATAGAAAAGTGGAACATGTGTAGAACAAAGAATAAAAACTGGTGGTTATCAAAAAGTTCGTCTTGGTAGCATACTCTCACAATAGGTTCGCGTTTGATCATGATCTCGCCCGATGTGAAGCGAAGATATGGTCTAAGATGGTGCACGCTTATCTAGAAGGTACCTATTTACACGGGACTTGAAGACACCCAAGTTGTAAGTATCGGGAAAGTAGACTCCGGCAGTGAGTTCCACTCCTTTGCGGTGCGCATGATGAAGGTGGACGCAAAGCGCTTCGTTCTTATAGCTGGAATGTCCACTATATCGGTGCCGCATGCCGCCGTTGTGTCTAGTTGTCTGAAGATGAAAGTAACAGAATTATGTTTGTTTCCGTTTGTACATGCTTTCGGATGACAGTCCCAAAGAGTCCGTTAGATGAACTTAAGGCTTTAAAAGACAGAGACAGACATGGTAAGTAAACGTATAAACCCCATACGAATCTGCAAACTCATATCATTTGTTTGAATCTAGAATCCACATTATAGACTTGAAGTAATACAGCAAGAAGTTGCAATGATGACCCGTTTCTTAGTGAATTGCAACGGCGACACAAAATAACGCGTCCAGAGAGCCATTTTTTTATTTGCATTTGTCTATCACATGTCATTTATTGGGATAAACAATATCCTATGTCCTGACCCAGGATATAAGTTATCTCTGTGTTGACTCTCTTTTAAATCCGTTCAATATTTTTACGTAATGCTGTAATGTCTAGAAAAAAAACTAAAAGTAACATTTTCATAATCTGCTTGTTCAAATCCAGGAGTTTACATGATTTTTCTCTTTATTTAAAATTCAGTGTAAAAACTCTACCGCGCTGATTTATTATATTATAGATAGATAATAAAGAGTATATATAATTAAATACTCACATTATTTTTTTGCACGTAATCCGTATTATATAAAATTTTATTCCACCAGGACCAGTAACTTCCACTTATGGCGCAAGAAACCACCACTCGGATGATTCCAATACTGAAAAGTCTGTTCCAGGAGCAGCAGTTTACTCAACTACAGAAGAAATGATGAAGGTAACCTAGACCGTAATTAGTCTAGACGGACAAATAATATATCCTTGTCCATGTACGAGTTAGAGCGAGGTTCCTCTATGAATTTTCACAATACCGAAATGAAGATTTGTTTAATCAAAATTTGGATTCTAAAATTTTAATATAGGTGACAATTAATAAAGAGCCAAGCATTCCTAATTACAGTTTTTCTAAAAACCTAATTAGAATATACATGTATTTAACATGCTTTCATTTTTTATAGTTGGCTGCAGCAAGTCCTGTTGGCGCTTTGGCTTACGTCGTAGAAGAACAAGCTTTATTCGTCAAAGTTAATTCAGGCTGGCAATATGTATTGGTAAGAATTATTTTAACGTTTGTAACATCATACGAAATAGGTGTATTCATGGCAATGGTCTCATAATAAACGATCCTAAAGACAACAAAAAGTACAAAGTGGTCCAAAATATAGAATAAGTATTTTAACTTCGGTCTTCAAAGCTGATGTTTCGCACGCAACCGGGATTTAACGATTATAATTGTATTTTGTAATAAAATGTTGTCAAAACAATTTTTATTTGCTCTGATAAATTAACTGCGTTATAAACTATTGAAATTATCACTACGTTAAATTTGATAAGAGATTTTGAGGAAAGTATCACATAATACAAATAGTGCATGTCTAAATGTAGAAGTTGCTTGGATGTATACTTATATTTTTTTGTCTTTACGGCCTACCTACCTATTACAGTATATGCTTTATAATGTACTTTTGACACGGGAATGAGCAAACGATGCTCCTTATTTCAGAAAATAGGATAATTTTTCTGAGATATATATTCGTACTTTACTCGAATGGAGCTGCGTAAAAAGTTCTAGCATTTTTATAACCTTGTATTTTAAAGATAACTGAATAAAATGTATTCTCACAGCTAGGTTCATTAGTAACACACTCAGCGCCTTCACATCCAACACCAGCTCCTGTCACGCCACCAATGCCTGCTGCCAGTTTGGTGCACGTGCAACCGATTTCTAATCTCATCGAAAACTCGCCTCCAGTAACTACCGGACCTAGCGTGAGTCTATTTTTCTTTTTTGTTGGACTTTACACGAAATATTTAGTTATTATTAGTCCACAGTTGAACGTAGGCTATAAAAACTATGTGATGTATCCAATAGTTGTCCTGAAGATATCGCCTATGTTGACAAGACCTAGTCGCGATAGCTTAGTGGCTAACGGACTCGCCTGTTTGACCAATGACGTGGTTTTAAATCTTGACCAGGAAGCGTGCACTGTCTAGACAGTTTTTCTGACCTGATGTGCATAATATTTATTGCTACAATTACAACATGTTGACGATAAAGAAAACATTGCGATGATATCAGTATATCGAGTAAACCAATGCATGAATGAAAGCTGCTAATCCGCATTAGACAAGCGTGATAGGTGTAACGTCTGTGACTCTAAAAATCGGGATACCCAAACCCAACTGTTGGATGTTTCTGTACTTTTGCTTTTATTGATCGATATACGATGTATAAGAATTAAATGAGGCTAAAAAATAAATGAATGAGTTGTATGAAGAATGACGTTATGATTTGTAGTGTTACGACGCATGGCAGAACAGAATAGCATGGAAGGATAAGATATTATGCCAATCTTAAATAATTGGGAAAAGATGAAAACAAAAAAATATTTCTCCTTAGACCGATTATAGCTTCAGACATCGATTTGTGCATGAGTGTTGTAAAAATGAAAGTCTAAGAATTTATTTGATTAGCTTCGTCTGGCCGCTCTGAACGATCCGCTGTCGGGGAATATGCACGGAGTAAGAAGAGCGGATTACGCTTGCTATAGACAAGCGCGCCGCGCAGGACTCAGGGGCACCTTCAGAGCACTCTTAACAAGCAGGTAATAAAACACACCACAAACAATATCGTTCTTCATTTTAAATATGACTTCACCCAATTTATGGATCTAGCAAATGTAGTTAGTTAAATACTCATAAACTCGAATTTTAGAATCATCAGGCCATAGGTAATAGCCGGGCCGCTTTAACCAACTTAAATATCTCAAAACTATAACATTATAATAGTTTTATATAGTTTCACACAAACATATATAAAATGCTGTACGTTCTGTACTTAAAATGCTTCTCATGTAAGTACAGCAAATTTCTCTACTATAATTAAGTACCTGCTTAAGTAGGGGTGACCAGAATTATCGTGTATGTGGTAAGTAAGAACCTCTGATCACACCCATACGTATGTCTGTTGGCGTGATGATATATTAGCTGTATAGTGGTTGTAACAGACGTCTTCAGATTCAATAGTACCAGGTTCAATCATATGCGTAAATTCATTGCGTTCAGCATTTATTACGGATATTTAAAATGTGTTGATATTCTCTTATTCTAACGTTACCCAATGGATACAGTTTAAAATAGAGAATGACTTTAGATTTGATTAATTTAAAGAACCTCAACGGTCAGAGTGCCGCCGTTTGATTTCGCGGATACTGATAGGCGTGTGGCCTCGATGATGATCTTGCTGTAAGTCCTCCTGCATGGCGAAGGCGCCCTTATACTTAGTCTGGCCATAAATACTGTTACAATTAAAAAGAAACAAAATATTACATTTGAATTTGGAATCTGTTATTTTTATATGATTGTTCATTGTGTTTTCTCATTTTGGCACCAATACATTGTCCAACATTTTGCGATATTAAAATGAAAATGGAGTGGGGCGATAAAGAGAACCGAATCGCTGTGATTGCTTTACACAAAGTAGGTATGGAGTCAAATGCAATTTTTAAAACTCTTCATACGCATGGTATTAGTCAAATGTTTGTATACCGGGCTATTAATAGGTACAATGAGACTTCCTCTGTTTGTGACAGAAAAAGATCAGGCCCTCCACGTAGTGTTCGCATGAAAAAGGTGGTCAAAGCAGTAACGGAAAGAATTTGAAGAAATCCTCTCCGAAAGCAAAAGATTTTATCTCGGGAGATGAAGATATCACCTAGAACCATGTCGCGTATTTTAAAAGATGACTTAAGACTTGCAGCCTATAAGAGACGCACTGGTCATTTCTTAACTCATAATTTAAAAAAGAATAGGGTGGTGAAATCGAAACAACTACTGAAGCGGTACGCAAAGGGAGGTCACAGAAAAATTTTGTTTACGGATGAGAAATTTTTTACAATCGAGCAATATTTTGACAAACAAAATGGCCGTATTTATGCTCAAAGCTCTAAGAAAGCTTCTCAATTAGTCGACAGAGTGGAACGTGCGCATTATCCGTCTTCAGTGATGGTTCGGTGGGGTGTTAGTTATGAAGGAGTGAATGAGCCATATTTTTGTGAAAAACATCGGCACAAGTGTATCAAGATACCATTCTTGAGAAGGTAGTTAAGCCCCTTAACAACACCATGTTCAATAACCAAGAATGGTCCTTCCAGCAAGACTCGGCGCCGGGTCATAAAGCTCGGTTCACGCAGTCTTGGTTGGAAACGAACGTTTCGGACTTCATCAGAGCTGAAGACTGGCCGTCGTCTAGTCCCGATCTTAATCCACTGGATTATGATTTATGGTCAGTTTTAGAGAGTACGGGTTGCTCTAAACGCCATGATAATTTGGAGTCCCTAAAACAATCCATACGATTGGCAGTGAAGAATTTTCCCATGGAAAGAGTCCGTGCTACTATTGATAACTGGCTTCAACGTTTAAAGGACTGTATTGCAGCCATTGGAGACCACTTCGAATAAGCTTTTTATATTTTAAATTGTTTTATATTTATGTATTAAACTAAGACACTGTAAAACTTATAAATGTTATTTGCAATAGAAAAAAATGTTTCGTTGTTAAAATATTTATGGCAAGAGGTATATTGCATCGCTTGTTGTTGACGACGCAGGTGGCCCGTGCAGATGAGTCATCGCACCACAAGACCGTCAGGCCACAGCAAGGCCGCCTTTGTTTTGTTGCTATGTGGAATGATTTGTTATGATCATGATCAAATTGATTAAATGGTGGATGCCTGGTGTACCACCATACTTATAATATTTTAATAAAAAATGAGTTTCCTGGGCATATTTCATGCGGTTTTTATGAACATTTGAATATCAAAACTATAACAATATAAGTTCGAATAATAACTTTCAATTTGTATTTTTATTTTGTGGTGTTCTTGTAGGATACAAAACCTAGATTCGACAGTACGTTATGCAGATCGTCATTTGTCAGTAGTGAACACACAAGGAGACGTAATATTTAAGGCGTTTTCGGATATATTTGATGGTAGCGGCGGAATTGTTGCTGGTACCCCAAGAATATACAGCTTCAATGGGAAGAATATTATTACTGATGCCCATTGGTAAGATACTTCAACATCACTTCCAATAAACACTTTGATATAAATAGCACATTTATTAATTAATAATCAAAGAAACACATACATTTACAAACAACGTATAAAAAAAGCAAAAAATGTTCTAAATAGTCGGAGTGAGGAACAGAAATAAATGTTTTAGTACATATTTTCTGTTGTTCCTGTCTGTTGTTTCCAGTGACTAGTGTAAATTGTTTATTTCATGTGTATGTGGCGAAAAATAAAGAGTATTCTATATATCTACCTATATTTTGACGAACGTTGCAGATTTTAACAAGCGTCTGCTCGATCAGTAGTAAAAATATTAACCCTTTTTTGGATGATGTCTCGTTTAATGAAGCACTTTTTCGTCACAAATAAAATAATCGATAGTATTGGCACCGGTTGTGAAGCAGTGCGTGCACTATTTAGATAACTAATGTTAAAAATCCCATATTCCATTCTTTGGTTTTGGTTTAACAAAGGTTTATAGGTTCATAAAAAAAAGTTATCAAAAAATTTACCCATAATTGTATTAGTAGTGTCTTTATGATTAACACTTTTTGAAAACTTTTAACGAACCAATAAACTTCGTATGACACGAAAAGTCCGTATGTGTCGGGCTCGATCCCATTGAAATATTATTAAGTAATATTCCGTTTTATTTCCATAAGGCCCCATAAAATGATATGGCATGGCTCTCACGCAAGTGGCGAGCGCGCACTAGACACCTTCTGTGAAGAGTGGCAAAGCAACGAACCCTCAAACCGAGGCATGGCAGCCTCGTTGTATTCACACAAACTACTATCACAGGAAAGGTAATGTATTATTCATTATATTGATTAACGCACATCAAGCATTTTAAATAGATACGTAGGTACTATTTTATTACTCGGTATAATAAATGAGTATGTACTGTATTCACATACACATACTAGAATAAGATATACGTCGAATTTGTTGTTGAAAATCATCCCTTCTCTTGGTTTGCCGTTTGACATTCCTGCACAGAAATTATACTTTACAAGCTACACTATGCTTTGCTATAATTAAATAGAGGAAGTGCAGTGTATAGTATCTATCACTCTTATTCAAATCGAGTTAAAGAATACTACAAACTTACTATAACTCAATATAAAGAAAACCATATATAATTATTTCTTCAAAGACAGCCACCAAATGATACCACTTTAGTTTTCATCAGAATCGGCCTTGAAACTCCTTTTAGTGTTTTTCGCTAGTTTGTTTACTTTAGGTTATTTAGCCCTGAAGGCCCATATGAAAAATTCACTTTGTATATTCAATAAAGAACTGAAGTCTTAAAATGCTGCATGTCTATAAAGCCTGATAATTTAAATACTCTTTTTAATTTTTGTAACAATTTTTTGCTCTTAACATTTCAGATACTCCTGCGATAATCATTTTGCAGTACTTTGCATAGAAGCGACTTCTAATGTAAGTGTCAGAAAGAAAAGAGACACTATTAGGTAAGTGTACGAACAACTTTTTAATGCTCAATATTGAAAGTAATTATATATACATATTATATAATTGAAAAATATTTATTGCATGATCGTATTATATTTTTATATTTTCTGAGTAAATTAAATATGCAATGGTAACGTTGAAACACGTTGGTATTTTCTTATGAAACACTTAAATATTATTCATATTTTCAATTTGAGTAATCGTAAGTCACCCACAAGTTTTCATCCTCTATTTTAAACTCTTGAAGATAATTTTTTAAAATAAAAGTATATCTATGTTTTTCTTCGAAATAATAAAGAATATTGCGATTGAACCTATTTTAAAAGGGAATGAGTAAAATACCTTTTAAAATAGCTCTCATAAAACTTGCGAATATGTTTATAGTAACTTGTAAAGGTCAAGATAACTATGTTCTTCAGGTACAATACAACAGGCCTGTTTGATGACGAGGATTATTTATACAACGCTGAAGAATATCAGCAATTGCTGAATGAAATATTTGCTCAACCTTTTAGAGAAAACTAACTCCAAAACTGTTTGAAGTATAAAGAGGATTTCTACCAAAATTAGTTTGAGCTGGCTTAAACATTTTCAACTACTATATTCAATTCGTGTTTCGAAGTAATTTATTTCAATTCTACAACGAAATACTATATTGTATAAGACAATCTAATATTGAATGTATTAAGTATTTAAATAAAAAATATCAACAAATTCAAAACTTTCAACGATTTGAATAATCACAATATGTGACATTTTAGCGTCGTAATCCTGGGACTTCTCTCTATAGGCGGAGTAATATAAATAAAAAACGAAGCATAAAACACAATTGTACATTCACATGCAATATTACCAGCCATAGAAGAAAAACGCTAGGAATGATAATAAAAAACTGACGAACTAAATCCTATATTACTAGATTATTCCCCGAGTTATTTTTTTCTAGCTTTTTCATCTATTTTTTATACATGAGATTATTATTTTTTAAATCTATTAAATTTCTTTACCTTTATGGATTTAAAAATATGTTTTAAAATTAGTTAAAAAACAAGAAACAAATATGTAGTCAAAATAGAATTTATGAGTTTTCAAAGATAACTTTCTACTGAGTCACTCGTATTCTTAGTTTATTTCCTGAAAGTTTGTCTTAGAGCGGATCTGTCAATTTTAATCGACTTTCCTTTAGTAGCATCTGCGATCGATGCGAAAGCAATTATATTATTCAAAGTATGTAAGTAAGTATTTCTCAATATAAAAGGAACTATTATAACTATATATTTTAATCTGAAACATTGTTGATTGAACCATATAAAAAGACTTATGACAATAACTGATCTCAAACGCAAGGGTCGGTTTTTGTTATATTTGATTTGTATTATGTTAAGAAAGGTATATAAACATTCACTTGGTGTGTAAGTAGTTCACTTGGTGTTCATAAAATTCCTATTTAATTTAGAATGTAAGCTATAATCAATATGACTACGTCATTATTATACGTATTTATGTTAAAATGTGACTATATATTTAAAGTTATGGTCGAAAGGAAAATGGTACATAGAACTATCTTAAATGGGTATAAATTGACGAGAGAGTTACAAAAAAAAGGATGTTTCAGAAGACGCTGTTATCTTTGTATTTTCTTTCAAATTTGGAATCTTAAACCATTTCAGGATTGAAACATTTCTTTCCATATTGCTTATTGAACATAAGTCATGTATTGATAAAAAGGCGCTTAGTTATGATTTAATACTTGGGAAGTGTTTTAGATTTTAAAAGCTAACAGGTCCATATGTTATTTTACTTTGTACAAATCCTATTCTTATCGAAATTTAACATCGACTCCCATTGAAAATACTAATGTATGAGCATTTGTCACTACATTCTCTTTACATAAGAATAGACAATACAAATTTAAAAATATTTATCACGTAAGTACTCCATTATAATTGTTTTGAGTCTTAGAATAATTATTAGTATTTTTTGAGATCCAATCAAATAAGTACACAATAAAAAAATAATATTGTAACGATGAAAAAAGTCTCTTTAAACACTGTAAAGTTTTAGACGTAGAAAACCAGTTTAATAAAATGATGCTCAAAGAGCAATTTTTTAACAAAGACCTACAAACACTAGTAAAATACTCTGTATATACGCGAGCCATCGCCAAAAACCGGTTCGTCACGCATCGGGCAAACAACATGTACGGCAAGCGCACAACTGCATATTTAGTTCCGCGCTTGTTAAATGATTTACCTGTTGAGTTTAGGGAAAGCATTACATCAATAAATATTAAAAATAAACTTAAAGTGCACTTTTTAAACCAAATGTAATGTTACAATCGTTAAATGCTAGGGACGTAGATATCCATAGCACTAATACAAACCCCAGAGGTTTTCTATGCTATGTATAATCCAACAAGTTGTAATCATTTTGTTGTCTTGTTAAATAAATAAATAAAAATAAAAAAGTATAATTATGATATGTATAATGCGCGCGCAGAAGGCTTGCCGATGACTACTTACTGTTATTTTATACTTATGTAAAGTATATACAATAATAAATTATAATAATACATTGATTGCAACATCTATTTATGCAACCTTTTTTGTCAACCCTACTGACCATCGACGCGTGACATCATGAGGCTTTCACTAGAAGGTTTTCTTCGCACGGGTAGTATTTTCCGTTTCGACCAAAGCTTTACTCTGCATTTATATCTATATTTGTGCAGTGGAAATGTAAATATGTGGTTTGTGTAAAGTTTAGTTATTGAATTAAAACGTTCATGTTATTTAAATTATTATGTAATCGCATATATCATAAAAACATTTTATCAAAAATATTCCAAAAAACTGTGAAACTTATTTAGTTATGAGCAACAGTTTAATAAATAATGATGATTTAAATCTATTTTACAAAATAGACTGAATTTGTAGTAGGCTAATGTTACCTACAACTTAATAACAATAATATAATAATTTTAGGTAATGAAAGTTATAACGATAAATGAGTTTATGTGCCCTGCGATTATTGAGAATGAATCAACACTAGCAATACTATCTTGTGATTTTTGTAGAATATCATCACGATTATTTGAGACTGTAAATAATAATGTTAATTTACGATGTATTAATATATAGTTTTTCTACGAAGAGCTACTTAGGAGAAACAATTATTGTAATTTTTAATTGTATATTTTATTATTTATACCTGAAATATATTCGAATTGTATATTTAATTTTTACCAGTTTAGGCCGTATTATTAAAAATATATCTCTCTGTACGGCTATTCCTACTCTATTTATTACACAAATATATCCTAATTGTTCATTTAAAAAAAAACACGATTATTTTAAAAAATACATAAAATAAAATGACTGAATTAATCACAGAGACTTAACCATAGAGACTATTTACGTGCCATTCAATATTTTATAAAGTCTGATTTTTAATTTTATATCCAAACATAAAATCATTTTATTTAAATAAAATTGAGTGATGAATAATAAGTTATTTGTAAACTTTTTTACCAATACTGTACTCGTATAATTAGGGCCTCTTGCACAACGAACGCCTTTAAATAAAAATTAGTTAATCATATTAAACTGCCTAAATACGTTTTACACAAAACGTATTGACAGTTCTTTAAACCTATTTAGCGGCAAATGTTGCGTTTTGCAAGGCGCTAATTGTATTTAAGCGTGTTAAATGCGTTTTGTGTTTCTAAAATAAATTTAAGGAACGTTATGCAAGCCGCCCTTAGTCAACTAGTCTCCAGGTCTGTTTTACTATTTTGGTACTAGTTAGTGTCATTGTCATTTGGATTAAAAATACCCAGTTTATTTATTAAAGAACTGATATAAAATTTTAAATTAGCCACGAGGAGCTAAAATAATCTCATACATTAGATAATGTGTAACGCTTTATAATAGGTTAGGCTGTGTTCAAGATCACTACACTAAGCGAGACTGGACTATTCCCGTATATTATTGTCATTGCGTAGGGCAGTACACAAAACATTATTTAAAATTGGCACCGGACAGCTCTTTCTGTTGCAGGCGGCGAGTCCATACAATATACTTTCTTGCTAGCCATATAACTTTTATGCCAACATATTGATTTTCATTCAAAACGTTGTTTTGATTTTTGCAAAAACAGAAATTGTAAAACAGAAATTATGTTATATCATGACATACCAACAAGCATTTAAGAATAATACCTATTATATGTTATTCAAATTAGTTATAATCGCTTAAAACATCGAATCAAATGCATTTTCATGTATTATATAATTATTTACTACGAACGACTTATTATTTAGGATAATATGAAAAAAATAAATGTTTTCACGGTGATTTTGTACTTTTAATTAAAAACCTTTTGTCTAATATTTACCAGTATTTAAATAATTGGAAATGTTACAATAATAACCAGCCTATAAACGTCCCATTACTGAGTTCGTGCCTCCTATTATAGAGGAATGGACAAGGTACCCCTCACGCTTGTCCAGAGTGGCTTCGCACATTTGACACATCGATTATCTCGATGTGCAGGTTTGTAACTAAAAAGTTGTAATATTAGATCAGAAAACTAACTAAATGGTACATGCTTCCTGGTTAGGTTCCGAACCCGCGCCCTTGGAATTTGGAACGCATATGCTAACCACTAAGATACTATGGCTTGAAAATATTTTCTTTCCTTTTATTGTGTCTTGGTCTTATTGAGTATGCACTGTTTGCTACAACCATTAATTATTCAAAAAGTAATTCTGTAACATACTTCTGTATAAAACTTATTTAAAAAAAAGAGAACTTGAGATATAAATAAAATAAGAAATATAAAGAAAAACAATATTTAGGTAGACGTGTTGCTGGGGAGTTTCTTGCCACTTCTTCTCCTTAAGAGCAATAGCACGTTGCGAAGCGGTGTACATAGAATAGGAAGAAAAATTAAATTTTAGCTTATATAAACATTCAAAAAGTGTTCTCCAGTGGAATTTATTTGAATAAAAACTTTTGAATTTGAATTTATATATTATACTACTGATGTCTGAAGATATAGAACTTTTGAAAAATTAGGTGAAACGTTCCTAGAACTGAAATATATTTTACTAGCAGTCTCGGCAGACGTTGCCCTACGCTGAAAAAATAAAAATCTTGAACCCGATTGCAGCGCCACCTACCAGCTCTAATTGTAAGTCTAAATCATCCACTCAAACACGCATAAAATTTCATCAATATTGTAGAACCCGATTCCAGCGCAAAATATTTTGTTTAGATTGATGGGTTACATTATTGAAGTTTTAGTATCCCTAATTTTTATATAGTTTGTATTAATCAGGGATAAAGTAGCATTCGAATGGTGAAAGAATTTTTGAAATTGGTCGTTACAAACGTTATTCGTTACGAACATACAAAAATACAAACTTTTTCTCATTATAATATTGTTACAATTGGGCCACCTGCATATTTGTAAGCAAAGCACATTTATTACCCGCCGTCGGTGTTTGAGCTTTTATGGCCGTCTTCTTTTGTTTGTTTACTTATTTATTGGTTCGCAGGCATAATTAGGCAAGTGTGCGGATTACAATTTCTAGGAAATTGTGTCGACGCTTGCCAGGTAGACATACTCGTATTGCATCGTGCATTATAAAGCAATGCCCCAATGGAGAGATCAGAGTCAAGCGATAACCACAAGCGTGGTAAGACGCGTGTACATTCGATAATCTACATAGTGACGGACTTTGCGCGTGTTATTGAATCGTGCATTTCGTTTGTACTGGTTGTGTTTAGTTATATTTGTCCTTGTGTTATACGTGTTTGTATAGTTCTAAATAAAGTCTATAGTAAATCTAACGGCATTTTAATTCGAGTCCCGCACTCGTAACAATATTAGTATAGATAACAAAATTTGTTTGCACATCATACTTTGATTACTGTTTAACATATGAGGTATTTTCAGTTATGCGGATCCTTAGCTAAAAGAATTACAATAAGCGCCGTTGCTGCCACAGAATCATCTCTATCTGTGGATCGTCACATACTTAGCCAGTTTGTTAGTATGTATATGTAGTAACGGTACATTTTTTTATAGTATGAGTTCAGAATCAATTAATTTAAAAAAAAACTAAAACACTGTAAACTGGTACAAGTGGTCACTTACACTGGTTTTCGTGTTAAAACACTTTAAGGAAAACCATATAGGTAAATGCAAGTGAAGCTAATTTCTAAACTACATTAAAATATAAAAAAATAAGTATGCAGTCTTTTTTTAAACATGTTCATATATAACATTTCCAAATTTCAAAAAAAAATGTTGAACTATGTCAGAGTTACAACCGTTTGAACCTTTAAAACGTTCTCCTGTAAAGTTGCGTTTTTGCACTTGCATTAGTCTACGTAGGACCCGTCGATCTGATCCTGCACAGATAAAATAAATTATTAATATCATATAGTATTTCCATTCAGAACATTCGATTCAATTTGTGTAAATTCTATGGATAGAGCCATTTAGAACAGTTTGCGGTTGGTCGAAATATCTTGCTGCCCGCAAACCCAAAGTCTTGACAACTGCATTTAGAGTTTCTATGTTAACTCCATTTGTTATTAGGATTACTATTCTATAGAGAAAATTAGTTATAGCTAACGATAAAATAACAGTTTAATAAGTCATGTAGTAACTCTGTTTAATAAGTAAATTGTTCACAAATCTTTTAATAACTGGTGAAATATACTTTTTAATTAAAACATTTAACATTATCAAAAGTAGAACTCGATAAGTAGTTTGAAAATTATATCTTCTTTATTTTATAATTTAAATTTCTTGATTTTATAAGCTGACCCGTGCCTACTTCGCTGAGCGTCATTAGAAAATACAAAATCACTCACGCACGCACACACGACCGCACGCACATACGCAAATCAAGATTTAATTAAATAGCAAACGCGGAAAGCATGTGCAGAGCCTCGTAGAAGGAAGTGCGCAATTCTTGCGTGGAACGTTATTGCTGTTAGATATTTGACAGGCATTCCCGTACCCACTTCACCAGGGGGTTATTAAATAATTAAAAAACATGATTCATCACAATCAAATAAAACTTATATCACTCGGGAATAAGTTAGCTTTCCAATAGTGAATTTTTAAAATCGCTTCAGTAGTACCGGAGATTACCCCAAACATCCAAACTCACAAACTTTACCTCTTTATAATGTTAGTATAGATAAAAAACAACTATATCAATACAATTATTTCAAGCGCAGGCCAAACAATTTCATTCGGCTGTTAATTATTTTGGTATAAATCAAAAAGTTGCACTAAGACTTCGATCTCATATACCATAGAATGTACTCTGTGTCACAAGCTGCGATAGCCTCTTAGTAACAGCTATAATTCAAGATATGCCAGGAATATTCGGTTACTATTACGGAATTTGACAGGCTTGGATGCTGCTTTGTCGTATATTGTTATGTACAGAATACATCTTACGTCGAACATTCGGCAGACGGATATTCATCGCCTCAGTCAAGAGACTGATTGATTAACTGGTATTCGGACTAATCATTATTCGTGAAGTCTCTATCTTTTTATTGGCAGCAAAAAAACATTGCAAATAACCCTGCTGGTGCCATTACGCAGTAAACTTCTTACTTTTTAACGATCTACGATTTTTTTACATGGGCCTTTGTTGTATTATGTATTCTGCTGCAGCCAAAAGTTGCCAAAGCAACTGCAATTTATAGGTTGATTCCTTTTTTGCGTCTTTGGTACTTGACGGCCTGCACAAAGTTATCCTTTTCTGCATTCTTGTGTATTGTGACCATAAATTAATTTATTTTAACTAAATAGCACAGATTTTGGATTTTTACTTAATAAATTGATATGGAAAGTACGTCTGTATCCATGAGTATAGGACAGTGTGAACGCTCACTAAGTAATTGCCACAACCGTCGCTATATCAATTCTAGTGGTAGCTTCTCGTTTACATGCTTACTTACGTAAGCGTGCTTCATCTTAGACTTCATTTCAACCTGATACCAGATGCAATGACGTTCAAACGCGAACCTGTACAATACAAAAAAATGTCTACTTCAACCAGAAGTAGCAAGGGTAGTTGGCAGCGCAGGTATGGAAAAGCAACTTATCTGAACATATGATACTTGTACTGCCCACGGGGAAGTGGGCAGTACAATCAGTGGTTTTCTTTACGCGGCGTGCCGCATAAAGTAAACAAGAAGTAATACATACTAGGATTTTAAAGCCCTGCCATTCCCATGCCTGCTAGCCAATATAACCCTATACTTCTCATTACGTTATAACCTTGTAAATCAAGCCCAAAATGTTATTTAAAATAGAAATTGAGCACCGGTTTACGCCCCCGTTATATGATGTAAACACTCCCAGTCAGGATCAAGCTCTTCGTTTCATCTTTTCTGATGCTCACTGCTGAAGAATGGAATAATTTGTCGGAATCTATTCTTCCTGACAAATCCAGTCTAGGAGTCTTCAAGTCACTAGTGAATAAGTATCTTCTAGATAAGCGTGCTCCATCTAGACCGCAATTATTCAACATCATGTGAGGCAGCGGTCAAACGTGAACCTATACGAACATTTTAAAAAAAAACAATACAAATATAAAATCTTCCACATAAAAGTATCCAGCATCGAAATATATTTCGCTCGTTCCTAGTAAATCGTGGAACACTTCAGGTGTTTGTGTAATAGAAGTAATTTTTTCTCGTTGACAAAGTTCGTCAATCGGAAAGAAAAGTTTTCTTATTAAAGCGAACCGGGGCCAGGCTGGCGAGCTAGAGGGCATTTCATTCTCCTATTCCATTAATAATTCGCAACTCTTGGAATATCCAGTAATTTTCAGACCCCTATTAAAATCGAAAAATAATAACGTGTATAATTTACATACAAGGAATAATTATATTTAATGTAAGCTTTCTAAAATTTAAATAATTTCTTATTTGACTTGTATTGAGGTATGTTACTGCTTTTATTTATTAATGGTCTCAGTGTTACTGTTATACCCCCGCTACCTCTGGAACAATGATAGTGACTGTGACATAATGCGACATTAGTGTATGTACATGAGTTATCTGTCAATGTTTAACGTCATGTATATGCATAATAACAGCCCATAAGTGGCCCATTGCTGAATTCGGTCCTCCCACTATAGGAGAGCGGACAATATATCCGCCATGCTTGTCCAAGGCGGCTTGGCAGGTTTAACACATCTGTTATCTCGATGTGCATGTTTCAACACGATGTTTTCCTTCAGCGTTGTTAGCATGTAGTAATTATAACAAAGTAGATTAGGTCGGAAAACTGCCTAAGTGGTGGATGCTTTCCGGCCAGGATTTGAACCCGCGCCCTTTGAGTTTTCAACCCGTGGGCTAGCCAATTACACTACCACGAATTTACACAAAGTACATACAAATTTAGTGTAAACTAGAGTTAATGGTGCCATTGTTTATAACGTAAAAACTTGATCACAAAAATTGCATAGGCGCAAATGTCACTTAAGTTGTTTTAATCTATCGCGTTTTACCCATAAGCCTAAAGCGCCAGAATCTTTGGGACGAGCCTCTCAGCCTTATAACGTACCAGAGACTCTCTTCTTCTTGTAAGGGAGAGGCTGAGCGCGCTCGATTCGTAGCTGTCTCACGTTGGGAGTCAGGTCTCTGGCATTGCCCTCGGCGAATCTTTCGACTTTCAGAATCTGTGCCAGCATTCGCCTAGCAGATGGTGTGAACCGCTTGAGACACCACGGATTATCCTGCAGCAGAAGAGTCGGTAGAATTTCCCGACAGGCAGCACTCAACGACATCATCCGTGGGTCTCTTTTAACCACTGGGGTCCTGCCGTTTTGGGGCCAAACGGCTTGTGCCGTGACGATGTCAGAAGACCGGATGGAATGACGCTGATTGCCTGGAAGATGGGCCGCCCTTTAGTGTGAGATACCGCCGGTTCTGCTGCAGCCGGACAGGAGGCCCTCAAGAAAAAAAAACTTAAATACTGTCAGATTAAATCTATCTCGCACTTTATTATTATACTTTTAGCGACCAGAAATGACAAATAATAAAAAAATATAATTGTAAACAATTTATTTAATTTCAAAATAAACTTAATAGTTCAATTAGACAAAAACCACCGTTAATAAAGTAATAAATCAAAATCAATTACAGTTAGTTATGGAGCGAGGACGGTTACTTAGGGCGGTACTAACTGTTAGATACAGCGTTCCACGCACCATACTTATAACAGTTTTCTGAGGTATACAATAAAGAAAACAAACTAGGTATATTCCAAATAAAATGACCTTCATTAACGTAATACTTAGTCATATTAACCTTAAAAAATTGGACGTAAACAGAAAAAAATGGCAAAAACGCAAATTAAATTTATATTAAGTATAAAAAGTATCAAGGTTTATGTTATTTCGAAACGAAAACAGTTTGAATTTATCAACGCTGTTAATTAAGTGGCGTGTATTTATTTTGGAATAATAGCAGTATGATTTTTGCATAAACTTATTGTTACATGCCGTCAAAGATAAGCGCACAGCCGTCTGTCGTAAGCGCAGTTTATTATCTTCCCGGATTTAGGAATTCTTTTGTGTTTTGAATTTATAATTAAGAAAAACATGCTATTGTTTTTCTACTTGTTTTATAACCACCATTAGCGTCGAACTAATCCTTATTGTTATTGTTTTCGACTTTGTTAGCCATTCACAGGTGTGCAAATTACTATTTCTCGGAAAATCAGTGCGCGCGGCCAATTTTTAGTGAATCGTGCAGTATGAACTGTTTGCATCCAGTTTTGTTTGTAATTGTTTTATACGTGTTTGTACAGTTCTAATAAATTCTATAGTAGTACCAACGGCAATTTTACTTCGAGTCCTGTAGCTCGTAACATTATTAATCAAAAGCCTGCTTCACGTTGAAAATATAAATATCGTAATACGGGGTGGGGAAAAATATATATGCTCGGTTCGACATACACTTGACCTATTTTATTGTTTATCTTGATAAAATGATAAATTATTATTATTACCTATATTTTAAAAAAAATTAAGAAGACTGGCTACTTTGCCGCGTTGGAAGACAATGATTTGCTATACTAGATAGGTAATTTATACTATTATATACTATAATTCATATCAACACATTCTTACGAAATTCGGAACACATATTCTTTGACAAACTTAAATGTGTACTATGGACTATAATCGTAATAACTCTGTAACACAGTATAAAAATACATAAATATATACGGCTGCAAATAGATCCACGCCGGAAGAAACTTTTTTTGACGTACAATTATTTCACACAAACCAATATAATTGGTACTGCCCAGTCAATATCTTACCTACGTTCAACCTGCCAATGTTACCTGTGTTTGATCTCAAATCAATTAGTCTGCCAAACGCAGATTTGTGGGCGATTGCCAATTTAACAGACGTCCTTAAATCAAAGAAGCTAGGACGAAACACAATACTCGTGGATCGTATCATAAAATGTTCCGAAGTAGATAAAATTGGAAGATGAACTATTTCTATACAAGTTTATTACTGAATACCATAAGGGATTTTTCGTTAATAAATATGAATGTAAATTACTTAGTATCTCATCAAATAAGACAATTTGCGCGTGATATGATCCTAGACTTTATACGAGCAAACTTGTTTTTTTAACGGAGGGAAATCCGATTGAGGACTATCCACCACGGGGGAAACACGGTGGAGAGTCTAGGATTCGTTACGTTGGGTTGACGAATGCACGGCACTTGAACAGCATGCAAGAAATACTATTACCACCCGAATTGTTCTTTCCTTCGCCTGATGCCAGGGCTAGGAAAAAGCGGAAGCTCGACCGCTCCGCGTACCCTGTCAATGTACCATCAAACCTAACGCTGGGGAAACGCGGTGGGGAGTCTGGGATTCGCTACGTTGGGGTGGCGAATGCACGACACTTGCACCGCATGCAAGAAATGTATTACCACCCGAGTTAGAGTTACTCACTAAAACTCTTCGGTGTTCCTTACTTTGCTCGATGCCAAGGCTAGGGGAAAGCGGAAGCTTGACTAACTCCACGTGCCTCGGCAATGTACGAGCAAACCTAAAACAACTAATTTATGAAATTTTCCATATATCAAGGGACAAAAGTCTATTTACAATAGAAGTACAAATCATTCATATTTTTGTGACCTTGAAACCTTCTTGAGTCGTGTTACTCACTACTTTTCCCGGTACTTTTGCTTAAATGAGCCTTCGCCATTGATTACGATCAGCAGCAATATGCAGTGATACGGCATTATTGATTGTCGTATCGGACTGCGGTCTCGAGTTCTTTTACCTTCATTTTTGCTAGTGACCATTAGTTTATCTAAACTGTTCCTTTTTTCGGGCTAGGTGTTCAACTACTCAAAAAATTATGGAGGCAGATAGATGTAAAGTCGACCCCCTGCGATCTCATACGCTCGCCTGAGGAGGGTGATGTTACACGGCCGCAAAGACCATAAAGCCGCTGATAGGCCACCAGACGCTACAGATGACCACCCAAAGGCTAAAATAGCCATCGATCGCTGATGAATGGCCAACTAAGCCGCAGATGAAACCAACGCAAAGCCCGCGAAGGCCATCGGATGCCGCAGACTGGCCAGCGAAAGCCGTTGAGAGACCACCGTTATGCGGTTAGGCTCCAACGGCTCCAAACTCCGCGACCGACGCGTAGTAGTAGAAGTCGGGGCAAAGAGGTTTTCCTTGAGGCCCCATCCTCCTCACCGCCTCTAATGGCCAAAGACGAAGCAGATCACAACAGTGAGATCAGCAGCAATATGCAGTGATTCGGCATCATTGTTTGTCGTATCGGACTGCAATCTCGAGATCTTTAACCTTCATTTTTGCCAGTGACCATTACTTTATCTAAACTTGCTTCCTTTTTTCTGGCTAGGTGTCCAAGTACTAAAAAAAATATGGAGGCAGATGCATGTGAGTCTCGATTGTTACGAAGTCGGAAACCTCTTAATGGAAAAATAACATTAGTTTTATCTTTCACAACATGTCACTTTCTTGTCTTGATATCGATGGCGTCAGTGCACCTTTTATAATTAATTTTTTTGGTGAAATAATTTTTTTCATCAAGGTTGTTTCATATAATATAATAATTGTAATACAATAATCCGAGAGGATTGGTGTGATTTAATGGTCTAACGTATGTTATTTAAAAATTTCTTATTTTTTTTCTAAATTAATAGCTTTATAAACTAATCGTATAAAATACCTAAATATAAACGTAACTTATATAAATTAAACCTAAACTTATAAATCATGTACCAAATTACTGCCAGCGGAAAGCGTGCCCAGAAAACTGGCTGCATTGCCATACTATATAGTATTGCTAATTCTCTGGGTAAAATATAAGCCAGCCTTCTGATCACGCGTATATCAAAGAGTTTCTTACAAATGTCTTTAAAGACTCTTTGCCGATGGACCTTTTCCTGGGTTCCATATTTGCGCCGTTTGATATCTTCAGCTAAAGCGGCGACGTTGCCAGCCCAGGACTCGGTCGTTGGAAGGTGTGAGGGGGCCAGTGTGCAACATAAGTTGTGACTTGTGTTGACACAAGTTGTTGGGATGTGTCCCACACTAGCGACGGCCCCATCTCCCAAGGGACAAGTGACATTCCGTTCGGTCTCCTGCCATGGTCGCGCACCAAGCCGGTTCGGTTTGGTTCTAAAATGGCCGATTCGCCGACGCTGACAAGAGCTCAGCGGATGATGTCGTTGAGGCTGGCACGACGAGATGTTCTATCTGCGCTTTTCAAACATGACTTATCTCAGACGAACATAATAGGTATTTTATTTAAATACTTTTTATTCTTCTGAGTGTATAATAAAATAATAAATATAATCCGATAATATTTATTACAAGGTTTAAATATCGTTTATTTATTAGAACTAGTATTCGCCCGTGGTTGAATTTCGACCATAATAATTAACGTCAAAGACTATACTTCTATAATCACAGATTTCGCCAAGGCTACACTGTTAATTTGACTTTAACAATAAACAAAAGAGTATATATGCATGTGTGTGTCAAATACATGTCAATCAATTTAAAAAAAAATATTACACACGCTAGTCTGTAATGTTTTTTTAAAATTGATTTAATGTATTTTTTATGCATAATTTAAAAAAAATATTAGCATTCGTCACTTCTTCTCTATACAAACTATAAGTGTGCGAAATTTTATATTCCTCCGTCCGCGCAATTTTCGTAAAAAGGGTTACAACGCTTTTGCTTCACGTATTAATATTATATAGATTCTCTAATATTCAAACAACTACAATACATAGTGAAAATCTTAGAATTCAGAATGTGCTGCATTAATTTCACGAAAACGCTTTCAGCAAATTATATTCATTAATCGTTTCCATTTTTTTATAAGTATAGTGTTACACAAAATACATTTTCGATCGGCAGTTTTCGTTTGCACAGATAAGGCGGATCGGTTTTCGACTTGTAAATAATCTATATTGAACTTTATTCACAGAAAAAGGCAAAAGGTAGTGTAGCTTGCTATGCATTCTTAGCTCTGTCCCGCTTGCACTGTTTCGTACACTGTAACTTGTATTAAAATTGGTTTATTGCGTACATCGGAAGAAATTATTATTCGTCTATTACTGTACTTAATACTATGCAAATTAATTAAAAAACTGTATGTAACTAGTTTTAGAAGATAATAACATCGACCTGTCACAACGCAGACTTTTTGACTAAAAACACAGGAAACCATTAATGAGACGATAATATCCTTTTCAATTCAAATTAGGTTACATTTAACCATACAATAGAATTTATGTTAATTTATGTATAATCTCAGGCGAACACAATAGGTATTTTATTTCAATACTATTTATTCTTCTGGGTGTATAATAAAATAATAAATGAAAAAATTGTGACTAATTTTATACAATTAAATGATGTATAAGTGGCTTGGTTAATTAGCCTGAATGTTTATTTCTTTTTCAAGACTTTAAATGTGAACTAATTAATGTTCATGACATTTTGTATAAATATAGTACATATGTATTTAAGAGACTGAAAGATTTAGTGAAGGGTGAGATGATGCTTCATGATCTGACAGACGACTTATTTTATGCCAAAGTAGAGGGGAGTATAGAAGGAAAAGGTATCTTGTGTCGAACCTCAAATTCTTGGGAGAGTGTCAAAAAAAGAGAGAAACTGAAGAGTCCTTTATTACGAAAGAAGATTACTACAAAAGACAATCGCCTAATAGGATGTAGAGCGCCACATCTGCATTCTTCTCACGTTTTTTGACGTTTCATTATTTACTAGCGGTCTCAGCAGACGTTGTCCTGTCCTGAAAAAATAATAATCTAGAACCCGATTCCAGCGCCAAGTATTTTGTTTAGATTGATGGGTTACATTATTGTAGTTTTAGTAGGGATTCCTAATTTTTACATACCCTATTAATCAGGGATAATGTAGAATTCGAATAGTGAAATCGATTTAGTAGTTTTTGAGTTTATTCGTTACAAACATACAAAAATACAAATGTTCTCTTTATAATATTGGTATAGAATTTTTTTTTTCTCGATCAGTCCAGTCAATAAATATATATAACAGCTTTCTTTTCGAAACTTAAATTATTTGGTTTAAAGGTATCGAAACCAGGTACCTACCATTGCGTGTGCGTGTGTTTTTCTGTCGGTAGAATTATGAGTAGTTCTGATCATAACGTAAATACATTATATTTTCTTAAGTTTTCGCGACTTGTATACATAATAAAACTACGTTTTAACGGTTTTAAACGTTCTTCTTTCTATTATTTTTCCTTCCACCCATTTTAATATTATACAAAATTAAAAGCTATCCATGTTTGCTGAAGAGTTTCTTGCGCCGCTTCTTCTCTTCAAGCCATAACATTTTGCGAAGTGGTGGTAAATTAGATTAGGCTCCCATAGAGTAAATAATAACCATAAACAAAATTAAAACTAAATAATTAAAATGAACAAGTTAGCGATAGGCTAAATTAAACTTTAACAATACTCGTTGACACTTGACATCTTTGTTTTCCGTGATCACGGCCGCTGAAAAGTGGCCGAAACGTCGGAATAACAAAAATCAAATAAATTACTGCACTTAAAACCGTTAAAACGTAGTTTTATTATAAATATATTAACACTTTGCTTCGGTGGCATCGTAATCTAAAGGAAGTAGCTAGTTTTTCAATTTTAACTTCAAGAATAATGAAGTGATATACGTTGATTTGTTTATTTATCGTATGTCTGCCTCACAGACATTAGCATTGCTGCCATCTTGCAAGGTCAGTATGTACGTGTATAATATAATTGTTATTGTGTTTTAATTCCCACTGATTTCAAAATATTGTAGAAATATTTATTTTTAGTTACTCTTGAAGTCATTTTATTTTTTGCTAGAAATTTTTTATCATAACAATAATTGTTTTTATCGCATACAGAGTCACGCCGTACGCAGCGTACAGCTTTTCAAACATAATATATCACTGTTTTAATTAGTTGCTTCTCAATTTCATGTTTAAACAAAGTGTTAGGACTAGATCAATAAATCTTCATAGATGTCATGTACATAAAATTACGATGAACAAATACTAGTGAAATCTAGTGAACAAAGCGAAACGCATTAAAGCATTTATGGTTTTCTCAATGATACAGAGATGTTATTATTAATGGATTATAAACGTAGAAGAATATTAAAATATTGTATAACATTACATTATTGAAAACATATTCAAATAACACGTTTTCTGATCTTAAGAGGAAGGCCGTCGGCAAATCTTTCAGTTACAGTTCCGGTAGGTTCGGATTTAGGGTACTTGACACTGCAAGCAGCCGGTTCTACTGTAAACTTCTGTAGTACAGCTGCTAACCCTGCTAAAGATTGCATCAGTCCGAGTTTTGAAGCTGTAAATATAAATAATCACTTTATTTTAATTAATGACGTCTGTACAATTTAATTAACCGGCATTTTGTTGTTGAAAACTTTTTGAGACTCTGTAGTCATTTTGGCAAATAATTAATGCTTTTTGATCGTCCCGTCTTTTTTATTTTTTGTGTATTACATAAATTTTCTTAGAAACTACTTCGGACAATATTTGACAATGCATATACTTACATAATTTTATTTATGACTAGGATATGCCCGCGAGTTCGTCCACGCCTGACTTGAAATTCCCGCGGGATTCCCGGGACATAAAGTAGCGCAGCATTTAAAAAAGAATGTAAGCTATCGTTTTAGTGGAAGTTGTGTCTGTATAAGCTAATTTTTATGCACTCTAACTTCACACCGCTCCCGCGAAATTCAAATTTTCGCGGAATCCCCGCGATAAAAAACTATCACACATTTTATTACATAAAATTTGCTATTGATCAGTAAAAAAATCGCATTGCAATTCGATTTTTTTTTACAATCTGGCTTTTTTAAATGATTCCTAAAAAAAATCCGAGGGATTCCCAGGATAAAAAGTAGCGCAGATTTTAAGTCTAAGAATTTTCTGTCGATTAGCGAATACCGCATGGAAGTTGGCCCCGTAGTTTTTAAGTGAATCCCGAGCAAACAGACAAGACAACTAAAAAAAGACATCCATCAGTTTTAAGAATCTATTAATACCTGCCAAGGGTTACCTGGAAGTGATCGCTTTTTAACGATAAGACCGCCCGCTGTAGTATGCTTTGTATTTTTCAACTTCTGTTTGTCTATGCTTTGGTCTACAATAAAGAGTTACGTTGCGTATATAACCGATAATCGCCAAAACTATCAGGAGATGAAACACTATACATCGAACGAGGATGTCAAAATATCATAATTATAATATAACGACGTATTTATTTATTTTTATTTAATCTACTACTATAGTTTCAAATTCGTAAAGGGTGTGACAAGAGTTAAGTGGATGGTGACGTAAAGCAGCTTTTAAAGAAGACAACTGGATCGTTCGAGGTGTATAATGAACTAAAGATTACATGATTTTCTTACAGACTTGTAATTGTAACTGAAATAATTAAATTGTAATTGAAACCTTTTACTACTAATTAATCTAAGGGTTTAGCCTATGTAACTCAAGTAAAAACAAAAAAAGTATTGTCTAAATAAACAAATTATCATGAATTGTTGTGTACTTTCAACAACGGGAGTAATATCAGAGTATCGTAAAATAGGCAGGTTTTCGTGGGATAAAGAAAAATTAAGCTTACGGGAACGAAGCCGGGTCTATTTACATGAAACTAATTAGTATTTTTTTTTAAATAAACTTACCCACACATGCTCTGGGACCTTCTCCAAATGGCAAAAATACAAATTTTTGTTTTTCTTCTCTCAAACCTGATTTAAATCTTTCTGGATTAAATATGTTTGGGTTATTGAAATATTTCTCATCCCTTTGAATAGCTTGTACTGGTATCATGATTTTCACACCCTCATTGATAGTAAGATTTATCTCAGGAAATGTATATTTGGGTACTGTACAGGTTCTATATAAAAAGCCAACTGATGGATACATCCTCAATGATTCATAAAAAACCATTGTTAGACATTTCATGTCTACAATTGCATCATACGTGATTTTATTATTATGTTTAGCTAACACTTGATCGATTTCATTACGAACAATATCTTGATATTCAGGATTATAAGCTAATTGATGCAAGGCATAACTTGCTGCCGTTGATGAAGTTTCAAAACCAGCTCCAAAAAACATAAATATTTGAGCAGTAATTAATAAATTAGTCAACTCTATATCAACAATATGAGGGCAACCGTCTGCATTCTTTTGTTCAATAGATTCTCCTACCAAGTTACCCTTCTGTTTTAGTTCCAACATAATGTCTATGAAATCTTTTCTATCAGAAGGTTTAAAATTTCTTTCTTTCATAACTGAATAAACTAAATTTTCCATTGATTTCTGTATTCTAGGGTTTAAGAAAGTCCAGTTTTTAAATATTTCTGGGAAATTGTATTTCAAAAGTGCAACAACACAATCCCTCAGACCCCTTTGAAAAATACTTTTGCCTAATTTTCTGAATTCTGACTTCTGACGAGTCATGGAATTCATATCAATACCAAACCCACACGCTCCAATACAATCAGTCGTAAAGCAAGCCATAAGTTCGTATATGTCATAATGATCTTTGTTTGATATTTCTTCTGTAGTAGACTGCAATTTTTCAGCTCTTTCAGTAATTATTGGAAATATTACTTTTAATTTCCCAATACTAAATGCTGAAGTGAATCTTTGTCTCAGCAGACGCCACAAATCACCATCGGCAAAAAACAAATTTTTCAACAATGGCTCGATTACAGTTTTATGAGTGTTAAATCCTCTCGCGTAAAAAGAGTAAAAATCTGTTGTCAGAACTCGCTTTATCATTTCTGGATCTCTTATAATTAGTTCAGGTGTAGTTGCTCTATAAAAACCAACCACCTTTTCTTCAGGATATTTATTATAAATTTCTGTAGCTATAGCAGCTATGCTTGCTTTAAGCGTAAACTGTTTTATATTATTTCCAAAATAAGGCAAAGGTAAATCATGTTTAATACCTCTTTTTCTCCAATAATTGTAATTTCTCACTCCGTAGCACAGTAGAACAAAAATAAATAATAACATTAAGTAAAATATCATTATCATCAATTTTTAATTCTGCAATTAATAAGCTAGCTAAACTTAGGTGTTATCTTTGTAAGTTGAGACTATAAGTAGCAACGAGCCTTGAACGTTCAACACTTAAGTATACTAGGTATATATAGTATTATCTAAATAAGGTAGAGGGGGTGCCACATAAGGCAAATCTCGAATAACACATATTAAATACTTTTTAATATTTGAGTGAAATAATTAACATTGATCTGCTAACTTTGGAATTCAATATATAATAACAGTCCATAAACGGTCCACTGCTGGGCTCGGGCCTCCCACTATAGGGGAACGGACAATATACCCGCCACGCTTGTCTAAGGCGGCTTAGCAGGTTTGACACATTAGTTATCTCAATGTGCAGGTTTCATCACTATGTTTTCCTTCACCGCTCTTAGCACGTGGTAATTGTAACAATATGCACATTAGGTCAGAAACCTGCCTAAGTGGTGCATGCGTTACAGCCAGAATCGAACCCGCGCCCTTTGAGTTTGGGACGCGTGCGCTAGCCATTACGCTACCACGACTTCATGAATTGAATGAAATAGAATTCAATATTAACAGCAAGGAAATAATTTATCGGCTTTTTAAAAAAGTATCGTAAGCTCCCATTACCCAAGGGTCGAGGTAATAAGAGCCAGATCATGGGGTAGTGAGTTTCATCTGGGCAATGACAACTCAAAGCACTATATAATATAAAACAGAACAGTTATTATACATAACAAGGAGCTTGAGATTCTTTATTAATATAAATAAATAAAATATAATTAAATCATCGTCAAAAACATGGAAAAGTACTGTAATCTCCAGTAAATAACTTGCAAATGATCTCACATAACCAAGCTCTGATTAACTAGATTTGGATCTCTATTATTGTTTTTTTACTCATCTAGAAACTTACTGACTATGTTGTAAGTATTTATGTCGTAATAGTCATCATGGTTAATTTTTTTAAATTAACAACAATTATACCAGTGGCACTGGTACACTATATAACTACATAATTGGTATAAGTGCTACTTTTTATCCCGGGAAGCCCTTGGGAATTTTCACGGGAGCAGTTTGTAGATGTTAGGGTGCATAAAAATTAGCTTACTCCGTCAGTTTTCACTAAAAAGATAGCTTACATTCATTTTTAAATGCTTTGCGTATTTTTGTTCCGAGAATCCCGCGGAAATTTCAAGTCAAGCGTGGTCGAAGTCGCGGGCATATCCTAATGAATTATGTGTACTTATAACACTTTTTTGTTTATTTATTTTTTATTGTGATGCTGGCAAACAGGAAGATGGCGCACGTAATTGAAAGTGATTACCGTCACCTATAATAGACGTTTGCAACACCACAGGCGAATCTAACTCGTTGTTAGTTTTTAGAATGGGGCAGAGGAAATGGGCTAGGAGTATGGGATAGGGAAAATGGGATAGGGAAGATAAGATAGGTATGATGGGATAGGGAAGATGAGATAGGTAAGATGGGATAGGGAAGATGGGATAGGGAAGCTGGGATAGGGAAGATCTGATAGGGAAGATAGAATAGGAAAAATGGGATAGGGAAGATGGGATAGGGAATGCGATCGCTATCAAGCTCATTCAATAATTATTCATAAGAATTATTTTGCTAAACCTAGTATTAGCTCATTTTAAAAAAGGACGACGAATGTGTATACACAACAATAATGAAATAAAGATAAGTAAGTTGCTGGGGAGTTGTGCTGCGCTGCTCCTTCTCCTTTAACAGTAATTAAAATTACTTTAGAAGCGATGGTAGATTCATGACTTTCAATAAGTAATCTGTAAGATTCTATTTTGAAATAAATACATTCATTTCCATTTTTATTACTACACTATTTCACATACTACAGAGAAACATAGTTCTATTTCTGTGTTCACTTTGAAGTAGTCACCCAATTACGTTGTCGATGTACTTGTTAGAAACGTACTTTGTAACAGATTTGAGGAGAACAGCCGGGGACAACTTCCGAAAGTGGTTTAATTTCGACCGTCTGAAGTTTGTAAGAGGATTTTCAAACAAAACTGAGCATACTTTGTGAAGTCCTCCGTACTAAAAATAATAGGTTTTCTCCTATTGCTTCATTTGTTAATTTTAAGTTGTATTTGATTATACATAGATAAACCCCATTGTCGTCACGGTATGACTGGACATCATATACATCGCTTACCACAACATTCTTAATTTTATAATTCTTTATCAAAATTACATAAATAACAACATTCATTCAAATTTCGTGTTTGGTTCACTAATTCCTGATATAATGAGCTGTGACAAACAGACAAATAGACACTGGAGTAAGTCGATAAGGATTATTCTTTACCTTTGGATATCAGAATCCTATAAGTACTGATACTCAACCAAAATACTCACGAGGTGACCGTAAATTAAACTCCCTAACCTTTTTAATCACGCGTGAAATCAACGGGCCCTCTGGCGTCGCGTTAAAAGTTTACCCATACCGAATGAATCCACCCTTATTCTTTACAATACATTAAAAAATTAATAGGTACGTCTGCATATATATTAAGGTGGTCCAAAAAAAACTATTTTTCCTACCATCTCGAAGGTTAGTTCCCTGCATAAAAATCCTTCTCATAGCGCAGCGCGATATCTCAACTCTACACAACGCGTAATAATTTTTTGTTTTCCCATATAAATTGCACGAGGATTTTTTTTTGTGTTTACCCATGTAATATTAGTACAATAAATTTTTCCGTTTATTTCATAACTTCCAATTTTATTAAGTTTAAAACAAATGCATCGCCACCCCGTGTGAGCTATTGACGCCGATGCTGCCCTCACGCGGACAGTCAGTGCAACTTCCTACACCTCACGCGCCGCATCGACCTTCCTGTTTTTTTTCGTCCATTTTCAAGTGGAAAATATACAATTAACTAATCCTCTAGCCAACCAAGAAATCGTGCCAGGGGCTATGATTTACAATCCACAATCGAAGGGTTCCCGCAGCACAGCAAATAAGGTAAGTGGTTGTACATTTGGCGTTTTCCAAATTCCACATTCTAACCGTACACCCCATAAAACTTCTTATTTTTTTTTCCAATTTCCAATAGACATATTATTGTAGGACATTTAATTCTCCAAAAAAGCTTTGATGTGTTTTACACGTTATCCTTACAGAGAAAAGTTATGTCCGCCCGTCTGTGTGTATATCCACTACCTCCTCCAAAACCACGCAACGGAGTTTTAAACGGTTTTCACCATCAGTTAGATAATTTTTCAATGAAGGTATATAATATAATTTTATATATATACTAGCTATTCCCTGCGACATCGCTCGCGATATATAATATAAATATAAACAAACCTTTTAATACCGTACGCGCCGTACCCGAGTGGCGCCCATTTCTACTAGGTAAGCGTTCTTTATCTAAGACGAATCATCAGCTTAACATCGGATATGATCATGGTCAAACGCCAACCTACACTAATATAAAAAAAATCTGTATAACCTAAAATAAATAACGTGATTGCGTTACGCGCTTAATGCTTTAGCGAATATGGTCACTGGTTAAGTTGGTTCGCATTAGCCTAATGAAAATCGGTCCACAGAAAATACTTTTGCAATTAAAGTTAACGGTTGGTGGTCTGGGTGTATTGTGTTTGGACCTTTGGGAAATCAACCGCAGGCTGTATTTATATCTAATTCCACACAAGTGTATGTATCGAGCGACGACGCGATATTCATAAATTGACACAATTTTTGTTCCGTTTTTATTAACCATCTTTCATTCTTGTCGTGAGTTGCATTCACTGTAGCATAAATGTACGGTTTAGAATGCGAAATTTAGAAAACGCCAAATGCACAACCAATTGTCTTGTTTGCTGTGCTGCGGGAACCCTTCGATTGTGGATTATAAATCACAGCACCTGACACGATTTCTTGATTGGCTAGAGGATTAGCTATTTGTATAGTTTGGAAAACACTTGAAATGGACGAAAAAACAGAATGGTTCATGCGGCGCGTGCGGTGTAAAAAGTTGCACTGACTGTCCGCGTGAGGGCAGCATCGGCGTCGATAGCTCCCACGGGGTGATCGCGACCCCGTGGGAGCATTTGTTTTAAATTTTCTGAAAATGTAATTTAAGAAATACGCGGAAAAATTGATTGCACTATTAATATTACGGAACAATAAATAAAATAAAAAATGTGTATAAAAAAAGAAACCGACTGTGCTACTAAATAAAAGGCATAAAATAAATATTTTTTAAATTTATTTAGTGTAACGAACAATTACACCATCAAGGAAAATAATCATTTAAATAAGTTATGGTACATGATTATCTTCTAGTCGATGCGAAATAAAACCTGAAAAGTACTATATTTTTACAATATTTTGTTTTTTTAGGAATTGCATATATTAATTGTTATTGTATTGTTAGCAAGCGAGCAATAAAAATATTTTAAGAAATAAATCATTAAAAGTCATGTAAAAATGACCTGCAGCGCCATCTAGTAGTATAAGGCTTTTGGAGATTTTCAAGTTATATTTTTCTGTCCATCCGTCCGTCAGTCCTGCTGTCCGTTCAATAAAAAATAACTATGATACAGGATCCATATAGAAATAGTTACGCAACTTATTTATTTAGTTTTATGGCTTGGCAGCTAAGCCTTTAAGCCAGATCTTAGATTACAACATAGTTTCTTCATTTTCTTAAGCCTATGTATAGCTCAGCTGAACTGTAGGTTATCTTTATACCAAAGCCACTCAACAGAATTTTTGTGACAACTCGAAAGTCCACATTTGACTACACAGTTCATATTTCTCACAAAAACACATAATTACTACTCAAAAACTGACAACTGCTAGTGGAACTAGGGAACTGGGCTATGGGGACTATGGCGTTTGCCCGTCGCAATGTTTAGGAAACATGGATAAACTGGGCAGACGGTGACTTACCACCGGGTCCACAAAGCCCCCCTTATATTATTATTATCATTGTATGGCTTGTTATACCTATTTATTGGTAGTATGACGTCCTCTGATGCAAACTACACGGTCATCGCGGCATACTACCAAATCTAGTTTTTTTCTGACTTCCCAGCATGAGGCCCAGGAGACTGATGCATGAGCCAGGGCTCCAACAACCACTCTTGATTTTCACATCGAATCGACCAGTAGTTGATAGTTTTAGTGTAGTATTTAAATTGTAATTTTTAACATTCTATTAATTATAAGTAAATTGGTTTATTTTGAGTACTCCTGCTTACCGACGCCTATTACGATTCGGATATCAAAAAAAATATGAATGAAAAAGGCCAATTCTTGTACTAGAATGCCAACGACGGTATAGCTCCCCTGCATTCGAAGTATTTCATCAAAATTAAATTTCTTATTTCCACACCACTAGAAGTTTGTTCACTACGGATGATGGCAGTCCGACCGCTAATCAGGGCAGATCCTAGCTCAAAATCAGTGAAGCGAGACGATGTTCAACGTACCGACGCCTTTTATAATCCGATTTCAAGCTCCACCGAAGATTACTGGTCTATTCTTTGAAGAAAACTCATGAGAATGCAGAATTTTTGAATATGTATACTATCCATATAATCCACCCATCTATGTAATTTATAGAAATGTTAAGCGCTTAGCAATCAGCGCATAAAAAGGAGTTCCCTAGAACTGACGAACATCCTCTATATGCCTTATTTAGCTACGGAACTACAAAAAACATTCAATCGAAAATGCCTTCATAATATATAAAATTGTGTAATAAAACAAAATTATACGTTTGATTTACTGCGAATTATTTTTCCTCTTTTTTGCAATTAGAATAAAAGCATATTTTAAAAATGTTTTTCAATATTGTAAGTACTTATACGTACACCAGATTTTTCCTCGCGGCTACGCCGCATGGAAAACTGTCGGTAGTAGCTCAATGTTACGTAGATAAAAATTTAAATACATAAAATTTTATATACAAACCTTCAATACTTTAGGTTTCTTGTTGAATTTACTACAATACATAGTAACTAAGTCAATATAGTGTAGACAACTGCACAGCAAAACATAAATAAAAGTCACAGCCAACCAGATTTGAAGTACCTAGTGCCATGGAAAAATTTAGTATTTTTCTTTCATGCTAATACATAATGTGGGCAACCTAACAACGTATTTGTTATTGAATTACAGCTATGGTTCTCAACATCGCAATTGCAGCACCATCTTTCAAAATTCTAAATATAAAAGTTTTTATTCAAAATAAGTTACACTGGAGAACGCTTTTTGAAGGTCATACATACAGGTTAAAATTTATTTTTTCTTCCTATTCTATGTACACCGTTTCACAACGTGCTATTGCTGTTAAGGAGAAGAAGCGGCAAGAAACTCCCCAGCAACACGTCTAGCTAAATATTGTTTTTCTTTAAGATTCTTATTCTATTTATATCTCAAGTTGTCTTTTTTAATCAATTTTATACAGAAGTATGTTACAGAATTACTTTTTGAAGAATTAATGGAGTTGTAGCAAACAGTGCATACTCATAAGACCAAGACACAATAAAAGGAAAGAAAAATAATATTATAGTTATAATAATAACATGACGTACTAAAATGTTATGCTGCAATATATCTCCATAAACTCCTTACAAGCTTGGCAAGATAAGAACGTTACACAAAATATAGTATAAGAGGTTGGAGCGAGCTGTTATGTAAATTAATTTTTGTCATTTAAGTATTCTTCAATAGTGTAGTATCGATTTTTTAGTAAGATATTTTTCAATTTGGTTTTAAATTTAGTGAAAAGCAGATCTAACATTTCACTCGGAATGTTATTGAAGAAGCGTATATCAAACCCCAAGAAAGAGGATAGTACTTTTTGTAATCTAAAAGATGGCAACATCAGTCTATTACAATGCCTGGTGTTGAAATTGTGAACATCCTTATATTGCTTGTAGGCACTCAAATTATTACGAATATAAATTATATTATTAAAAATATACTGGTAGGCGACCGTCATAATACCGATTTCCTTAAAGCATTCTCAAAGAGACTCCCGAGAGCCGAGGTTATTAAATGACCTTACGGCTCTTTTTTGTAAAACAAATATGGTCTCTAAGTCAACAGCGTTGCCCCAAAGTAAAATACCATAGGACATGACACTATGAAAATAACTAAAATAAACTAGTCTAGCAGTCTCTTCGTCAATGAACTGCCTAACTCTTCTGACCGCACATGCAGCAGAACTAAGTTTTCCTGAGATACTTGATACATGAGCGCCCCACTGGAGCTTCTGATCTAGGTTAATGCCTAAGAATACAGTAGAATCTATTAGATTAAGTCTAGTGTCGTTAAAAGACATATTAATATCGTATTCTTTTACCTTGGGTATAAAAAACTTAGCACATTTAGTTTTGTTCGGATTGAGTAATAAGTTATTTACAGTAAACCACTTAGATATTTGGGATAAGGTGTTGTTTACGTCGTCAAAGTTCTGTTTATTTCTGTAAACTTTAAATATAAGTGACGTGTCATCAGCAAACAACACTACCTCACACATATCATTAATAAAATATGGCAATTCATTAATATATATCAAAAACAAGAAGGGGCCTAGAATAGGGCCCTGGGGCACACCCATAGATATGCCAGTCTCACAAGATTTAACAACATCTATTTAGCTAATCTATCTATTTTATGGAAACCACATCATTTATCAGGATAAAAGTATCCTAAGTGTTGATTCGGGATATAAACCAGCTCTGTGTCGAGTTTCATTCATATACGTTCAGTACTTTTCAAAAAGGATGCGATTGCAGTGCCGTCTTTTTCGATATTGTTATCTACCCCGCGGAAAGGACACCATTTATCGGGATAAAAAGTATCTTAAATTACGCTCCGGGATGTGAGCTAGCTCTGTGTCGAGTTTCATTTAAATCCGTTGAGTAGTTTTCACGTGATGCTCTAACAGACAGACAGACAGACAAAAATTCTAAAAACTGCATTTTCGGAATGTGGTTTTTGTACATTTTTAAAATACAAACTCGCATCATTTACAGATTTATTATGGTTTGAAAAGATAGATATTCATTTACAGGTTAAAATAATATCGCCATATACCATTATGTTGTTGACCCATATTAATAGATATAATACTGTGGCGACCGAGGGTCGAACTTTCCGCCAGCGTAAGCCGGTCTCAAGACTTTTAGAAAAAGGTAGAAGATTCTGGGAAGAAAAGACAAGGACAGATACATGTTGGAAAGGGATAGACGATAAACGAAAGTTCTAGAATAGAAAGTTCGGGAAGGAAAAGACAGAGATAGGTAGATGTGAGAATGAGATAGATGTATAAACGAAATTTCTCGAATAGAAGGTTTGGGAAGGGAAAGACAGAGATAGATAGATGTTTAGAAAAGATCAGATAGTAAATAAAAAAATAAAGAAATTACGGGTTCCAGAAAATTCTTCAGTTACTGGGCAGTTTTAGAGTTGAGTTCAGTTCAAGACAGCGAAGCGACAAGTGCGATATGGAGGAGTTGGAAGAAAAGTTTAATAGAAGACAGTGACGAGTTAAGTAGTGGATTCAGTGACAAGTTTAGTAGACAGTTAAGTGAAAGAGGAGTGTAGCGTAGTTCGAGAGACGAACCAGAAGCGAGCTACACGTGGTAATATCAGAGGTGAGCACGGCAGGAGCAGGAGGTGGTCTACGCAATATCAGCGACGGTATTGTGAGTGGGACACCTTATCGTCGGAACAGTGCATCGTTAGTCGTGCGTATAGGGGCAACCTTGCGGAGAGGTATTACGTGCGGCTGTGTAAGTCAATAAAAGCATTTATTTAAAAACTGGTGTTTCCTTCCAATCCTAAGTGCGAACCCCGCTCGCACGTAACAATACCTAAGTGCGTCTGTTTGAATGTTTGTTTTATATGTTTATTCGTTTTGCCTTCGCAGCCTTGCATCTTAATGACCTTATTTTAAAAAAGCACATTGTTACTTACTTAAAACCAAGGAATGAAAGAATCTTTATTTGTAAAAATACAGGTAATAGTTGTACATATTCAATTAATTATATTGTTACAACTTAGCCAAAATTCCATGAAGCACGCCTGCAAAAGTGAATGCACACCTGCCGGCCATAAAGCACAGTTAATTAGAGTTTTATTACCTGCCCGCATTTGGAGTTCTTTTGTATACTTTGTGTTTAAAATTTGTAATTAGAAAAGCCACCTATTGTATATTGTAATCCTTTATGATGGTCGTTAGCCAGGTTCAGTTCTTGGAAGATCCGATCCAGGCAGTCGATTTTTGTGTCGTATAGTTAGTATAAAACAATGCCCAAACGGAGGGGTGAGGCAGTCAAGCGACGATTATGATACCGGCAAGACGTGTGTACATTCGATAAGCTAAATAGTGACGGTCTTTGCGCGTGTTATTTAATTGTGCATTAGATTTAGACTTATTGGGTCCGGTTATATTTGTACCTGTGTTATACGTGTTTGTATAGTTCTAATAAATTGTATAGTAATTCCAACGGCATTTTAATTCGAGTCCCGCACTCGTAACAATATTATAATATATTTGAATATATGATGTTGTTCATCCTAATAAATTCTAGTATCCCCGCAATCTACCGAATCAAACCGTGGTAAACTAACTATAGTTTACCACGGTTTGATTCTAAGCAATGTTGTGTATACTAATACACAACATTGCTTAGAATATAAGTTCAACTTTTTATACTTTTAAAATTGATAGCAAAATAATTTCTAAACACTCGAAAGTGTTTTTCGTTGGACACAATTTAGCTCGTCAAATAGAAGCTCACAGTTTAATCAGTTGGGATTTGGAACTCTAATTGAAAGGACTCCCAGCGTCCCCAAGGATGCATATTTTGAATAACATTTAAATTGAAATATTTTCCGAATAAAAATATTGTATCAGAGAAATCTATATAGGGGTAGCTATACACAGATAACATATAACAGAAAAATGTATGACAGGCTATGCAATAGATGTTTTTATTCGTTAAATGAATATTTTGACTATAAATTTTGACTTCCGATAATTACAAACTATTTACATTTTAAATTTAGACCCTATATTGTATTATCTTTAATTGTAGATATCTTACACCTATTCTTAAATTGGGACTTACAATTGATAATCTTTTATATTAAAATTTGACATAATACCTATATATACTATTGTTGGCACACCAGTAAAAGATTCGCACATTAATATTTTATTCAAAACATTAAGAGTTCTTAATATTTCTTTTTTGTTTTATAGCCATACAATGAAAATAATGCTATAAATGGTAATAGTATAAAATAAAATATTAAAAAACATAATATCTATAATATTAAAAAAATCTAAACATGCCGTTCCGTACATTAAAGCCATTGGAAAAAAAACAACTTGAATAGACTATAATTATAAATCGATGGAGAACACGATACATTTTTTTTATTTGTTGTCTGTTTGTTGTTTGTCGTTTTGTCTGTTTGTTCGGGATTCACGTAAAAACTACTGACTGGGCTGATTTCGATGCATTTTTCACTGATCGACAGCTAATTCTTAAACTTAAACTCTGCGCTACTTTTTATCCTGAGGATCCCGCGGGAATTTTTCTGGGAATGATTTAAAATGGCCAGATTTAAAAAAACAAATACTGAACCTTCATGAATTCCTCATTTACGTGCGTCCATCTGTCAGTCTGTCTTTGTGTGTCACAGTATTTTATTTTTCGAAAAATTCTCTTTATTATTTTATTACTAAAGTATAGCACACAGGCTGTCGCCGCCTATGGACATTTACAGCACCAAAGCTACTATCAAAATACTGGTGGCCTCGACAGATCGACTAGAACCTGGCCAACGATGCCGGAACACAACTCAAGATTATTATGGCGGCATGCTCTAGACCAGGGGTGATAGTTATCCAGACGGGCAAATACCCTACCAACTGGCTGTGGGTTGTTTTGCCGTCTCTTACGAGAGGCTGCCCGGCCGCATGATTTTATCCAGTATTCTTTCTCCGTTCTTCTACGGATGAAAATTTTCCTGTACTTGATGTATAATGTATATGCATTGAATTCTGTACTGAATGTTTAATTTTATGTCACCATGCCGCCTCCGTCAGGTCCCGGCTGAAGGGGAAGGCCGAGTCAATGCTGCAATGACGTTGTGAAGGATGACATGCGTACCAATGGTATCACAATTAGGGTTGCTGAAGACCGCGCGCTGTGGAGAAAGAAAAATAGGAAAGCGGACCCTGGGCGTCGAAGCAAGCGCTCTGAATGCAACGGGGATTTAATGTTCGGATGATGATGATGTGATCATATTCCGCTCCACGATTCTAAAGTGAAATTATAAAAAGTCAGCAGACATTCTTGCAACTTTAAACTTAAATTTTTTTTCAGTGTGCAATTTCATGGGTTGACGTTAGTTGGGCTTTAGAAAGATAACAATATTCCTGAATTATTTTTTATTTACACCAATAATCAGCGAGCCATTAACTGTCAAAATCTTAAAAAAGCTCTCGCTCTCTTCTCACCTCTCTTTTTAACTCTTTTTAACAACTTTTAACTACGAAGTAGATATATCTGATAAACCTTTCAAGTGACATTGGTTTAAACAAAATTCGTTGAGTAGTTTTTGAGTAATAGAATATTTTTAATAATTAGGATATTGTCCGTGCAGGAACAGAGAAAGAATACAATTGCCTGCGGCCGGGCGGTCTGTCGTAAGAGGCGACAAAACAACCCAAAGCCAGGCGGTAGGGTATTTGCGCAACTGGATGGCTACCACCCTGGTCCTACCTGGTCCAGTAATATAACCCCATAATAACCTTGAGTTGTGTTCCGGCATTAGTGACCAGGTTCCAGTCTCCCTTAAGAGAGTAGCAGCGCATTTGTAGCACCTTTGGTGTTGCAAATGTCCATAGGCGATGGTAGCCGCTTTCTATCAGGTGGGCGGGCCGTCTGCCTGTTTGTTGAACTCATGCAATAAAAAAAATGTTTTTTTGACGGTTCCTAACCGAATTGTTAAAATTAGTAAGTTCTTCACCCCTGTGGAAATCTTCAAAATGGATTGTTTGACACGATTTATTAAATCACCTTTACTGAAACGAATTCATGAATTAATTTTTGCTTACCAAAAATTTGAAACCGGATAAGTACATACTTATAAATATATTATACAAAACAGACTGATGAAGCCAATCATATCGGAAAACCCAATCTCTGCCACGCAATTCCTATGAAATATTTCATCTAAATAAATGTATTGGAAATTCTTTGAGGCTTTATGTATATAAGAGTTTATTTACTTTCTCTGAGATTTCAGCATGGTTTTTTATGGATACCATATAAACCATTAGAGTGTTTGCAATTTCATCTCGTTAATTAATATTAATATCTCATTTACATTATGGAGTATACTAGCGACTCACAGTTGTCTTTCAACCTTTCATCCACATTTGTTACTTCAAATCTCATTCAAATACATACATGACATCTAATAATATAAAATCACACTAGAAATCTACAGTCCGTTAAACCACTAAAATAAACAAACAGAACTATATATAATAAAAACAGCCCATAAACGTCCCACTGCTGTTGCTCGGGCCTCCCACTATAGGGGGAATGGACAGTATATCCGCCACGACTCCGTGCAGGGACGGAGAAAGAATACAACGGTCTCTCGTAAGAGGCGACAAAACAACCCTCAGCCAGGTGATAGAGTATTTGCCCGACTGTATGGCTACCACCCCTGGTCTAGAGTATGTTGCCATAACAACCTTGAGTTGTGTTCTGGCATTAGTGACAAAGGTTCCGATACCCCTTTAGAGAGCGGCAGCACAATGGTAGCACCTTTGGTGTTACAAATGTCCATAGGCGATGGTAACCGTATTCCATCAGGCGGACCGTCTGCCCGTCTGCTGATCTCATTCAATAAAAAAAACGCTTTTCCAAGGCGTCTTGGCAGGTTTGACACATAGGTTATCTCGATGTGCAAGTTTCATTGTGATGTTTTCATTCACCGCTGTTAGCAAGTGGTAACTGTAACAATAATTATTAAAACAGAACTAAATAAAATCAAACCTATTAGTTCAAGCAAAGCCAAAACGACGCTCTTTAATGAAACCTATCTAATAAGGATTTATAAATAAATAATAAAAATGTTTTTTTTTTTTTTTTTTTTTTTTTTTAAAAAATGTATTTATTTCAATAAGTCCATACATGTAAGTTGCCGGGGCTTCCCAGAAAGTAATCAAATGATACTTGTGTTGGGAAACCTCGCTCTTCCTATGTTGCTTAAATTTTAAGACTATCTATTTACTGAATTACAGAGACTACTTTTATAAATATTAAAGAAAATAAAGAAAGAGATAAATAGATGGGTTTCTGAGTGATTGTGTACGCAGTGGGTAAATAGCAAACAGGTGTGAGGTGCGGGTGTGCGCGTGTATGTGTGTGTATGCGTGTGCGTGTATGTGTGTGTGAGTGAGTGTGTGTGCGCGTGTGTGCGTGAGTGTTTGTGTGTGTGTGTGTGTGTGTGTGTGTGTGTGTGTGTGTGTGTGTGTGTGTGGGTGGTAGTCTGAATAGAACACAAATCCCTACTAATTTATTATGAGTTTTATTGTATACATTAAGCATGTATCAGTTTCACGCTAATGTAACCAAGATGTCTTCCACTTCATCATAATTAAGGGTAAGGAGCCATTCAGTTAGATTTTTCTTACACTCATATAGTTGCATGGGGTAAATGTTAAGAATGCGATTAATTTTATTATAAACACGGGGGGCTTGAGAAACATTTTGCCGACTAGCAAAGACTGAACGTGCGGAATATGTAGGGGCAACTATATCATAGCGTCTTTTTTTAAGTTTGGCACGATCGAAAGGTAACGCTTTGTGGTATCTAAGTGTCATGTGTAAGATATAGAGTTTCCTGACGGAGAGAAGCTTAGAAATCGCATACAAGGATTCAGTAGAAAATCTATATGGCTTAAAATACATAACTTTAATTAAGGATCTTTGCGCCCGTTCTAGGTCTATAAAGTATGACTTAGCTGCACCCCCCCACACTGATATACAATATATAATTACCGATTGGGCTAGTGCAATGTATATTTTATTTATTAGCTTGGTACACATAACGTGTCTCAGGGATTTGAAAACCCATATAAGCTTCCTTACCCTCCCTATGGTTAGTTCAAGGTGTGGGTACCAGCTTAACTTTTGGTCTACAATAATTCCAAGGTACTTAACAGAGCTAACCTTCTGAATAGTCGGGCAACCGTAAGTGCAAGTGAATGGAGTACCACAGGAATGTATTTTAATTTCAAAGTCAGGCAGGGGCTGTGAATTTAAGTATGGCGCAAAGCATACATAGTTGGTTTTTTGGGTGTTTAACGTGAGAAGATTCTCACTAAGCCATTGGCCAACTCTAGCTAGGCCTCTCTCTCAGCCCCCAACTTAACTTTATCCCAGGTCTTGGCCGTAAAAATTATAGCGGTGTCATCCGCATAGGACAGAATCCTCCCCGACGCTACTTAGGTTGCAAAGATCATTGATATATATCAAAAAGAGCGTCGGGCCGAGAATACCACACCCTGCGGGACACCAAATGTAACGTTTTCTTCATCACTTAGAAAATTACCAATTTTTATCCCCTGCTTTCTGTTTTGAAGGTAACTGCTGAGAAGAGAGAGAGCAGAGCCACGGAATCCTATCCTCTCTAGCCTTCTTCTTCTTCTTCTTCTTCAGCCAATCTCAGTCCACTGCTGGACGTAGGCCTCCCCAAGTACGCGCCACATATCCCGATCTCCCGTCTTCCTCATCCAGCCCCTGCCGGCGGTCTTACGCAGATCGTCAGTCCACCGGGCTGGCGGGCGTCCTACACTACGTTTGCCGAGACGTGGTCTCCACTCCAGGACTCGTTTGCTCCATCGGCCGTCGGTCCTGCGACAGACGTGACCGGCCCACTGCCACTTCAACTTGCTAATTTTGCGAGCTATGTCGGTTACCTTCGTTCTCTTACGGATGTCCTCATTTCTGATTTTATCCATAAGAGAAACACCTAACATAGCTCGTTCCATAGCCCGTTGAGTGACTTTGAATTTGTGGACCAGTCCACGGTCAGTGTCCATGTCTCGGCACCGTATGTCATGATGGGTAGGACGCACTGCTCGAAGACTTTCGTCTTCAAGCATTGCGGAATGGTCGACGAGAAGACCTGTCGAAATTTACCGAATGCTGCCCAGCCTAACTGGATCCTCCTATTGGCTTCCCTCTCGAAGCCGTGTCTGCCTACCTGGATCTTTTGTCCAAGGTAGACATATTCCTGCACAACCTCAAGAGGGGAACCATCGATGTTTACCGGCCTCGGCATGACATGTTCGTTGAACATGACTTTTGTCTTGTCCAAATTCATGCCGAGACCGACCCGTCGGGAGGATTCATTCAGGCTGTTCAGCATGTCGGCAAGTTCCTCCAACGTCTCTGCGAAGACGACAATATCGTCAGCGAAACGGAGGTGAGAGATGCGCTCGCCGTTAATGTTGATGCCCCGTTCATTCCATTCCAGAGTTTTGAAGACATCCTCCATCGCGTTGGTGAACAGTTTCGGGGATATGACATCACCCTGTCTCACCCCGCGACGTAGAGGTATAGGCTTCGCCCTCCGGTTCTGGATCTGAACGGTCATCGTTGCGGCGTCATACAGACATCTCAACACCTCGATGCATCGCCAATCGATACGACATCTCTGCAGAGACTCCAGAACAGCCCAAGTTTCAATAGAGTCGAAGGCTTTCTCGTAGTCCACAAATGCCATACACAGCGGCTGATTATACTCCTCGGCCTTCTGTATAATCTGCCGAACAGTATGGATGTGGTCTACGGTGCTGTAGCCTTTTCGAAACCCAGCCTGTTCTGGAGGTTGGAACTCGTCGAGTCTTCTGGCGAGACGATTCGTGACGACCCTCGAAAACAACTTGTAGACGTGGCTCAAGAGTGAGATGGGCCTATAGTTCTTCAAGAGGGTCTTGTCACCCTTCTTAAAGAACAAGACCACCACACTCTCGGTCCACGCCTTTGGCACAGTGCCCCGGAGGATAACAGTATTAAAGAGCTCTGCTAAAGCCTTTAGGATTGGGATCCCTCCTGCTTTGAGGAGCTCAGTTGTAATACCGTCGTCCCCCGGAGCCCTGCCATTCTTAAGTTGCCCGAGTGCCGTCCTAATTTCGCCAGTGTCGACCTCCGGGATATCTTCCGTATAGTGGCGCGTGAGTGGTGCACGTGGATCATTAGCGCCTTGAACCGTAGGTCTTTCCGCCTGCGAAGAATACAATTGACCGTAGAACCGTTCCACCTCCACCAGGATCTCAGAATGAGACTTAAGCTCCCTGCCATCTATTGTCCTCACTTTTGCAAGATGGCTTCTCCCCAATGGTTTTAAGAAAACTTTGGACCCCCTATTCTGCTCTATAGCAGCTTGAATGGCTCGCGTATTTGAGCAGCGGAGGTCCCGTCTTACAAGTTTTCTTATCCGTTTGGAGAGGGCCCTATGCTCCGGTGAGGCAAAAGAGTAGGTGGCATCTCACGTCTCATCCTCATGAGATCCAAGGTTTCAGTGGAAAGTTCAGACCGTTTGTTTCTTCGATAAGGCGGAAAGTGCCTTCGGCCCAGCACTCGCAATGTTTTCACCACGTTGTCGGTTACCTCGTCAACATCGCCAGTGGTTTCCAGCAATTCGAACCGATTTTGCAGTTCCAACTGGAACTGTTCGGACCCTAAGATAGTCCGGGGTGGCGTAGGTCGGAGATTAGACTTTATCAAGCGGAGTCTTTCAGCTCTGAAGTCGATATTTAGAGTGCCTCGTATAAGTCGGTGGTCACTGCCGGTATTAAACCTGTTGACCACTGAGACATCTCTAAATATGTGCTTCTTGTCCGCCACGATAAAGTCTATCTCGTTTCTTGTCACAGTATCCTCTCTAGCCTACGTATAAGTATTGGGATAGAAACGGTATCAAAGGCTTTCTTAAGGTCAAGAAGAGCTACAAGACATTTGTTACCCTTATCTATTTCTTTTGTTATTGTGGATGTAAGATCCAGGATAGCGTCCTGGGTAGACATTCCCTTCCTAAAGCCATATTGAGAGGTAGATAAGATGTTATACTTAGTCAAATAGTTTACTATTCTAGAGTTCAAGAGCTTCTCGATGATTTTAGAAATACAGGGCAGCACTGAGATAGGCCTAAAGTTGTTAACGTCGTCGCTATCTCCCCCCTTATACACAGGGGTAACAACAGAGCGCTTAAGAAGAAAGGGGAAGACTCCAGTGTTAAAACATAGGTTGGCAAGGTCACTGATCAGAGGGACTAGGATCTCCCTAGCTTGTTTTAAGAAGAGGGTAGGGATTCCATCCCATCCTGGTGCACTCCCAGAATCTAGGGACATCAAAGTATTTTCTACTTCCTTGTGGTAGGTGTCAAGTAAAACAAAAGAGGACAGATTATAGTTGTCTGTATTACTGGATTCCGGAGGCACGATGCTATTTGAGATGTTCTGAGCTAGAGTTTGTCCAATGTTAATAAAATAATTATTCACATGGTTAATTGAGGCTTGAGGACATGATTTTATCTTAAGTAGGTCACTATTTGAGCTCTTGGGCGGCTTATAATGTGTGATATCGTTAATGGCTGACCAGAGCGCCCGAGGCTTTCTTACAGATGCTATGATTTTATCTTTATTGTATTTATTTTTTAGTTTTTTTATAAGGTTCCCACAGAAAGTTCGGTATCGTTTATATGTTATTATTAAAATTTGGTTTTGGGGGTCGGATTTGAGTTTTAGGTAAATTGTATTTCTTAATCTAATACACCGTAAGACACCTGTGGTTATCCAAGGCTTTAGGATTCTTTTGTTATTCGTGACAATTACATTTTTGGTATTGAGAGTATAGCTGACTTGACCATTTCTATTAGTGCAAAGGCGTAAGTATCAGGGTCTTTAAAGATATTAAAGTAGGAAGTATCAATATTATTTAAACTGTTATGAGCATTTTCATAGTTGACTACAGATTTGTGCATTTGAGGTACCGTATGTTGATATTTATTAGCGATTGACAAAAGAATAAAACTGTGATCTGTAACAGTTGTATTTAAAACCGCAGTCAAAGCCATGTTTCTTTGGTTGTCTAGGCTCAAAAAGACGTGGTCAAGGCAGCCATCCCCCCTGGTAGGTAGGTTATGAGACGCTAATAGTCCATGCAGTGATAGCATATTTAAGTAAGTTAATCTATTATGTTTTTCTTGATTAGTTTCTATTGGGGAACTAATTAGATCAATATTTATGTCACCTAAAATCAAGACGTTATTCCTTGGGGCAATTTTATCACAGTGATTATTAAGAGATGTAATGAAATTACCTGCGTTTAGAAATGATGGGGACCGGTATATACCCAATATGGTGTAGTTAGCAATTTGTAACTCTAGTCCGGTACCATTTACAAGGTTAAGTTCCCTAAATTTTACTGATAAATTATTTTTGATGTAAGCAACTACCCCGTCACATTGGTTAATGTGGTGTTTAGTTTGAAATGACGTGTAATTCACTAATTGCGGTATGGGTTTGTTAGGGTTTAACCAACATTCTGTAAGAATCAAGATATCTATTTCGCATTTTAGTTGTGTCAGGGTCAATTGCAAGTCATCAAAATTTTTGTATATACTTCTAATGTTTTGTGTTGAAATAAATAGATTATATATAGAGTTTACCATCTTTAAATTTATTTCCTGTATACTACACTTTAGAGAATCCGAGGGCTGAGTTTGATCAATTTCCTTAAGCGTAACAAAACTATCCATTTATAAAAGTTAAACTAGAACTCGTGTGGATGCACCTAGGGTAGTTGGGTAGTATAAATAGTAGCAGGTCGGATCCGGGTAAGTTTAAGAGTGTATGGATAAAATCTGTGCGGAGAAGTTGGAGGATTAACAACATGAGGCATGTTGTGTATCTATAATGTATGTAGTATAGGAGTACGCTTGTATAATTATGGTTATAAAAGGCGTGAAAGTATGTGGGTAAACTTAGATTTTGTATGTGATTTAGATTGATTTGTATGTGTTTTATTTTGTTTTGTATATGTTTTATTAGTTTGTTTTGACAATTAGCGTGTATATGTAGTATACATAGTTGGTAGCTGTGATTGTGGGATAGAGGTGTGTTTGCATATGTAAGTTTGTATGTACACATCCGTGTGTGTTTTTTAGTGTAGTACATAATTAGCGATTTCTCTAAAGACATAGGTATTTGATTAAAGTAGTCTAATTTATGTAAGAAAAATAATTTTAGGAAATTTATACACATAGTTAGTCATTGTTCTTGCATTAGTTGTTGCACTTGTGCTTCATGTTGAATATAGATAATTTTAGAGGTGTCATCCTTCCGGATTAGAACTTTACCCATGGAGGTCCAACAGTATTTAACTTTTTGAGCCTTTTTCAGGTCCCGAGCTAAGAAGAACAGACGTGCCCCCTTAGGAGTAAGTTGTTCAGTTATAAAGATAGGTGTGTCTTCGTTACTTGTGAAGCCAAGATGTTTAGCCTGTAACCGAGTCTTGTTTATAAGATTGAAGTTTTTCACCTTTTTCAGGAAGTCTGATCTCAGAATAGCTGACCTTAGTTCCACTATAATTGTAGGTTTCTTCTCCACGTCTCCTCTGGGTTTCAGGCGGAAAATATCGTTGATGTCGTAATTATTCATACCATTTAATGCGTTACTTTTGATAAGAAAGACATTTTTATTAATTGTTAATGACCTTAAACATTGACAGATAACGTATACAAGTACACCAATGTAGCTAATCATTAGCAACGTTTTTTTAACCTCCAGAAACAAGGCAAGTCATTAGCACTAACATTGTCACAGGAACATTAGTAAAATAAAAAGCTGTTTAAAATAAAAAAAACACCGATCAATAAATACATGCTTTTCAAATGTTGTGCATAAAATCTTCTGAGTCTAAAGAATCGATTCGGTCTCACACGTCATAGCCCAATCAATAGGACATCTGCACTCTTCAGGCAATCCGTAATAAAAGTGGATTGCGGTCATAAATTGTGAAAGTGGTCCCAATACCGCAAGCAAGGCTCCTTTGCTCACAGTCTTGCCACCTGCTAAAATATGGCGTAATTATTGTGTAATTTTTACTTTTTTCAGTAGATTTTTTTATTGCAGGAGTTCAGCAGTTAGGCAGACAGGCGGCCCACTTGATGGAAAGCGGTTACCATCGCCTATGGACATTAAGGGAGACTGGAACCTGGTCACTAATGCCGGAACACAACTTAAGTTTGTTATGGCGACATACTTTAGACCAGGGGTGGTAGCCATCCAGTCGAACAAATGCCCTACCACCTGGCAAATAGATAGATAGATAGGCAAGTAGATATGAAAATCAGTTCATAAAATATCTAAAACATTTAAATATATTTAAGAGACTAAGCTGAGCAATAATTGGTGGTGGTTCAATTACTAAATCAATTGCGTTGAATTGAAATTATATGACTTTGTGGTAAACAACATGTAACATTTAGAATTTTTTATGGACAAATATGCATATTATTGCACGTATTACACGTTGACAATGATGTCTAATAGGAGGAAACTTAATATTAAGATTACCGACATGAAAAATCTGCGTTGTATATAACTCTACAGGACCTTATTCTCACCTTAATTACGTGCAATAATTATAAAACAATAAACTAGAAATAGGTCAACTAAGAGATAGATGAACAATATGAAGAATAACTTGATGATTTGTAGTGTGACACATATGCCACTATAGAAGGGGACATAAGAAAGAGTGGAGAGGAAGAGTAATTGGAAAAAGGTGAACGGAAACATAAAATCCTATAATTGATGTTATTAATATATTATAATATGTGCCGCCAAGTACGCACACAGCTACAAAACTTCATATTTAATTGATATGTTATCCATAATTCAGTAAATATCTAACTAGCTCACACAGGTCAGCTTCTACTCGGTCCCTCCACCGGTACTTGAGGCGCTCAACCCAAAGTCACCCATCCGATGGTCACAAATAGGCCCTCTTCACGCTTCGATCCTCTTCTATCCGTTCTACGTAACCGAGTCAAAGAAAGCGGTGAGATTTTACTTTAAATATAAATAAGCTTATATATAAACGAAATACAATTATTTAATATTATTTACCGGTCTAAAAAGCAGGGAATACCCCGCTCATACAGCCTTGTTAACTCCGGTGTGATTAAGAACCCAACAATTATTTTTAATATTTTACGGAATTTATAATCATGTGATAGTAACCCAGGCAGTGCCAAGCCCTATCCTTAGCAGCAATCAAATTGTGATCAGTACCGTGTGAGAGGAATTTTGATGTGCACCCCAACAAAGCCTTTGATAAATGAGAAATCGACTATGTGACTGTGATATCGATTATAGCACATAGCGTTTATTGTGTAATATTAGTTATTTACCATCCAACCAGCCCTACTTTCATACTTATATATAAATGTAGTAGTGAGTTTGGATGTTTTTATTTTTATTATTATTATAAATATTAGCCTACATCCGTCAACATATTATATTTAAAAAATTAATCTAAATTACACTTTAAATTACTATAATAAAGTTCAAAAATCAATGCACTGTTACGCACAATGTCCTTTGATCTACGTAATCTAAAAGAATATCAACGTTATTCATAAACGTTGATTAATTTTTAAGTAATACTTATAAACAGTTGTTTAAAGAAAATTGTATTCATAAACACTATTTAGACTTAATAAATTACCTGTTTAAGCTATCTGTCAGATTAAACAACCTCACCCCATTGTTTAACTCTCTTAAGTAACAAAATAGCGAACAAAACTACTGTTGCTTTTAACAGCTGGTGTTCGATTTTGTGAAGCTTGGGATAAAAAATGAAATCTTTTGTTTTCGGTGACGATTTACACGTTATTGAGAAAGATGTTAGATATATATACGAATTTAGGCGCCCTAGTACTAAGGTTTATAAATATAGGTTGAAACCTACGACGAAATATTTACAACAATATGTAAATAAAATCACAATGATCATCAACCTAGCTTCAATTATAAGTAACACTCTTTTATGTGCTGAGTACATAGTGCGTCATACGACAAAGAGAGATTCTGTTTTAAATTTTGATAAGAAGATTACTCGTACCACTCATATTCTATCAAAAATTGCAAGGGTAAAAAAGTTAAGTCGTGTTTAGTTAAGCAATGTAATTTTTTTGTTTATGAATAAGAAGAATTTTTAACTAATGTTTAGGGCCTAATCAGTTGCTTAGTTAACTAATGTTTACAAAATTAATTAACATTTTTTTTATGAATAACGCTGTATATAATATAATAGATAGAGGTAAAATTCATTTGAAATCTTTTAAGTTTTATTTAAATTGAAAATTAATACTAGCGGGTAAACAGAAATGTATTTTATTTCTAATTAAATAAGGTTTAATTTTATGTGTTAATCTCTTTTTAGTGTCATTTTTAATTTCATCGATTTTCAAATCACAACGATTCCAAAGAAGTTTTACTTCAAAAAACATTAGTGGTGACCACCATACATAACTAACGTAATTAACGATTGAAATTTTTGACGTTTAGGGTAAAGCTAATCAGATTTTGAAAAAACCTAGCAATGTTCGAGTTTTTATTGACGTCACATAATTTAAATTGTAGGCCCTTAAAATATTTTTAACAAAAATGGTTTTGAACCATGTACGTTGAATAGTTTTATAAAACATTATATCCTATTTTCGACGAAATGGTTTTTTTATGATTCCGTAGCTATATAACGAAAGCAGTGGACATTTGTCACATTCACTGAACCCTTTGCTGTGCGTAGATTGTCACGCAATTACCCAATTTATTTACTAAGCAATTAGAATTCCTATTATTATTCTTCTATACTCTTACATAAAACAATGAATTCATATTCGCTTGGCTTAACTAGGCCTTTTTGGTCCAATATAATATTTTACTGATTCTACCCTCAGACAAACAAAATCGGTAGACAGAGCCCCGAACTCTCCGAGTGAACTGGCTAAAAGAAGTTGATTATGGAATAGGAAACCGACTTCGGCATAGTGCGTTACGCGAACTCAGTATTAAATAATCGAATTAGTACAGATGGTGAAATAGTTTCTACTAGATAAATTACTTTAATCCGCACAGACGCAAACCACATATGTGCTACAGACGTTTACGCTCACAATTTTGTAAAAAAATGATTTACTTCTTTTTTTCACGTAGGCTCCGTCTATATCTTTATTCGTCTGAGATTCTAGCCTGATTTTTATTAAACCCAATAATACCCTGTTATTGGAAAGCATACGAAGGATTTTGTTATTAAATTAATGTACCCCTTCAAATACAGGGTCAGTTGTATTCTTTACCAACTTTCGGTGTATTGTCCGTCCCAGCATTATATCGAGATTCTTAATATTATTTGACCTTGAAGTAACAAAGCAAAAAGGATTTTTATTATGGTTATATCTCAATATCATAATTATAAGGGTTTTCTTTTGCCTTTGGTAAAGAAAGGTTCTTTCGTATATTTCTGATCATACAAATAGAGCCGCCTTAAGCGTTTTGGTCTTGTGGTACAAAAATCAGAGAGAATGATCAAAATCGGTTCAGAAACAAAAAAGTTATCGCTGAATATATAAAAAAAAACTTACACGACGAATTGAGAACTTTCTCCTTTTTTGAAGTCAGTTAAAACACATTTGAATTTGATTAATCTGTAATGATTCAATATTCAAAAAATAGGTTTACCCAATACATAAAGATTGGTGAGGGATGTACGAGACAAAAAGTTTGAGGACCACTGGTGTTCACGGTTTATAAAAATAAAACAAAACTAACCTTTAAAACAACACAGCAACGTGGCTGGGCTCATCTGTTTGATTAGTTCTTAGTACTTGCTTATATTCTTGCCAAATGTCATGGATATAGACAGATATAGACTTAGTAATATTTGCGAAATATCGCCATGACGTACATGACACAGAAAGACAGGTAAAAAATTTAATTGATAATTTTACAAGGATTCTATATTTCAACATCGAATAAACAAAATTAAAGTTAATTTGCGTTTCAGCTCAACAAAAGAACAATAAAATGCATGCAAAAAAATATAGCGCGCCTTGACAATTATAATATTATCAGTGTATTCGACGGCTTGAGAAATTGCTAGTGTAAATTAACAAGATGAAATAAAATTAACTTATTTATTATGTTAATATTTTTAAGACTCCGTAATAAGGCAAAAACGGAATCAGCGTAAAAGACAAAAATGTGCTCAGTGACTCTCAAGGACTTGAAGTTGCCAACCAGTGGCTTCCAACGGCCATTACAACAAATTCAAATAATCTTGATGTTTTTTAAAAGTTTGTATAGGTTAGAGTTTATTCTATGTAAACCAAATCGTAACTTGTCATTGTTAGCAGCAATAAGTCAACCGCTTCTGTTGGCATCACTATTCTAGTCATAGACTGATGAGGGAGCTTATCATAGAAGTAGCGATTCGAATAATTGAAACGAGCACCAGATGAGGTCTTTTGTTAATACTTGAATTGTCAATATCCTATAGCCTTAATTGATAACGCTTTTAAAATAAATAACAATTGTTCAGTAAAAACCTACCTCTGAAAAAAATCCTAAACCTCTATATGAATCTATGGCGTTACTAGTCACTTTTCTTATTATTTAAAACATGTTGTTAGATTAAATAGATAATTAATTAATAATACAATAAAGAATACTTAACTTAGTCATATTGTATTCTACCTATAATCCCTCAATACTCGTAAGTAAAATACAGAGCCTAGATCACCGTCTTCTACCTCTCTTCTATGAGTAACGTGCCCAGAAGGTTGGCTACGATTCCTCGTTGGATTGCCATACTGATCCATTGTCCCAGGTAGGCACCAGCTCTCTGATCACCTGAAGAGTTGACATCTGTCTCTGTAGGCAGAGCTATTATATGCTAACTTTTTACATGCTTATACTTACTTTTTACTTATCATATGCCTATCTTGCAGGCTGTCTATTGCCTATTTTACATTTATACAACATTATATTCTTACAATTCTTAATTGATGATTCGATTTCAAATTAAACCAGTAAAATTGATTAAAAAAAAACAAACATAGTGCATACCTACATTTCTACATTGAAAATAAATTATTCATTGTAACATATAAAAGAGCAAAAAATGCTGTAGCGGTACTATCGTCATGTCAAAAGAAAAAATAATATTAAAATATTTTAATTAAATTCACAAGGCCGAGTTTGTTTGGCAACTTCTTTGGAATTTGCGGATTCGAATGGCCAAGTTGGGTGGAACTTTACTCTTTGCCACTCACCGGAAGTTTCCATCAGGGGTCGCTGTGTGAACTGCATTTAAATATAGTATATAGAATCAGAAAATAATGCCATGTATTTTGATTTCTATTTTTTTCCATTAAAAAACACGTGACTAGGAAAATGTTAAATTGTTCAAAGGAGGTAGGACCGAAAATTATGCGACAGCGAAGTTTTAAAACGGAAATAAATTACCACACTAAATCTAGTGTATGCATAATTGTATATGTAAATGCGTAAGTTATTTGGTTTATACGTTCATTTAGTCCTTCCTCGCGATTTTTTGAATTATTTTGGATGACCTTCACGAAATGTAATATGAATTCTATAACGAAGATGAACCAAATATCTGCTATTTGGGTATCCCAACGAATGGAATAGTTTGTGCTAGACGTGAAACCAAAGTCTATGTGAACTTAGTTAAATGATGAATTGTCATAAATATTTTTACGACCTACACGCCGACAAAAGTAGATTCACATCTGCATACCATAAAAGCACACTTTATTACCTTCCCGCATTTGAACTTCTTTTGTTTACTTTGTGTTTAAAATTTGTAATTAGAAAAGAGCCCATTGTGTATTGTAATCTTTTGTTTGTATAGTTCTAATAAATTCTATAAATAATTCCAACGGAATTTTAATTCGAGTCCTGCAACTCATAACAATATAATTTTTTCTATTTTTATATATATATATATATATATATTATATCTAACAATTAATTGTGGTGTCCTAAAAAGGCTCTGGTTCAGCATAATGCTAGTTCCGCAACCAGCACTGATCTTCCGCAAGTACCTCTACGACGGCTTAGCTCCACAAAGCAAATTAAAAATAATAAACATTAGTTATAAAATTAGGTAATTAGTAGTGTATATGATCATTATTATAATTACAAATAAAAGAAAACTAACAAAAAAAACAACGGACAGAAGTGACGAACAAGACAGAAATAATAAATTCGTAATGGTTTGTTATAGCGTACTAATCGACATATTATAATACTATAAAATACTTGTGTCGTATTTAAGGTCTCTCTGGTAGTCAAATAAGATTTTTTCAAAGTTAGTTCGGAACCCAAAGACAGACTGCAGGTTCCTTATCAACGGCGATATGTTATTCCAGCACTTCGATGCAGTGTAACGAAAACTACCCCTGAAAGCAGCCGAATAATGCTGCTGAGTAGCGAGCTTCACCGAACCTTGCCTACAACCGAGTGACCATCTTGCTGACATGCGAAAAGTCAGATCTGTTTCATGGGAAACAAGTCCGTGTACCTATAAACCCACGTAAAAATTCTAGTTTTTACCGACTTCCAAAAGGAGGAGGTTCTCAATTCGTCCGTGTGGTTTTTTTGTATGTATGTTACTTGATTTCTCCGTCAGTTGTAAAACGATTTTCAATTTTTTTTCATTGATCGTAAGTGTATACACCCGAGGGAGTCCCATGGTCACCAAATCAGGATCTGATCAGTGGATACCGGAAAAATCGAGAATAACCCTTATTATTGTAAGGCATGCGGCTAAATTCTTTAAAAAAATCTTGTATATACATTTCGTAAAGGCACTTAATTTTTTTAAGTATGTTACCCGATTTCCGCATCAATTGTAGACTGAATTTTCATATTCTTTTTTAATCGAAAGAACTACTGCCGAGATGGTCCCATAGCCACCAAGTCAGGATCTAATGAGTGATTTCCACCGAATTCGAGAGAAGCCCTCAAAAATTGTTAATCGAGTTCTTTGTTATACGATATCTCCGTCAAATGTAGATCTATTTTGTTTTTTTTTTCTTTGTTTGCAAGTGCATACTCTAGAGGCAGTCCCATGGTTACCAAGCCAGGATCTGATGAGTGGATCCCAGAGAAATCCATAGTAACCATTATTAAAAAACACTGAGAGCCTACATTTTTCCAAAAAACAACATTGTATACGCATGCGGGTATTGCACTTTTTACAGGTGATTAATTTGTTTGTAGGCATGTTACGCGATTTCTCCGTCAATTTTGAACCGATTTTCAAATTGTTCGTTTTATTCGGAAGAGTATACTTTTAAGATGGTCCCATAGTCACCAAGTTGAGGATCTAATGAGTGGATCCCAACAAAATCGAAACCAAAGCTTGTTGAAGAGTGAGATGGCAAATTTGTATACGTGTGCCAGTTGTATAATTTATAAAAGGTGCTTAATATATTATTTCTGAAGCTTTTTAAGTGTTTGTGCAATTAAAATGTATTAAATATTTTATTTTTAACAAAAACAAAACCTACTTCACACTGAGTGTGAAGAACTACAACAACTACAGCTAAAAGAATAACAACAAATTTACAAAATATAGTAATTTTTATGTTTCACTTGACACCGACTTCAAGATGTTTTAGAAAGAAATCGATTATATATTTATTTTTGGGTTTTTAGGGTGAAGTCGATACTTTGTATATCCCCAAGCGAAACAAATTACCCTTGTGATATGGGTAGTATAGACTATGAACCACTCTGTGGCCGATACTAGACACGACACCATACGACACGATACCATAGTAAATAAAGGAAACAAATTTACGAAATTTACCATGCCAGGAATCGAACCCGAAGTCTCTCTGTAGTGCGATACACTCAGCCACGAAGGCAACTGGTCAAGAAGATCAGCCTACATTTTTGTAAATCTGTCTCTAGGTGTGTTACTAAAGGCAGTCACACTGTGCGAATTCATTATCATTACTATAAAAGAAAGACATTACAATTGTCCAAGAAAATATAATTTTGAAAAACTTCTAAAACCTACATTATACATTAATATATGTCACAGGTGATTTTCTCTATCTTGATGTTTTGTTATTAAAAACATTGGCACGTATTGCTGGGTTTGAATCAAACGCAAACAGCAAGGTTTGTTAAACATGTCGTCGTCTACGGATTATATTATGGGAGCTGCATACGTTTAATAATCGCAGTGGACAACGAACTACTGGCTAGCGCAACGCGGGAAAGCACATATTAATAGTTGCTCTATCTCGCTCGCACATCATCCGTCCCACTCACACATTGTGCTATTCTGTTATTGTTAATATTTGTACTTAAGATTACCGTTTCCAAAATAAATTAGTTCACTTCAGTTCACATCAGCACTCGACAGTGAATACTACTCTCTACCATCTGAAGTATCATTTAATCTCTACCTCTCGCTGCTACAATATTTTCTCAGAATACGAGAGTCATAACAATGTTATAAAAATATTAAAACTGTTCCGGCTGTCATATTGTTTTAAGAACACGTTATTTCCGAATTTGGAGATTTTCTCTGTTTTGGGCTATTGGTAACATAAAGTCTATTCTTCCGCTTCCTTCCTTTTGGCAGTAACACAACATAAGTAAAAGGATGTAAAGCATTATTACTCAAGGGCGCAACGTGCACAGGCTCGTAAGTTATGAAGACGTGACAAACGGCGCGGTTTATACTACAGATGGTAGTTATAACTCACAAGTTTCTTACGAGGCTTTGAAGTTCTCGAACATTTCTTGAGTTATGGTGGTTTTTAGTCGTTTCGCTGTACTTAATTAAGCTTAATTTTTTTGAGTGCACCATTCTTAATAAAATCCTTATATATTGTAGTATAAGTACTAGAATATTCTACGCGATCGATATCTATTAAAAAATGCATAAGAAATACACAAAGTGTTTAGCCGTATATTACAAGATTTATTTTTGTCTTTCAATTTTGATGTATCAACGAAAGTGATCCATATGATGGTATACAATAATTCAAGTTTGTGTTTAAACTTGAATTATTGTATACCATCGTGTTCTTTCAATTTTGTGCTTTTGATTTAATTTGGTTGATTGGTCTAAATTCTGTATTAGTGTACATAATTTACAGGTCTTACCTTCACAAAATTTCCATAAAACCCAGAAAGCTAATAAATATTAATTGTAGATACAGATTAAATTTTGTACAGTAATCTCATTTTCATCATTCGAGCATTAAATCCCGGTTCCAGTTGGAACGTTTACTTCGAAGCCGACGCTCCGCTTTCCTACTTTTAAACTTTGTGTAGTAAACTATTACAAATTACCTGATAATCCTGAAACTTAAGTAATTTTATAAAAATATATATTGATTGCGAAATAAAAAATCAAATCAAAAGGCGAAAAAATTTGCAATTTATTTCATGAAAAAAAAACTCAACGGGTGAAAAATTACCGATGCTGGTTTAGATTTGTAACACTAGAGCTGTCACCAACTTGCTTAGACACATAGAGGGAAGTTTATAAAAACATTTTTTTAAAACTTCATGTAATAGTGCTGTAAGAAAACCGGACTGGAAGCTCATTCCAAATCCTAATGTACGTATACTCGTGGCATGTTCTTGAAAATACCACATAATTAAATTCTCGACAGCTTCTTGCAGTGTCCCATTTCGGTCTCATGGTTGAGTTAATAGTTTCAAAAGCTTTGCAAACTTTGTCAAATGTTTCAGAAGAGGTAAAGGTCCGAAAACTTATCACTTTCACTTTCTTTAAAAGTTTGAAAACTTGTAATTTACTTTATCATTTGCTATAATATGGCTATATTAAAGTCAGCTATTGACTGAAAAGACTTGATCGTCTATAACTGCAGATGTATTCTGTTATTTACTATATAGTAGTATTTTAGTATAATATAATTTATTATACTAAGCAGTATATTAAAATATAAGTTACGGCAGGGCTGGAGCGTCAGTAGCCGGGGGATTATTCCCCCGGCAATGGAAGAGGCCTAGTGAGGGAGGCCCACGCCTGCCAGGGCACGCGAAGTTGGGAATCCCGCTGTCCCGTAGCACTGGCATAAGGCGCAGGACGGAACACCCACGGGTTTTAGTCTAACTGAGAAGTGGCAATAGCGTGGCACCAGTTCAGTTCTGACTGGGCACGCTAGTGCCACCCTCGATCTGGCGAATCCCACACTCTGTGTCTGTCGCGGCTTAGTCCTCAAACGGAATTCCCCTTGCCAAAAAAAGGTTCGAGCGTCCCCATTCCCAGGGGAACGGCAATATACGATGCTCGTCCAAGAAGAATTAATGGGTTTCATAAATATGTTGTCTTGATATGCAGGTTTCATTATAATTCCTTCACAGCATTATTTGCGTTTTTAAAATGATTTATATTGCTAATCAATGTCACTAGGATACGTATAATTCTATCGCTGCAATGCATATTGTAAAAGTGAGTTTTGATCAATATCAATTTAGGCTTTATATAGATGAGTTTGAAAAATGATTTTGTGCATGTGCATTAATAACCTTCAAAATAACACTAGCTTTATTTTTTCAAAGAACAGCCTTATCAGAATGATTTATAAAACAAACACCGAAAATCACAGCCACAGCTTGACAAAATGTTAAAAAGAACGAAACTTTATCATCGCTAAAACATATCTGTATATATGATGCAAAAGATAATGGATTAGTTGAAATATAATCAACAGCGACTGGTGATAACGTTATCGACACGTAATGAAAGGTACTTCGATTTTTCAATGTTACTTTACCGTTGTTACACGTGTGTGACTATATCGATGGATCCCGGAAATCTATTGTAACTAATAATGGACAGAAAAAATGAATTGATATACAGTAGTTTCAAAAGAAGATATATCTCAAAAATAAACGAGAAAGTTCAATCGAAATACAATGCAATGCAGCAGAAACTTGAAAAATCAAGATCAGTCGATTCGTTACCAACACTTGAAAAAAGTTACGTTATCCATGAACGAACATACGCGAGCAACTACGACACCAATGAATCAGATGAATTAATATATATAGAACAAAAGAAGGCCGACAGAGAATACGATAAACAAACTGTTATTATCGAAAATGTCAGTAGAAACGATGCAAACATCGAAGATTTTGATTATGAGGAAGCTAATATCTCCGATTCTGAAGCGGAATCGATGCCGAACGAGAAACAAGAGAGTAATGCGATAATTTCAAATAAATTCTTCGGGAATAAGTTTTCAAAAACAAGCCTTGAATCGTAAGTGTTAAGAGTTATTTTTGAAAGATTGCGTGTTGAAATGACTGTATTCATTAAAGACATTTGATTTAATATTGGCAGATTAAACGAAGTGGCTGGGGAGAGCGACGGATACCTCACGCCCTCGACTCCGTCGCCACCTCCGAGATTTTCTATTCGCAATAAAATTGGTTCTCGAATAACAGCCGCTAGAGAAAAACGGCGCGTAGGAAAAGAAAGAATCGCGGCGGCGAAGGACATGAAAAAAGAATACACTGGCAAAGTCGAAAAGGTTCTTTTGTATTTACATTTCAAGTTAGATCCATTCCGGATTTCAATGCTTAAATCTTTTTTATGTTTACAAAAATTGACAATGAGAGGAAAATGTTTCAAAGTTATTGAATCCGTTGAAACTTATTACTGAGAGTGTGTATTGTGTATTTGTATAAATTCTTCTTTTTCAAATAAGGCTTCATGAACATTTACGTTTTAAAATAATCGTTAAGCAAATTGATATCAGGCGAATGCCGGACCAAAGACTATAATATAGGTCTTGACAAAACTGTTAGATCTTTAAGAAACGCTAAGGGGGGGAGTTATTATGACAGCTTGTAAAGGCACATTTCATTAAACCGTTGAGTTTAACATAAAAAAACGATAGTCAATTAAAGGTAATCAAATAATATCCTACAACGGTAAACGTCCTTTCTTAAATAAGATTACACGTGTTGGAAAACAAAGATGCTTAGAAAAACCCGTCAAATTCTCGCTGTAATCTACAACCAAAATAATTTATGTCTATTCATTTCGATTTATTTAAATGTTTTGCAGTTATTATTAAGCAACACAACGAAACAAGATGTAAGATTATTTAAAAAATGGAGAGTTGCAACAGTGACAATAGCCTTGATTGAAGCTACAGGTTTCGAAAACGAGAACCCTGAGGAAAAGTTACGAATGTTATTCTGTCGATTAAGGTAAAGAGCCGTTTCATTATTTTTAACTAAGATATGCCCGTGACATAGTCCACGCTTGATTTGAAATACCCGCGGGATTTCCGGGATAGAAAGTACCGTAGCATTTAAAAAAGAATATAAGCTATCATTTTAGTGTAAGCTGTGTCGGAATAAGCTAGTTTTTATGTTCCCGACTACAAACCGCTCCCGAGAAAACTCCTGCAGAATTCCTGAGCTAAAAATCACACATTTTGTTACGTAAAATATGCTATCGATCAGTGTCAAAAACACATTGAAATTCGATTTGTTTTATCTGGTCATTTTAATCCATCCCAAAAAAAGTTGCGCAGATTTGAAATCTAAGAATTTTCTGTCGTACAGCGAAAACCGCATCGAAATCGGCTCCGTAGTTTCTGCGTGAATCCCGAATAAACAGACAAGAAATCTAAAAAAGAATGCATCATGTCCTTCATTGTTTAAGCGGTCTATTCAAGTTATTTTTTTTAATAGCTTCAATGTACAGACACAGCATGTTTAGAATTTTATAATATTATAGATTATGGTTCTGTAGCAATTTTTACAAAAGCTATTTATTATAAAATCGTCAAACCAATCTATTTATTAATTTTTCTCAGAAATAACTTGCTTTACATGGTAGAAAGAAATTACTAGCTTTACATATTACACGCCGCGTATAGTATAGTGAAATCGGGAAAAAACTCAAAATTAGGAATAGCCGTCGTAAATGTAAAAAAGGGTCGGTTGTTCTGTGTACATGTGACAGGTCTTGAAAAATCAAAGTCTAAATACTAGTTCCTTGATTACTTTTAGTGGAATCAACTGGCTGGCTGGCTGAGCTTTCGAATTCATGAAAAATGTCAAAAGAAAATAAATTTGAAACAGAGAAAATATATTTATTTAAACAAAACCCTTTAAGTAGTTTTAGCTGTGACTTAACAATCTGATACACAAATTTAAAGTAGTGGGTGGGCGTAGTGGATAGGGGGAGGTATACTTACCCCTACTACAACCCCTAAGGTCCGGAGGTTTTTAATTTTAAAACATAACCTCACTTGTTTTTGTTGTAAAATTGTGTCACTTTTGATAATAACAAACCGTGATTTGAGTTTATGAATGTACTCACGAATTGCATGTAAGCACCAGAACTTTTTGTAACACTAAAACTGTTTTTAATATAGAAATAAAGTTTTAAACTTAATTAAGGCATAACTACAAAATTCATGCTAGACATATAATCGATCGATTAAAAAGTAACAGTTTTTACTGTCACTTTTGTTTTCAATGGCTTTGCTAACAAGGTGTGATGATAAAAATAAAGTAATCGATATGTCAATAATACTTATCGATTTTTAATTAGGAAATTCGAAATCTTGAGTTTTAATTAATATATTGTTTCATATAATTTTCGGAAATCGACATATTCCTATAAAAAGAAAATATTGACAAATTTTGTAATTCTTATTGCCGCCATTTTATTCCTTTTCAGTTAAGTGAATGTGCTTTTAAAGTTAATTAAATTATATAGGCACCATATTTTATTTAAAGAAATCCCTTACCTGTTAACATTGCAGAGCTAGTGAAGCGAGCGTACCTCGGCAGTGGATGCCGAGTGCTAGGACCGACTGGTTACCATTTACTATTTATATTATACACAAACAGTAAGACGCCTTAAAAGTCTCGTATGAAACATTTGTTTGATTTATCAATTTAGTGGACGACTAGCATGTTGGTTTTAAATATTACAATGAATCAATATATTAATGATAGCAATTTCTAAATATATTGCTGATTTTTTTTTTTAATATAAGGTTGGGGAAAAAGTTTCTTCGCATTTTATATAAAAATTCAAAAGGTTTTTGTATAAAGTTTATTTACATTTGACTAAAGTATGTAGGTGCCATTTTGTTGGATAACTTTTTGCCATCTTGTAGGTAGGGACGTGATCCCATTGCTATAAAATTTTTGGGGCTTCTGATCATAAAACTGCGATAAGTAGTTTTGGCAGTCCTCTCGTGATGTTAACCTGACACTGCCTAAGGAATTCTGCAGAGACCGAAACAGGTGAAAATCTGAAGGTGCAAAGTCAGGACTATACGCCGGATGCATTAACACCTCCCAGCCAAACTCTCGTAATTTTTACTGAGTGGCTAAAGATGTGTGAGGTCTAGCGTTATCATGGTGAAAAACCACACCCCTTCTGTTGATTAATTCCGGCCGCTTTCTTTCAACTTTTTGCTTTAATCTCATCAGTTGTTCGCAGTACAGTTCAGAATCGATGGTCCTGCCTGGCGGTAACAGCTTATAATGAATAATAATCTTCCAATCCCACCATACACACAGCATCACCTTGTTGCGAGTTAACCCGGGTTTCGCCACAGTCTGTGAAGCCTGACCGGCCTTTGACCATGATCTTTTTCGCACGTTCTTGTCGTACGTGATCCACTTTTCATCACCAGTTATCAGCTTCTTCAAAAACGGTTCGGTTTCATTACGTCGTAATAAAGAATCACAAATGAGTACACGGTTCATTAGGTTTCTTTCAGTGAGCTCATGAGGCATCCAAATATCGAGATTTTTGTGTATCCAGCTTTTTTCAAATGCGCCAAAACCGTTTTGTGGTCAATTCCCAGTTCTCCAGCTACATCGTAACTACTAATATGCCGATCTTGCTCCACTTTTTCAAAAATGGCATCAATTTTGGCCGTAACAGGGCGACCAGAGCGACGTGCATCTTTGATATCAAAATTTCCGGATTGAAAACGCTTCAACCAAATTTGCGCTACTCTCACAGATACTGCATTAGGTTCGTAAACATCACAAATTTTTTTTCGCGGCTTGTGTTGCATTTTTACCTTTTTGTAGTAAAATTTTAAAATGTGTCGAATTTCTTCATTAGATTCACTCATTTTGACAATAAGAAAAACAAATGAAAATCACACATTTTACTAATTTGAATTTGGAATTGTCTTCTTTAAAATTAAAACTTTTAATGATACCAAAACCAGCCAGATACAAATGGTATAGCCAAAGAGATCTTATTACACTTTCATACATACTATATGCGAAAAGACTGCTTCCTCAACCTATTAGGTTAAATATAAATTAATGCGATTACGTAAAAAAAACATCATCTTTATTGGTCGCCATTTTGAATGGTTACTCTTGTAGTGTATATGAATGTATTCTATTGTGTTTTTTCTTCATTTTTATCCAATTAAGTGCAATATTAGCGAAAAAATCAGTGAAAATAAGTGAGGTTATGTTTATTAAAAAAAATATATTTCAAGATCTCCGGACCTTAGGGGTTATAGTAAAGGTAAGTATGCCTCCCCCCTCCCCACTTTACCACCCGACTACTTAAAATTCTTGTATTAGAATGCTATACATTTACCGTAATTTTTGAAATATAGGGTATTTTGGATCAGATGATTTTTATAGTTTCGTAGCCAAATAACAAAAACGGGAATTTTATCACCTCTACGGAATCCTTTGTGTGTAGACTGACATGCACTTGACCGCTATATATTTTTTGCTTAAGCATGAAACAGTTTATACAAATATTTTTCAGGCTTGGTAACGAAAAATACAAATCGAAATCACTAAAAAGTAACACATCGCAATTTAAATGGCAAGAATTATGTACCTTTAATATGTACGATGATAATATATTGGAAATATCGCTTTGGGACAAGGATGTTGTTCTTGGCAGGTATTTTTACTTGTTGTAATTTCTGATAATTGTGAATATACATAAAAAAAAATTGAAATGCCATTATTAAAAATATTTGTTAACGCCGACCTATTTGGTCACCGCCTCTTTGTTTCCTTTTTTCTTTCGCCACATCTGTCACTATATAATGTGATATAGTCTACGTCCAACCGCTGAACGCACCGCTGCTTCCGCGCAAACCTCGCCGCGTTTTGTGTATTGTGCCGCATTATACACCCGCTTACAACAACCCACGTGTTGGAGGATACCCGCTGTATCGTTCCAGCTGGTCCACTCGTCGAAGGAACCTCAAGACGAGAAGAAAGGATCACGAGGGAGAAATGCCTACCGCTGCGAAGCCCGCATCGTTCGTAGCGTGTCTGGTGCGGCGACCTTATCCTTTAAGTCCTTTCCTTCTCTTTTATCCTCGCTCCCGCCAGCGCCAACAATATTAAAACCCAAACTCATCAAAAAACAACTGTTAGTTAATATTTTATTTATTTTAATCCATATAAAATATTATATATGCGAAAGTAACTCCATTACCTCTTCAGCTATGAGAAATATGCAATAATGAAAATCATTATTTAATTTTCGTAGTAACTTACAAGACTTTTTAAGTGGGAAAGGATGCATGCAAACCTTAAGATTTTTGAAAGTTATAAATGTTTATAAAGTAGGTTAACTGTTTTTTGGGTTTTGCATACATCATTCCGTATTTAGACAGTAACTTAACTTGCTGCATAATTATCGTAATATCATGGTCGTTAATGACTTAAATAGTTAAAAAGCGACCTGTTATAAATAATAAAAAATAAATTCCTGTTTTAACGTTCGAGTTGTTATTAATTCATTAAAAAAACATGGATGTAGTCTCGGGTAACGTGTTATGTGTACGTATTTATTGGATAGGTGGTTCTACTGTTACTTCCTTACAATTAAAATAAATATTTAAGATAATACAGGTATTGAGATCACAACTTTATAATATTTCTTTTCATAGTTTTTTAATATTCCATAAATAAAAACTTAATACAGGAGCTTCATAGATTTGAATAAAGTAGAGAAAGAAAAGACTCATAGAATGCAAAATACAATGGAAGGTGAAATGAGGAACATCAAAATATTTATCCTGCTTACGATAAGTGGGCTTCCGCTAGTCAACACTCTTGTAGATCTCAATGACTATCAAGAAACACAAAGGCGTCTGTCGACCATCAGAAAGAAATTCGTAAGTCCATTTTGTCATGGTAATTGGAATTTTAATTGGAGTACCTGAGCTACTTTTGTTAGTTTCAATGTTTTTTTTTTAATGTATTGCTTTTTTCATTAGAAGGTAGATCATTGATTTCTAGGTCAGTCGAGAAAATTTGCAGGTTTATTAAATAAAATAGATACATGGTAGTAATTCACGTGAATATTGTTACATGCCGTCAAAGACAAACGCACAGCTGCGTGTTGTAAGCGCAGTCTATTGTCTTCCTCCCGGATTAAGGCTTTCTTTAATCTTGAATTTGTAGTTAAGAAAAACATGCTATTGTCTTTTTACTTGTTTTATAATCATCATTAGCGTTGAACTAATCCTTATTGTTATTGTTTTCGACTTTGTGGCCGTTCGCAGGTGTGCAAATTACTATTTCCCAGAAACTCTGTGCACGGCCAATTTCTTTGTGTAGTTAGTATAAGATGATGCCCGAATGGAGGGGCGGGCAGTCAAGCGACGACTACGAAACGAGTAAGACGTTTTCTAGTACTCTCGATTAGCGATATAGACGACGGACTTTGCGCGTGTCGAATTGTATTGAATCGTGCAGTGTGAACTGGTTGCATCCAGTTTTATTTGTATTTGTTTTATACGTGTTTGTACAGTTCTAATGAATTCTATAGTAGTTCCAACGGCATTTTTAATTCGAGTCCTGTAGCTCGTAACAATATAAATGATAACCGTCACATATGGATATTTCTGGTATAATAATAAATAAGTTTTTTTTAAAGTATATTATAGTATTGAATAATATGATCATCAAAATTCAATAGTAACCTGTATATGAGATTACTGAAGTATGAAACTTGCGAATCAGTCTGGGACAAGCATGCGAGACACACTGTCCGTGTCCTTATAATACGAGGCTTGAACCAAAAGTGGGCCATTGACATTATTATGTACTAGAGTTTTCCCCGCGGCCATTCTCGTGTTTAAAGGGAGAGAGGGAAAAACTCTCGGTAGTAGCTTTATGTTACTTACATACAACAATGACAACCAACCTGATTTGAAGTAATACTACAATAAATGACTTGTTTCCTATGACAACGTAGGTATTTCTTTAGTGAATTGAAAAAACATGATTGCAGCGCTATCTGTTTTACTAATCCATCTATTCTAAAGAAACAACTTCATTTATTGGTATAAAACGTATTGTAAGTGTTAGCTCGGGTTATAAGCCCGCATTATGTCGCGTTTAATTCGTTTACGTTCAGTAGTTTCCAAAAAAGAAGCGATCGCGGTGCCAAATTTTCGCTATTTTCGTCTATGCCACGGAAACGACGTCATTTATCGGGATAAAACTTAGCCTAAATTATGCACCGGGATAAGCTCTCTATGTCGAGTTTCATACAGACAGATAAAAATTCTAAATGTTGCATTTTTGGAACCTGCTGGTCCGAATTAGCACTCCTGGCATTTTCACATTTTTAAATGCAATGTACAAACTCGAACCATTCACAAATTTATTATAGTATAGAAGATTTACTAAACTCGGCTTCTATTTGCTGTGGCTTAGTTTAACCTTTCTGTCTTTTAAAGAATATCAGATAAATGACTAACATTTTACACTTACAAGAACCTAATTAATTCTAATTAAGTTATTTTTAGTTGCAATTTCTGTTCTGTCTCCGTTCGTGGCAGACTTATTTTTATTCGTTTTATACATTTTTCTTAAATTTTTATCTATAATTTTTCTAACGCTAACTATGTTATGTTGAATAAATAACGCTATGCAAAATCATAAAGTTATTTATTCGTTTGTTTTCACATTTGTCAAAATATTTATAAGTATTTAATGAATAGTTATTGTTTATTAACATTTAAGGCATGGTATCAAATCAACAATGATCTAAGGGGTGTGGGCTGGCTGTCAATCATAGTATATGGAGCAAAAGGATTAAGTGGCCAGGATTGCTACTGTATATTGGAACTGGATAATGAAAGGCGTCAAACCTACACTGAATCTAAAACGAATGAACCTAATTGGATGAAAATATTTAATTTGTATGTTATTTTACACTTAATTATAATATAATAACTACCTTTCGCGCCTTCTTTCGCTTCTATGTTCTGTGTTTAGTTTAAAAAAAACTATAGAACGAAAAATGACATTTCCTAATTATATTTATTGTAGTACTAGTGGGCCCAGCAGACAATTTAAAATAAAAAAAATTAGAACCCGGTTGCGGCGCCACCTACCGGATCCAATTGAGTATCTAAACCATCCCGAGATCCACTTGAACACACAAAAAATCATCAAATCAGTCCAACCGTTTAGAAGGACTTCACTGATATACAGGCGAACCGAAGAATTTTTTATATAAAGTTTTCTTTATTATTACGTCCAAATCCAGTAGTAGATCATTTAAGGGTAATACATACATAGAATAATAATCTCAAATTGATTTCAGCACTGTAACAGATATAACTTCAATATTAGAAGTAACTGTACACGATGAAAAGAGGTCGGAAGATGTAGGAAAACTATCCATACCGTTGCTTAGTGTTAACAAATTTAAGAAGAAATGGTATGCACTTAAGGATGCATCACAAAGAGATAGAGCGCGTGGTAACAACCCGAGGATACTGTTGGAAATAATTATTACTTGGAATCTCGTGAGTCGAACTGGTATTTATTTACTAATAAACACTTACCAGTTTATCATTAACACAATTTATTGCTACACTTGCTAGCTATTTGGGAATGAAATGTCTATCTAAGCCACCTCAACCAGGTTCTGCTTGAAGAGGTAACCTCAAAAAATGCTGACGTCGTGAAAAACTACATACATATCCATTTTACGTTTAGGGATCCTGAAGACTGAGCAGAGCCAAGTGTAGATGAAGTTAAATTCAAAGTAATCTCTTTTATTAAAACAGGTTGAAATAAAATGATGTGTTCTGCTGCACTCAGTAGCACTGTATTAATAAAAAAAAACTATTATTATTACTATGCTCTCTATACTGTCTGTGTCTGCTGTGTTTCAGCAGTAAAAAAAGATCATTATTTTCTTCGAATTTTAGGCTAGAGCAGCTATCAAAGTGGTCAATCCAAAAGAAGTTAAGTTGATAGGGCCAGAGGACAAATTAGACAGGCATCTTTTAGCGCGTCACTTGTCACGAGCAAGAGCTATCTTTACGTGGACATTTAATGCATTTCAGACAATTAAGTAAGTATTGTATTTCATCATCATCCTGATGTTAAAAATCCCTGTTTGTTTGGGAATTTGCAACCTGAAACCTGTTTTTCTAGTTTTTCGTGTATTTAGCAGTTTTTGGCATCCATAAATGTTAGCTGAAGATTATTTTAGTTTGGCGCGTAACGCATCCGTCTCACATTCTAACCACGTAGTTTCGAATATTATCCCTAGAATAGGCACCCTTTAGGTAGCTTTTCTGATTTAATGTACATATTGTTACAATTACCTCATGCTGAACCAAATATTTGATACGTGATCTCTGCCTCCATCCTCTCTGATTCATCTTGAAGAAGCGTTGCGGATATACCGTACGTTTTACCAAAAATAGGAAGGACTAAGCTCAGTAATGGGATGTTTTTGGGCTGATTATTATTGGTAGAATATGACCACTTTTAAGCTACAAGCAGCATACCCACTACAGATTTTACCAAAGCCTGGTCGAGAAAATAAGATATTTTTTTGTTTTAATACAATAAAGTATCATGTACTACGTAAATACATAAACTCAATGTTTTAATCCCAAAAAATGTCGTTAAAATCCATTGAACTGTTTTGGACTCTATTTAAAACTAAGTACTTTCGAACACTAACAAAGAATATTTTTTCAAAGAATAATTCTTGATTAGGTATGGTATTTAAAAGCGGATGTTATTTAATCTTTAGAATTTATTTTGAAATCACAGATAATTTAACCGATAGATTTATATAGAGATATAGAATATGCTGGTACTTTTGTAATTCGACAAATGATTTCCTTTTTTTGCAGAACTTGTTTTGAATGGGAGTCCAGAGAGTTAAACATGATAGCGTTGATACTTTGGCTTCTATTCTGTTGGTTCTTTAAGATATGGATGGTTCCACTTCTCTTGCTTGTCCCTTTTGCAATCTATAGACCGTCCAATTTGTATCTTATAAACTGTAAGTATCTTTCCATGTCATATTTGAATAAGAATTATTTGAATACACTTCTAATAACAGTTATGTGAATTGCTAGTTTGCGATTTATCTGAATATGTTTTATATTCAGTTTCCACGTTAACTTTAAATATCTAATCTTTCCGGAACAATTATAAAGATCTTTTCGAAATGAAAAATAATTACAATCACAAAGTCGGAACACCAGCTAAAGATATAAAAAAATATCAAAATAATTTAAATAAGTTCATTCTGTAATGGACGTAGGTATCCGTCAAATTACAGAATGAATTAATTTAAATGATTTTGAGACTTTTTTGATATTTTAGCTGGTGTCCTAGCTTTATGTATTTTTTTATTCTAAGTTAATATGGGGCTGACATGGTGACAACGTCACTAAAGGCCCCTAAATAAATTAGTTTAATAAAAAAAAGTTCATTCAGTGACAAACCAGAAAATCAGATTAGAAAAATATATTTATCAGAATCGATTAACAATGGTTCTCTATAACGTTTATTTCAAATACGATAAAGATATGGATGGGACTTCACACTGAGGTTTTTCCCTAGCGTTACGACGCGGAATTGTTTAAGAAGGGCGTTGTAAAGTCTTTCGGCCTTCAGGGTGTTGACGATGCCCTCTGGTGTCACAAACGCCTATTGGGAACGATATCCGTTTTTCATCAAGTGGGTCTATTTGTCCACTGCACGAAACAAAATAATACAAGCAACAAAATAATACAGATTTTGTCTAATTTAGTGTTAAAGCCAATTATTGTAAATTATATTTACATAATAAAAAAGATTCCTATTTATATTATGTAGTACTTGAGAAATCGGAGAATACATAAAAAAAATATATATTTTACAGGGAAAAGTTTAAATAGATCTGAGACAGAAGTCGCCGTTAGTAAAAAGGTAATTTAATTTAAAATTTTACTAATGTAATTGCAGTTATTAAAATTTATAGAACTTGCTCAAACTTTTCTTCCGTTAATTAGTTAAGTAAAAAAATTATGACAGCTTTATTCTCATAATATTTCAGGAGGAAAAAAATACATCGTTGAGACAAAAAATTCAAACTCTTCAAGAGATGATGCAAAGCGTGCAAAATTTTATCGGTAAATTTGCAACTTTAGGGGAAAGTATTAAAAAGTGAGAAACGCTTCTCAAACTTTTCTCAAAGTATTTATTTTGGATGGTTGAATTACAAATCCTTTACATTTTGTTTCAGTTTGTTCAATTTCGCGGTACCATTTCTCAGCTTTTTGACGATTTTCTTTATAATTATGATTGCATTTATTATGTATCTTGTACCAACTAAATACATATTTATGATATGGGGTAAGTACTATAGAATATTCAGGGTAATAAATAATTAATTAAAACTAGCTACATGTAATTTTGAAAAGTACCTTATGAAGGATTTCAGTTTTTATTTGATTTAGTCAAACATTTTTGACTATAATAGTTTTTTAAATTATATTTGAATAACTCTAGTTATTTAATTAAACGTGTCTTTATAGACTAATACAATAAAAATACTCAACTTAGTTTTATTATATTCTATTCATAGTCCTTCAAGTTTACTTAAGATAGAGATTGAATAATTAAATCATATTTATATTAGTTTTGTACGTATTAATATTAATAAGTCTTGGTAACTTATTAAGAATCCCGCAACTTTTTCCAATAACGTGGGTTCGAATACTAGCCGGGGAAAATAGATGCTCTGACCAATATCGCATGTTTTTATCACGTGAAGAAACATACAAACTTTCATGTTTTTATCTATTATTAATGTTGTAATATAATGTACATATTGTTACGACTTTTACTGTAACTATGATTCCAGGAATTCATAAGTTTACAAGAAAAATACTTCGACCAAATAGAATTCCGAATAACGAAATTTTGGATTTACTCTCAAGGGTGCCTGATGATGAGAAATTGGTAAGAAGTCGTAATAAAAGTTTCTTTCCATCATTTTACTAATCCAAAACTGATTAATATTTTTTTACTCTATTTTTAGCTGGACTTCGAAGATCTGTCACTAGAAAATGTACCAGAGGAAGACTTTATAAAGTAATTTCAAGAAGCTTTAGCATATAAATTTTCTAATTTATTGTTTAATTAATGTTCATCAGACGCTTGAAGTTAGTTTTCTTTAACGAATCTACTAATTGTCTACAACATAAATAAAATTATACTAGAATGTCATTAAATGTTTTAAGTATAATAAATAATGTAGTGATGTGTTTATTCACTAACGATACCCCCACTACTAAGTACAATGAAAACAAATTTCAGCTCATAATTACATGTGTAAAATAAAAATAATAAAAATCGACAGACAAACACACTTATTGTTTATCCCCAAATTATTAAAATTACGCTTATATTAAAGGTAATATACAACGGACTACTCTAGGATTAAACCCAGACACCTAAACCAAGGTAAATAACGGAGAAAATTCGTTTTCGAAATTTACCATGCCAGGAATTGAGCTCGAAGCCTCGGCGTTGCAGTGAGGTAAGCCGGCAGAGGCTTACTCCGCTCAACCACAGAGGCCATCAAACGTCAACATGTATGGAGGCCACTCCTAGTTTTTTCACGATTTCTCTACATAACTTCCTGTGCAATTTCATCTATATAGGTAGATCCAGTAGTTTCCAAAAAAATACACAGAAAAACAAACAGTGTGATGTGATAATTATACGACGGTAGCGTTTCTGCCAAAATGACTATTTTGACCAAACAGCTAAAGCCAAAGAGTCAATAGATATAATAATGGGCTGTCAAATCAACTACGAGACTTTTTATTAACTTTCAAAACGTCGCATCCTCACAGATTTTGTACGAGAGCTATTTATGACGTCATAAGTAGGTACAAGTAAAAGGAATCGAATAACGCAGTCATCATCATCCAAGCGTTAAATCCCGGTTGCGTTCAGAGCGTTCGCTCCGACGCCTAGGGCCCTTTCCTACTTTTCTACTCCACTTCGCGCAATCTTCAGCATCCCTCGTTTTAAGACCTTTGGTACGCATGTCAGCATTCACAACGTCAAACCAGCATTTCTAGGGCTTTCCTCTGCGACCGGTAGCCGGCGGAGGCGGCATAGCTACACAAGAGCGCATTATTTGTTTGAAAAGTAATTGAAATTATTTATATGATGATACAAGAATAGTACGATGATAAGATGTCATTTTAATGTCTGTTTCTTTTTTACGTAAAAACTTGTGGGACAGGCAGGAGTTGTCCTGCCCTAAAAAAATCAGAACTCAATTGTGAATCCAAACCATCCAAACAGACCATTTTTTTCTTGAAAATCGATTTCAGTGCCACCTACGGGTTCCAGTTGTGAATCTAAATCATCCCCAGATCCACACAAGTACACACGCATAATTTCATGAAAATTGTTCAAGCCGTTTTGGAGTTTTAGCGAAACTTACAAATAGCTATTGATTTTTATTTATGAGAAGAAGATATTATAATTCTACCCACACCCCTGTTATGTACATCTATCTATACTATAGTAAATCTGTAAACGGTTCGGGTTTGTTCAATCCGTTTAAAAATGTGAAAAATATCAGGAGGGCTAATTTAGAATTTTTGTCTATCTGTTTGTCTGTTAGAGCATCACGTAAAACTACTAAACGGATTTAAATAACACTCGATATAAAGCTAGCTTATACCCCGGCGCGAATTTGGATACTTTTTATCCCGGTAAATGACGTCGTTTCCGCGGGATAGACGAAAATAGCGAAAAAGATGGCGCTGTAATCGCATCTTTTTTGGAAGCTACTGAACGTATACGAATGAAACTCGACACAAAGGTGGCTTATATTCCAAGTTAACACTTAGGATACTTTTTATCCCGATAAATAACGTCGTTCCCATGGAATAGACGGATTACCAAAATAGATAGCACCACAATCGCGTTTTTCAATTCACTAATAAATACGTTGTCATAGGAACCAAGTCATTCATTGTCTTAATTCAAATCAGGTTGGCTTCGACTCATCTCTATATATTGACGGCCTCTGTGGTTGAGCGGGCTAAGCCTTTGCCGGTTTACCTCACTGCAGCGCAGAGGCTCCGGGTTCGATTTCTGGTATAGTAAATTTCGGAAACGTATTTTGTCCGTTATTTACTATGGTCTGGGTGTCTGGGATCGGCCCCAGAATGGTCCGTTGTATATTTTACCCATAACGCAAGCGTAACTTGCTTAATTTGGGGATATACAATGTGTGTGCTTGTCTGCCGATTTATTATTATTATTATTGCTGGGCAGCTGTTTAGACTATATGGACTTAGTTTTTTTGTTATTATTGTAAATTGAACAAGATACAGTAAAGTTTTAGGTCTAATATATATATATATAAAACCTAATTTAGTTTTTATGTAAGTAACATTGAGCTAGGGTTTTCTACGCGGCGTAGCCGTGGGAAAAACTCTGGTATAGTATAATAATTATGTATCTGTATACATATTTCTACCCTGTGGTAGTGGCTAATCATCTGACTTTGAACGCGGCTAATAAACCCTTTAGAATTAGATTCATAACTAAATGTGTGATTTGACAGACACACGTGCCGTTCTTGTTTTATGCTAATGCGGTGGTCGCCTGCTTAATATGTAACTAGCCCTATTAACAAGGGAGCCATTTGTCAATGCTGACCAATCGGCCAGACTAATATCTATATTAACTACTCCTTGAATGGTACGCTTCAGACGAGACAAGACGCTTTGTTGTAGTTTGGTCTAGTTAGGTTTATTGTCTGCAGGCAGTCACGCAGGAATACTAAGATAATTAGTATAATAATCTAAAGGCATGGTAGCGCAATGGCTAGCGCACGCGAACCAACCTAAAAGGGCGCGGTTCGACTCCTAGCCGGAACGCATGCACCTCTTAGGCAGTTTTTCGCCCTAATGTGCATATTGTTACAATTACCACGTACCAATAACGGTAAAGGAAAACATCGTGTTGAAACTTGCACATCGAGATAACTGATGTATCAAACCTGCCAGGCCGCCTTGGACAAACGTGGGGCGGATATACTGTCCGTTCCCCTATAGCAGGAGGCCTGAGCCCAGAAGTGAACCCTTTATGGGTTGTTATTAATTATTATTATAGTATCGTAATTACTTATATTGGCTAACAATATATATTAAACGGATCAACAAAATTTAATCAATTTAGTCGAAGGCACAGAACTGAAAGGACAAGTCACAATATTATTCAATGACATTAATGAATCAAGTATATATTTATATCGATCACTTTGGTTGATTCATCTTCAAATTGAGAGACATGAATGAACTAATGTATATATCTTAACGACCTAATAATTTTGATTTTGACGGCCTCTGTGGTTGAGCGGGCTAAGCCTTTGCCGGCTTACCTCACTGCAACGCAGAGGCTCCGGGCTCGATTCCTTGTATAGTAAATTTCGGAAACGTATTTTCTCCGTTATTTACTATGGCCTGGGTGTTTGGGATCGGCCCCAGAATGGTCCGTTGTATATTACCCACCATAACACAAGCATAACTTGCTTAATTTGGGGATATACAGTGTGTGTGTTTGTCTGCCGATTTATTTATTTATTTAATAACCAATTTTGTGTCATTATCCAAAATCACACTAAGACTCCTGTCATAGGTTTCTCTATTTTTTTTTTTTCCAATATGCTTACATTCATATACATAATAACATATTCAGCTGTGGCACAGAAACCTCATGGGTTTATTGGGCCACAGAGATCGTGTAGAATACATTAGGTTATGATACATAGTGACATTTCAAAAATGAATTTACATAATATTAATGCTGTCAGAAATAAGAGCAGTTGCTATCATCATTCAAGTATTTATTTCTGATGTGATAATAAAAGCGGAGTTATCATCATTCTAGTATAAATTTTTCTATATATATGTTATAGTCAAACATCGAAACTCTGGCGCTCCTAGGTTTGACTAGTTAAACCTCAGGTCTGACTTTATTGCAGTCTTAGTCAAAGTCCAAATAAATGACTTTTTCTGCCTTTGACTAACGAGTTTTTGTCTAACCTAGGAGAGACTAATTTATACAGTCATTAAACGTGTAACAAGTGCAGTACGAATCGACGTTTGACCGAGCCTGCCTTAGTCGCTTCTAGGACCAACTAGGCAAGGCCCCAAACAGATTATTTTACGTTCGACGTTTGACTAAAAAGTTAGGTACTTCTAGGTTTGTCTAAAAATACTTTAGTCAAAACCCAAAATTGGAATTTATTTCGGGTTTTGCCGAAAGGCCTTGGTCAAACCTAGGGTAGACCAGGCATTCCGGGAAGAGACTGCATATCGACCTTTGACTATAACATATATACCAACGCGATGTGTAGTCTCGCAAAGCGATTAATTCCATACTCATTTTCTTCCAAAATGGACTTTACTATTAAAGGAGAATTTATATTATAACTTCGTATAAAAAAAGTTCCTAATTAATTCAAAAAAGTATTTGGCTTCAGTTAACCTACAACACCTATGTAATTCCGATACTTTGACACTCACTTATTAAGGTGGGTTTACAAAAAAGCTCGAAAGTATAACATGTAAATGTATATTTTATTTATTTTTATTTTCTTCAATATATTCGTATATTTCTAACATTCAATTATTATATTTACTCTTTAGAGCTGATACGTTTTACAAATGTATATTAATATATTTATTCAATACAGCTATAATATTGCGATGCAATTATATTTTACGAATTGCCATATTTTGAAATTAATCACAGTTTAATAAAATATTAATATATTATGTTTGTACACGTACAAGTTCTTATCGCACTTCGCGCTATTTGCAATCATTTCTTAGTAAATATATTAGAACTCCATGTTTCAAGAATCATTTAATTAGATCGTTCTGTTACTTTTTCATATTTTATATCCACAAAACTTTAATCTATATTTCTTTAGTATTATCTGTGGATACAAGGAAACACTTCTGTTTTTTTTATATAACTACGCATTTACCTGATCGTCTTCAAAATATTATGGAACGATGATTTAATCAATTGAATATAGAATATCAAGGGTCATTCGAAAGAAACAATAATTAACCTTTCCACGATGTCATCTATCTCTTAATTATTCAGACAACGAGATCTTTACCAAGTCTTTCTATCTCATTTGCAAAATAGACCATATCCTTGTGGTCTAAAGACGAGTTTTGAAAAACAATGCGGAAGAAATTAACTAGGTCGCCTTGTGGTTGATACGTCACCATCATACTTCCTTCCTTTATCATACGTTCTTTTATTTTCGGGGCGACCTTGTGAAGTCTTTCCATAAATTGTGGTTCATTCTCGCAATCACGAAGGCAACGAGGTATATACCAAAACATTACATTTGTACACTCAGGCTTACCAATAACCAAGCGGAAACCTGTCCTTTGTCGTATATGTTCACGGAAATAATTAGCGTTCTCGAATAAAGTATTGACGTGTTTCTCAAAGCCTTCACTTCCCTTTGCCTTCCACATGAACCAAAATTTGAGCACGTCTGCTCGTCGACCACACTGAATATGTTTGTCGCCCGTATCGTATGAGGTGTCGTAGAATTTGTCCTTCTGAAACAGGTACTTTGCATTACACGAGTGACCTGCTTTGAGCACGTTCTTGTGTCTAATTAGGAACGTTGAGCATTGTTGAGGCGCCGCCAAGAGCTTGTGAGGGTTCCACGTCACCGAGTCCGCCCTGAAAACGTACATTTCACTCGTTAGCGTTCTGTTTATATTCCCTTTCATGCCGAATGAAAGGAAAGTTTTTATTAAGACAGGATTTCATTCAGCATAATAAGGCTGCGGTTTGGGGGAATCATTTGTTTATTATCTTTTTAAGGTAAGTAACCATGAAAGACTTACTGTTACTAATATAATATAATAATATCAACTGAATTTTGCTCAATTTAAGAAAATTAACTTTTATAAATAAATAGCGATACCTACACACAAAGCTCAATTCTGTAAATGCGGATAGCGCTCAGTAGGTATTTTGCTGTTACTGAATACTATTGGTTTAATCATTTTTAAATTTGGGCTCCTAAGGAAGTTAGGGACATTTAAAACTTCTCACACAATTTGTGATTTATAAATCGATGCGGGTTACATGCTGCTTGTTTCACTTTTTTCAAGTCCAAAAATAACAGTAATATTAGAAATGCTATACTTACAACTCAATTCCATTCAATATATGCCTGTGTTTCTTAGACATCAAAGCCCCGCCTCCCCAAGCAGCATCCACATGTAGCCACAAATTGTACTTCTTGCATAACACAGATATAGGAATCAATGGATCGAAAGCTCCAAAAACTGTAGTACCAGCTGTAGCCGTGACTAGAAATGGTGTCGATCCAGTTTCTATAGCTGCTACGATTTTAAATTCTAAATCTTCAATATCCATTTTGCCATTTGCATCTGCATTTACTAGAATGCAGTTGTCGCTGCCAATTCCCATGAAGGCTGCCATTTTCTGTGTTGAGTAATGAGCAAGCTCTGATGTGAAGAGAACTAGATTTGGCACCGAATAAACACCTTTTGTCTGTAAAAAAACAAGTACACAATGTTACTCAAACTACTTATAGAAGGGTATTTTTTGCATGTTCCTTCTTTATGATATTGTGAATGAAACAATTATTATAAAATTTGGTATACATATAAAACTGGTTGCGAAAATATGATATAATAATTTGTGTTCTCATTCGTTTAAAAGAGACTCCTTGCATATAGTCGGCGTTAGTGCAGGACCCCAGAACTATATTCTGTAGCGACATTATTTTTTTCGTCAGAACTGTGATATATACATGTAATATGACAAGAATGACATGACATTTGCAGGAGAATTCAGGACGCATTGACGGCGACGATATTTTATTTCTTACTCTACGTATGAGACTGCAGTTATGGTATATCCTGGTAACAGCGACAGGTTGTTTGCAATATTGGAAATCAGTGTCATTGTTATGAGACTTTTGTAAAGTTTCTTTTATTTATAGTTTTGAATAAACATTGTTAAAGAGTAGTGAACTCGATGAGCTGTAATCTTTTTTTATGTAATTGATTCATAATAATTAAAATATAATTGAATACTAAAGATAAACTAAGTTATAAATAGTACAAGCGATTATAGACTGTGTAATAAATCGCTGCTAGATGATGCCAGAAGGCTGGCTGCATTGCCGCGCTGTGTAGCGAGCGATGGTTATTTGTTGGGCGAAATATGAGCCAGTCTTCTAATCACGGGTGGCATCAGAGTTTCTTGCAAATTTCTTTGAAGAAACTCTGTGCTGATGAACTTCACGGACCTTATGTTTTAACTCCTTATCTTTATTTATATCTGGAATATATCAGACAAACTGATGTCCTATCTGATGGAAAGCGGTTACCATCATCTATGTACATTTGCAGCACAAAAGCTGCTATCAACTTACCTGGTGCCAGCCTCGAAAAAATTGAATATTGAGTATTGTTCTAGTAATATACAAAGTATTCTCTATATCTTGTAAGTATACAAAGATGGTTTGTATATACAATCCTCTCTATAATTCTAGAAACACGATCATTTTGCTGCGTAGAGTAAGTTTAGTAAATTAAAGATTATAAATGAAAACTCCATCATAATAACAAAACATTATAAATTACTTAAAATACTGAGGAAAATAGATATATTTTATAAGATTAAAGGGATATTTAACGTACAGAAGATAGGTAACACTTTATTGCAAATTAAGCAGTCACAAAAACGTATATTTTGCATATAATTTGTTGGCAAAATAATTGGTGGCTTTATCGCTTAAAACGATCTCTTCCTGGAAACCTAATTAATTTAAAACTCTTTGTTAGGTACCTAATCTTTTAATTGAATATATTATAAGGTAGTGCAGTAAAAGAGACAAGACTGAACGTTTCAAATTTATGCATATATATAAAAACAAACTAATTAATAAATATTATTAAATTTGCAATTTCCATGTTTATCAACATTCGCGTGAATTTATTAATGTTTCGTAATTTAATCGCTTGTATTTTATTTGAATAGAGCTATTGACCTCTTTTTAAAATGAGACCTTGACGTGCATAATATCAGTCACTAGCTGGAATAGTTATAGTGTTAAAGGCTTAAATTGTTTTGTTCTGGCCCATGTATTCAAATATGCATTTTATATTTAAAAGAAAAAGTTTATCATAGATACAACTTTCTAAATAAGTAGGAATACATATGGTATTTTCATGATATTGGACAGAAATCACACTTCAGAATGTACTCCTATTCAAATTGATATCCATATATAATACAATCGCTAATAAATCACTCCGAAATAACTGTATACGACAGAAATTATTATTCTTATTTTGTTTGTATACTATTGGGTCCGGGAGACGTTATCCGCTTGCAGCACCACCTAAAGAGTCCAATTTTGAATCTAAATCATCCAAGGGCCCACTCTAACATACATAAAATTTCAATAGAATCGGTCAAACCGTTTTTGAGCCTTAACCAGACTAACAAACAGTAATTGAATTAGATAAGAAGATTAACAATGACTTTTACAATTCCACAAAACGATCACAATTAATTGAAAATCGGATAGGATACGTCTGTCCATGCAGCTCTCGAGTCAGCTAGTATATATAGCAAATACATAGACTGATTTATTGATTCACGTTTCGGAAGCAAAGGCACAATTTGGGTCGTTGAGCCACTGTAGTTATTAAGAACGTGATCAAAAAATAACAATTGTTCCCATCACATTAGGTAGTACTAGTAACAAGTGAACGGAACTTCGTCGTATTAAAGGATAATATTAAATTATATTACACCATTAATCGTAGTGGTGGAAAAAGTCGTGGTAGCGTAATGGAAAGCGTACACGTACCAAACGCAAAGTGCGCGGGTTCGATCCTGGCCGGAACGCATGCACCACTTGGGCCTACTGTCCACGTAGCAGCACGTAATACGCACGGCATTGTCATATTACGCTTTGGTGTAGCTCGTTTGCATCTTGCGTAGAAATAAAAGATACTGTGTCCACGGAGAAGCAACGTCGCATTTGCATATCGTCAAGCATTCGTCATGCAGCTCGTGACGCGGCCTGCCACTACTTCAAGCGTACTGCGAGACGCATACTCGTCTTTGTTACGAAATGGCGGTCTCAGCAGTCATTTTTGTTCTTTATAATAATATATCGGCAGCATATTCGGAAAAGACGTCACGGATATTATAATATAGATTAAGCTAATACAATATATGTCTGTGTCGTCGCCTTGTAGCTTGCATGATGATTGTATGATGATTGCGTGGACACATCTAAGAAGCAAATTACGCCTGTCGTGATTTGTAACTTGCCTGCATTCGTCAAATGGCGCTTCAGTGGACAGTAGGCCTTATTCAGTTTTCTGATCTAATGTGCATATTGTTACAATTACCACGTGTTAACAACGGTGAAGGAAAACATCGTGATGCAACCTGCACATCGAGATAACCGATGTGTCAAACCTGTCAAGCCGCCTTAGACAAGCGTGGTGGGTATACTGTCCGTTCCCCCTATAATGGGAGGCCCAAGCCCAGCAGTGGGACATTTATGGGTTGATATTACATATTACACCATTAATATTAAAGTCAGATAAATGTGTTTTTCAATTATTACTTAAATTACGTTTCGCAAATTACTCTACTGTACTTTTTATGATTCTAATTTATAAATAACCTTAGTTCATTTTATGTACTTTGATAGTTTACGTTCACTCAATTATGTTTGAGCTTAGAGTGCGAGATACTATATACATATAGTATATATTTAGCGAGATAGTTTCCTACAAAATTACATTCAGAGTTAAAGCACAAAACCAATCAATGTGTGCGTGAGCGCCATGTAACTATTTTCGCTGACATGCACGCACACAAAGGCACAATTAATGTGGCAAATAAATAGAGTATTTCTAAAAAGTAAGTAATTTGAGCTATTGGAGCTCGAGACGCTGAGAATTTGTCCTGCGGACTGATGACTGAGGGAGCGACGCGTCGACAAGCAAACTAAGACTGTTAGGTCCTACTTAAGAGTACTTCATTTTACTGGCACCTACTCGGGTTCTAAGCGTATTAATTCTATGCGTTTGAGGATATGTTATCAGTGTACCCGTGACATTATAACCAATATAATATGATTATCATATTGCTTATACCCGTACCTATAGTAAGAGTATTTTGTACATAACAGACACTTAATAAAACTAACTACTGGTCGCCCATTGGTCAAAATTCGACCATAATTAATTTAAATTATAAGTTTGAACATTATTAAGGTTCTGTTGTCAAAGACTATATATACTTCTATAATCACAGATTTCCGCAAAGGCGGAATATTAATTTGACTTTAACAATAAACAAAAGAGTATAATAATATATACGTGTGTGTGTCAAATACATTGTATTGTGTGTAATATTTTTTTTATTGATTTAATGTATTTTGTATGCATAATTTTAAAACAAAAATATTAGCATTCTGCACTCTTTCTCTATATAAACTATAAGTGTGCGAAATTTCATACTCCTCTGTCCGCGCAATTTTCGTAGAAAGGCGTATAAAGTTTTTGCTTCACGTATTGATTATAATGATAATAAATATCACAAAATTTGTTTTTTGGGAATGAGCTTTTAAAGTATTGTCCTATTACGAGTTGTTCTTTATTTGTTAATAAATTATAAATCAAAATTATTTAAAATGTTTGAATGGTCTTTAACATTAGATGAATGTATAAGGAATTATATTTAAGTAAAATAAATAAAGTATATTTGTTGAAAAGGACTAAAAAATTAATTAGAAAAAGAAGAGTCGTACTAATGTATGAATTAACTTCATGGTTCAAAAAAATCTAAAGACAGTTAAACCTAAATTGCACTAAGTTGAAATACTATACTATGGCGGACGTCTGCATTGGGGGCGGGCTTCGCACAGGGGTGCGAATGCTGGTGCTACCCGGCACCACCACCGACCCAAAGGTAAACGCCCTCACCGAGCGCTTGCGCTCTGTCCTCAATGTCGAGGACGTGCGGGTCTACAGGCACGAGAAGACTGTCTTTGCGTCTCGGGCCTGGACGACGAAGGAGGATGTGGCCACTGCCATCGCGCTGACCACTGACTGCGTTGCCGACAGCGTGAAAGTGACACAGATACGTCCCTGCCCAGACGGCATGGGATCAACAGTGGCGGACTGCCCGGTGGCAGCCACCAAGAACTTGGTAGAGAGAAAGCTCCTGGTGGGGCGGGCTTCAGTGATCGTCAAGACTCTGCCGCTCAGGGCCCAGATGTGTTATCACTACCACGAGCTTGAGCACGTGGCAGCAAAATGCACCTCATAAGTAGACCGCAGCGGTAGCAAAGGCTGAAACTGGACACCTGGTGAACGGCCCCTGCATCGCGATTCCGCACTGCAGTGTGCGAGGCCGTGGCTAGATTGACCGGGCACCAATTACGTGACGAGCCTTGCCGAGAGAATTTCCCGCACGGCTGATATTTCGCCAACGGATTTCTCCATGTAAAAGATGTAAAAGAAAAGTTGAAATACGCCAGTGACTCAAGGATTCTTTTTTATCAAAAAGAGAAATAAATAATGTATTATTTCTTCACTTTACAAATAAAAACAATAATAGAAATAAATCACATCTGATATCAATTATTAATAAAGTGATTAATTGGGGTTTATTTCTCTTTTTAAAATAATATGTTTTTTCATTTCTCATATTCTGAAAGTACACTTGGAGTTGCCTAATCACAGGGATGAAAACAGCACTTTTAGTCCCTGAGAAACGATTGTTCTTGCTGTCAAAAAGTTTAGAAACTGTGTGAACCAAAGATAAAAGATACATGCCACTCATATCCCAACTTTTTTACAGCCACTGTTATATCGCGGCATAAATTGTAATGAAAAAAATATCAACAATTTTGTAATATCATTTTATACTTATAAATTACTTTTCACCAAATTATTAATTTATTTATATTAATTTGAGCTAAATATTTACTATCATCAGTGACAAAAAAATATTGGCTGGTAGAATGCCACAAAAAAATAAATTTACCTGAAGTTTATTATAAGACGTACGTCATGACGTTTCAGCAAGTTTAAATATGTATTTAACGCCTGATTTTAGTAAAGAAGTAGTTGTTTGTTTAAGTAATCAGTTTTTGTTTACTTTCGTCATATTCGAAATGAAAAGCAGAATGTTAACATCGGGTGAAAGGCCTATTTAGGCACTCGAATTATTAGCGCTCTCGCTACGCTCGTCACTTTCACCTCTCGTGTAACAATCTACTATTTACCACTACTACTATTTACCACTACTATTTACTATTTGAACCAACGGTCAAGTTGCGCGGCGGTTGAAGCGAATTTATCCTTTATGATAAATTGTTATGTTTTATAATGTAATTTCCAAACTCATGTTTTTTGAATTATTGAATTAAGTGTGCGATAAATGCGCAACTATTTAGTAAGACAGATGTATCAAAATACCGTGGAGTACGACACTTGCACTTAACAAGCTGCAAGGTGCGTCTCGGGTCATCAAACTCGCCTTTAATTTGACACTAATGAACTCAACATAAACAAACATGGTTTATCGTCTTTAATCATGCTTATTTTTTTATTGCTCAAGTATAGCATGGCAGACAACCCACTTGATGGAAGCTAGTCCCCGTCGCCTATGGACATTTGCAAAACCAAAGGTGTTGCCGACTTCGAAGGGTGGGGAGGCTAAAATCCACCCACTGATGTCGGTACACAACTCGATTGTAATCAGGGCCGTTTGAAGTAGATTGGGCACCGGGGTGCAAAAATTACTTTGCTTCTGCCCCCCGACCCCCATCTTGTCGATTGCCTTCTTTAGTCATTTTAGCAACAAAAAGCCATTTTTGTAAAAAACTACTGAGTTTATTACACTCAAGAGATATGGATAAAAAATTGTGTGTAGTAAATTCGAGAAACGAATGAAAATCAGAAGTAACCGTCATGTACTATGTAGCACATGTAGCTGAGGGTTCATTTTCTTTGTCAATTCTGTGGGGTGTCGTTAGTCACATATCGAAAAATCATGTTTTTAATCGGCTTGCGCCCCGTGTGGCGGAAGCCACGCATCACTTGCGCCCTTGGATAAAGACAGCTCTGGTTGTTATGACGTCACATTATAGATCAGGAGTGCTAGCTATCCAGATGGGCAAATGCCTTACCACCTGGCTGTGGTTTTTTCCCTCGTTCCGGACGAACCTGTTGTGTCCGGGATTATAACTTTTTTTTATTTATTTATATCTTTTCATATTTTTATTGTCTATTTTCTCTAATATTCTTTTTTTTCTTTAAAAAAAAATGACCTGACTTTGGTTTGAGACACGTCTTCGCTCTTATAAATCTATTTACTAATGTATACATAATATATAATAATTTGTGTAATACTTTTTAGGTAGGCAAAGTATTTGGAATAATTAGGAGATGATGCTACGAACAGAAGAAACAAGACTAATTTTTAATTTCGATTTCAGTTAGTAACATATTTAAAGATTACTGACCCTAACATAATTAATATTTTATAACTTTTTGTACTGTTATTTTTTTGCCATAATTTTTTTATTATCTATTATTAAATAAAAACATATAACATAAAAATCCTGTTTTAAACCTTTTTTTAATTCTATTCATTCCGTCATCATCATCTTACATTCAAGACAATACTAAAAACGATTATGATAAGGCATAATATAATCCCCAATGTTTTCACATAGTGGCATTTATTTTGAAATCACAGACAGTTCAATTATATTTTTTGATAGAGATGTTGTATTAGATTAGATTAAATTAAATTTTACCATTATACTATTGCGTTATATTGATAATTTAACAAAAGATACCTCCTTAATACACAAAACATATTAAAAATAATTTTATTACAATTACTATACTCAAGTACGTATTTACTTAGTTCGTATGTGTATTATATAAGCAACCAAAGTAAAGAAAATTAAGTCTTTCAGGCCTATTGAATGTTGTTGTATCCTTTCAGTTCTGAAACTCCTTACATCTTACTCCTACTCCTACTTAACTTCTTCTTTTTCTTAAACCAAGTTGATTCAATATTAGCAATACATGTGAAATAAAGCGGTCTGTAAACACAGACATTAAATATAAAATAATGTATAACTCCCTTATTTATAATAGTTATATCAGGTTCGTAGGCTCGTTAAAAAAAGAAGAAAAATTTTATTCAATAAAACTAATCCCTCAGAATATATCAATAATAATTAGCCTTTAAATGTCCCACTACTCCCTTCGGTCTACTCAGTTGTTAAGATTAATTAGCGAATATCACACAGGTCATCTTGGTTTGCAGGTTTATTCGCCGCCGCCGGTTTTCTTTCACCGTCAACACATTAGACAGCACATAATCAGTATGTCATGATAGGATGCGAAAGAACGTAATTAAATGAAACGACGGGGCGTTAGCTACCTACTAAGCTCTAACGAGTTTCTAATAAGACTCAATATTTGATTGGTTCAAAAAAGTTTTAAATAGTTCGTCGAAAAGCGAGAGAAATATAACACGTGGCATTAACACGCTTAGAATAGTTTCAAAATTACTATTTTGTTCTTCCATCTCCTGACTCGAGTAGCGCTTGAAAATTAAAACTTCTTCCGAGTCGTAAATATGCGGTATATGTCTACATGTAGATAAAGACGTAACTATTATACATAATACCCTTATTTGAGGCGGAGGGTTGAAAATCAATATAGTAACAAACCACTGCCAAACCTTCCATTGAATGAATTCTCAACCTAACCGCCGTTATGGATTTAATTAGTAATAATTAGTTATGGAACGGTTAATCGCCATCTGTTACATTTGAAATTAATTTATCTTTATCAAGTCACATCCCTCCCTCTTGAGGTTAGTAAAAAAAGCTTTTTTTAGCTTACAGGAATATGGCCCACTCCATGGTAAGTGGTTACTGTCGTCCATAGATATCTGCAATACATTGAGATATAACATGTCTAGAGAGAGTATTGTTAACAAACAACACCGCCAAAAACGGCATCAAAAAGGCAAAGCGTTGCTATATTCACTGTCGTAAAAGTATCAATGTGTGCGTGTTTTCGGGATATCAGCTAAAAAATATTACCCCATTTTTTTATTTAAGTGAAGTTTAAATGATCGTTATTATTTAATCGCTTTATAATTGAATATTACTCACAGGTTTTAGTTTTTTTAATAATTAAAGTATTAGCATCCAAAAGTTGTCGTGTCTTGGAACGAACCATAAAAAATACAAGTACAAATGACACATTTTAATATATGTAGTAATTCTAATTCACAATAAAATGTCTGTACAGATATCAGTACATATTTATAAGTCCTTTAATGACCAATACTAATGTAATAATTCTAAAAAACTATTCATAATAGCAAATTATTTTTGTGTTACACAACATGTTCACGAAGGTTATAAAATGACTAGTTATGCCCCAAAGATTCTCCTGCGCTAAAAATCAGTGAAACCATATGCAATAGTGGACTTGGAACGATTCGATGGGTTCATACTGGGTGTGTTATGTGTAATTCAAATTTATATCAGTAGTAGGAACTTCGGGGTAGGTACACGGAATAGTTTGGTGCAGGGACTTAAGAGCAACTAAACAACTTGAAAAGGACTATTATAAATAAAGATATTCATATTTTCGTCGTGTTCGGTTTGATTATTTTATAAACCAAAATTTAAAACTAACAATAATATATTAAATTATTTATTTATTAGGAATTAATGGAGATGAAGCTAACAGAATATAGACAAAATTAATGTCTTAATTATGACAATAATGTACTGAAAAATGTCGGTACACCATATCTCCATAAATTCATAACATGTTTTAGGTAACGTAAAATGAAACTATACAAAAAATATGTTTAAAAATTATTATACACTTATTTCCGTAAATGCAAGTCTGTTTTCTATAGATTTTTTATTAATCATATTTCATTAAAAAAATCGTAACAAAAGTCCCCAAATTTTGTAAAATAATTCGCACTTTTCACCTGACAACATCAATCAACTCGATAACCTTTGAAATATCGAAATTAAATTTCATGTTTTTACAAAGAAATCATGAGGAAAGTGTTACGTGTTCCGATGAAAGTTATCCTTATCCTTTTCTCTTTTTAAATAGTTCCGACACATTTTAATAGCGCAGGACGGTATAATGCTTTTTTTTGCGAGAGCTCTAACCTATAAAGTAGTCGAAACGACACTAACAGGCGTGGGGAGCGAGTGCATCAAATTTGGTGCACTTTTTTGGGCCGTTTTTGTGCAATTGATGCGCTATCTAGCTATCGTTTATATGATCTAAGCTGCAATATTAAATTCGGGGTTTTATATCTTGCTATCCAAACTTTTAGCTCATACACGTGAAATGTCACTCCTTGACTTATATATGAATTTCTTGAGTGGTTTGAACAGTACCTTTGTACATGATGGTATTTTTTAAATAGTTTTCATTTTATTTTTTATTTCGAGAGTTCAGCAGACAGCACCTCCTGATGGAAAGCGGTTACCATCGCCTATGGACATTTGTAACACCTAAGGTGCTATCAATGTGCTGCCGCTCTCGAAAGGGGACTGAAACCTGGCCACGAGTGCCGGAACACAAATCGAGGTTGTTATGGCGACATAATTTAGACCAGCGGTGGTAGCCATCCAGTCGGGCAAGTGCCCTACCACATAGCTGTGAGTTATTTTGTCGCTTCATAGGACAGACGGCCTGGCCGCAGGAAATTGTATTCTTTCTCCGTTCCTGCACGGATAGTTGCTTTTTACTCAATCATGTAAACTATCGACAACAGCCCGGTGCAGAATAAGCGAGTTCTTGTCCATGGATGATAACGAGTGTTCAAATAAGATATTTACGAATACCTTCTCTAGTACGTAGTACATTAAACCTAGTACGAAACACGGTTAGCTCAAGGTTAAAAGAAATATGGATGCAAGTACCTGAGGAATGCAGAGAAGCTGTTATGTTAATTTAAGTACCAATATTATTACCCTGAGAATAGTTTTCATGTGTTGTAACATAGTATTAATAATTAATTTTATCGTACATTATAATAAAAGTATTAAAAATGTTGTCCAACAAAATGTAATATTGATAATCAAAACATATTTGTAATGTTAAATCAATTCTAATAAAACAGAATATTTTAATGTTTTAATTTTAATTAACCAATTTGTATATTAGTTAAAACTTCAAAAAACAATAATTTCGGACATTAAAAAAATAATATTAGATACTAATTAATATAATGCATATTACACGTTCGCCGTTACGGTTCAGATTTTGTACGCTAGGGGGTTCTTGGTTTTGCATTTTATTTTTAATTAAAATATTTTTAAAAATGCGTGGCAATCCACGAGTTATAAAGGTTTTGTACTGGCAAACAAACGGACGGCCCAGCTCATGGAAAATGGTGACCGTCATAACAAAAGGAGCGAAGTCAACGCATTGCTGCTAACCGTTTCAAGTCGATATTCTGTAAGATTCGGCTCCGATCCAGCCGGCTCTAAGAGATTCCAGAATGAGGAAAAATGATTCCAGCATGGGTCTACCACGTTAGGGTTCCGTAGTGATGACAAATATCTACTGTTTTTGTCCTGTGATGACAAAATCAACATGCCATACAAAAGCATTTAATTGAAAGTATCTTATAAGTCAAAATTTACTCAACTTATATTGTTCATTCTAGTCACCTAATAGAAAATTCGTAATTTCGCGGGTGATAAATTATAATTTAACAAGCAGGCATGAGCAAATTACAAACAAGATAATGTAAATGTACAAATTATATAGTTTTATGATTCGTCTACAATGTAACGAAATTCTTTAATTGAAAGTAGAAGTTTCGGCCTGGTTATTCTTTATGATTCATAAATTCAAAACTAAGTTAAAATATGATCCACGTGTAACATACACCAGTCAGAAGAGTTCTTCCAGTATACCGCCTTATATGATTATAAAATCACTATCGTTTAGCATTTTCCGCTGACGATTGTCAATTGAGAACGTTCCAAAAGAGCTGCCCGCATTGCCTCATTAGATGACAATGCGGCCATATTAATGTTCCCGAAATATAGAACGGCTTTTGGTCGTATCATAAATCTAGCAGATGTCTGGGTAGATCTCGTTAAAGCTTGTACACTTTATGCCCCCATGGTCCAAAGGTCTGGACCCCAAATGCTGCAGATATGTAGTGATTTCAGAAAGCGATGTATTTGCGGCGTTTCAATCCTGCTGTTCAGCAGCTTTGCAGGATATCTTGCCAGTTGCTAGAAGATGAGACGCCGTCAGGATATCAACGCAAGTTGCGTTACATACTAATGAAGTCTCTCTTTTCTTTCATCTTCTTACGATTATTTAGGGTCGGCACAATATTTATTTTCCTTCCATACACCTCTATCCTGACATAAGTCCTCTCTCACACCACAAATGACATTTTCATCCTTCACACAATCCATCCATCTCTTTTTTGGTTTACATTTACATTTGTATCTACCCGTCAATCTTTCAGTTTAACATTCTTTTTGTCACATTCCTTTCATCCCTCCTCGTTACATGCCTATATTACGTTAGCCTTCTTCCTGTAGCGACATATATTCCGGGGCACTAATGATATCCTATCAGATACCCTGAATACCTTTTTCCTTCGGTTACTGCGACATAAGAAACTAGATAAACCATGGCGAAAATTTAACGTTATATAAAAATTTGTAATGGTTAAAAGAGTTAAATGTAATTGGTTATCGTTTGTAGGTTTGTAGGTCAAGGTCAATGCCAATTCGTTTAAAATGGCAGATATAGTCGTTTACCGTTAAATTATAATGAATGACGTCACAATCCGTTCATTTTATCGGCCTTTCCCAGTTTAGTCACGTAAAAAATACGTTTACTTACCTTTGCAATTAGTTTACTGAGTCGAAACTGTGTCTGTTCTTCATGCTATTTAGGTAAATGTAATTATTTATTACACATTATCACAAAGAATTTAACAAGTGCGTGTGTCCTCACAGCAAAGGGTTTCTTAATGGCGATGAGCTATAAAAAAGTGTAATCGAAAAACTATTGGTAAGTATGTCAAGACCTATTTAACGTGTCTTGCTCTAACTAATTTCCGATAAAGATATTTTAAAATTCAAGATCATGCAGAATTTTACAGTATAAAATTCAAAACTTGGAAATGTGGAAGCTGCTGACTATACACGTTACGAAGCGGTATATGTAGAGTAGGAAGTATACCTAATTTCTAACTTATATGTATGGCCTTTGTAAAAATCTTACACAGACACGCACTGTTTGAAAGCTTCACTATTTTAGAATTAAACTTGGTGTTGATTAACATTGTCAGTTGCTATCATAGAGTACATTAATATAATAGGAGAGTTAGTATTGATTATTATTATTGTTTGAGTTATAACATTATAATTATCTAATTAATATAAAATATAGTATAAGTGAAGTGCCTCCATACACCTGCAAATAAATATAAATATAGTCTGCCAAAATATATGTTTTAAACAACCTTAAAACATGGTTAAGTTAACATGGAGAAAGTTCGTCGTTATTTTTTTCATAACCACCCAAAATTCACTTAATATCTCAAATAATAAATAAACATAACTGTACCGCACCCCAGAACTCTAAAAATTGAGCACAAACATCTTGTGTACACCAATTTTCGTAAATGGTAATATCAATCCTCACCTTGGATTTTTCACAATTTTGCATTTTAAAGGTTACAGGTTTTTATTAGGGTTCCATAGCCACTTTGTGAAAGTTGGCATAAGCATAAGGACATACATTATGTATTTTCACTCAGCACGTTATGCTTGTGTTATGAATGGGTAAAGTACAAAGAACATATTTGGAGAAATCTCATTTAGACTCATGATTTACTTGAATTTTCTTAGTTATAACGTTGTGCTCCCGAGATCGTTGCATGCGTGATTTTGTATAAAAAAGTTTTGCACTAAACACCAAGGTTTTGGACTAAACACATCACGGCACACGATAATTATGATCGACAAATCGGGGTTAAGGTGATTGAATGATTAATGGTATGCTTCCTGCAAAATTTTAATTTATACATCTTTCCTAACATTTATATCTAAAACATAAAATTATGATTGAATATTATACAATATTTTGGGGGCCTAAATTGGGCACTTTCGCAGATACGTATTACGAATGTGACAGGTATCAAAATATTATGAATAGCTATGAATAAACCAAATTGAATCTAATACAGATATTAGATGAATCAACCAAATGAAAACAATTTGGTTGAAAGGCACATAACTGAAAGGACAAGACGATATTTAATAACATCTTTCTCATTCCCGTTATTTACACTCTAGTAATAATCTCTTCTTAATAACACCTGTACACACTTTTTCCTTCGTTGATAACTCTTTCATGGTACAGGCTGTCCGTTTATGGAACACACTGCCACTCAACATCAGACAAGCTAATCCTAAATATTGTCTTCTAAACTGATGGTTATTAAATATCTTTGGTCCTCGCAAGTCTAAAATATGCTGTTGATTCTATATATAGTATGATATATCTTATTTTTGTATAGTATATAAAGCATATTATTATTTTATTTTTTTACTTATTCTTGGTATGTTTCTTATTATTTATTGTCTTCACCATCACTGTTATTTTAATATTTTCCTTAGTTTAGGGGGTTGCCTGGAAGAGATCGCTTTAAGCGATAAGGCTGCCCTTTGTTCAATGTTTACTGTACTTAGTTTTAAGAACATAGTTTTAATTTTTGGTGAACAGTAAAGTGTTTGCATTCATTAATTCATTCTTTCATTCGTTGAATGTTTTGTAATGTTAATATGCAACACTTTGGTTGATGGATCTAAATTGAAAGTCAAAGATGAACCGTCTAATATCGTCGACTTAGTAAATAATTTCTAGCGAATGCAATTAGGTGAGCGACAATGACTTCCAAATATTTTTCCGGAAACTAAAGGTTGTATTCATATTGAGTTAGAGAAAGTTTGAAGGCTTATAGTTCTTAAAGAATGCTACAAACATACTCGAACTCAATATAAATAAGACCGTAAGTCTATAAAATTGTTTCATGTATTATAATGCCAAAATAAGTTTATTTACGAAAAACTCCAAGCGAACAATTATTAAACCTGATATCATAAAAATTGTTAGCTTGCTATGTTCGTTACGTAACTAAGACTAATACCGCTTACTTAAATACTCGTATACTGACCTTAATTTCAGGATAGAAGTAGAACCTTGCGCAGCTGATGGCATAACCGTTGGCAATTGAACCTCCAGGACAGAATATTCCATCCCCATCACCCTCAGGCCAGCCGACGATAGCCCTCATCTCTCTAAGGACCTCTTCTTCCATGAGAGTGAAGACTGGAGCCACTTCATACGTGTATACGCTAGGGTTCAATGCATCTGTCAGCCACTGACCAACAAGACCGTAAGGATCCACGGATGAAAACAGCTGATTTACGAAGTATGGATGTGCAGTATTCACCGAGTAGCGAGCAACCTGCAGATTATACATTTATAATTACACTTTTACTGTCTTTATTTTTTCGTAATTAAAGACATGGGTGGATGAAGGCACTGTGAAACATTTTTAAGTTTTTTATTTTTTATATTGAGGGAAGGTGAAACGTCCGTATGTATTAGACTAACCATACCAGCGCTTAAAATAATTTTTTTAAGCTTGGTTCTAGAAATAAGAATTGATTGATACATAAACTATCAGCGAAAACAAAATGATGATTAAATAAAAGTTTTTTGCTCATTTTCTCACTGTTTACCAATTACGATATCATGTCACATTAATCCATCCATATTTTCAATTATTGTATTAAAATAGATAGATCGTTGACAAAAATACACGAGTCCAATACTTTCTTGGTAAAATTATATATTTTAGTGGTATAAATGAAATAAAACTAGGAACAATATAATAAAACTAGGATATGCCCACGACTTCGTTCACGCATGACTTGAAATTCCCGGGATACAAAGTATCACAGCGTTTAAAAAATAAAGTAAACTGTCGTTTTAGTGAAAACTGTATCGGTAAAAGTCAATTTTTATGCATCCGAACAACTTCCAACCGCTCCCGGGAAAACTCCCGCTGGATTCCCGGGACCAAAAGTGTCACAATTTTATTACTTAAAATTTACTATCGATTAGTGAAAAAATTGCTTTGGAATTCCAAAATATCTGGTAATTTTAAATCATTCCCAGAAAAATTCCCGCGGGATTTCCAGGATAAAAAGTAGCGCAGATTTTAAGTTAACACCCAGACCATAGTAAATGACGGAAAGTTCGTTTACAAAAGTTACTATACGAGGACTCAAATCCGCGACCTCTGCGTTCCATTGAACTATGTGGGCAAAGGCTTAGACCACTCAAGAACACAAGCAGCCAAATAAAAGTTATTAAAAACAAAAATTCAGCTTCATTAATATTTATAACTTTGGACTGCATTTTTTCTAAAGAGCACCAAAAAGAGTAAATTAAAAATTATTTAAAATACAAATTTGAAAAATCATTAGTAGTGCAGCCTATCAAAAACGTTTAAAATTTTGATTCTATTAGTGATAAAAGCAACAAAATTAAAAATACTATAACAGAAAACTTACATCGGCCATGAGACCCAAAAGAGCATCATGAGAAACAGGCGCATCTCTTGGCTTCAAGTCAATAGCACTTTTGACTTCTTCAGGTGTGGCCCATTCCACAACCTTCGCAGTTCTTAAAGCTCTTGCAAACACTACCCTTTCTACTAAGAAATCTACTGCCCGCCTGATAAAATCTTCATGTTTCGATCTCTCCGATAGACTTTTAAAATGATCTTTATCAACCCCTATATCTTCTTGTCCAGGGAGTATGAGATCTGAATCGGCCGGCATTTTAATTACTTTGTCTTCTTTCACTAGTCTTTATTGAAAGAATACAAAATTGCATTTGTTTATTTCGTATTTTGCTGCAGCAAAAGCCAATTGCGGCCGCCCGCAAGGCTTAGGAACGGGGTTTTGGGTCGTTAGTCATTGCGTAGCCTTCTTAAATACTACTGTTCAACGTCAATTCACTGAGTAAGGTTGTTTTTATTTAGTCACAATAAACCAATGATTGTATGGAACATTTAAAAAATAACTTACTTGGAGTTAACCGATAACCATTATCTTGAGAAAATTATGAATAAATTCTTGACTACTTGTTAGGTATCTTTCTTCCCCTTTTATGTTCATGTCACTCGCTAACAAAAATAAAATATATTAATAAATAATATCCAACGTATAAGGAATATTATTTATTTATAATATATTTATACTTATAATTTTTATAACTTACAAATTTATTAAATACTTTTTTTTTTATAAATATAAAATTACATATAATCGAATACAATAAAAGAAAACTTATTTCTATCGTATTCTACCCATAGTCCCTCGAGACTATAATATTATAGATTATTCATTTATTCATGATACAATGTTTGACGGCCTCTGTGGTTGAGCGGGCTAAGCCGTTGCCGGCCTGCCTCACTGCAACGCAGAGGCTCCGGGTTCGATTCCTGGTATAGTAAATTTCGGAAACGTTTTTTCTCCGTTATTTAATATGGTCTGGGTGCCTGGGATCGGCCCCAGAGTGGTACGTTGTATATTACCCATAATACAATAGTAACTTGCTTAATTTGGGGATATACAATGTGTGTGTTTGTCTGCCGATAAAAAAAAATAATTAAAAGATTGTTCTTACCAAACTGCTTATTCATCCAAAGTTAGTCTGGAACATCCCTAATAGCGATAAAATAGACTATTGTATTTTAAAAAGCGTTTTACCCATTTATTTATACCATCCTGTGCTACGAATTTATTTATGTTTTTTCATTTATTATTAGATTTGGTTTTATTGCACAAAGCAATTAATTAAAAGACTTTAATGGCTAGTTCTTAGTATTTACTTTATGCATTTATAAAAAGCTGTGTAGTGTCTATATCACTTATTCACTATGCTCCAAACTAATTGAAGTATTTATTATATTGTTCCGAGCTACAGGACTCGAATTAAAAAATGCCGTTGGAACTACTATAGAATTTATTAGAACTGTACAAACACGTATAAAACAAATACAAATAAAACTGGATGCAACCAGTTCACATTACACGATTGAATGCATTTCGACACGTGCAAAGACCGTCATCTACATCGCTAATCGAGAGTACTACAAACGTCTTACTCGTCTCGTAGTCGTCGCTTGACTGCCCACCCCTCCATTCGGGCATTGTCTTATATCAACTACACCGTACAAAAAAAATGGTCGCGCGCACTGAGTTTCCGAGAAATAGTAATTTGCACACCTGCGAACGGCTAACACAGTCGAAAACAATAACAATAAGGATTAGTTCGACGCTAATAATGGTTATAAAACAAGTAGAAAAACAATAGCATGTTTTTCTTAATTACAAATTCAAAACACAAAAGAATTCCTAAATCCGGGAAGATAATAAACTGCGCTTACGACAGACAGCTGTGCGCTTATCTTTGACGGCATATACCAATATACTTCAAACAGTATTATACTTATATTCTTAAGGGATTATAATATGCAGAATACAAAATAATTAAAACTAATAAATAAGGATTGCTTAAAGTTATTTTTTTAGTGTATTAGATTATAACATTGTAAATATAGTATTACTATGAAATATATAACTGGTGCCTATATCAGTAATTTCAAAATAAAAGCTGCTATCTATAGGTGTTTAATCATAAATGGCCGTTTTATAAATGTTCATTGTCTTAAAGAAAGCACCAGAAATATTTAAAGAATTATGAATGAAAATCTATTTTTTATGGTAAAGAACCTATACGATTAATATAATAGGTATTCGTAATATTCCAATATATATTCATAATACTTATTGATAAAGAGTTCACTTATATCACATCGAAGTTCAATATCCAATACTAATTAAACTAAAACATAATCAGCTTGGATCTTTACAAAATCTAATACAAAAGTACTCATTAAAATCACTTTATAAACAAAAAAGTATCCTCTAATATAAATATGCAAACATAATTATACTTACATATAAATATGCAAACGAATTGGAAATCTCTTTTTTGAAAAAGATTGAAGATAATTATTTAATTTCAACTAATAGAATACATAAATTATGTATCATATTTATTCGGAAGTAAATAATTTATATAACACATTATAATAATAAAATAAACTTAACTGTTAACATGCTTTTTAAAAATACCTTAAAGAAGCAGCCAATTGTAATAAAATCTACCATGTGCAGTGTTATCGTTTAAAAACAATCTTTATCAGAGAGCCTTGTAGAATGAACCGGTGTTTCTACAATCTCACTTACCATCTTGCGTATTGCGGTAGCGTTATAAGCGTAAATTAATATGAACAAATTTAATATATATATCCGATTCCTCAATTTCACCTACGTTTCCTTTTTTATTTGCCTTGACAATTACTTTTTGCGCACCAACACTGATTACAGTCTCATGGAGGTCAAATCTGACCTTTGTTACTTGGTTAATCAACTGCAAACAGCGGATAGTAAAAACTTTAATTACTTTGGTTTACTCCTTTACCTAGAACTGAAGATTAAAACGAATTGGTAACTGTATAAATTGAAACGGAAACTTTTGTTTAAATTTTATCAGATTTGTCGTAATTTCTAGGTCCTTGGGATTTGGAACGAGCTCCCATCTGCGATTTTCCCATAGTACATACAGTACAGATGTAGTATTCAATCTCAAACATTCTTTCAACAAAACTCAAAAAGATAAATACAGTGGCCGTCATAAATATGTATCTTAGAGATGAAACAAAATCTATAATATTATAAAATTCTAAACATGGCATGTCTGAACTTTGGAGCTATTAAAAAAAAAACAACTAGCATAGACTACACAAACAATGTAGAACACGATGCAATTTTTTTTAGATTTCTTGTCTGTTTGTCGGTTTGCCTGTTTGTTCGGGATTCACATAAAAACTACGGGGCCGATTTCGATGCGGTTTTCGTTGATTGACAGCAAATTCTTAGACTTAAAATTTACGCTACTTTTTATCCTGGGAATCCAGCGGTATTTTTCCCGGGAGCGGTTTCAAGTTGTTCGGGTGCATAAAAATTTGCTTATTCCGACACAGTTTTCCCTAAAACTATAGCTTACATTATTTTTTAAACGTTACTATACTTTATGTCCCGGGAATCCCGCGAGAATTTTAAGTCTATTTCTATTATATTTTGGTAGCTTATAAAATTGCAAACAATAATTATTTAAGAAATTAAGTAATAGGCATTTCTAATTGTCTCATCTAGTGTTAAAGTAAGGTGTTGTGAAAATCTACCAGGCATGCGAATTTGGTCGAGCTTCCGCTTCCCCGCAGGCCTTTCATAAGGCGAAGGAAGGTACACCGAGGGGTTTTAGTGGATAATTTGGATGGCAATAGTACTTCTTCGGAGGTGTTCGTGCTACCCAATATGGCGAATCCCACACTTCCCCGCCGCATGTCACCCGCTGCGGCTAGTCCTCAATCGGATTAAAAAAATGCTGTTGTCGGAATGTCCCTTGCATAAACTTCGGATCTCTATACCGCAGAAAATATCCCATTTCCTGAAACAAGAGGGATTATTACTTTATACATGTAATCAAGAAGAAAACAATTACGCATGTACGACCATTTCCAATAGTAGATATACTATTGATCTGAATAATATGCTTTAATTATATTGACTTATGAATTTTCTTTCCATTTTTAGATTTAGATGAAACAAGACAACTTACACTGACTAATAATTTCATACAGTTATTCGTTTGCAAGTAACTTAGAAAATCAGCGACTCGTCTTAAATAAATATAGAGCATTTACGTGAATAGTTGGACACGGAAAGTACCTCATTCAATCATTTCTCATAATATTCTAGTTTTCCTTAATCGCAAAAAAATTGTGATTTACACAGAAACATAAGTTTCTAAGTTAGAACATGTTTCTAAGTATATCACAATCTTTTTCCAATACGATTAAGGAAAACTAGAATATTATGAGAAATGATTGAATGAGGTACTTTCCGTGTCCAACTATTCACGTAAATGCTCTATATTTATTTAACACGAGTCGCTGGTTTTCTAAGTTACTTGCAAACGAATAACTGTATGAAATTATTAGCCAGTATAAATATCACAAAAGCCGCCAAGTGCGTAACAGCCAAGTTTTTCAAAGCACCACGACATGTCCAAAATATTTCATCCAGTGGAGGACACTTCTTCGACTTTTTTTCTCTTTATTTAAAATATATATACAAATATCCCGCCACTTATTTATTTAGCTTAAACAAAAAAGTCATGCAGAAATATCATTATAGTTTTTTTTTAATCTATCCAAAACCCACATGACTGTGCAAGTGGGCGTAGTGAACAATGAAAAATACTAAATCAGTTATATATAAAGCGAGCATCACTCATATTTATTACTAGGATTTTCCCGCGACTTCATCCAGGTTTGACGGGTAACGTCGATTACAGTTATTTTGCCAGTATTTAAAATCAAAGAGTATTTTCAGCAGGACAACGAATTTTATAGTATGAAAACACATAAATTCCGAAGATTCTCTTAAAAACCCGGTATCAATAATGTTACTGAAGTCATACATAACTAAATCTGCTCTACTAAATATGTCTAATAAATATAGAAACTTTCATATCAAGCAAGTTCTAATATCACATGGTTTCGACGTTAAGAAATCCCGGGGAATATAAAAAGTCCCGGACTATGTTGTTTTAGTATCAATCTGTTCCAAATCCGATAAATTTGATAAAAGGAACTCCAACAAGGAATAGAAACCCTTAACCGCATTTGTTGTGGTCGTTGAATGAGAGATATATATATTAATAGAAATATCCTGCTTTTTGTATTATTTTAATTATACAAACTTAATAAATACAACAATGGATATTTAATACGTGTGTATCTCTCAATAATTTTCACTCGACCAAAAAAAAAACAGTTTGACAAAAAAAATAAAAATCACATTCAAAAAGCTATAAGAAAAATAGGTTTTACACTAATGAGACTGCAGCATCACTAATTCAATAGTGTTGGAAATATATTGCATTTTTTGTGTACCTGGAGCTATATAATAAAACTCTTTAAACGCGGACAATTTTACCTTTTCAATATTACATGTTAATGGAGTTTATGATAACAAAATAATACCTATAACTTAATTTAAAATTTCGTACTCTTTGTCGTTAAGGAGTTCTGTTGGATGCCTTCCTAGTCTAAGTTCTGTGAAATACAATACGCCTAATTTAATTATAGAAAAATAAATCTTTGTTCACCCGTAAAATCTTAACTAAACTTATAATTAAAAAAAAAAAAAACGCATCAACAATGGCCATTTCTATCGCATGTGATCTCTTCCAGACAATCCGCTGATCATAATCAGGAACGTACTCGTTTTCGGATTGTCATAAACATAACAATGATTTTAGGGTAGGTCATGATATTTGGCATAAATATTATGTAATTGACACTCTTTAATTTGAACTAATGGTCGCCCGTGGTCGAAATTTGACCATAATAATTAATGTTAAAGACTATATACTTCTATAATCACAGATTTCGCCAGGGCTACACTGTTAATTTGACTTTAACAATAAACAAAAGAGTATATATGCATATGCGTGTGTGTGTGTCAAATACATGGTAGTGTGTGTAATATTTTTTTTATTGATTTAATGTATTTTTTATGCATAATTTAAAAAAATATTAGCATTCGTCGCTTCTTCTCTATTAAACTAAAAGTGTGCGAAATTTCATACTCCTCCGTCCGCGCAATTTTCGTAAAAAGGGGTACAAAGTTTTTTCTTCACGTATTAATATATATTGAACTTCTCCCAAAAGTGTTTTATATATATGCTCTTCGAAGTTATTTTTGATTCATCTAGGTAGATGTTTATACTGTAGCATGTAACGATAAGGTATTTTGATAGAGATTTTGACAGAGCCAGCCTCAAAAAAGGCTAGTTTGTTAGCTAAGCTCGTTATTTATATTATAATATATAAGTTATTGTATGGTTAGGAGATGATGGGGCTGACATGACTATGTGGCAAAAGTCCCAAATAAATAAAGTGAAAAAGAGATTAATTTCTGCGAAGGATTGTCAAACGGCAAACAAAGGGAAAGGTTTGATTTATGTAAATATTTCTACCAGCATTTAGAAGAAAAATCAAAGCAGCCATAACATACATGTTGATAGAATTATTTGTATAATATGTACAACAAGATAAATCGTGTAAAAGAACAACGTGATGAACATCTGGTCCCGTACGATTTTCCTGTTTCCACGTCCCTAAATTAATCAATCACGAATGTCTGTCTGAATATTATCCGTACAGGAACGGAGAAAGAATACAATTTCCTGCGGCCGGGCGGCCTGTCGTAAGAGGCAACAAAACAACATACAACCAGGTGGTAGGGTATTTGTCCGTCTGAATGGCTACCACCCCTGGTCTAGGGCATGCCGCCATAACAACCTTGAGTTATGTTACGGCCCATTAGTGTCCAAGTTCCAGTCACCCCATAGAGAAAGGTAGCACATTGGTAGCACCTTTGGGGTTATGAATGTCCATAGACGATTGTAACCGCTTTCCATCAGGGGGGCTATCTGCCTGTCTGCTCAACTCATGCAAGAAAAGAAATGTAAATATTTATTAACATGGAGTGAACATTTTTCCAATTAACATTGAGTTAAAAATTCAAATAAATCAAATCGCCTCTGTTTCATCTTCATCTACGTTAGAGTTAAAGATTTAGGCCGTTTCACGCAGCTATGACAATGGGTTTAATACCTTATTTGAGATGCGCATTGTTAATTACGTTAAATATTGTCAGGTAACATATGTATATACACAATTTTTTGCGAAGAAACAATCGGTCTAAACTTTCCACCGAAACCTTGGATCTCATGAGGGTGAGACGTGAGATGCCACCTGCTCTGACGGCCTCTGTGGTTGAGCGGGCTAAGCCTTTGCCAGCTTACCTCACTGCAACGCAGAGGCTCCGGGTTCGATTCCTGGTATAGTAAATTTCGGAAACGTATTTATCCGTTATTTACTATGGTCTGGGTGTCTGGGATCGACCCCAGTATGGTCCGTTGTATATATTACTCATAACACAAGCGTAACTTGCTTAATTTGGGGATATACAGTGTGTGTGCTTGTCTGCCGATTTATTTATTTTTATTTGCTCTTTTTGCCTCACCGGAGCATAGCACCCTCTTCAAACGTATAAGGGAATGCGTAAAACAGGACCTCTGTTGCTCAAACACGCGAGCCATTCAGGCTGCTATAGAGCAGAATGGGGGATCCAAAGTTTTCTTAAGACCGTTAGGAAAAGCCAACTTGCAAAGGTGGGGACAGCAGAGGGCAGGGAAGCTTACGTGGTACTCAGAGATCCTGGTGGAGGTGAAACAGTTCTATAGACAATTGTATTTGTCGCAGGCGGGCAGAACTGCGGCTCAAAGCGCTAATGATCCACTTGCACTACTCACGCGCCACTATACGGAAGATATCCCAGAAGTCGACATTGGCGAGATTAGTACTCGGCGGCACTCGGGCAACTTAAAAATGGCCGGGCTCCGGGGATGGCGGAATTACAATTGAGCTCCTAAAAGCGGGAGGCATCTCAATCCTGAAGGCTTTTTCTCTTTAATTCCATTATCCTCCATGGCACTGTGCCAAAAGCGTAAACCAAGAGTGCGGTGATATTTTTTTTCAAGAAGGGTAATATAACCCTCTTGAAGAACTATAGGCCCATCTCACTCTTGAGCCACGTCTATAAGTTGTTTTCGAGGGTCATCACGAATCGTCTCGCCAGAAGAGTTGACGAGTTCCGGAGCAGGCTGGGTTTTGAAAAGGCTACAGGCTATATGCACCGTAGACCACATCCATACTGTTCGGCAGATTATAAAGAAGACCAATGAGTATAATCAGACGCTGTGTATGGCATTTGTGGACTACGATAAAGCCTTCAACTTCATCGAAGCTTGGGCTGTTCTGGAGTCCCTGCAGAGATGCCATATCAATTTGTAATACATCGAGGTGTTGAGATGTCTGTATGACGCCGCAATGATGATCGTCTAGATCCAGGACTGGAGGGCGATACCTATAGCTCTACGTCACTGAGTGAGATAGGGGTATGTCATATCCCCGAAACTGTTCACCTACGCGATGGAGGATGTGTTCAAAACGGGGCATCAACATCAACGGCGAGCGTATCTCCCACCTCCATTTCGCTGACGATATTTTCGTCTTTGCAGAGACGTTGGAGAAACTTGTCGATATGCTGAACAGCCTGAACGAATCCTCCTGATGTAAGTCAATACGAAAGTCACACTCAACGAACATATCATTCCGAGACCAATAGACGTCGATGGCTCCCCTCGTGAAATTGAAGAGAAATACCTTGGATAAAAAATCCAAGTAAGCCGGCACAGCTTAAAGCAGGCAGCCAGTAGAAGGATTTAGTTAGGCTGGGCAAGCTTCAAAAGGTCTTTTGGTTGACCATTCCGCAATGCTTGAAAACAAAAGTCTTCAAATAGTGCATCCTACCCATAACAACATACTACATGACAGGGATTGGTTCACAAATTCAAAGTCACTCAACGGGCTATGGAGCGAGTTATGTTATGTGTTTCCTTATGTATAGAATCAGAAATGAGGATATCCGTAAAAGAACGAAGGTAACTGACATAGCTCTCAAAATTAGCAAGTTGAAGTGGCAGTGGGCCGGTCACGTCTGTCTATCCGTGCAGGAACGGAGAAAGAATACAATTTCCTACGGCCGGGCGGCCTGTCGTAAGAGGTGACTAAACAACCCACAGCCAGGTGGGAGGGCATTTACTCGACTGGATGGCGACCACCCCTGGTCTACAGTATGCCGCCATAACAACCTTGTGTTGTGTTCCGGCATTAGTGGCCAAGTTCCAGTCACCCCATAGAGAACGGTAGCACATTGGTAGCACCTTTGGTGTTGTAAATGTCCATAGGCGACGGTAACCACTTTCCATCAAGTGGGCCGTCTGCCTGTCTGCTGAACTCCTGCAATAAAAATAAAAAAAAGGTCCAACGGCTGATGAAGCAAACGTGACCTGGAGTCGTGCGGCATGCAATACGTTGCGGCATTGCACCTCCACGGTCACGGAAACGCTCGAACCCGAGGAAACGTCCTCCGGTCGGTTATCGATGGGCTCTTCCCGGATCTAGGGATCTTCACTCCCCCCGATATGGGTCCAATCATTTCCGACACCTCGGAGGTGGAGCCTCACTCCATCACCGAGGAAGAGCTAGACGTCGCCCTGGACCGACTCCGGGGCAGGAAGACGGTACCGGGGCCCGACGGGGTTCCGGGTCGGCTCCTCTTCTTGGCTGCTAAACACCTACGCAGCCAGCTGCGGGAACTGTTCGATGCCTATATTCGAGAAGGTCAGTTTCCGCCACAATGGAAGGAGGGCCGATTATGCCTAATTCCCAAGGGAGGTCGGACTCTCAACGATCCGTCCACCTATAGGCCCATAGTGTTGCTTAACGAGGTCGCCAAGGTCTTCGAGAAGATCTTAGCGGAACGCCTCGTTAAGCATCTCGATACCATGGAGCCGGGGCTAGCACAGACGCAGTTTGGGTTTCGGTGGAGGCGCTCCACGTTGGACGCAGTTCAAGGGGTGGATATTCGCGTAGGTCCCGAGATGAAATATCGGGGGCTAATTCTCTACGGGAAATGGCTGTTTAAAGCGCATTTTGAGCAGCTAGTTCCCAAACTCGTGAGGTCTGCAGGCGCCCTCTCTCGGCTCCTCCCCAGCGTGGGACCGGGGGGGCGCAAAATCTATCCCCGTAAATACCGCTGCAGGGGCCCTCTAGCATCTAGGGAGCAGAGGATTCTTCACCCCTGTTAACGAAAAGAGTTTGCCTGTCCCGGGGCATTCTCAAGCACTGATGCGCCAGGATCAGCGTGGGCGTAACTACGTTCTAAGTTTCACGCTCTTCCTGCCACAGCACGAGGCACATGGGAGGAGGGTGGTTTTACTGGAGTATTGAGTTCTTCGAGTCTCCACACAAGCCGACGATTTGACTCTGGTGCGCCATTCGTGGTGACACCTCTCGTCGCTTTAGTCTAATCCCTAGTAAAGGACCCGGTAGTGTGTGAAATGCATTTCCCCCGCCTCAAAAAAAAAGGACACCCTCGAGCCCGGTGGTATAATGACCTGCGCAAGGTCGCCGGCAAGGGCTGAACGAGGAAGACGGAAGACTGGGATATATGGCGCAAACTTGGGGAAGCCTACATCCAGCAGTGGACAGGGACTGGCTGAAGAACATATACACCAATGTATGCGTTAACGGTTTTATTTTTAACGCTGTAAAATAAAACTTTATTCAACACTAACTTAGATGAAACCTCAGCATTATAATTATGTACAACAAGATAAATCGTACGCAAGAACAACGTCATGACCATCTGGTCCCGTACGGTTTTCCTGTTTCCGCGTCCCTAAATTAATCAATCACGAATGTAAATATTTATTAACATGGAGTGGCCATTTTTCCAATTGACATTGAATTAGTTGATTGATCAATCAAATCACCCCGTTTCAATCATGTATATCATCTATTCCCGTTATGTACCTACACGTGTTATTAGAAATATATCTTTTGGGAAATACTTGTTTTTCCTAGCTTCATTCCTGTATTACCTACATGTAATACAGGAATGTTACCTATGAGCAGTTTTAATGAGATCGCAGGCTGTAAATGTATGTAAATAATGTACTTGTCTAAAGCTAGTTTACTTTTTTAGATATCCATTCAGAGAAATTCCAAAGGATAAAAGCTTATTTACTGACTGATCCAGCTACTGACTTCAAATTCGAAGGAAGCTAGTACTTATTACATACTTGCATCGTGTAAATTTATTTGAAGTCAGTACAGCACTACTAATACACTACTACTACTAGCAAGGCACATACCGACGAAATGAAGATACTCAGATGGGCAGGAGGTGTATCCGTCTAGATAAAATTCGTAATGAATATGTACGGGGGTAGCTTCAAAGTCGCTCCCATCGGGTATAAAACCACCGAAAATCGCTTTCGTTAATGTGGCCATGACAAAAGACGGACTAAAGATCATGTGACACAAATTGCCCTAGACATACTAGAAGGAAAGAAAGGTAGACGCCGCCTGCCATTGAATTGGTGATCGAATATTGAGAGAGACTTTAAAATAGCCCAATTGCCCGAACCGACAACCCAAGACCGTATGTGTGTCTTAAGTGCAGGAAAGTGAGGAGACACGACCCCAAATAATGGGATAAGGAGTGGAAGAAAAAGAAAAAGAAGAGACAGCACTATCAAGTCTGATTGACTTAATTGTGCCGGATTAATAATTTGAGTCTCTTTGCTCCCGAAATCAGTAGCTGAATCAATGAATTATAGCCCCTTAACATAACGTTAAAGGGCTAATTTATATTTTTTCTTTTGCTTACCTGTTGATAAGCACAAGAAACTGTTGAATTTTTTGTAAAAAATACATATTCTACTTTTTACTTGCTTGAATAGCTTTAATATATCAAGCGCCTGTAGAAATTATATTATTGGCACTCGTATACAAGCTTGCCTTTCGAAGAATATAGGCACTCGGCGTTCTTCAACAAGGGCTGCTCTCGATTACCCTGGGATCCACTCATGAGATCCTGACTTGGTAACAATGGGACCACCTCAGGAATATGCTTTATCGAATAAAAAATTTATAATCGGTCCATAAATTGACGGATAGATCGTAACAAATATTTTAACAAACATAGTAGAATTGAGAACCTCCTCCTTTTGAAAGTCGGTTTAAAATATGTTTAAATTCAATTCATTTTTAAATATACGAGGGTTACAAAATCGTGTGTAACATTGATTGTTATCGATTATCTTCTTGAACTTCGTTTAATTCCTTTACAGTTCGATATCCACTGTCTTAAAAGATTTGCTCTAAATTAAGGGCTTCACAACTTTAGCAGACGCAATCTTCTACTTCATAATCCACGTAAATAATTGTATTCTAGGACCATACTCCAATCTTCGATTTCTTAAAACTTTTAAGGAACCGATATAAAACGTAAAACAAAGAAATATAAAACAGTGCCATCTTCATTTCTGATGAAAATTTATTTTGCTTGGCATGGAAAACTGACTTTGTTCTTGTTATTCACTTTCGTCAATTTAGTAAGCTGTAGACCTTGAGATGACAAATTATTTAAATCTTAAATATGTACTTACATTATTTGTATTGATGAATAAAATAATATGCACTCAATATTCATGTCTCCTATTAGGTATATTAATGTACTCTATGGATTCATGATTGAATATTTTTTCTTTAAATATGGCTCTGTACGGTTTGTGTATCTAGCCAGAGTCAAGTAATTCATAAGTTTCATGTTTGGAATAATCTTCAAGATTAAAGCTCCACCAAAGCCACAGAGTACATCAATATAATAGGAGAAACTTACAGTCTTTGACTGACGCCAAACGAAAGTGTTCATATGGCAGCTCGGATAGTTGAATTTCACTGAACAGTTGAAGTTTTAAACACAAATGCACAATCCTTCGTTAAAATCAGGCAATATTTTACAACTATTGTCCATTTTTAATAAAAATTAAACATTTTTGAAAATAAAAATGAAAAACAAAACGTCAAATTTCCGCCAAAAATTTCTCCCCTGATTACGTTTTTTTCTTTGTTAATGGCTTTCGCTGTTAACGTTGTGCCAAAGACAAATCTTGATCATCATCTTGAAAAACTAAACTTATTCAACGTATTCAGTAGTATCATAGAGAAAACAGGGTTTTTACTTTTACTATCTAATAGGGTACAATTTTTAAAGTTCAAAGTCTTGGGTTTCGCCATTGAAACCTTTTTTAAGTACTTCGGGCGATTAGTGTATGAAAGCGTTACAAAATATCTGACTATACAATTCACATTTCTCACAAAAATACATAATTAATACTCAAAAACTATCAATATCCTGCATCTATTGTTCATTTTAGAGTACTTTTACACATTTTTAGAAAATAAAACTGCACAGCACAACGTCCCCTTTCAGTTCCCGCCAAAAACTCCGAACAGAATATTAATAGTAATACTAATAATACACAATAGAATATTAATATTTATAATATTATTTTAAGATGTCAATGTCAAAATTGTCAAACAACCAAAACAAATAAAATCAGAACTCCACATGGGCAAAAGCTTAATTAACTTATTTTGTATAAAATTAGAAATCTATATCTATTTAATATTATTAGCCTTTGTACCACTTGGAAAAAAACTGAAGAATCTTAAAATGTCTGATGGTCAGTTTAGTGATTATGAAGAAGAAATATCTGTTAAGGTTAAGTCGGTTCGAGTAAGTTTTAAGTTTGTTTTAGAAAGTAATACAATTTCCCTCTATCATTCATTCTGATCTAAGTATAGTAAGTAAGTTTAGTTTAGTTTTTACTTTAGTTTGAATCCCTTTCTTTGTTTGTTCTTTATTCAAACCTAACATAACAATGTATTTAGATTATTGTTAGTTTTGGTTGACTAAGAACATTCAGGTCCTAATTAATTTGTTGTTACTTTTTTTGGTTAAACTTTGCAATAGTGGTCACTGAATTTTAAGTAGGGGGGAGGGGAGCACTTCTCCCTTCTGCAACCCCTATGTCTAGGAGACATGTAGTTTTTGAGATATGATTATTTTTAAACATAACTTTACTATTTTTTTTTTAAATGGTGTCTTATTTATATATATAAATAACTTATTTCTTATGTCTTAAGACGAGAAATGCAAAAGAAAGGTAGCAGTCAGTGTAAAAAACATTTAATACAGTCTAAAAACACAGACTTTGCCCACAAGTCAAGCAATCAAAGCGACTGTGCCATGACAGCAGTCAGCAAATGTCACAACTGATTTGTAACCATCATTTCAATAGTTATCAACGTCGGTTCTGGCACTCGCCGGCCGCTGCCGTGGCTTGCTCGGTTTGCTCACTTGGCTCGTGCAATTTGGTCTAAACACTAACCTAACCAACACACCATTCTAGTCGCTGATCGCGACTTTCAACCACTCCTCACAACCTTAGTGACTATAAATAAACCGTAAGAATATCCCTAACTCAAATAATCATTAATTTACCTCCTGTTTATTTATAACACACCTAAAAACTCAGATAAAGGATTTCTTTAATAAAACATGCTATTTATATGGTTTACTTAACTTTATAAACAAATTTTAATGCATTCAATAATTCCACAAACGCATCTTTTTAAATTTTATCATGTACCGTCGCCACAAATATTCAATTATTAAATCGGTAAAATTTGTCATGTCAAAATAACCAAAACAGAGCAAGTCATTGAAAAATCCAAAAACAAAACACAAAGTACATTCATGTAACTAACAGAGTAATGGAATAAAAAAGGAGGCAATTTACTCAAAGTGCTGTCTTTTTTATGAAATAATATATCGAGGTTTTTAATAAAAATAAATTGATTACTAATACTACTCGCAATATAAAAGCAATAACATTAATTTTCATATTTAAAATGGATATTGGCATATCAAATGATTATCGAATTTAAAAATCAATATTATTGACATATTGAATTGGTAACATTTACACGGTAAAACAAGTGACAGTACTGTGATTTATTATTATGTACTTTAAAATTATAATAACTAATTCAAAACTTGTTTACTAAACTAAAAAAACGGGTTTAGTGTTTATGTATTAGGTGTAAGTGTATTTCTAAACACAAATCAAAATTTTTTTTCAACTAAAGTGACATAACCTTGTTTATCAAACATATTTTTGTTTTTCCCATTATTCATTCAAAACTTGTTGGTGGACCCTAAAAACTGATTTCTTGCCCAAATAACAAGTCTAGTGTCTATATATAAGGCCTATGTATCCCCCTAAACTTAATTTCCGTTAAGTTTAGGGGGATACACACACGACACATTCTGCTTTTTTCTTAATTTTTTAATTATTACTGACTTTATAATACATAATAATATATAAAAAGTAGTGTCTTCAACAACATTAAGTCCTCCTCAAATAAACATCAAGAGGTTGCACAATAATTATACCTATATAAATTGATGTGTAATCAACATTAAAACAGTGACTATAATGAAACACATCTTTACTATTTACCAATTTTTTTGTCTGGAAGCAATAGCTAATAATAGCAAGACTGTCTATAGATACAATAGTCTTTCATTTCGGTTTTTCATTCTATCATTTTGGTTAACTGTATAATTTCACATATCATAAAGCATATTCATGCATCTTTGTATTAGGTTGGGGAAAAAGTTTCTTCGCATTTTATATAAAAATTTATAAGGTCTTTTTATAAAGTTTATTTACATTTGACTAAAGTATGTAGGTGCCATTTTGTTGGATAACTTATCTTGTAGGTAGGGACGTGATTCCGTTGCTATGAAAATTTTGGGGCTTCTGATCAAAAAACTGCGACAAGTGGTTTTGGCAGTCCTCTCGTTATGTTAACCTGACACTGCCTAAGGAATTCTGCAGAGACCGAAACAGGTGAAAATCTGAAGGTGCAAGGTCAGGACTATACGGCAGATGCATTATCACCTCCCAGCCAAACTCTCGTAATTTTTGCTGAGTGACTAAAGATGTGTGAGGTCTAGCGTTATCATGGTGGAAAACCACACCCCTTCTGTTGATTAATTCCGGCTGCTTTCTCTCAACTTTTTTCTTTAATCTTATCAGTTGTTCGCAGTACAGTTCAGAATCGATGGTCCTGCCTGGCGGTAACAGCTCATAACTAATAATGCCCTTCCAATCCCACCATACACACAGCATCACCTTGTTGCGAGTTAACCCGGGTTTCGCCACAGTCTGTGAAGCCTGACCGGCCTTTGACCATGATCTTTTTCACACATTCTTGTCATACGTGAGCCACTTTTCATCACCAGTTATCAGTTTCTTCAAAAATGGTTCGGTTTCATTATGTCGTAATAAAGAATCACAATGAGTACACGGTTCATTAGGTTTCTTTCAGTGAGCTCATGAGGCACCCAAATATCGAGCTTTTTTGTGTACCCAGCTTTTTTCAAATGCGCCAAAACGGTTTTGTGGTCAATTCCCAGTTCTCCAGCTACATCGTGACTACTAACATGCCGATCTTGCTCCACTTTTTCAAAAATGGCATCAATTTTGTCCGTAACAGGGCGACCAGAGCGACGTGCGTCTTTGATATCAAAATTTCCGGATTGAAAACTCTTAAACCAAATTTGCGCTACTCTCACAGATATTGCATTAGGTCCATAAACATCTCAAATTTTTTTCGCGGCTTGTGTTGCATTTTTACCTTTTTTGTAGTAAAATTTTAAAATGTATCGAATTTCTTCCTTAGATTCACTCATTTTAACAATAAGAAAAACAAATGAAAATCACACATATTCCTAATTCGAATTTGGGATTGTCTTCTTTAAAATTAATACTTTTTAATGATACCAAAACCAGTCAGATACAAATGGTATAGCCAAAGAGATCTTATTACAAGTTCATACATACTATATGCGAAAAGACTTTTTCGCCAACCTATTATTATGCTCTCTTGTATTGGATGAGTCTCTATCTTATGAGTTGAAACTCAATGAGTTTTTTTTATGTTTATTTGTTTTGTCTCTAGTAAAAATGAGTTATATAGATTTTAGCACATGATACTGTAGAGTCCAAAAATGTACATAAGATATTATACCCAGAATATTGTGAGAACTCTCATTACAGAACTACAATTTATACATATAAGCGAACCTGCATTTAAAGTGGCATTAATATTATATAGGAATACTTAAGCTTACATAATTATTTGTGTTGTGGGTAAAATATTTAGAAAATATCTGATGCCAATCCCAGTAATATTCAGACTAAACTAGCTTAAAAATTGTTTCAAAAAATTTTCCCTATTGCTTTTAGACTCATTTATATTTCTGCACTAAATAAATATTTTTTTGTTAGTTTTCAGAAGCACCACAGATTAGAAATATGAGTAGTGATGAAAATTATGATGATCTAAACTCGGATGACTTCTATGACTCTGATGATCCTACACAAAACACAGGAAAAAAACAACATCTTAACACCCAAGCACCTTCTAGTAAAATAACAACATATCAACCAACTGAGAAGCTGTTTAAAAAGTACATCAACAAAATTAATGTTGATAAGTATGAACCAGTGTTGTCTAACAAAACAGAGAAATTCATGGACTTAAATGACAGAAAAGTTGATAGTGAAAGAGTAAGGATTAAGGACAAACATGACAGGGCAACAGCTGAACAAGTTATGGATCCTCGTACAAAAATGATTTTATTCAAATTACTTAATAGAGGCATAATCAATGAAATTAATGGTTGCATTTCAACAGGCAAAGAAGCTAATGTATATCATGCAACATCAAAAGATGGCAAAGATTATGCCATAAAAATATTCAAAACATCAATACTTGTGTTTAAAGACAGAGATAAATATGTTTCTGGAGAATACAGATTTAGAAACGGTTATTGTAGATCAAATCCCAGAAAAATGGTCAGAACATGGGCTGAGAAGGAAATGAGAAATCTTGTGAGAATGTATAATGCAAATTTAAGTGTTCCAGAACCAGTTATTTTACGTAGCCATGTGCTAGTAATGTCATTCATAGGAGAAGATGGTTGGCCATCTCCAAAGTTAAAAGATGTAGACATATCACAATCCACAGCAAGATTACTTTATCGAGACTGTATTATAATGATGTGGAAAATGTTTAATATATGTAAACTTGTTCATGCAGACTTATCAGAATTTAATCTTTTGTATCACAAAGGAAATGTAGTGGTTATTGATGTATCACAGTCTGTAGAACATGACCATCCACATGCATTTGAGTTTCTGCGTAAAGATTGTACAAACATATCTGATTTCTTTAGAAAAAGAGGTGTAGCAACTTTAACTGTAAAGGAGTTGTTTGATTTTATAACAGATTCTAGTATAAATGAGAACAACTTAGAAGAATGCCTTGAAAAATTATCAGAGAAAGCTGCATTAAGGAATTTTGAAGACATGAGTGCACAAGAGCAGATTGAAGAGGAGACTTTCAAAAATGTTTACATTCCTAAGAGGCTAACAGAGGTATAGATATTTATTCTTATGTTTAATTTTTTATAATGTTTATTGTCTAAGACAAGATGTTGCTAGATGCCACTAAACCATTGTATAAATGACAAATCTTTAAAAGACTGTGCAATAATTATTGTCATAGAGTGGTAACATGAAAATAAAAGAGCTTGAAAAATGCATTGGAGTTGATATTTTCTCACAACCTAGAAATCCATGTTAATCAAACTTATTGCCAAATCAAGCTTCATTACTATGAAGCAAACATATATTGTACCAGTTGAATTAAATGTGCAATTAAGTTTGTGTATTGAAGTTGTGTTGTGTTGTTTGTGAGTGACCATGTGACTGACAAGGGCGCTTCATTGGTAGCCATTAAGCCATCTTTTCATAATATTCTCTTTACGGCGAGCTAAGTGTAATGTGTGTGTAATCATGTTGCACAGTGACAAAAAATAACTTAAAATATTGTGAAAACAAAGTAATATAATAAATATATAAAGATTAAATTTGATAATAATTAAAATTATTTCAGGTGATAAATTATGAAAGAGATATTAATAAAGCAAAGGAAGGTGATACAGAGGATTTAACATACAAGAAGATTGCTGGTTTCAATGAGGATCTAACAGGAACTGTTGACAAGCCTGACATTTTACAAGATGATGCTGTGCCTGAAAGTGGCTCTGGAAGCAGTTCTGATAATGAAGATGAAGACCAAAGTAATATTTTTTATTTATCTATACCAATCACAACAAAATTGTATTTGTCTGTGATTACTAATAAATGTCAAAATTTAATTGAAAGCTGTGATGGCTGAGCATAAATGATCATTTTTAAAGTTCTGTATTCAACTTTGCAAAAACGAAACCTATATGAAAGTGTCCTTCTGTTTATCAATGTATATGTAACATACACAGATTGATGGACAGTTACTTTTCTTAGTTAGTACTGGGTGTAGATGGGTAAAATTTCACAGGAAGGTGTAGTCGTACAAACATATGTGGCAAAAGTCAATAAATGGCGAAATTATTAATTACCAAACGCTAAAATTAAGTTCCCCTCTAACTTTCATACAATGAGTTAGCACAATCAATTAAATTTATTTCACTCAAAAATGGGTATATACAAGAGTAAATTTAAAACAGCACAGTTTTCAAATTCTGCCTTTGCAAAGTAGTATGAGTTGTTTTTTTTTATTGCTGAAGCAAGCACAGCAGACAAGCTGATGGCCTAACTGTCATGGAAAGTGTTAATGTCGCCTATGGAAATTAGCAATACCAGAGATCCTGCCAATGTGCTTCTGGCCTTGAAGGAGAAACTGGAATCTGGCCACTGGTGCCGGAACTCAACTCTAAAGTTGTTATGGCGGCATACTCTGGACCAGGGGTGGAAATGCCATATCGCCTGGCTGTGGGATATTTTGTCGCCCTTTACGACAGGCCGCCTGGCCGCAGGAATTAGGAATATTTTTCCATTCCTGCTTGGAGAAATTTTAGAGAGTTGTAGAGCACAAAATTTTGTTTCCCTACAAATTATTTTGAACACCTATTAAGAAGCTTATAAGATTGGTGTATTTTGGTTTATGTTCGTCTTCTTTGATTCCATAGCCAAATAACGAACACAGATATCATTTGTCACCTCTACATAACCTTTTGTGTTGTGTAGACTGTCAAACACCTATTTACACTTTTTGAATTTTATTTTTTTTATTGTTCGAGTTCAGCAAACAGGTAAATGACCCACCTGATGGAAAGCGGTAATCATCGCCTATGAACATTTGTAACACCAAAGGTGCTAACAATGTGCCGCCGGTCTTTAAAGGGAGACTGCTACCTGGCCACTGATGCCGGAAAATAGCTCAAAGTTATTATGGCAGCATACCCTAGACCAGGGGTGGTTACCATTCAGACGGGCAAATACCCTACCGCCTGGCTGTGAGTTTTTTTGTCGCCTCTTACGACAGGCCGCCCGATGGCAGGAAATTGCATTATTTCTTCATTCCTGCACGGATATAAAAATATTTGTCTGTCGGATTGTATTAAATAGGCTCCAAATCAACAACATACTTTAATGATAAATAATTTCAAATCTGAAAATAAAGCCGAAACCAATTGTGAACAACAGTTCTTGCCGCAACTAAGTTTACATTATACTATTGTTAATTTATTAAAAAAAAAATATTCCAGAAACAAAGTTCAAGAACAGCTCGCGACCTCGAGACGAGTCTCCAGACAGCAAAAAAGCCAGAAAGAAAGCAGTGAAAGAAGAAAAAGCTGAAAAAAGAAAAACTAAAATTAAGAAGCACATCAAAAAGAGGAGAGATAAAGGGTCGGTTAAAAAATAAATACATACAAAATTATTTATTATGTGTCGTCTGTTCCAACACGATTTCAAACCATCACGTATCCACATATCAGACACGATTGCAGTATTTTTTTTTTGTTGTAGTACACATCTATCTCATTTTATGATAGGTTTGAAATTTTCTTTGAAACACACGATTATTGTATAAATAAGGCTATGAGAACAAAATGAATTTTGATTAGAAATTGGGTCACATGTTTTTATCGCTTGAAGTATTTACCAAATCTATACTATTATTATAATGAGAAAAATTTGGTATTTTGTATGTTTGTAATGAATAAACTCAAAAACTACTGAACTGATTTCAAAAATTCTTTCACCATTTGAATGCTACATTATCCCTAATTAATATAGGCTATATAAAAATTTGGGATCCCTACTAACACTTCAATAATGCAACCCATCAATCTAAACAAAATACTTGATGAAATTTTGTGTTTGAGTAGGTCCCAGGTTGGTTTAGATTAAAAATTAGGTCCGGTAGGTGGTGTTGGAATCGGGTTCTAGATTTTTATTTTTTCAGGGCAGAGCGACATCTGCCGAGACTGCTAGTACATAATATCAGACTCCTCTTCTTGAATGACCATGAACTATTCATTACTAATTTGTGGATAATACTTACAGTTATTTCAAGCCATGAAAATATTAATTGATCTATTATTAAATTTTAATTAGCCTTTGATTTTTTTTTATTTGGCAGTTATATATCCCATTATCGAGTGACAAACTGAAAATTACACTGTGATGGTTAATTTTAAACAATAGAACCTACCAGAAAATTGGATAAATTTAAAAATTAAAAAGACGTATGTTATGTGGATGTGTCTTGTCAAATTCATTGTTATTCAATGTATTGACTACGACCCGTCATGTATTCAGTTATTTTTGTGGCAGTTGCACTGTTAATTATAATTTATTTCTACTATATTTAATATTAAACACAAAATAGAATTTGTAAGTAAAGTACAGTCAGCGTCTTATAGAAAGGAGCGGCCAAGATGGTCAAATAGATAAGAACATCGAAAGTGATCATTAGTATTGATACAACCAAGGTAGTCTAATAGTTCGCATCAGCCTTCTTATCCAAAAACATCGGCACACCAAGAACGCCAAATATATGAGTGCATTCAAGTCATCAATATTATGTTAACAGCCTCCTCTCCAGATGTATCTAAGCAGACAGATAGCCAAAACATAGTAACAGTCTAGAAAAGTGAACTATAAGACGCTGACTGTACATTATTTTTATATAAAATATTAAACTTTTTGAAATATAAATTATTTTACTATCCCGTTTATTAAGCTATCCAGTCTCGAACAAATTATCCGTACACGAACGGAAAAGAATACTAATTCCTGCCGCCTGGAGACCTATTGTAAGAGGCGACAAAACAACCAACAGCCAGGTGGTAGGGTATTTATCCGTCTGGATGGCTACCACCTCTGGTCTAGAGTATGCTGCCAAAACAACTGAGTTATTGTCATCAGTGGCCAGGTGCCAGTTTCCCCTTCGAGGCCGGCAGCACCTCTGGTGTTGCAAATGTTTAAAGGCGACGGTAACCACTTTTCATCATAGTTGGACTGTCAGCCTGTCTGTGCTTTAGCCATAAAAAAAAATCAGGTACATATTCTTTAAAAAAAAAAAAAAAAAATTTACAGCCTGTATAAAATGCTTTTATTGTAACTATATGTGAAGAGTAGTTTTTGTATTCAAGTCTAATCTGTTCTATTATTTAAATATAGTGCAGTAAAGTATATGATTTTCTGTTGATATAAGATACTGAATTGTCCTAAACCAATTAAGCCGCATAAAACGGCCTAAATTTGTTAAATAATCTCACCTTTATTAGTCTAGTAAAAGTAACTTTTTGAACAACACAAGGTACATATTCAACTAGTTCAGTAGGTTTTTGTTTTTTAGAAGTGTTGACCCAGGATAAAATATAGATCTGTGTCGTATTTCATTTAAATTCTTTCAATAGTTTTGACGTGATGCTCTTATAGACTGACAAAAATTATAATGTTTTATTTTCGGAATCTGCTGGTCCAATCTCGTCTCCCTGATTTCTCTTTTTCAATTTCATTGTATGGACTCCCCCACAGATTCATTAAATTAAAGATAACATAGAGCTTTGCAATGAGACAAATTATAGAATCGAGAGTGAAAGAAAACAATATATTTTCTTTACAAATTTTGTATATTTATCATTCAATACAAAAAGCATTTACTTGTTATATAAATAGTAGGTAATCATGACATGTACAAATAATTATAGAATAAACTGAATAATATTGATGGGTAAAATTTCTTCTCTTTACTATCTATGCCAAACTTAATGGCATCTTTAGATTAGTACAGAAGCCTACGCAATTACCGATTTGCATGAAAGACCTTGTATGCACCAGCCATCTATTGCTATCTAAGAGCTAAAAAGAACAACCTACCGAATATTATTAACAACATACATAAATACACTACGCACTGGATATTATATAAAATTACACTGACCTTTAAAATCCACAAGAAAAAAAGTAGGTACCTATATAAGTTGAATATTTATGTACTTGCATACTTTTGCGGTTTTATTATGCTTTTGAATATGTATAATAGCTTCCGTAAAATTCAAATAATTTTCACTTAATCTTTTACATTCAGTATAAAACTGGATCTAACAACATTCACGATATGGTATTTATTTATTATTTTTATTTACTTAATCATTATCAGTCAATATTCGATAATAGTGCTTCTTGTATTACTGTCTTATACTATTTATTAATGACGGCAATGCAACTTATATTGACTTTTTAATAATAAATCTTGCTCACGAGGGTACCGCTATGTGGCGTCTGGAGTCAACGAGCATTGTGCCGATAGTCGTCACCATCAACGGTCTTATAGCGAAAAGCCTCGACCATCATCTAGAGAGGCTTTCGCTAGGAAGCTGGGTGAAGAGACAGATACAGAAGGCAGCACTTTTAGACACGGCACGAATTGTGAGGAGGTTCCTGTCTCTGGAGCCCTAACCACCGATAGTTTGGACCTCAGGCCCCACTGGCGGTGAACTACAACATTTTATACTTTTTATTGAATATGTATTCTATTTTTGATGTATTTTTATAAAATAATAATGTGATCTATTTTTTTATAAAAAAATATCTATAAATATTTTTTTTAATGAATTTTTTGAAAATATGAATGAATAATTACAAAAATAAAAAAAATATTACGTGATTAAATCCATTTATCATAAATCTCACTCAAACCTTTATCGAGTGAGATTTATGATAAATGGATTTAATGATTATATTTAGTGGAGGTTTACGGATTCAATCTGTGAATTATTCAGTAGGTTTTTGTTTTGCTACCAGATGGACATTCTTTATGCAAACCCCGCTACTTGAGGAAAAAATCGAATTATTGCGAGACTCTCATGACAACTGCCCTATAGGCCTAAAAGGACCCCGATTTTTCTTTTATCTCCCAAAGCCAAAGTTGTGAGAGTTCAGCCAGCTCCACTACCCTGCCACGTGCAAGCTATCCAGTTACAGAAAACAGGTCCGTTCCATATTGCCGAGGAATTGAACCGAAGCGAGCTTCTCATTAAAGGCCCTTTACATTTTCATGAGAAACGAGAATGTCGAATGGATTCTCGTGGCCTTTTCAATTCAAATCATTTACTTTCTCTAAACATGGTACACAAAAGATGGAATATTACACTATCCTTTCTTATGTTCTCGCGAGAATCTGAAGTCTCTTTTACAGTGTGAGTGAAAGGGCGCACGGAACACCAGCCACGCTGTCTCGACAGCCTTAGTACTAATGACGACCCGCAGCAATGTCTCCGGCGACCGGGGGTCTTTAGTAATGTTTAGTATATGTTGTTCAGTAATTACCTACATCGATTTTAGGATATAGCAAATGATTACTCTGGTAGGATTAAGTACGGCAATTGCAGCTCCGCGTCTGTGAGACTTCTTTTGTAGCGCGGACTTTAGATTCTTATATACTCATATCGATTTCAACTTTTAACTCGATATAATATATCGAGTTATAATAATTAATTGATTATTCTGGATTGAATATTTTTGTTTAAAATATATTATATTTTGAACAAAAATAATCAATCTTTTATTCGAATATCATAACTAAAGATTAACGGTTTTATTCATAGAGAGTTAGGATAAGTTTAAACGCTTCTTTCAGAATAAAGAGACGTTCAAACTTACTTTAACTCTCTATGAATAAGACCGTAAATCTTTAGTTGAAGTCTTTAGACGTAGCTCGGAACTTCTTAATCCACGCTTTTAATAAAAGATAACACCTTTGAGTATTTAATCAACCTTTTTTTCCCCTCCAAAACCACCTTCTCCAAATTATTGTTTACTTATACTTTTTTCATAACATTTCACTTAAATCTATTCATATTTCATATAGGAATGCAAATATTGGGAAAATATTTTTTTTTATAAGTAAAAGTTCCTCTCGGTGTCCCAGATCTGTTGCTTTCGTGTGTAGCTGTAATTATGTAAGAAAACTACGACTAACAATCCTAGTGAAAACGTAACCCAGAAATTGTTATCTATTTTGTACCAAATCCGTAAAAAATGGAAAAGAAACTTATTTAAAGCTAGCAATATTTTTAATGACTTATCTAAATAAATGTGCTTTAAATAATAAAACATCAAAAACCGAGATAGGAATTGCCTGATTTTGTGAAAGATAATAATACATCGACAAAATTGTTAATACAACTATTTTCATTGGTCTAAGTTCATGTTGGAATATAACATACCTAACATCTAATACTAAACAACACCTACTTCTTACTTAAATATTTAATTATCTAACAGATCCCTGTATTTATCTAAATATATAATATTAAGATATAAAGAAAAATATCACACGCCATCATAATATCTTTGTACAGCAGACTTTATAATCTAGTGCTAGATTGCAAGTATTTCACGACAGGATAAAGTAAGAATCTAATAGATTAACTTGTAGTCAATCTGCGCAAATCGTTATGGCCTCTTTAGTTAACAACAGATTATGTTAAAATATACTTTTTCATACAAAATCAGGCATTGTGCAGCCAAGTGAGGCTTATCTGAAGTAACCACAAAGTTGGGAGTTTTTGGCGGGAACTGAAAGGAGATGTGCTGTGCTGTTTTATTTTCTAAAAATGTGTAAATCTACTCTAAAATGAACAATAGTTGTAGGATATTGATAGTTTTTGATAATAATTATGTGTTTTGTGAGAAATGTGAACTGTATAGTCAAATGAGGCCTTTCGAGTTTTCACAAGAACTCCGTTGGATGGCGTCGATTGTAGCCTACAATACAACTGCGCCTTGCTTAAAGGCCTAGTTGCCAAGCCATAAACATAGAAAAAGTACCACAAAGTTGCGGTTAAATTCACCACAATGTCAGGCAAAGAAACTCGTCAGATAATTTTCAATAATAAGTTAATCAAATCGAGATCTTTGACTGAAATGAAATAAGTTACATCTAGAAAACGTACTTTCACTGAACAATTCATATTTTCAACACAAACACACAATTTTTGCTTAAAAACAATTAGTATTCTACTATTATTGTTTATTTTAAAATAATATTTTCCATTGTAAGAAAATACAAATGCACAGCAAAACATCGCTCTTCAAGTTTTCGCCAAAAACTAGAGGCTATAAAATAGTAGTAGTATTATTCGCCTCAATGGCAGGTAAAAGATCTTAGTACATACAGCTAATTCTAATGTATAAGTCTTCGTATAGCTAAGCTGACGTCATTAAATGGAGTTTTTGTGGCAACTCGAAAGGCCACAAGTTTACATTGGTCGCAAAAACATAATCACTACTCAAAAACTATCAATATCCTACAACAATTGTTCCTGTTAGAGTAATTTTACACAATTTTAGAAAATAATACTGCACGGTACAACATCCCGCGCCAAAAAGTCTTAAAGGCCATAAAGTTTGTCACCAGTTATAACCAGATTTAATTTTTTTTTAAATATGTTTTACTGCTCTGGCTACAAGGCCTTTTAAATCAACAACAGTTTGGTAGAGTAAAGTGTTACTTAGTTATTTTATCATATTCTATGGTTTTCAATATTGACACATCATTTAGTCTCCTTAATTACTCAACAATTTATCGATTTTTATTAATATTCATGTGACTGACAATTGCTTCTTTTAAAAATCGTACTGTGTATTTCATGTGTGTCTGATCTGAATTTTCTAGTACAGGCGTTAGCTAGATCTTTTGATAGGCATTAGGTTGACGACCTCTGTGGGCTAAGCCTTTGCCGGCTTACCGCACTGCAACGCAGAGGCTCCGGGTTCGATTCCTGGTACGGTAAATTTCAGAAACGAATTTTCTTCTTTATTTACTATGATCTGGGTGTCTGGGATCGGCCCACGGCCATAGCTAGGCCTTGTAGGGCAATGCCCTACCTTAAAAATACCAAAAACAAAAATTAATTATTATAATTAAATTGTTTGTTCATAGTTTGAGATAGAAAAATTGTAGCGATAAGTATCTAAACTTTTCCGAACATACCCCAGTTTGTGACATTCATTTTATATTATAATAATTATTTGTTCTGTCCATAGATGGCATTTGAAACGCCATCACAACACATGGAGCGATGGGTCTATTTAATTATAATATCTATGATGCAGACGGGATTCCCCGTACCATAGATTACAATATAGGCTATATTGCAATCAATGGTACGGGGAATCCTCTTTTAAACTAAAATAAATATAAACTAGAGATAGATTATGATTGTTTGTAGTTTGGTTAAGTGAAGTGTACGGTAAAGAGTGTTTTAGTAAAGAATCGATACCACCATGTATAACACTGACCTAGAGGTCAGTGATATACATGGTGATTGATTTAAGAGCCCATTCTTCGAGGGCATATCAATTATGATAATTTTTTTACTTCCGCCCTAACTGTAACCAATGCTGCCCTACCTCAAATTCGACTCTAGCTACAGCCCTAGATCGGCCCCAGAGTAGTCTGTTGTATGTTTACATATATGTAACACAAGCGTACCTTACTTAATTTGGGGATGTACAATGTGTGTGTTTGTCTGCCGAATATTTATTTACTTATTTTATAAGATTCCGTGTCACACTGGGCAGAATCATAATATGATTCTGAGAAGGTGGCTATATTATAGCCACCTTCTCGGTAATCTTTGACTGAAACAAAATTCTTTGGCAAATCATACGCATCATAGTCAAGTGCACTTATTCTGCTCTGTTAATATATAATTATTAATCTATTTAATACACAGGTACTTACCTGTGTATTAAATAAATTGTAATAATGTTTTCAGTTTATATATTCAATTATCATGAATCTAAAATTCTAATTTAATTGTTGTATACTAATCATACTTGCAATCTCACACCAGAACCAACGTATTTCAGCTTAAATAGTATCACATTTTGAACTAAAATTGATCTCAAACCCAGAGTCGGAAGCTGGAGCAAGATATAACTGCATTTAGAGTTACCAACTATACTGTTTACTAATCGATAAAAATAAAGTATATACAATATACTGTTTTCATAACCACTGAAACTTATCTGAGACAAGTAAATAAAATTATCTTATGTTTATTTATCTGGTGTACTCTTTATTTTTCTTTTGTTACCCCTATATACTTTATTTTTTGTAGCAAAAGTTAGAAACCCTACCTGCATATTCTGTAGCTTGTAAATATTTGAGGACGATTAGCAACGAATGTCACCAAACAGACGTTGAAATTTTACCCAGAGGGTGGCAAATACACAATTTTCTTTCACCAAACCCTAAATAAAATATGCTGCCATAAACACAAAAGCGGTATCTCAAAATGAAACAAGATTTCTGTTTCTTACGCATATGATACTTTGCACAATTACAACGGACTAATGCCCGATTTCTATATTGCAAAAACAAGTCGTTTTTCTTACCGGCAGTTAGAATATTAACGCCTGGTAACTCTACTGATGTTTCTATAATGAACTGTTCGTAGCTGGTTACACATGAAGCTACCAATTACCAATGACAGGGATTTTCTAACCGATCGGTAGACTTTTTGTATGGAAATGACAGTTGAAGGAAGTGTTTCTGTATTATAACCACTGGTTGTCAACACTACTATTCGTAGGAATTTTATTACCGTCCGATTTCAGCCGGTTGCGTTTTTATTTGCATTATTAATACGTGATTTTAAATTAAATTAAACTCAAGTCTTTTGACTTGGATTTAATTCTTATTTATGTTTTTCAAATTTGTTATTTCTGTCTTTAACAGTTCTAATTACAATTTCAGTATTGCTTCACTATTCATTCTTATTAATATTATAAATTCGAAAGTAACTTTGTTTGTATGTTACGCTTTCACGGAAAAACTACTGGACCGATTTGGTTGAAACTCAGTATATATATATAGGTTTTTGATGCCGAGGATGAACATAGGATACTTTTTATCCCGAAAAATGGCATAGTTTTCGGTATAAAAGTATATTTTACTTCTGAAAAATGGGACAGTTTCCGGGATAAAGGTATTTTTCTATTTGTCTGTCATGCTTTTACGGAAAAACTATTGGACCGGTTTGGCTGAAACTCTGTATATATGTAAGCTCAATATCTAGGACGGACATAGGATACTTTCCATCCCGTAGAAGAGTTTGGGATAGATTTATGTAAGGGTTTACCCCGAAACTAAGATAAGTTTTGTTTTTTGTGACGTCATTTTCGTAATTTTGGTGGTTTTGGTTATTTTCGTCATTTTCTTCAGTTTGGTCATTTTCGTCATTTTAATCGTTTATTAGTTTTAAGCATTATTTTCGTTAATTTCGTCATTTTTGTGAGTTTGGTTATTTTGGTCATTTTCGTCAGTTTAGTCAGCTTGGTTATTTTCATCATTTTAATCATTTTCGTCGTCAAATATTTAAAACAACAAAGTTCTCAGTTGTTGCCACTACAAATAAAACTTATATGGTAAGACCACCTTGCTAATAATCAGGTCAAAGGTTTGAAAGTCACTAGACTACAGTTTTTTTGTTATGCTTGGGCTCCACCCGCGATAACGTTGTAGTTATTGATTGTGACCTAATGCGTTTTAAATATAGCGTTAAAATAACAGTGAATGAATATAACATTATTGACAGATAACATATATACGTACGTTATCTGTCAATATTTAACGTTATTAACAATAAATAACAATGCCACTTCAAATAACACATTAAATCCATCGCTACATCTGTGTGAAACGGTCAATAACTATAACACTATCCCAAATAAAAGCAGTAGCATTACAAAAAGTTCCCTAAAACAATTGAATGAAAACAAAAAATCGGAAAAGGTTCCCACAAAGTTTTCGTCACTTGACTCTGGAACCATAAAAAGCTTAGTATTTAACCATAACTTATTTTAAAAAATTGCGATCAAAAATCACAATCACAAATCACTAAAACTAGCGATACATTGCTGAAGTGACAACACTGTTCGTTTTGTCTGTTGTTTGGAGTTTTTGGCGGGAAATGAAAGGAGATGTTGTGCTGTGCAGTTTTATTTTCTAAAAATGTGTAAAATTACTCTAAAATGAACAATAGTTGTAGGATATTGATAGTTTTTGAGTAGTGTGTTTTGTGAGAAATGTGAACTGTATAGTCAAATGTGGCCTTTTGAGTTGTCACAAGAACTCCGTTGAATGGCACCAGCTGATAACCTACAGTTCAGCTGTGCTACACATAGCATAAGTTCATTTTAAACATGTTTCCGACTGAAAGACATAGATTCTATGGTCACGAATAAATTAATTTAAAAAAAATGTCTGTTGTTTACATTATTGCGTTTTGTTCATGCAACATTCGTATGGATCTGTAATTGTAAGTATTTTTAAAAAGTAGATTAATTGAAAGCTTGATTTTTAATGACAATTGTATAACAAAAAAGATTTCTTCCTTTGAAAATATATTCATTTTGTAGTTAAACCTCAACTCATTGAATTACGTTGCGTCTACTACTGTTACAACGACGTTGCGTTAACAAAACGCTTGGGACGGAATTAATAATTGATAAACGACATTATTACCTGAGCTAAGTCAGTGAGCTTGTGAAACTCTCGTATAGCCCTCTTAACCGTCGGTTATTGATAGCTTCAAAATCAATCAGTCACTATTACAGACAATCGTCGGTAAAATGTAGGAACCGGGCATAAATAAAATGACCGTATCTAAATTGGAACATTGTAAAAATCCTAAAATGTATATCTAAAATGACCCTCCTACACGTGGAATAATGTTAGTATTAGCGACTGTGTCACGCAGTATTAGTGAATGTGTCACGTAAATGTAGTCATAGGGTTAGTTGTTGTCTTTAAACATCGACAGCTCATGTATGTACACTGATGTAACTAATCGTTAATGCTACAAATTAGTCGCATTTGGTCACAGTCACTAACACTAAAGCAAGTGCAGCAGGGTCATAAATAAATAAACAATACATATGTCAAGGTGACAAGAAATCAATTTTTACATAAACTCAATTTTTTCGAAAGACAATTTGAGATACCGCTTTTCTGCGTAGGAGGATAGTATATATCCAGCACTGCTTAATACTAAAAAAGCTTATGTTGCAAACCTCCACCTTAAACCAAAATATGAAATAGATCTAAATAAGATCATAATACCTAACATGGTTACGATTTCCAACCAAACACTCGAAGTTTCTATATCAAGGTACTTAATTAAGACTTCTGGTTTTGCAAAATGACAATACATTTCGTCACATTTCAAAGGTTTCCGATTGAATCCGAATATCGTTAAGACCATGGCGACTATACCGCATCTGATGAAAGATGTCTTCATGAGGATGTTCATGAGTAATGGGATTTCATGGGCGAAATCGAACCCATATATCCCCAAGCCGAGGAACGGTGCTATTGCAGCGGGACCAATGGCGCAGCCATTCTGTAAATTAAATACAATCTCTCTTTTAGTATTTACATAATATGCATTCCGCAAATAAATCTTATAACTTCTTTGCGACAAGAAACTATCACTTAAAAAATAATATTTTGTCATGGAGGAAGACTACTATATTCCACATGACTAGGAAGGCCAGATTAAACTATTCTTCTTTCACTTTTTGACATCAGAACAATAACTTGACCTGTCTTACCAACTTATATTCAAATTGCAAAAAAAAAAATACCATACATGTAACTGAGTGATGAATTCTTTTCATGTACATAGTCGTGTTTGTGGAGCGTTAGTCAGATCATAAAAAATCATGACGATGTTTCTTGATAATACGAAGAGAAATTTCTTTAAAAAATATTAAGGCTAAGTATAAAATATAATCAGTGTAACTTAGTTTGAACAAAATCTGTCTGGTGGTTTTAGAACTATTACGGAGAGTTTGGAATATTTTTTTTTTAGGATTCTGTAGCTAAATGATATAAATGGCTCATTAATTACTTCTACGGAAGATTTCGTCGTGCTTGGACTGACAAGCGCTGATTTTTCAATCACCAGATAATAGTTATTCATAGAATAAAGTATAACATGGAAATTTTTTAATATAGTTTCCGAGAAATCAACTATGTCATAACTCTCCTCGGTTTCCCCCACACATGTAACTTTTGCACGCATAAGCCTCTACATGCTACTGGTCACCCGACTGCCTTGCTTGCAAGTTTCCACGCACGAACAGCGAGTGAAACACCCGGTGACAACCCGCTGCTCAGTATGATTTACATATTATAGATCTAGTACTAAGCGATGACAAACTATTTAACAATCAGTGGATTACGCGACTTTTACTCGTTGACCTTTCGAAGTTCACTTGTAAACAGCACGATGTCCACCCTGGATAGTGCTTATCAGGTGCCGGGTGGCTCTAATGTGATATGACTCTAAGACAGCATTACGATTTAAGAATACCAGATTCAGCTGTAAAACGATGAGTCCTGTTTTTGAAATTCTTGTGCGGGCTTAGCTTTAGAGGCTTACGCGAACAAAACTTTCAACCCTTCCCACCCCCATGTGGGTGGGAGGGGTCCTAAAATTCGTAAAGTCATATTTCTAAATTTTATATATTTTAGCTTTAAAACACGAAATTTGAAATATTAACGAAAAACTTCAAAATATTTCCAACTCTATCTGTATGAGCACACTTTTTAAATTATTCAAAATTATTTTAAATGGAAGTAAAACTAATTACGGAGCTATCGTTTCAATTTAATAATTTCTTGATGTACGCAAAAGCGCAAAATATGCGGTGTCACACTAGAGAGGGAGGAGTCTCACGAATGTGACCATCTGTGACAAGAACGGGGGAGAGGTCAAAAATCATAAAATTTGTATGAAGTAATTTATGGATGGCCCCAAAGAAAGCAAACAAAGTTAAATCATACATACAAAATGAGGTTCATAATTTATATTGAAAGATTGGTTCCACATAATCTTTAGTTCTATAATAGTACTTACTTGTTAATGTCTCAAGTAAGAATATATTTCGGAAGTATGACGGTCACCATTGCTAAATTATCCCTAATATGTGAATTCGACTCATTCATGGCCACTTGTCATATTTAGCACTTTGATAATAATCAACACAATAAATTAAAAATACTTCTATTTAATCTACCACTGGAACGGACTTTAAAAATGCTTACAGAACACAGACAGGAACGACTTGTTTCCCATGCTATATCACCGCCCTACACAGTCAGCGAAAATCACTCGAGAAGCTCTGTACACACCGAAACCCACTAGACGTAGCATATGCCATGAGTGATGTATACTCAAGCAGATACTCGTCCAAAAATCAAGCTCTTTCCCTGGAACTCAAACGGTATTCGCGAGAGCGCATACCCACAGAACTTGCCAATACTCTTTATCTAACTCACCACGCAGTCAGAGAAAGAGAGCCTAATAAAACTAGGCTGTGGCAAGGGCGAGGGGTCATGCGTTCAAACGATACACGAGGCCCAGGGTCTTACCCTCAAGACAGTGGTGATCGTGAGGTCCAAATCCAACAAGATGGACCTGTACAAGAGCATCCCTCATGCGGTCGTTGCAATTTCGCGGCACACTGGTAAATATTACTGGTATTTACTACACAGCCGTGTGCGAAGAGAACGCTACCGCCACCTGTGTCCTCAAAGCGGAGAAAGCCACAGCCGATGAGATTAGGGATTACAACATAAAAATGGCGATACGCATGGGAGACAAGACGGTGGTCCAACGTCTAATGGAGGACCAATAATCTCCCTCCTAAACCATCCATTATCACTAACACCAACTAAAAAAATTTCTACAACAATTCCCAGTCAAAACTTCGTCACAACAATTAAACAATAGATTACAACTCTACACAAAGTCACAAACACACAACTAACAACAAAACTTATACACATACTCACTTTAACGCGCACTACCACCGCATTGCATTACACGCACACTTCACCAACAAACCAAGACACACAGAGAGCCAAAAATTAATAACCCAGACACAGAAACGAAAAAACAACACACATGGCACTAGTTAAGATAATATATACCTAGTCTTGCCATAAATATTGTAACAAGGATTTTTTTTTCTATTGCAAATACCATTTATAAGTTTTACAGTGTATTAGTTTAATACATAAATATAAAACAATTTAAAATATAAAAAGCTTATTCGAAGTGGTCTCCATTGGCTGCAATACAGTCGTTTAAACGTTGAGGCCAGTTATCAATAGAAGCACGCACTCTTTCCATGGGAAAATTCTTCACTGCCAATCGCATGGATTGTTTTAGGGACTCCAAATTATCATGACGTTTAGAGCAAGCTGTACTCTCTAAAACTGACCATAAATCATAATCCAGCGGATTAAGATCGGGACTAGACGACGGCCAGTCTTCAGATCTGATGAAGTCCGAAACGTTCGTTTCTAACCAAGACTGCGTGGACCGAGCTTTATGACCCGGCGCCGAGTCTTGCTGGAAGGACTATTCTTGGTTATTGAACATGGTGTTGTTAAGGAGCTTAACTACCTTCTCAAGAATGGTATCTTGATACACTTGTGCCGATGTTTCGATACCTTTTTCACAAATATGGCTCAGTCGCTCCTTTATAGCTAACACCCCACCAAACTACACTGAAGACGGATAATATCTGTCGACATTTATACATTAATCAATTTATACATTAAACAGAATTTACATTAATCTCTGACGACTAATTGAGAAGCTTCGTTAGAGCTTTGAGCATAAATACGGTCATTTTGTTTATTAAAATTGAGCACAATTGTAAAAAAAAATCTCATCCGTAAACAAAAATTTTCTGTGACCTCCCTTTGCGTACCGCTTCAGCAGTTGCTTCGATTTTACCACCTGTTTGGTCAACGTAACGTGCTAGATTATATTTTTGTATCTACCTCAGTTCAGTTGGCAATTAAATATCAAAGCATAAGCACGTCACCGTTTTTATTTCAATTCACCTAATACCACAACCACAGTCCGCACAAAAATCAACGCTTTCGTAATAACATATGGTCCTTCGAGCCGGATTAAGTGAACCGACTTACGTTCGTGACTCATTGCCGCCGCATTGTAACAAAAAATAAAAAATATTGAGTCATTAGTGAATTGACGAGTTGTGTATTTTAAATAACATTCATTTAGTAAAGTTATTGTCAGTCAAAGTTAGTGACTTTTATATATCAGTACTTAATTAAAATACGTTTCAAAGAATTTATACGACATGGAGAACCTAGCAGTTATTGAAGATATGGAAAGTGCTTTTAGAAAAAATCACGTTAACCTAAAGAAATGCCCAAAGCACAGATTGACAACGGGTTATGTAGAAAGTAAAATTGAATGCATCAATGAGTACTGGAGTAAATTTGTCAAAGCGCACACTGCTCTTATTAAAGAAGTACCAAAAGAGAAACATTTGACAATTCCGTATTTAGTGAATGACGAATATTACACAATTGAAGACCTATATTTAAGTTTAAAGGCGGATTTAAAGGATATGCTGAATCGAGCTGGGCCCTCGGGCACAACGTCATCATCGTCACCGGCTATACAGCACCCTCATCAGGTGATTGCCAATTTACCTAGAATAGAGCTACCCATTTTCACCGGAAATTATGAAGAGTGGAGTTCTTTCAATGACCTTTTTACATCATTAGTACATAATGATACATCTTTAAGTAAAGTGCAAAAATTACATTATCTAAAGTTAAGTGTCAAAGGCGATGCGGAAACCTTACGTAAACACATCCAGGTCACTGAAAACAACTATGAACAGGCATGGGAATCTCTAAAGAAACGTTACGGAAACAAAAGACTGATTGTCAATAGCGTATTAAAACGGTTATTTGGGCAAAAAAATGTACGGCTCAAACGGCGAGTCAAATACGATGTCTATTAGATACCACTGAAGAATGCTTGAATAATTTAACCAATGAAGGTGTTTGTGTCACATCGTGGGATCCCGTTATAGTTTACCATGTCGTGCAAAAATTAGACGTAGACACACATAAAAGCTGGGAAGAGCACGCATATAATTTGAAGGCTAACGATTTGCCTACATGGCATGACCTAAAACTATTTTTAGAAGGAAAATTCAGCACATTGGAGCTTGTTTTCACTAACCATTTCACACCAACTATGAGAGAGAGGAATTACACAGTTAAGGGCAAATCATTTTATGTGGCATCGACATCTGCACTTCCAACTTGTACGAAATGTGAAAAAAGCCATTCTTTGAGTCATTGCAAAGAATTTAGTAAATTAGAACCCAAAGACAGAAGTGAATTCGTCAGAAGTAAAAACTTATGCTACAATTGCTTGGTAGAAGGTCACTCTGCTTGGAAGTGTCGTGTCCCTTCATCATGCCGTATTTGCAAGAGACGGCACCATTCGTTGCTACATGAATACAAAAACCTCGAACCACTCAATAATATTCAATCTCACCATAGTCGAATAGAAGAAACTGAAAACGAATTAAGAGAAAACAGCGAAGACACAAGCGACGAGATAGTTACACATTTTGTAGCAAAAAAATCCACAGTTCTGCTAGCTACAGCATTGATCCCTGTCCGAGATGAAAAAGGTTTCGTTACAGTATTGCGCGCTTTAATAGACACCGGATCCCAGGCCAACTTTATTAGTGAAAGAGCAGCACAAGTACTTAAAGTCAAGAGAATACCTGCAAGGGGAAACATAACGGGTGTAGGTGCAACGAAGACTACAATTACTCACGTGGTCAATATTGAGCTACTGTCAAGTCAAGATCAGGAATTTAAACTTACTATCAAAGCATACATTATGGCCACACGATTAACTACACAGCTTCCGACGAAATCTATACAACCCCCTGTGCAAGGTTGGACACACTTGCGAGGTCTTGATTTAGCCGACCCCAACTTTTATGAAAAAGGAAACATTGATCTACTTCTAGGTGTAGAAGTTTGTTCCCAAATTTGGAAGAGTGAAATAGTCAAAGGTCCCCCTGGTTCCCCATGTGCACAAAATACAAATCTTGGGTGGATCTTATTTGGGACAATACACGATGCAAATCCTCCTGAAGAAATCACCGTTATGTATCATCACCTTGATGTTGACACAATGTTAAAGAGTTTTTGGGAAATAGAACCTGATCTTAAGAAAAAACATACAAAGGAAGAAGAAGCTTGTGAAAGATTATATCAAGAAACTTATACTAGAAATGAAGAAGGGCGATATATAGTTAAATTACCATTTAATAATGAGAAACCTAAATCTACTGAAGGAAACACGAGAGATATTGCTTTGAAGAGACTTAAACAACTTGAAAAACGTTTTGAAAGGAATATAAAACTTAAGGAAGAATACACTAGAGTGTTAGAAGAATACATAACATTAAACCATCTAGAAAGAGTACCTGACAATGAAAAATATAATCCTGCTGTGTATTTACCCCATCATGCGGTAATACGAGAAGACAAGGAGACTAGCAAAGTTCGCGTTGTGTTCAACGCATCTTTGAAAGGGTCTAATAATATATCCCTGAATGACGAATTGATGGTAGGTCCACAAATGCAAGAAGACATGAGGTCTATAATAATGAGATGGAGAATGCAACGTTATTGTTTCACCGCTGATGTTCAAATGATGTATCGACAAATCTTAGTTACAAGAGAAGATACAGACTATCAACGGCTTCTTTGGTTTGACCATAGAGGAACAGTGCAAGATTTCCGCCTGTTAAGAGTAACCTTTGGTACTGCTTGTGCACCATACCTCGCTGTCAAGACTCTTCACCAAATTGCAGAAGATGAAGGCAAACCTTATCCATTAGCTGTTAAAACAATAAAAGAAGATTTTTCATGGATGACGTCATGTCGGGAGGTGATACTATTGTTGAAACTATAAACTTAGCGAAGTACCTTACAGCAATTCTAGAAAGAGGAGGGTTGCAATTACAAAAGTGGACCTCCAATAGTCTAGAATTTTTAAAAGACATCGAACCCTCCAAGAGAAGTTCACAGGTAAGCATGAACATCAGTATTGATGGAACAATTAAGGCTCTCGGACTATCTTGGAATATGGGTGAAGATAATTTTCAATATCACCTTCAGCTTCCTACTGCTGATGAAGTAATAACAAAGAGGGTGATATTAGCCGATATTCAACGCCTTTTCGATCCATTGGGTTGGCTAGCTCCAGCTCTTCTGCCTGCAAAAATTATGATACAAAGATTATGGTTGAAAGGAGTCAGTTGGGACGTCGAAGTAGATCCTGAAACAAGAATAGAATGGTTGGATATAAGAAACAGTTATGACAATTTAAGTACTGTAAAACTGGACAGATGGATGTTTACTACAAAGGAAAATTTTAAGCATGTTACCATACATGGTTACTGCGATGCTTCAGATAAAGCATATGGCGCTGTAGCTTATCTAAGAGTTCGTAGTGATGATGGGAAGTATAAGGTCAGTCTCATCGCTGCCAAAACCAGAGTTGCCCCGATAAAATCGCTTTCATTACCTCGGCTAGAATTATGCGGTGCAGTACTTTTGTCAAAGTTATTAAAACAAGTTAGTGAAGCAACACGCATCCCCAAGGAAAACATTTTCGCGTGGACAGATTCTACTATAATTTTGTCTTGGTTACAAAGCGATCCAGCCAGATGGCAAACATTTATAAGAAATCGAATCATAACGATCATAGACAACATTGGAAGTAAATGGTTTCATGTACGATCCGAGGACAATCCTGCCGACGTAGCTTCAAGAGGAATATTATTATCGGAGTTAACATATCATTCTTTGTGGTGGCAAGGGCCCGAGTATCTGAAAAAAGAAAAAATAGAAATGAATAAAATGAAAGGTTTGGAAACAAATTTAGAAAAGAGAAACAGTTTTATAGTAAACACGACAATTGGACAAAGTTTATTGGAAAAAAGGAATTTACTTACCAAATTTGAAGATTTTAACACACTCACTGAACTTTTAATAGCTGTAACGTACTGCAAAAGATTCCTGCAAATTAAAGGAGAGAAACGAAAAGATTTAGACCATGAAGTAAATACGGAAGAATTAGAGCGCTCATTAGAAACTTGCATAAAAATCGCACAAAGAGAAAAATTTTCAGAAGAAATGGAAGATCTGAAAATTAAAGGTGAGGTTAAAAGAAAAAGTAACTTGAAATCATTGAATCCATATTTAGATTCTAGCAATATTATCAGGGTTGGTGGTAGACTTCGTCACGCTAATCTAGAAGAGAATAAGAAACATCCTATAATAATAAACACCAGGAACCCACTTGTTGCATTAATTGTAGAAGATGCTCACAAGAAGACATTACATGGAGGAATACAATTAATGTTGAATTACCTCGGAGCTAAATACTGGATAATCAATGCTAAAAGAAGTATAAAGGCTTGTGTAAATAAGTGTTTGATATGTGCAAAGCAGAATGCAGTAATGAGAACACAACTAATGGGAGACTTGCCGAAGGTACGAGTAGCGCCTGCCAGACCCTTTATCAATAGCGCAGTGGATTTTGCAGGACCATATCAAGTATTAATGACACGAGGCCGTGGGGCTAAGACTACTAAGTGTTATATTGCCCTTTTTATTTGTATGGCTACAAAGGCCATACACTTGGAACTTGTTGGAGACTTGACATCTGAAGCGTTCATTGGAGCATTTAGACGTTTTGTTTCACGAAGAGGTCGATGTCATCATCTTTGGAGTGACCAGGGACGGAATTTTGTAGGAGCCAATAAAGAACTATCGCTGGCCTGGAAAGAAGCTGAATTAGAGTTTCAGGGTGTGATTTCTGAAACATTAGCATTAGAAGGTACACAGTGGCACTTCATCCCTGCGTACAGCCCAAATTTTGGAGGCCTCTGGGAAGCGGGCGTCAAGTCCATGAAATACCACCTGAAAAGAACTCTAAACGCACACCTGACTTATGAGGAAATGGTAACGGTTTTATGTCAAGTAGAAGCCTGTTTGAATTCACGACCTTTGTGTCTGATAGACGATAAAAACGTGGATAACCTTGACGTCCTTACTCCCGGTCACTTCTTGATTGGCGAGGCTCCTACTACAGTACCTTCTCCAACAGAAAAATTTGCATCTATGAGCTATTTATCCCGTTGGCGCTATACACAAAAGGTCCTGAATGATTTTTGGCATAAATGGCAAGAGGAATATCTTTCACGACTCCAGCAAAGGCCTAAATGGCTAAAGAGAGTAGACGAGTTAGACATTGGAAAAATTGTTTTAATAAAAACTGATGGTCTTCCTCCAGGAAAGTGGCATTTGGGACGCATAGTAGAGAAACATCGTGGACAGGATGGGATAACTAGAGTTTACAGCGTGAAGAGTAGCGATCACATTTTAAAACGACCCATCACAAAATTATGCCTTATGCCAATTGATACCTCCACATCTTAAATTGTTAATACTGTTCTACTTATTGTAACGATAATAATTTTCATTTATATTTGATTGTATGGATAACTCCATTCCATGTATAATTTTAATCTATTATTATATACAATTTGTTGTAGTTTTGACTATAAACAATTTTGTATTTCTTGTTTCTGAACGCATTTTTTTATATTTTTACAGTACATTAATTAACTTGCGTAAATGCGTGATTTAAATTAATGTGTTGCATGAATTTGTATTCTCTGGAATTGTGTGTTATTTATTTATTGAAAGGTCTTAATAGCCCTTTGCGGGCCGATATGTTTGGTCAACGTAACGTGCTAGATTATATTTTTGTATCTACCTCAGTTCAGTTGGCAATTAAATATCAAAGCATAAGCACGTCGCCGTTTTTATTTCAATTCACCTAATACCACAACCACAGTCCGCACAAAAATCAACGCTTTCGTAATAACACCACCCTATTCTTTTTTAAATTATGAGTTAAGAAATGACCACTGCTCTCTTATAGGCTGCAAGTCCTAAGTCATCTTTTAAAATACGCGACATGGTTCTCGGTGATATACTCATCTCCCGAGATAAAATCTTTTGCTTTCGGACAGGATTTCTTCGAATTCTTACTGCTTTGACCACCTTTTTCGTACGAACACTACGGGGACGGCCAGATCTTTTTTTGTCACAAACAGAGGTCTCATTGTACCTATTAATAGCCCGGTACACAAACATTTGACAAAGACCAAGCCTAGGAGTTTTAAAAATTGCATTTGGCCTCATACCTACTTTGTGTAATGCAATCACAGCGATTCGGTTCTCTTTATCGCCCCACTCCATTTTAATATCGCAAAATGTTGTATAATGTATTGGCGCCAAAATGAGAAAACACAATGAACAATGATATAAAAATGACAGATTCTAAATTCAAATGTAATATTTTGTTTCGTTTTAATTGTAACAGTATTTATGGCCAGATTAAGTATAGGTATAGACATAAGGCACACACTGCATTTCCTCACAACACCAGCATGTAACAGATACACTCTACATTAGTATAAGTTTAGTATTAAAATTAGAATAAACTAATATAATAAGTTATTCGTAAGGTACACCACAAGACACATATGATTGAAAAAATGTCACACACAAAAACAAAAATTACCAAGAAGCGTGTTTATACACGTGTGTATACTTAAAACTTTCTTCAAAATTAAGTTATAAAAAAGGGTACGGAACTCGAGTCCGTATAATTGTTAAAAAAAATATATATATATCGACCCGCAAGGTACGACATCAATCTCCAAAGGGTCTATGCCAGGGAAAAAGAAATTGGGGGTGCAAGGTATGTAAACCGGATCCACAGTATAGATCTCATTTAATCAAGACATGAATATATTTTTGGTTCTCCAGAATCCCGGAACAGATATTAGGGAGACCTCTCCTAGAGTCAATTATGTCAATTTTTATGTTAATTAACATATCTCAGTCCAGAAACATTCTACTTCTTTGAGCTTTCTATAAGTCAACGTAGCTAAATCCATAGTTTTTCCGATTTTGATACCATATCTCTGAAATTATAGTATTTTCCGAACGATAAAGTACATATTTATTATTTTATGGAAAGTACACGAATAAGAAATTAAATGAATTCAATATAAGGTGGTAAGGGATGTGCGCAAAATCTAAAAACATGGCAAGTGCTCTACGATATAAAAAAGTTCTAGGTCCTCTGAAATAGAGGCTGACAAAAGCAATACCATACTTACAGTTACATTAAATATTGATCCAATAGCCAAGCCCATTCCTTCAGACACAAAAGATACAACGTTGCCAATGACACAAAACACGACGAATCTTAACACATTAAATGGCACACCAGCCATGAAATATACTATAGTACAAAATAACACATTCAAAGTTATTTGCAATGGCAACTTTGAAACTGTTAGTGCAGCGTAGTACGGTGTAAGACTGTACCAGCAGTTGAAATGTTCTTTTTTCACTAGTTTAACTTCTTGAGGATCTGAAAGCATAGAAAGATAAATTCAAATAAGTCAAAAGCTAAGAAACAAATTTAAAAGGTAAGTACCTATAACCTTAGAGTAATAATACTTAGAGAGAGAGGGTAGCACGAAACCAATAGATGTGTGCGTGAGTGCCATGCACTTATTTTCGCTGACACTCACCCACATGCACAAAAACGTTGTCAGTAAATAAAGTATATCTAGACAGTAGGGTATTGGAATTATTAGAGCTCATCACATTGAGACTTTGTCGTACATACTGACGGGACCGACAAGTGAACTGAAACTTTTAGGTCATAATTAAAAGTGCTTCACTTTACTGGCACCTACTCGGGTTCTAAGCGTTTTAATTCTATGCCTACGTTTTAAAAAAGTTTTCGCTCCCGTGGACGTCCTTGCGCTCGTGAGCTGTATGCGAATAAGGACTACATAAATCTTATATTTCTACAGAAACGGCAGTTGAAATGAAAATGATTTGTAGCCTGCTAGCTAAAAGTCATTTTTCGCTCAATACAAATAACTTGATATAAAGTTAGCTTATTCCACGTGTCAGATCATCGAAACATTATCTTGATTCTCAATACATAAAGACTTCGAGTTTTCATATATCCGTATAAAAATTGTTTCTATTGAAAAGGTTTCCTAATCAAGTATAATTACGTACATAAGAGACGAATGTTACTCGTAATTACAAAAAAATTACCTTCGGAAATCTTTTCCAAAGACTTTTTGCAAAAGATTTATTTGTACAGATTAAACCAAAATATTTGTATAAATACTTAGATTATAGTTTTTTATATGCTGGACTCTCAATATTTCGTAAAAAAAATATTGCGAATCATTGAAGTCAGTAATAAGGTTAGAAACAAAAACTAGAAGAATAAATACACGTCATCTCTTTTAATTGTATACAAGAGCGTTCCACATGGCTACCCTTGCATTTTATTAAGATCTGTATCGTACGGAATCAAGTTCCTCGTACCTCGGCATCAAAACATCCTATTTACTACAAAAAACAAACTAACTTTCATAATCACTTTTACATTGTACCAGTTAATGTACATTCATTTTCAAATCATAAAAATGGTATATCTTTTTAAAAATTATGAGCATTTTGGAGACCTTCTTGCTTTTAAAAAAGGTTCCTAACGCTGTAAAAACAGTTTGCGAGGTTTGTGCTGTGTAATGAACAAGGTACCTGAAAGATCCGATCGTAAATGTTATATTCAAAGTTCAGAATACAATACATCTTAGCACCGAATTCTGGCCGTTCAGTAGTGTTATTGTTTCATGCAAATATGTGAATTTGTATGGTTATGGTTGTAGCCTTGACCATATACTAAAATCTATAATTATAAGGCAATTTAACATCACAATTTTACTTCAAGGTCTGGTGTCGTATATGATTGCCTATTAATCGTTAACAACAAATTAATTACCAATTAATTGAACTGAAGCCCGAGTCGATTAAAATATATGTCCAATGCGTTATATATTTTTTTAAACTTAATCTATAAGTATTTTTGATTGAAATACGACTCTGAAATCAACTCTGCGGCGGTTTTTCAATAAAATCGTTGTGGGAAATTGATTACTATAAGCTTAAACAAGTTATTTTGAGTAAATGTGTTACATTAAACGTCAACGCGAAACCTTGGCCCATTTTTTGCGCATATTCAATAACTTCTAGGTATTACAGACTATGGTAATTTAGAGCTCAAAATATTAGAAATTCGTGCGAAAACGTGAAATGGCTCTTAAATCCTAAACGTTAACGCAGAGCATGGTGTGCAGGCCTCAGTATGAAGTTTTCTTTCACTAGCTGTACCACCAGCAACAATGGCCATGTACTGTCAGTACGTGGTAATTTCGACAATATAAACATTAGACTAAAAAACTACTGAAGTGGTGCATGCTTTCCAACTCGGGTTCGAACGCACGTTGTTTAATGCACTCGCGTCATAGCGAGTGCATTAACCATTAACAGCGTTATTCATAAACGTTGATTATTTTTTAAGTAATACATTAAACAGTTATTTAATGAAAATTGTATTCATAAACACTACTTAGACTTAATAACCTGTTTAAACTACCTGTCAGATTAAACAACCTTACCCCACTGTTTAACTCTGTTAAGTAACAAAATGGCGGACAAAACTATTGTTTCTTTTAAAGGCTGATGTTTGATTTTGTAAAGATTGGGGAAAAAATGGAACCTTTTGTTTTCGGTGACGATTTACACATTATGAGCAAGATGTATTAGATATATACGAATTCAGCGCCCTAGTGCTAAAGTTTATAAATATAGGTTGGACCCTATGTTGAAATATTTACAACGATATGAAAATAAAATTACAATGATCGTCAACCTAGCTTCCATTATAAATAACACTCTTTTATATGCGGAGTACGTAGTGTTTTAGCCGACAAAGACAGATTATTTTGTTTTTAATTTTAATTTTTGATAAGAAGATTGCTCGTACATATTCTACCAAATTCTAGCAAAAAGTTGCTAGGGTAAAAAGTTAAGTAGTATTTCGTTAAGCAATGCAAAATTTTTGCTTATTAATAAGAAAGTTTTTAATAATGTTTAAGGCTTAATCAGTTGCTTGATTAACTAATGTTTAGAACGTTAATTAACAACTTTTTATGAATAACGTTATAAGCTACTACGGCTTCATATCGTCTATATGCCTATATCACCTTTGCCGGATTATCTCACTGCAACGCAGAGACCCGGGCTCGATTCCTGGTATAGTAAATTTCGGAAATGTATTTTCTCCGTTATTTACTATGGTCTGGGTGTCTGGGATCGGCCCCAAAATGGTCCGTTGTATATTACCCGTAACACAAGCGTAACTTGCTTAATTTGGGGATATACAGCGTATGTGTTTGTCTGCCGATTTATTTATTTATTTATCTATCTATACATTGCGTTAGCAAAGACAGTCTTAAATATTGTGTACCCACAAGAATTGTATAATTAGACATTTCTTATATCAGAAACGTGTATTTTCTCTTTGGCGTTGCCGGGTACAAGTATCAGTAAATAAAATCCATACTTAATATTACACATAAAAGCAACTCTGTCTGTCTGTAATACTTCACGGCTGATTTTGCTGAAATTTGGAATGTATCAGTTCCGAGAATGTACATAGAATAATTTTATTCCAGAAAATGAAACAGTTCCCGGGATAAAATTAAGTAAAATTTACAGGGACGAATAGCGCCAGGATAAAAATGTATTACTATGTAACCTGTGTTGCTTACTCTTAAAATATACTTGGGTTGAAAATCCTAAAATAAAGTAATAATATACAAAATATTTTATGTGTCGTATGTAGTTATCCATTTAGGAAACGATTTTATAGAGCTGATATAACCTTACAAACTAAAGGTGCTTTAAAAAAGACAAATAATACTTACATACTAAAACTGGAACCATGATTTGTGTGTACGCGAAGAATATGATCAGGCCGACGCATAGTTTCAAATGGTTAAACATCTGCGTGCCATCATTTGCCATGTTGAAAAAGCAAATTCCGATCAACAATCCACATATGGTATGATGTATAAATTGCATCCACAGACCTGAAATTATTACAAATGTAGTTTTTAAATGTCCTAAACTTAAGTCGGCTTAGTTACTTGGTCTATAATATCGGCACATAAGTGTCCTGTTGGTCCCGGGCTTTTTCATTTTTAGGAGAACTGACGGAATACCTGCCACTGCCCTAAGAGGATTATCGGGTTACACATATTTGTTACAACAATGTGCAGGTATCATCACGATTGCACCGTCAGCATAAAGGTAATTATAACAATATGCACATTAGGTCAAAAGACTGCCTAAATGGGACATGCTGCCTGTCTAAAGATTCGAATGTCATTTGAAACTACCACGACAATCGAGTGGGTCTGACTTTAACCGATAATTTGACAAACCATCGGGGTTACCATTATTCTAAAATAACCGTTAAATTTTCAGTAATAAATTAAAAAGAAAAGTCTGTTACGCTGCTATATATTATTTAGAATAATTATCAAGTAACGAAAATAGTGTTACTAATGTAATTTCAACCACTCCTAATTAATGTAATTACGACCATTCTTAAATAATTAACAAATGTTGGATTTATACAATGAATATAAATATGTATAGAAACGGTGTATTGAATTTCTATCGTAAAGTGAAGATAATTTTTAATTACAGCTTTAAGATTGTGGCATTAATTGAATCGTCATGCCTTGTAACGTTTTTAACCCGTTGCATAATTTAGTATAATTTAAAATTTTAATTAATCAAAATTATTTTCCAAGTCCGTGTCATACCATGCACATTGAAGGATTCCGTAGAGGCAATTAACGTTCACTATTCTTGTAATTTGGCTACGAAACTTTAGAAGTACCATGAATTCTAATGTAACCCATACCTCAAAAACAACTCAAGAGATTTTATTGTGACCAACAAAATGAACGACAGTATTATTAGAGTTCTAACTTATTTTTCTTTTAGAATTTGACAACTCCTAGTTCAAATGTTAAAGAAAGGGGTACATCTCTTACCGCTTTCAAAGCGCAAACTGACTTAAATTTATTATTTAGATATTAAAATACGTCGTTATAATTTTCGAAAACTATCTAACGATAACAGCCCGCGCCTAAGTGTACTTATTTAAATTAAAATAAATTTAAAGCGTGAGAGGTCTCACACCTTCACTCCAAATGAATAATGTATTCCATTAATCTTGGAGAGAACTAACGGAAAGAATATTAGGATTCAATAATGGCCATTTGACCCATTAAAGCGATAGACCAAAAACATCTCCACTCACCTGAGCTTAAAATTCTGAAATGGATCTGTACTTACAAAGGAAGTCTTTGAATTTGCACTCGTGACTGTTTAAGTGGAAGAAGACGAAGGTGGTATGGGCTTGTAATGAGAAGGGACCAAAATCGTGAGACAAAAACTATGTCAAAGTGGAAGATCGATAGATATATGTCGTGCGCAGAAGTTTTGCCGATGATCACCCCTCCCGCTTCCTACGACTGGGACCGGGCTTGTCTAAGTAATAATAAGAACTAGACGACCGCGGATCGCGGTTGTAGGAAGCGGGAGGGGTTATCATCGGCAAACCTTCTACGCACGACTTATACAATTATAGAGGCAGATCAAAAAAGAGTTGGATGGATTGTGTGAGTGTGAAATGATTATTTTTGGTATAACAGCGGACATATTCCAAAATAGAAGAGTAAGTATGTAAGAAAGAGACATATTATACCGACCCCAAATGATTGGGATTAGGTGAACGAAAAAAGAGAGAGCTATTGCCATATCGTCAGGGAACCCTAAAAAGGTTGAGTTAATAAAGCACTGTTTTGTGGTAAAAGAAATACGTATATATCGTGTATCTCGAATAAGACATTACAAATAAATTTTAAATGATAATTTGTAGGAAATGAAATGTGTATCAGATGATAGCAATTTAACATTTTTATTCTTCGTGACACTCCAGAATCATATTTAACACAATATTATTGTGAACGTTGCAAGGTATTCTCGCTTGCAATGTTTTAAAAATTGTATCATCTCCTCTAACGTCTGACGTATGAAAATTTTGAACAAATCACCTACTCATAAATAATTTCTAAGTGTTAGTGTGAATCCTACTAATTGCGTAGTTGTCGTGATATGAGATAACTTGATAAACAGTGGAAGCTCCTCACATTTAACAGAACGCTTTAATATGCGTTTAATATGCTTTAATATTAATTAATTATCTTTGGCTACGAAACCAATAGAAGTGAAAGTATTAAATTTCATAACCCACCTTGTCGATTTCTAGATATCTGCTTAATCATCCTCTTTAACAAAACTGAGAACTGCTCAAAAGCAGAGGTCGCGTACGAACAAGATTCTGTTGATTTCTGCACTTTCATCCACGCCATCGAAGAGTTCACTTGTGAAACGTGACTCGATAATGAACTTGAAGATGCATTAATGTTATTGTATTGCGGTACTCTGTACGTGCATCTCTCATTTGTCAGCATAATTTCGGTTTCCTGTGCACCGTCTGCCTGATAGCAAACTTTCAATTCCATATGATTCGAAGGTTCACTCACGTACTCATTTGATTTAATTTTCGATGATTTGACGTCTCTGCCGTTTCTTATTTGTTCTGATAATAATATTATGTTATCTGGTTTTTCTGTTAGTTCTATAACTGAAAGGAAAATAAATACATAAATATATATTATTCTAATCTTAAGACTGACAGAGGGTATCATTAATTAAGAAGGCCATCAAGTAGAGTATCAGAATAAAGAAAATTAAAAGGCGACTACAAAAATATATACAAGTTATATTAATTCAATGGTTATATGTTTAATCAGGAATAAAATATTGGTTTAAAACGTTTTTGATAGCGTAAAAATGGGCCATGTTTGTGTCGGATCTCGTGCTATCATATGAAATTTAGAATAGTTGTAAATATCCGTAGCCCAATCATATTTAAAAACGAAACAAATAATTTGTTTTGTGTATTTATCATTAAAATGTGGGTTCAAAAAACTTGCATAGGATAATATCTGTTCTGGGTTTGTCTTCTTTGTATGGTCTCACTTTGGTCGTATAAGTGTGATTGGTCGTTCGTTTGTTTGTTCTCAGTTCTATCGTCATTTGTTTGTTAATTCTTGTAAATCTGTATTTTTAGTCGTTAGCTAAATTCTTCTGTTTTAGCTGTATGTAAGGCTATATATATTGAATATAAGTGTGATCGATGATGGTGATTATCTCTGGTCATTGCCCTATCATATGCCCTTGCTGTTATTTACTCAGATGTATATCATATACTATGTCGTGAAAGATATGCGTATGTGTACCAATGGTTTCACAACAAGGGATATGGAAGACCGTGCGAAGTGGAGAAGAAAAAGTAGGAAAGTGGACCCTGGGCATACGCTTCGAATACAACCAAGATTTAATGCTCGGACGATGGTATCCCCCGTACTTACAGTCGGATAATAGTCCATTAATCGTAGCTACGGTTAATATTTTTGTATCTCCGAAATTTAAGAATAACCTGTGATACACAAGGAGCCTCATAGTGTTACTATAATGTATGTATCTCAGTGTGTCATTACCTCAGAAACTACTAAAGCTAAACATGAAATTTGACACATATTCAAGTGTGTTTACAAAAATGTAGTGTTAAATTTGCAAATTTTTTTCCTCTATAGAAAAGGGCTCATTGAAAAAAAAATGCAACATCCGCTCTGTAGATTACTGTAACATACCGTAACGACGTAGTTTGTGTTCAGATAATCGTTAATACTTAAAATTTGTGCATTTTTATGCACAAATTTTAATGCAATCCCTATTGTATTGATAAAAGAACCATACTTGTACCAGCCCAAGATTCTTTTAATTTTTTTACTTATTTGGTGTAGAAAATATCTAATAAATAATAGAATTCTCCGTGCAGGAACGGAAAAAGAATACTAATTCCTGCGGCCGGGCGGCCTGTCGTAAGAGGCGACAAAACAAGCCACAGCTAGGTGGTAAGACATCTGCCCGACTGGATGGCTACCACCCCTGGTTTAGAGTATGCCGCCATAACAAACTTGAGTTGTGTTCCAGCATCAGTGGCCAAGCTCCAATTTCTTTCTTTCCAAAGTTGTATTTTTACTGGACCATTATCACGTGTAATATTTACAAGCTTTGATTACACTTTGAAATATAAACAGACAACAAAAGTATGACAATAAAGAAGCCTTTCTTTTATTTGATTTGATTTTATATTCAAATTTTTTAGCAAATTTGATACTAATCTTTTGTAAACACACGCGAATTTTCATACCTACGTGTTTTTACGTATTGATTTTTATATATGTATACAGTATTTTATCTATAATACGTACTAATTTCAAAAATTACCACTCCTATAAGAGTCGAAGGAGAGGGATGGCGTTGGCGATATTATAAGTCTAATTTAATCCAAACAAAACTGAGATATATACAACGAATAAGGGTAAGTATATAAAGCAAGTACTTACTGAAGTCGGCAGGATTGTGGTGTCTGGGGCAAGGCAAACCGACGCTTCGGAGATATGGAACCATAGCAGAAGTATCACCTTGGTAGATGCAACGGCCATCGGCTACCACGTATACCTGTGATAAGTACTTTTTTTAATTAATAAGACTATGCAGGCGACTTCGCTTACGTGATTGTGAATCCATATTCGGCGAGGACTACCCCATTTCTCAAAGACGTTATCTAAGGCACAGGTGTTAGTCGCTAAATAAAAATATACCAAAATTATTATTCGCCTAGAGTTTACCCCGCAGTTGCTTTATTTTATTTACACAAAAACTTAATTCGGTTTTTTACATATAATAATAACAATTATAAGTCCATACATTATAATCTACACAACTCCCAGCAAAACAAAGAGGCGATTCGAAGCCAACCTGATTTGAAGTAATACAATGAATGAAATGTAGTTTATGACAACTATGGTATTTGTTAGTGAATTGAAAAAACGCGATTGCAGCGCCATCGATTTTGCTCATCCGTCTATTCTAAAGGCAGGAAGTCATTTATCAGGATAAAATTTATTCTAAGTATTAACTCGGATTGTAAGCCAGCACTATGTCGAGTGTCATTCATATGCGTTATGTAGTATTCACGTGATGCTCTAACAGACAGACAGATAAAAATTCTAAAAAATTTTTGAATCTTTTCGAATTATTCCCCCTGATTTTCACATTTTTAAACGCATTGTACAAACTCGACTCATATACAAATTTATTATATATAGTATATAGACGGATTAAGAAAATGGCGGATTGCATTGTTTAGAAAACTTTAAAAATAAACATTACGCTGCCGCATATACGAGTTCCTGTCGCAGTCCTTCCGGGTGACTTCACACATCCCCCGCAGCATATTCATCTTCGTGACATGCAACAACTCTTGCTTGTGTCGCTTAAGCATAGTCTATAATTTAATTCCATACAAAGGACAGATATAACATTACAACTAACTTAGCATCGTACCTAATTAAGAATTAGCATGCATACAATGTAATTTGTATTTCAAAAATGAAAATTTATGCAAATAAAATGATATGCCATGTATCAATTCGCTTATTAATTCACAATTTACTACTAATATCTAAATTAACTTAGTATTAGTATTGGCTATTCGTTATTTTATTAGACAAAAAATTGTACAATTTATATGATTTGTGAATACAGAGTGCAATCTATTATTTTTATTCATTTATACCTGCTAACCTTATACCCGCCACGTTTGTCCAAGGCGCCAAGCCGCCTTGGACAAACTTGGCGGGTGTACTGTCCGTTCTCCTATAGTGGCAGGCCCGAGCCCAGGAGTGACATTTATGGGCTGTTATTATTATTATTATATATATTTATAGCCATTTGGTGACATCATTTCATGTACGGGCTTAGAATAATTTAAATACAAACCTGAAGACGATACTATAATGCACTCCGGCGTCAGTATTTACTACTAATGTCGCAAACACTGTAAAACTATCTTGTAAGGGATATACCATTGAATAAAATCGAAGTGTTTGTCAGTGATAAGAAAATAAATGTCAAAATTTAAGTATTATTTATACGGCACCTAAATATAAATAATCCGTTTTAGAGTTTTGTTTATTTTTAATTTGAATACTTGTCTGGAACAAGAAGTTTCCTCCGTGGATTTCAATTCTATTTTCAGGCATTAAAACAAAAGTTCATAATTTTCGTGTGTTCCACAGCGTTCGACAGCCTCTCTGATTGAGTAATCCTAAGCTTTGCCCACCTAGCTCACAGGAACTCCGGGTTCAATTCCAAGCATTGTTAATTTCAAAAACATATTTTCCGTTATTTACTATCGTTTGGGTCTCTGGGCCTGATCCCAACGTACAACGTTGCCCGTAATAAAAACGTAAACTTGCAGATATACCATGTGTGTGTTTGTCTACATATTATAATTTTATTACTTCGCTGTCTTGAAGTATTCAGAGGATAATTATGTATCCGTAATTATTCGGATTCGGTAATTCTTCGAATAAAGTTTTTCTTTCTTTCTTTCTTTCCGTAATCTCACCTGGGCCAAGTTGCGGTTACACTAAGTACGTTATTATAAGATAATTGATTATAACTATAACTTTGTATTACTTTGTATTTGATTACAAGTTAAGAACAAACTACATTACAATTAAAAGAAGCAATTAAGATTATTATGTAAATAGCTGCTAGAGCGCATTGCTAATAGATTTGATCACGACCATAAGGAAATACTTGTACTTTTATTGTCATGCCAATTTGTAAGGGAACAGTAAAGATTTTTATCGCATTAAATTAGAACTAATGCTATGGATACAAACTAAAATGTACGAATAAGTAATTATAATGACAGACTAAAGTAATTTGCGCTATATAAACTGCTAAATTGATAGTCGGATTTAGGACCGATTTTTAAATCAGATCGAAGTTATCAGTCGAATAAATTATAACCCGAGTGAATTAAAAAGTGAAACATTTTTAATTTTTCCATGTTATACTTTATTCTATGAATAACTTTAATCGGTGATTGAAAAATCGGCCCTTATCTATAATAAAATTAGGACAAGTGCTTATCCGTCCAAGCACAATGAAATGTTCCGTAGAAGTAATTAATGAGTCATTTTTATAATTTACCTATAGAATTCTAAAAAACATTTATTTCAAAACTCCGTAATCGTTCTTAAACTACACAACAGAAGCATTTTATGCTCTACCTTAATATTTTTCAAGTATTTTCCCTTCATATGAGATAAAAATCAATATTTCATTGATAACTTGTTTTTATATTTAAATGAAGCTACACTATAAAATATACCTAAAGTAAAATTAAATTATAAATAAATTAATCTATACTATAAATAAAACTATATATGCAAACTAAGTGATAATAATAATAAAATTAAACTATAAAATCTAGTACCAGACCGCTGTCAGTTGGAAACGTGCCCAAAAGACTGGCCACATTGCCTCGCTGAATGGCAACGCATTGCATTGCCCGAGGTAGAGACCAGTCTTTTGGTCACGCGGCATATCCACCAGACGTTTGGCTATATTTCGATAAAGCTTATGTATCAACAGGCCGCCATGGTCCCAGGGTCTCGACCCCAAAAGCCGCAAATACGTAGTTATTTCGGATGGCTGAATATTTGTGGCGTTTTAGGGCCTCCTGTTGTGCAACAGCTGTACCGGCAGACAAGCTAGTTGCTGGAAGATGGAACGCTGCCAAAGTATAGACGCAAGCCGCGTCCCATACTAAGGAGTGACCCATCGTCCAGGACACCAATTACATACCATCGGGTCTCTTGCCATCATCGCGGCACAAGGCGTTTGGTTCTAGAACGGCAGATACCCGGCGGAGACAAGAGCCCGATAAATTATGTCATTAAGTGTTGTATGGCGTGAAAGTCTACCGGCACTTCTGATACATGATAAACTACGGTAACCAAGGCCTCCACCTTATCTCCACACTTTTTTTTTTTTTAAGGCGGGGGAAATGCATTTCGCACATACCGGGTCCTTTGCTAGGGATTAGACCGTTGTTGATCATGGAGGCAATCCAAACAATAATCAACCGGCTTGTGTGGAGACTCGACTAATCAATATCCCACTAAAACCACCCTCCTCCCATGTGCCCCGCGCTTATGGTAGGAAAGGCGTGAGATACAGAACGTAGTTACGCCCACACCGATCCTAGCGCACAAGTGCTTGAGAATGCCCTGTCCTGATCACCTGGAGTTCGGCCTGGCCATAGAACAGGCCACGGGCGAGGGCATCCTGTCGGGAGCGCCGAACTTTGGCCATCACGTCCGCCTGGAGAGGCCAGGGCGGATCGCCTGCCAAGAGTGTCGACGCCGTCCACGACACTGTACGGTATCTTCGGATGGTCCTCACCGCCAGGACCCGTTGTGCGCGGCACAACGCCTTATCTCCACACTTACAGCGACGTGGGACAACACAGGCCGCCCCTAGGCGAATGCAGGCACTTATTCTAAACGTGTTATCGTCTAGAAAACTGCCCAAATTCACCGAGGGGAGTGCCTGTAGCCACAGGCCAGACTCCCAACGCGAGACAGCTAAAAGACGAACACGTTCTATCTCATTGGAATTCCTATCTAAAAGATTTGTTGTTGAGTTGACCAATGAGCAATTATCTCCTCATATAATATTATCAAGAAACATCTACATCGTCATGATTCATGATTTGAATAATTAATCCCAAACTCACAACTATGTACATTAAAAAAATCATCCCTCAGTTACACATCTATAGCATTATTTTTTTTTTTTTGCAATTTGAATATACCATTGTGTGTAGGGACTTCTGGAAATAGACCGTTTTGTCTTTTGCTTATATAAACCAGGTAACTTGGCGATTTTACAAGCTCTAGTTTTTGCCAAAAGGGCTACGAAATTAATAAAAGTTAGTCATAGAAGTAGGTCTCAGAGATCATCTCCCATACACCAATTACAAGGAATACCAGCAGGGGTCATAAATGCTGAATATTGACTGAGTTATCAACCAATCAAAATAATTCTTTACTTAGCCGTGTTATATAAAGTTTCGAATCCTGGACGGGGATCGTTTTTAAGCTGTATTTCTGACCTAATGTCCATATTCACAATTGGCCAGAAAACGTATCAAAACTAGCTCGTGCTGATAGTGAAGGAAACTGATGTGTGCACACCGGCAATTCGTGTTGGAAAATATGGTTGCTGGCAGCACCCACATTTTCATTTTCCCATATGGTCCGTTCCCCTTAAGAACTGTGAGGCCACAACCCAGCAACGAGACTTCTATGGGCTGATAAATTATAACAAGTTTGTAATTCAACTCGGCCTATTTAATCTAATTTTCAAACTCATTTTCAATGATAAAATAATTAATTTGATATATAAAATTATCATGGTGTTTGTTACAAAACTCCCCCGAAACGGCTGAACCGATTTGTATGAAATTTTGTGTGCATATAGGGTACTTCTGAGAATATGCCAACATCTGTTTTTCATACCCCTAAATGATGACTCACCCCTAAACATTTATTTTTCTTTTTTGACAAACATCTTTATTTTTATTTTTTTATGATTTGGAATTAAAAAATACATACAATCTTAAATTTTCACCCTTCTACCACCAGCCCCTATTTTTTAATAGCGATGTTAGTACTTTAATAATTTTCTACTCGCGGCGGTTGATAATTGATCTGGTGTGTGTTCAAGTGGGTCCCGGAATGGCTTAGATTCACGATTGGACCAGGTAGGTGGCGCCGCTAAACTCCTCCTAAACGGTGGGCTCGATTTTGATGTTTTTTTTTGTTCAAGTGGATTCGAGAATGGTATAAATAAACATTTGGTCCCGGTAGATGGCGCTGCAATCGGGTTCTAGATTTTAATTTTATAAAGGCAGGACAACGTCTGCCGGATACAGCTAGTAGCACATAAAATTAAAATATTGAAAAAGATATTTTAAATTATTACACCAAATGTTTCAATGTTTAATTGTAACGGCCCTTATTATATCATTTAAACCTAAAGTAATACTCAAACTGATACACGGAAACATTAAAAAATTGCGCGGCAGATTTATTATATATATATATATATATATATATATAAATAGACGCCTCGTGTATTCAAAGTTGTTTTTAGTTTGGACAGATATTCATCGTAAATGTAAATATTTCTACGAGCATTATTGTAGAATACAGTTATACAACCGGACGGATTTTAACAATCCAATTCTTGACTCACCCGATCAAATAACTCCATGAGCGAAGCGGGTGGCTGATGTATGGTGCAGACAACAGTTCTTCCCTGTCTAGCGAGTTGTTTTAACAGTTTGACGCATTGTGTTGTCGTCACGTTGTCAAGACCACTCGTCGGCTCGTCCAAGAAGAATATAGGTGGATTATTTACTAACTCCAGTGCTATCGATAACCTGTAAGAAACACATCTGAAATGTATCACTTAATCTACTGAAGTGTGTGCACGAAGTGTAGGCAAACTTTCATCTGGTAAATTTGCAGGTAGTGGCTAGATATGGGATATATGATGCATTTCTGACAGTGCCTTCGGTTAACAGTGGACTCTATTTAGCCACGGAAAAGTATACTAGGAATCACAAATGCACAGTAGGTAATGGTCGTAACTTTGAATAGTACTTTGACACTACACGACTAGTCCCGTCTTCGCAGATTTATTATTTAAAAAAAGTTTTAGACCATATTAGTTTCTGGGCTATTATCATGCTTGCCATTACTCTTCTTGCATGATTTGGCTGACGACAAATTTTACTAGATTTTTATAGTCTGTCATAAAACACGTTTGTTGTCTATTACAACTGTGAATTGAAAAAGACTTCGTATCTGTATTATAATTATAGAGTGATCCTCCATGCACGAGTTCGATTCTCACACAGCTAGTTGTTAAAAACGCGGAAGATCTTTGATATTACGTAAGCAACGCATTATCGTCCTTAACTGATATTACAAAGTTCCCCTTAATTGAATCATTTTGGCTAAAAGGCGCAATACTGAAAGTATACGAAGATATTCAATGATATTGAAAGACTCCAATTTATGTTAATAGATTACCTTGGTTGTTTCATCCAAAGTGATAGACAGAAGTTGGCCGTATCATATTAACATAGTGTTACAGACACTAAGTCTATATATATATATAATATGGTCAGTGATGTGTATGGGTAACGTAATCACTTACGATTAGGATCCAAATCTGCTATAATAGTTGGGTTAGAATGGCAATGACCTTTCTGACCCTCACCTTTCTTTCAAACGTCATAATAGTACTATAATAATAACAGTGTTTCCTAGTTTTGGTACGCACTATTATCATAGCAAAATTATTAACCACGCAGTAAGTTTGCTCAGAAACAAGAATATCAGTCCTCCCAACAATAGATACAAACATAACTTTCACATATTAACTTACTGTCATCTTAACAATTATTTTATCATTAACTTTCATAACTATTGTATTTTCAATATGATATTTAAAGTGTTGTGGTGACTGTTTTGTTCGTGTAGCATTTAATGGCACACTTTCTACTTTCTTTCACTTGGTAACAGTAGTTGTGGTTTATTTTTATCAAATTAAGACCAATGTGCTCATAAATCTGATTATTAAAAGTATTTTAGAATTGTATTAATTTTTAAGCAACTCTTACCTAAATCTTGGTGACAATCACAGTTCTTTACAGAATGATTGAGTCAATGAATCTTCACTTGTAGAATGACTATAGTTGTACCTGTACGTAGGATGGTAAGAAAGCCAATTGGTCTCACTCTATTTGACCTACATAAGGTCATACAAATATTTGTGTACACGTCAATTTAAAAAAAACCCTAACCATTCAAAATTAATAAACACAAATCAATTAATTCACACGATACAAAAATAAAGTGTTGCCATGATTGTTAGTTTTACCTTGTTTATCGATTATTTGTAATTAACGTATGCAACATCTTTAGTAAGATTAATTTCTGATACACCATAAATAAGACACTAACGGCCGGTTCCAATATCTTACTATTCATTCACTTGCCTTAACATCGGTTGAATTTTGATATTATTTGTATAGAGCTCATGTGAATTTTTTCCCGATGCTGCGATGGTAAGGCAAATGAACGGTAGGTAAGATATTGTAGTATCTATATGATTTGACCGGTTTGGTATAAAATGTATATTTTAGATAATAAATTATCAAAAGCCGGGAGAGTAACGACTTGTATCACCATCTAGGGTTTTGGATCTTTTCAAAGATTGATAGTTTAATAAGTGATTGTAGTGTTATTCTATCGTACTAATATTAAATTGTATTTACTTGTTTATATTTGCGTGTGTTTAGTAATCTCGTTTTTTGCGATTTATCAAAATTCAGTATTTAGATCCTGTGAGCGCAGGCGGGAGCGGGGATAAAAGAGAAGGAGAGGACTTACAGGATAGGTCGCCGCACTAGATACGCTACGAAAGATGCGGGCTTCGCAGCGGTAAGGCAGTTCTTCTCGTAATCTTTCCTTTGCGTCTTGCGGTTCTTTCGACTAGTGGACCAGCTGGAACGATACAGCGTGCACCTTTCCAGCGTGCGGGTTGATATAAGCGGGTGTGAATAGCGGCTCAACACACAAGGCGCGGCGAGGTTCGCGCGGAAGCTGCGGTGCGTTCAGCGGTCGGACGTAGACTATGTCACATTACATAGTGACAGATGCGGCGAAAGAGAAAAGGAAACTAAGAGGCGGTGACCAAATAGGTCGGCGTTAACAGATCCTTTAAAGATCGGGAATAGACCTAATATAATTTTTACTTTGGAACAACAAGAATTCTATGAAATCTATTAGATTAAGGGTCCTTATTATTCAGACGCAAAGCCACAGGGAAATTTCTACTTAGAGAAGCAATTACCTTTTCTTCTCTCCTCCAGATAGAAGATCAGTATTGGTGTGTTGATGCTCCAATAGCCCTAACTCCTGGAGGATTTCCTCAGAGGGTGCTTTTTGTCCTTTTGGAACTTTCAGACTGGCTGCCACGTCCATAGCTTCCCTAACTGTGAGGAACGGTTGAAGCAGGTCTTCTTGGGTGATGTAACATGAGGACTTCTGGAATATCTGTTCATCCCGAGGTTTGCCGTTGACTAAAAGTTCACCGGTCACACCAGCTGATCTGAAATTGTAATAGTACATATTATCTCTACCTATTGATAATTGACTAAACTATGTATACCCGTTCACAATACATTATGAATGTTCTCTAAAGTGAATTTAGCAAAGAAAACGTTCTGTTTTGATTTAAGACACTTTCATAGTTAGCCTAACGTAAATCCCGGTTACTTCCAGAACTTCCGCTTTGGAAATCCCGAAATCCAATTTTATAATTTTCTTCTACACTTCGCAAGATTATAATTTTTACGTAAAAATATAATCTTATGAATACTTATTGGTATATAAAATCAAAGTGTTGTCTGTGATTTCAAAATAAATATGAAAATTAAAATTACTATTTATAGGCTGCATAATCACAACTGATTTAGAATTGTTGCCTGTGTGGTTTCAAAGATTGTATTGAATAAGATTCAAAGTGGCTCAACAATTTTCAATAAAAAATACGGATATTAAAAGACATTACGATATCTTGCAGGATTGAAAGGTTCTGAAGATATGAATACAGCTTAAGTTCCACGTAAACGAAGCGACGGATACAGTTCAAATTATGTATTACATAATATTGCTGAGATGATTCTATACTTAAGAACTTACTTGGTGTTAGACGCGTCTGTTAAAACAATAACACGTTGTACCCGTTGTTTGATGTCAGTCAAAGACCTACAATTTTGCGGAGCTATACTGAAAACATACAGCAGACAAGGCTGTATATATAATAAATTCGTTTGCCTGGCTATATAACAAATAAAACAACAACAACCCTACATTGACATTTTGCAAGGTTTGAAAATATTGTTTTTTTGTTGGAATTTATATCTGGATATAGGGAAACATCCACTGCCAGAATTTTAGCAACAAATTAAAATGTGTACCTACCTGTATCCAGAAATCACGTTAAGAAGAGAGCTTTTGCCCGCTCCGGAAGGTCCCATGATAGCAATAAGGTGTCCAGAAGAAAATTTGCCATGAACCCCTTTAATCACTACTTTCGGAGGAACTGAAACAATAACAAAACACCTTATATATTCATTCTTCAAAATTTACTAAATTTCTATGTTAAAAACAACTCATCGTATAGTATATATTTATAATAAACTTTCCTGACAATTTTTGCACACAGTACCTAGGCTTAGTAGTTTTTACGAAAAATGTCTGTATAGACAGACAAACATGGAGATTACATGAGAGTTTTATTTTTGCCAAAATGTCTAAAAAACTCTAAAATTTACTTAAAAAGCGGTTGAATTAGTTGAAATTTAGTTTTTATAAATTTATGTTCGGAAGATGTATTATTAGGTTGGGGAAAAAGTTTCTTCGCATTTTATATAAAAATTCAGAAGGTTTTTTTATAAAGTTTATTTACATTTGACTAAAGTATGTAGGTGCCATTTTGTTGGATAACTTTTTGCCATCTTGTAGGTAGGGACGTGATCCCATTTTAGTACAAGTATTTAATTAATTTAAATTAATATTCTCATAACCATAGATAGGAAGTGCTGCCATTTGATAATATGATTAAACGGTTTAAAGCGCAGTATTTTATTAGATTTTTATTTCGATGTTTCGGCCAGTTTTCATTAGCCGTGATCACGGACGACGAAGATGTCAAATGTTAATTATGTGTACTAGTCGCGAAACAACAAATTGATGCAGTGACATCGAGATATTTGCTTACAAAGTTATAAAAAGTATACGAGTCCAAGAAACCATGGAAGAATGCCATGGAACCATGGAATCTAACTTTTGAAAGATCGTGTGGAAAGTTTTAAAATAATTCAATGTAGTAGAGTTTGAAACCTAGGTATACCTATATATTAATTAGTTTAAAGAACACTTTATGATTTTTTAAAATTATATTTTATAAGTGTTACGTTTTCTAAACCTTATTTTACGGAATTACAGTGCAATTTGTGGGCAATTTATTTATTGCCTATAAATGTTACACCATATTATTATACTCATCCACTTTGCAATAGCATTTTTATTCACATTTCATACACAACAAAACTCAAGTAGTTAAATCATAATTAGCATATTTTCCACGATTCGCTGTATGTTTATTTCATTTGAATTAACTATATTTGACTTTAATGGAAGTGCAGATGATAATTAAAACAATTTGAAGATAATTCAAAAATGTATTAACAAAATTAAACAATTATGATATTTTTGTCTGCGAAGAAATAATTTTGACTGTATTTATAAAATATCTGTACATCGTTAGTAACGTATTATTTTACTATTTTTTTTAATTAATGAGACCAAAATCTTTGTTAAATCTTTCTATCTATTTAGTCTTCTGCACTTCGCGCAGTTTTCGATATACCTCATTATGAGATCATGATATAGTATAATGAATACAATGGGCGGCCTTGCTGCTTAAAGCAATCGCTTCCAGACAACCTTTGGATTGACGATATATAACATTCTATAAATAATATAGAAAACTAGGACATGCCCGCGACTTCGTTCACGCTTGACTTAAAATTACTGTGGGACTCCCACAACACAAAGTACCGCAGCATTTAAAAAAGAATGCAAGCCATCGTTTTAGTGAAAACTGTTTCGGAATAAGCTAAATTTTATACATCCGAACAACAAAAAACCGCTCCTGGGAAAAAACCCGCGGGAATGCCGGTATAAAAAACCGGCCAGCTAACAGCCCAGATCTAAACCCAATAGATAATCTGTGGTTCGAAGTAAAGAAAAAAAGGTTTCAAATACACAGTGTGGGAATTTAAGAGAGCTGTATGACGTTTTTTTAGAAGAATGGAACTCTATTTCTCTTGCGAAATGTCAAAAATTAATAGAGTCAATGTCTCGCCGGTGTAAAGCAGTAATTAAAAGCTGTGGATATGCTATTAACTATTAATTTTAGTTAAAAATGTATTAAATTGCTTTTTAAATTTCTCACGCTACATATTATTGTGATTTTTTAAATGTGAGTGTCATACAAAACGATCCCCGAGCAGTTTAATAAATCGTTATTAATTATTTGTCCAGCTTCAGTACTTTTGAATGTGTTATTTTGGTAAAATAAATAAAATGTGAACAAAAATAGTTAGCGATTTTATTCTTTATTCCTAAGCCACGTTGCTCTATTAATGTGGCTATTTTATAACATAACTAGTTGCTTCTCAGAAGGTACGCATCTCTGTGTATGACATGATTTAAATAAAAAACTTCTAGAACTTCAAATCGTTCTTAATTATATGACCACAACTATATATTTCTCTATACCAAATTTGTATTTAATTATATTATATATTATAATGTATAGTTATTATGTATCTATCAATACTGCAGAAAATAGATGTATATGTGTAATATAAATAAAATATATGTGTATATTTATTTTCACTCAATAAATAATGTTGCTTTCTATGTATTCTTTACATATACTGTCTAAGTGGTAATGTACGAACTCATTTTTTGTGTGTTTACAAATTATTTCAAAGGTAGTTCGAAACAAATATCTATCTTTTTGATGTTTTTAACGTACGGGACGTGAACTTACTCTGCTGTAACACAGTTTAAAACTAGTACGGGAAGTAATAATTGTCGCATAATGTTAATTTAATCACTATTGTATATTGTACTTGTTTAGCTTATAACTGGAGACCAATACTTTAATTCTTTAATAATCTTTAAAAAAAAATTGACTCCAAATCGCTGTCGGTGGGGAGCGTGCCCAAAATACTGGCCGCATTTCCGCGTTGGATGGCAACGCTAATTCGTTGCCCTAGGTGCAAGCCAGCCTTTTGGTCACGCGAGATCTCAATTAGACGCGTTGAGAGGTCTCGATAGAAATGATGAGCTCCAGGTCCCCACGACCCACATATAATTAAGTATATATAAAAATTAAAATTAAATTATAAAATCTAGTACCCCAGACCCCTGTCAGTTTCGGCCACTTTTCATTAGCCGTGATCACGGACGACGAAGATGTCAAATGTTGTGAATCCCTTTTTTGGTATAATATTTATTTATTTTACTTAACTTTTGTTTTTTAAATTGTACCTTATATTCTATTACAATTTTATTACCGTCTACTTTTCATTTCTTGTTAAATTACAAAAAATATGTATATTACATCCGTTTTATAGTAGTATAATGGAAAGATACATGACAAACATATTTAATATAGAAGTTTGTTATTCGGTCGGGTGAATTTAAATGTTTCCGGTTACAGAATATTTGTTACGACTTAGCCAAAATTCCACGAAGCAAGCCGACAAATGTGAATGCGCCATAAAACTCAAGTATATGCCTGCCCGCATTTGCACTTCTTTTATTTTCTTTGTGTTTAATATTTGTAATTAGAAAAGCCGCCTATTTTGTATTGTAAACCTCTCTGGTAGGCAGTGGCCAGTGGTTCTAAGAATCCATTGTTTACACGGTCGTGACATTATAAGCTGAGTATAAAAAGGATGCCCGAACGGAGATATCGGCAGTCAAGCGACGATTACGATCAAAGCAAGACGTGTACATACGATAAGCGATATAGTGACGGACTTTGTGTGCGTGTTATTTAATTGTGCATTACATAAGGACTTATTGCGTCCGGTTATATTTGTACCTATGTTATACGTGTTTGTATAGTTCTAATAAATTCTATAGTAATTCCAACGGCATTTTAATTCGAGTCCCGCACTCATAACAATATGTTAATACATACATACCTATTATTAAATTATAGGTCACCATCGAAAGGTTACATTGCGCGCGTTGTGTGCATTGTAATGTAAAATACCAGAGCATAATACGAGAAATCGTTTTTCTTTTGCTGATAACATGGTGTTTAGCATAAGCTCTCAGGTTAAGAAATTAGACCTAGGAAATGATGTACTAACAAAAGTTAGGAAAATTTAGGGCCTATATAATTTCGATAGAATCATGTTGAAAACCACTGAATGTAATGGTGAATGGGTTTGTATATATAAATTTCATAACTTTTCGTAACTAGTACATAATTAAAACTACGTTTTAATGGTTTTAAACACGGCATTTTATTTGATTTTATTTCGAAGTTTCGGCTACTTTTTAGTAGCCGTGAACACGGAAGACAAGGATGGTCAAGTGTCAATAAGTAAAGGTGCTCTTACACGGGAATTTTTTTGAGTAATTATTGCATGGCAACAGTAATGGATCAATCTGGAGCAATTAAGTGGAGCAATTGCAGTACAATGCGGCAATTGTTTCCGGAACATTGCTTCTTATTGCTCCATATACGTGGCACACTCAGAAATTTCTGTGAAAAAAAAAATCTTCTATAGGTAAATATTTTTTATTAAATCTTTTCTAAGTACTCTCCACCAGCTTCTATACAAAGTTTCATGCTTCTGAACCAGTTTTCCAAACACGTTTTCCAGACCGCCGCAGACATCTCGTTTACAGTTTGCTCGAACGCTGACAGCGCATCTTCCGGCGACGAAAATTGTATCCCTTTGAGATGATTTTTTATTTTGGGGAATAAAAAGAAGTCACACGGTGCTAGGTCAGAGCAGTAAGGAGGGTGGCCCGGGAATTTGACCGGCGTGCTGTCCAGGAAATCCCTCATTTTGAGCATGGTATGGGCGGGCGCGTTGTCATGGTGGAGCAGTAGCCCACGGAGCCCTGTGTTTGGTCGCTTGTTGCTCACAACAGAGAAAACTTCTGCCAAGCATTTGGTTGTATACCATTTAGCGTTGATGCTTCTTTGGTTCCGTAAAGGAATTGACCCCAAGTAACTAGTCAAATTGAAAAAACTCGCGATCAAAATCTTCCCCCCGCTTCTAGATTGCTTCACTTTGGAAGGCGTTGATTCGTTTTGAAACACCCAAACCGTCGATTGGCGCTTCGTTTCTGGATCGTATTGATAAATCCAGGATTCATTACCTGTAATGGTGTCCTAAACGCGCCGAGACAGCCTGCTTCAAATTTGTTTATCATATCACGGCACCATTCCACCCATTTCTCACTGAGACACGATAATTTAAATTAGCTCGCAGAAAATGTGGAGGAACATTATGAAATTGGGACGTACCTATTTTACGTTATAAATAATCATATTTTCAAAATAGATTATAACTGGCTAGTCTCAGATACATACAAACTTTTTACGCAATACTTTCTGAGTGACCTGGTATTCCACATTTCTCAACGTTTCCATTGAGTTGCCGAATATCCAATCGATTTGGAAATTTTTAGGAAATTTTCTTTCTATCTCGTTTGTACGTGTAATCGTTTTTGCGAGAGGAGCAGGCCGGGAGGAGGGAGGGGTGCCTAATTTTTTTAAGTTTCTCCATAGTACATGGTACCGTGTGACCGTATCTCAGCAACAGCTTGCTACATATTGCCATCGCCCTAAATTTTGACGTAGTCGTGATGTCATAGTTGACGAGAATTGACCAGGATTGAGCAATTTTAGTTGCTCGTGTAAAAGCACCTTAATGTTAAAGTTAATATTTAGCCTACCCCCTTACTTGTGCATTTCAATTTTTGTTTATGGTTATGATTTACTCTATGGGTGCCTAATCTAATTTGCCACCACACCGAGCTACATATGTTGCTAAAGAGTTACTTGCTCTGTTTTCCTTCTCTTCAAGCCACAACAGTCATCTTAAAACAAATGTATACATTTATTGATTAGTAGCGTTTTCCCTGGGGCTACGCCGCTCAAATAACCCTAGGTTGTAGATCGATGTTATATACATAAAAAAATAATTCGGTTCTTTTATATAAATGTATAAATTTTCAATGAAAATGATGAAGATCGTTTAAAAATCATAGCTACATTATTGTATACACATACGTTATCTCTCAATATTTAACGTCATTAACAATTAATAACAAAATCACATCACAAATAACGCATTAAACTCATCACTACATCTGTGTGAACCTTTCAATAACTATAACATATCTCAGATGAAAAAGCGGCCTAAGCTAAAAGCCCATCATAAACGAAACTGAAATTTTCATGTTTTAAAGAATGTATAATAACATTCAAAGAAACTAAATACCTATAGAAGGTAAACTAAAAAAACTTATAAAATATGAATATTGGTTTCTAATGAGATGCTATTACTATAAATAACATATCTGGTTAAAGGAGGTTATATTCTGTAATTTTTAGACCTAAAAATTTACTGTTTCTTATGAAATTCACTATAATAACAAAGAAACTAAGTCCATATATATCTCTGTCTACACAACTGCCCGCCCAGCAAAACATAGAGGAGCGTCGAAGCCAACCGATTTGAAGTAATACAATGAATGTCAGGTTTTTAAAATTGAAAAAATGCGATAGCAGCGCCATCTATTCTGTTAATCCATCTTTTCTGAACGACGTCATTTATCGGTATAAAATGTATTCTGACTCGGGTTATAGATAAACCAGCACTATTCATACATATACGTTCAGTAGTTTCCAAGAAAGATGTAATCGCAGCTTCCTTTTCGCTATTTTCGTCTATCCCACGAAAACAATGTAATTTATCGGGATAAACCCGAAATATAAGCTAGCTCTATATCGAGTTTCATTTAAATCCATTCAGTAGTTTTCACGTGATGCTCCAACAGACGGACAGACCGACAAAAATTCTAAAAATTGTATTTTCGGAATATGCTGGTCCGAATTAGCCCCCCTGATTTTTTTTACATTTTTGAACATGTACAAAATCGAACCACTTACAAATTTATTATAGATAGAAGATAGATGATAATATTATGTAAAGTTGAGCTATTTTGAATCCCACAGGTAAATTAAGTATAATACATATGATCATAATAATGTGCATTTTAATACATAATTATAGTAGACATCTATAAATTAACGAGGAAATAAAGTGTTTATTTTTAACAGCCTCATAAATACTTTAACATCTTATTTCCATTTAAAACGTCTAGTTAAGTAAATTGCTTGTTTAATAATTATTTACATAATATTTATTTAAAACGTAAAGAAATTTAAATTGTACTAATTTACTTGTATTAATTGGACTAAATAAAACTATACGTACTTTTTATTAAAATAAAGGCTTGATTATACGTAACGAGTACGGTGACGAGAGTGCCCTCGGCCGAGTATTCAGTGTATATAAACACTTTGACTAGTACTCGGCCGAGTACCCTGCTCCCTGCCTCATTCTTCAGCCCCCGCAATGATTCGGTATCCCGCTCGGCAGATATGAATAACGTTCGCCACGCCAGCGGTATTTTGCATTTTGTTTTCTAACGGATTTATTTTTGCTATTACATTGAATTTATGTTCAAAATGACCAATAATAATAAATGGAATTTAGATAAAAGTTTAAAGGAATTTAATGATATAAACATTTTTAAAATCGCCCTAATCTCCTTGGGATTTTCTGTCTGTAATTTATGAAAAATACTATTTATTGCAGCAAGAGCAGGTTGCCTTGGAATCCATTTTTTCGTCTAAACACTTCTACTTTCTTCGTCTATTAAATTCCAGAATTCTTCAATTATTTTTCGTATATGAACTCGCTTGGCCTAATATTATTTTACTGTCTCGCCAGTTACGCCAGTTACGTGTGATCAAGACATTACAAAGTAAATAAAATTTTAACGTCACTGCAAATTGCTACGAATTGAGAAATTTATTGGTTTAATTAATTAAAAAAAAAACTGTTTATAAATAACCAAGCCTTACCAATAACAAGATTTATTCCTATGTGAATGATTTAATGAATAAAGACTTTATTGTGCACGAACAAAACTTAACTTAAGCCTAGACAATTGGGTGTTTGACATAATATATGATATATTACAATGAACTAAGAAACAGTATTCATGTAAAAAAGCAGGCTTACCAATTACCAAAATCCCTATTAAGAGGCTATCTAGACCTGATTCAAATCGGTGTTTCAGAAAATCAACCCCGCACGGCTGATATTTACTTCGATGAAACAGCGCGTAATAAAAGTTCGAGCGTGGCCGAATTATTGCAACTGAACATACCTACGCGCACCGTGTCCATACCAACTTGATTCATTTATTTCATTCTAAGGCTGACGAGTACCAGAGCGAGACAAAAAGTGAGACAGATCGTTTATAGGCTTAATTGGTATTGAAATTTTAACGCAACTTTCTAAGCTTCTTTAGCTCAACGGTTCACCGAGCGTAATTGTAACTAGGTGGTACAGGGTTCGAATCCTCCTCAGGCTATATGCTTCTTTTTATTTTTTAATAATTTTTTAGACGAGTAAACTTTATTAAAATGATGTAATTGTATTATGGAACAACAATAAAACCATATATAGGTCTATATTAATATAAATGCGAAAGTAACTGTCTGTCTGTTCCCTTTTCACGGAAAAACTACTGGACCGATTTGGCTGAAACTCAGTATATATATATATATATTTTCGATGCCGAGAATAGGATACATTTTATTTATTATATATTTATTTTATCCCGGAAAACGTGATAGTTTCCGGGATAAAAATATATTTGTCTTTCTATTTGTTCTGCTTTTACGGAAAAAACTATTACATCGATTTGGCTGAAATTCGGTATATATGTAATTTAATAATGACGGTGAACAAGGGATACTTTTCATCCCGGATAATGGGATAGATGTATGTAAAGGTTATCTCAAAAAGTAGAACAGGTTTTATTTTCAGTCATTTCGGTCATTTCATTTTATCATTTAGGCCCGTTCGGCCACATATATTTTCATCCCGGAAACTATCTCATTTTTCGGGATGAAAATATCTCTTGGCCACCCTCGGTATTAAAATTACATAATAGGTTGGGGGAAAAGTCTTTTCGCATATAGTATGTATGAACTTGTAATAAGATCTCTTTGGCCATACCATTTGTATCTAGGTGGTTTTGGTATCATTAAAAAGTTTTAATTTTAAAGAAGACAATTCTAAATTCAAATGAGGAAAATGTGTGATTTCCATTTGTTTTTCCTATTATTAAAACAAGTGAATGTAATAAAGAAATTCGATACATTTTAAAATTTTACTACAAAAAAAGTAAAAATGCAACACAAGCCGCGAAAAAAATTTGTGATGTTTATGGACCTAATGCAGTATCTGTGAGAGTAGCGCAAATTTGGTTTAAGCGTTTTCCATCGGGAAATTTTGATATCAAAGATGCACGTCGCTCTGGTCGCTCTGTTACGGACAAAAATGATGCCATTTTTGAAAAAGTGGAACAAAATCGGCATATTAGTAGTTACGACGTAGCTGGAGAACTGGGAATTGACCACAAAACACTAACGAAAACGAAAATGAAAAAAGCTGGGTACACAAAAAAGCTCGATATTTGGGTGCCTCATGAGCTCCCTGAAAGAAACCTAATGAAACCGAACCATTTTTGAAGAAGCTGATAACTGGTGATGAAAAGTGGATCACGTACGACAAGAGCGTGCGAAAAAGATCGTAGTCAAAGGCCGGTCAGGCTTCACAGACTGTGGCGAAACTCGGGTTAACTGTCAACAAGATGATGCTGTGTGTATGGTGGGATTGGAAGCGCATTGTTCATTATGACCTGTTACCGCCAGGCAGGACCATCGATTCTGAACTGTACTGCGAACAACTGATGAGATTAAAGCAAAAAGTTGAGAGAAAGCGGCCGGAATTAATCAACAGAAGGGGTGTGGTTTTTCACCATGATAACGCTAGACCTCACACATCTTTAGCCACTCACCAAAAATTACGAGAGTTTGGCTGGGAGGTGTTAATGCATCCGACGTATAATTCTGACCTTGTACCTTCAGATTTTCACCTGTTTCGGTCTCTGCAGAATTCCTTAGGCAGTGTCAGGTTAACATCACTAAATGACTGCCAAAACCACTTGTTGCAGTTTTTTGATCAGAAGCCCAAAAATTTTATAGCAATGGGATTAAGCATTAGCATTTTATCATGAGTCATTAAAATGAGACGTGGATGTCATAGTTAGCTAAATAAATAAGCTACTAAGACATACATAGATAACGAATAATAATAATAATAAACTCAAGTCATCGTCATCGGTAGCTCACGGATGCTTAATAAGGTCGACTGGAGTACTATACCTATCGTAATGTTTGACGGGACAATCATTCCTTTTAGTGATAAGGTAAAAAACTTTGGTGTTATATTTGACAGTGAGCTGTATTGGCGACCTCATATCACCGAATTAAGCCGGCGGCTATATCTCTCATCCAGATCCCTTAGAAAGTTGAAGAACTTCTTGCCCACTACCACCAAAATTAAGCTAGCGGAGTCCTTATTACTTCCTATCCTTGATTATGCTGACGCCAGCTATCTAAATTTAACCCAAGAACAACTTAATAAACTTGAGCGCCTCCAAAATTTTTGCATAAGGTTCATATTTGGCCTACGCAAGTATGACCATGTCTCTGAATTCCGAAAAAAACTCAAGTGGTTGCCAATTCGATTTCGCCGGAATACTCATCGTTTCTTTTCTTTATAGTATTTTATTTGTCCCAAGTACTCCTGATTACCTTAAACAACGTTTTGAATTTCTTTCGTGCTCTCATAATTTATGCCCTTCTACAAAACTTAAATTGAACACTCCTGCGCATAACTCAACTTTTTACAACAATAATTTTACTGTTAAGGCTATACAGCTTTGGAATAAGCTTCCTGTTACTATCAGACAAGCAAAATCGCTAGCGATATTTAAAACCATGATCAAAAAATACTACCTGTCGTTGGAATATGATACTTAAATTCGTTTATAAATATTTATATATTCTGTAAATATGTATTTGTATGGTATGTATATTAAGTATATATCTATGCAATATATAAAATATCTACATATATATATATATATATATATATATATATATATATATATATATATATATATATATATCATTTATGTATTTATTATTAAAATCTAAGTGGTTCGTACTATATGTTACGTATACCACCATCGCCATTATCATCTCAATTTATTCCTGGGGTTGTCTGGAAGAGATCGCTTACCGCCCTTTGTACACAACTAGATATAATTTTAGTCTTTAAGTTCATTTTTGTATTGGTGTATAATAAAGTGTTATCTATCTATCTATCTAATATCACAAGAGTCCCACTATCGGGCTTGGACTTATCCAAACGAACACTCGACTATAGAGTATCTATACTTCTTTACTACGCGTAATACTATAAAAGCGACAGTTTGGATCGATGTTTGTTACTCAATTACACCAAAACGACTGAACCGGATCTGGATGAAATTTAACACAGAGATAGATTATACTCTGGAATAGCACATGGGCTGTCTTTTTTATCCCGGAAAAATGTACGGTTTTCGTGGGATATCGTTAAGGCGCTTGTAAAAGCTATTCAAAAGTAAATAGAAACTTTACCGACAGGGATCTGGACTACATCTTTTACTTGTAAATATGTTTATAATAGTATTTAATTTCTAAGTTTTTTTGTAGTGTAATTTAATTCAGGACTTTCTTGTAAATATATAATTAGTTATTTTTTTTTAAATTAATCGAGAAACTTTTAAAATAATAAACGAGCCCCAATCAACACTACCAATAAAGTTGTTGGTAAAGTGCATAGAACTGGTACTCGAATGTATACACTTTAAGTGATTCTAAATATATCTTTTGATTTTATTTGAAACCACAAAATCTCATGTAAATAACTGTGAAACATGGTAGGCAATTTACCTCACGAACTTCAGCAAGGTGTACCGTTGTTTGACCTCATTGTTTGCTGTCCTACTTTTAGACACAATCACACTTCTTTGTTTGGTGTAATACATACATGTTGTGGTTGATAAGCGTATGTACATTTATTTGTACAACTTACCTAATGTTTCTTAATAATGTAATAAAAAAATCTGGTTGCAGATTCTGCCGTCACCCTACGTAGACATAGAACCTTATTGGATGCGGCCACATTCAGGACAGCAATTTTATTTCGAACCATAGAGCTGGGGCTGTGGCCGGGCTATCGGCCAACTGGGCCACGATGGCCTATCGTGCGGCAGAAGCGCTGGCAGAATTTCAAGACATTCTAGCCTCAACGATATCATGCGTCAGGCTCTTATCAGCGCTGGCATTCCAACAATCTTCTAAACAAGCGGTCTGATACGCGACAATAGCATGACTTTGATTCCCTGGGGTATGGGAAGACCGCTGGTGTGGGATGTTCCTTATGTTGACACACTAGCCTTCCTATTTCCAGGAGTCCGAAATCGGGGCCGGTCGCATTGTCACCTTTGCAGAACACTCCAACCGCACACAGTATATGACCCTTGGAACAGGGTATATAATTCAGCCGTTTTTTTTTCTCATTCTTTAGCCCGGGCGAACGAGATTGCCCGAGTCCATTACTGTTTATTTATTGCTATATACCTAATAAAGGTTTTTACATTATATATAAATATATATTACTCTACTTTTTTTATTAGGTAAATAAATGTTTACTATTGGGAAGTATAAGTATATTTGGTAGGGATAGGTTGGGTTGAAGAAAGGATGTTGTTGTGATTGAATGGGTGGGTATCGTGGGAGTCTGGGAAGATCGCCTCAGACGCCCCAGCGCTGGCCCCGCTACCATAGAGGCGGTGAGGCCTGTCCTGCGCGAATGGACTGAACGAACACACAGCACCCTGACGTTCCGGCTGACGCAGGTCCTCTCGGGGCACGGCTGCTTCGGGAGGTACCTGTGTCGCCTTGGCCGCGAGTCAACGTCAGGATGCCATCATTACAACACAGGCGACGAGGATACGGCGCTGCACACACTGCAGGATTGTCCTGCATGGACGGAGCAGCGCCGAGACCTCGTCGCCTTCACCGGACTGGACCTTTTGCTCCCGGCCGTGGTTCGCACCATAGTCGGGAGCCGCACCGGATGGGACGCCGTCTCCTTATTCTGCGAGCACGTTATGTTTGCGAAGGAAGAGGCGGAGCGGGAGCGTGAACAGACCTTCTTGCTCCGCTCTCGCCAAAGGAGGACGCGCCGACGCCGGAGGGCGGATTTCGACCTTCGGCCACCGTAAGTGGGCGATACGGGTGAGGCCGCTTGGGGTATAGGGGTTCTCATTCACCCGCACATGCCGTCAAGATGAGAGCGCGAGTGTTCCGCGCGCGCTCATCTCTCCTCCCATGGGGCGCGTTATAAACCGCCCCACGCCGGACTAGACCATGACGATGCCGCACAGGCCTCGTGATCTGTGCGTGAGGCCCCCGCCTGCCAGAGCACGCGGAGTTGGGAATCTCGCGGTCCCGTAGCCCTGGCAAAAGGCGCAGGACGGAACACCCAGGGGTTTTAGTGGGTATCCCTAACTGGGGAGTGGCACCGGTTCTGACCGGGCATGCTAGTGCCACCCCCGATCTAGCGAATCCCACACTCTCACATCGGGTCGCGAACATCCGCCCAGGCTTCTGTGCCTGTCGCGACTTAGTCCTCAAACGGATTTCCGCTGGCCAAAAAAAAATATGGTCTCCTCCCAAAGAGACGCTGCCTAGTGTTATTTGTTTGGGGTGGAGACGCTGGGTTCGTGGAAACGGTGGACCAATTGCCCACTGTCTGTCTGTCTTTGTATGTCACGGTGATTTTTGTCAGAAACTACTAGGACTGTATAAGTGTAAATCTATTAAAAATATGCTACATGTAATTGTTGATATACAATGCTGTCCTGAAATTGAAAAAATTGAAAGTAAAATCACAAAAAAATGATTTTACTTTCAATTTTTTATACATAGCCGTGTGGCGTATAGTTAGATCTTTATAAATAATATCGATGTTCCTTAATGACTGTTATGCAACTCAAGAGATGGCGAGATAAGTGCTTCCAAATTATTGACAATTGTGTTGACAGTTAGTTGTGTTAAATTATTTTTAGGGTTCCATAACGAATACAATCGGCGTTCTGACAAAATCCTCATCAGAACCATCTATGGTACGTGGACTTATGCCGTTGTCCGATTTTCAATTTTACTTTATAATATAATTTTAATTATTCTATTTTTAATTTGCATCCGTTCATACCCAATTTCTTCATAACTAGCTATTTTTTTGTTTATTACTTGTTCCTGTTATTCACCCATTTTTTCAATTATAAACAAAAAAGAAAATAATAATTAAGAAAAAATACAGTTCTCACGAACTAATATTACCTCACGAAACTTAGATCGACCTGTGTTGATCATGAATCATTTTACCACTTGTGCTCTTGATGGAATAATGTATTAGAAGATACCTAATGTATTTAAGTTAAGAAATAAAAGAAAATAATAAAAGGACACAATCTTCCTAAAGATATATAAAGCCGGATAACCTTGCTCGTTCAGCGGAAGGGTATAAAAAGAAACAGACAAAAATTCTAAAAGTTGTATTTTCGGAATTCGCTGGTCGCAATTAGCCCTTCTGATTTTTTCTCTTTTTTAATTGCATTGGATACAGTCAATTTTATTACAAATTCATTATATTATAGATAGGTAGATAACAAATACACTCACGCTTTACTGTATCTTAGTGTTCTTTAACTTTTACTTTCATGAATAATACGTAGTAAGTACGTACGGTAGTTTTCTTTGTTCGTGCAAAAAAAAGAAACAAGTAATAAATTTTCCTTTATTTTGAATATTCAAGCTTGTTGATGCATCCTTAACTAGCATTGTTAAAAGGCATTCTCAAACGGCTAGATGAATAACCGGCTACATTTTCTAATTGAGTAAAATTTTAATATAATACTAGCTGACCCGTGCCCACTTCGCTGGGCATCAGAAAAAAAATTAAAAATACTTATTATTAATCACAATCAAATATACCCAAATTCACTCAGGAATAATGTAGCTTTCGACTGGTGAAAGAATTTATCGGTTTAGTAGATCCAAAGATTACCCTCTACAACGTCACAAACTCACAAAGTTCACCTCTTTATTTTTTGTTGAGTTTAATTACCTACTAAACGAATTCAAAATATTTCCCCTCCCATACTGCCCGTACCCCAGTGACGCCTACATCGCATAAGGTGCTGCCTAGCTAGCCGAGCAGAGTGAGCGGCGACCACGTAACTTTTTTCGAATACTTCCATTTTTAAACTCATGATATCTTTCGAATGGAATGTCCGAATTGAATAATTCAAACAGTTATATAAAGGTATTGAAGCAGTCTTGAATATGAAGGAATTTATTTTGATAAGGATGAATACCAAGATACAAATAAAAATCCTTTTCTAGCGGCGGCGTTTTAATTAAATTTTTAAAATAAAAGAACACTTATTGTGGTATAACTATAATAGTTAGACATTGTTCTCTCGACATTTTTTATAAATAGTGATGTATTCTGCAAAGTCGTAGTACATTAGTTTATTCTATCATCAATAGTTTTCGCAGCGCACGCGAGTTTAGATAATTTTTTACACTTTGGGTGACACTATTGGAGTTTTAGTAAGGATCTCAAATTTTTTTGAAAATATCATATAACCAGTGTCAACCGGGGATGGTGTAGCTTGCCAACAGTGAAAGATTTTTTTAAATCGGTTCAGTTGTTTCGGAGATTACCCCCTACAACGTCACAAACTTTACCTTTTTATAATATTAAGTATAGATAGCTGTACCCGCGACGTCGTCCGCGTGGAATTTATTTTCAAAATCCCCGGATTTTGAAACATTTCTCATTTGTGCTCCGCTCCTATTGGTCTTAGCGTGATGATGTATAGCCTATAGCCTTCCTCGATAAATGAGCTATCTAACACTGAATGAATTTTTCAAATCAGTTCCTGAGATTAGCGCTTTCAATCAAACAAACCAACTCTTCAGCTTTCTATATTAGTATAAGATAAAGATCATTTCCGACAAGCTTTTCTGTGCTGTCGTTAGTTCGATATTAATTATTAAGGAAATCTTCTACCCATAGACCACTTTTCAAGTTCTCCGGATAGAAAATAATCTATACAATAATAATAATCTGGATACAAATAGGAAGCTGAATTATTTAATATGGAATAAAAACTGTATAAAACATTTTTCTATTAAACTGTAATATCATTTAATAATTTCGAATCAATCCATTGACTACTTTTCGAGTTTTGCGAATAATAACGTACGTATCGAAAGTATAAAGATTATAATAGCTGGCGCTAACAATTTATGCACATTGGTTACACACACTACTAATTATAATACTATAGCGGTATGCATTTACTGAACTTCAAAAACCGGTTGTTTGGCAATTAAACCTGCTCTAAAGTGAACAAACAGCAATGACCGTGTGCTTTGAATGAATAAGTCTTTCGGTCAAGTTCAAAACTAGTGGAGACTGCTGACATATTTAACGCTACTCTACGATATAATTGAACAGCATGCTATCGAATAAACTTACGGCCAGTTGCTATATTGCAAAAACGATTCTTTTTCTTACCAACGGTTACAATATTAACGCCTGGTAACTTTACTGATGTTTCTATAATAAACTGTTCGTAGCTGGTTACATATGAAACTACCAATTACCGATGACAGCGGTTTTCTAACCGATCGGTAGACTTTTTGTATGGAAACGACAGAGAAGTGTTTCTATGTGTTATAACCACACACTGGTTGTCAACACTACTATTCGTAGGAGTTTTATTACCGTCCGATTTCAGCCGGTTGCCAGTTTATTTGTCATTATTAATACGTGATTTTAAACTAAATTAAACTCAAGTTTTTTACTTTTTCTTTTGACTCTGATTTAATTCTTATTTATGTGTTTCAAATATGCTATTTCTGTCTTTAACAGTTCTAATTCCAATTCCAGTATTGCTTCACAATTCATCCCTAATAAAATTGTTACATGCCGTCAAAGATAAGCGCACAGCTGCCTGTTGTAAGCGCAGTTCATTGTCTTCCCGGATTAGGAATTCTTTTGTGTTTTGAATTTGTAATTAAGAAAAACATGCTATTGTTTCCTACTTGTTTTATAACCATCATTAGCGTCGAACTAATCCTTATTGTTATTGTTTTCGACTTTGTTAGCCGTTCGCAGGTGTGCAAATTACTATTTCTTGGAAACTCAGTGCGCGCGGCCAATTTCTTTGTACTGTGTAGTGACTATAAAACAATGTCCGAATGGAGGGGCGGGCAGTCAAGCGACGACTACGAGATGAGTAAGACGTTTGGAGTACTCTCGATTAGCGATATAGAAGACGGACTTTACGCGTGTCGAATTGCATTGAATTGTGCAGTGTGAACTGGTTGCATCCAGTTTTATTTGTATTAGTTTTATACGTGTTTGTGCAGTTCTAATAAATTCTATAGTAGTTCCAACGGCATTATTAATTCGAGTCCGGTAGCTCGTAAAAATATTTTAAATTCGAAAGTAACTTTGTCAGTCTGTGTGTTACGCTTTCACGGAAAAACTACTGAACCGATTTGGCTGAAACTCAGTATATATATATATAGTTTTTTTGATGCCGACGATGAATATAGGATACTTTTTATCCCTAGAAATGGGATAGTTTCTGGGATAAAAGTATATTCTTCTATTTACCTGTAATGCTTTCACGGAACCCTATTGGACCGATTTGATTGAAACTCGGTATATATCTAAGTTCAATATCTAGGACGGACATAGGATACTTTTCATCCTGGAAAAGAGATAGAGTTTGGGATAGATTTATGTAAGGGTTTACCCCGAAACTAGGATAGATTTTGTTTTTTGTGAAGTCATTTTCATAATTTTGGTCGTTTTGGTTATTTTCGTCAGTTTAGTCAGCTTTATTTTCAGGGTTATTTTCATCATTTTAATCATTTTCGTCGTCAAATATTTATAACAACAAAGTTCTTAGTTGTTGCCACCACAGATAAAACTTATATGATAAGGCCACTTTGCTAATAATCAGGTCAAAGGTTCAACAGAAACTAGACTACAGTTTTTTTTGTTATGCTTGGACTCCACCTGCAATAACGTTGTAGTTATTGATTGTGACCTAATGCGTCTTAAATATAGCGTTAAAATAACAGCGAATATATATAACATTATTGCCAGATAACGTATATACATACGTTATCTGTCAATATTTAACGTCATTAACAATAAATAACAGTCTCACTTCAAATAACACATTAAATCCATCGCTACATCTGTGTAAAACGGTCAATAACTAAGTGTAACAATATCCGAAATGAAGCAGTATCATTACAAAAAGTTCCCTAAAACAATTGAATGAAAACAAAAATTCGGACAAGGTTCCCACAACGTTTTCGTCATTTGACTCGGGAACCATAAAAACCAAAGTATTTAGCCTTAACTTATTAAAAAAAAATTGCGATCGAAAACCACAAGTCACTAAAACTAGCGATAAATTGCTGAAGTGACAACACTGCTCGTTTTGTCTGTTGTTTACATTATTCCCTTTTGTTCATGTAACATTCATATAAAATAGCTCTGTAATATTGTAAGTATTTTTAAAGCAGATAAATTGAAAGCTGGATTTTTAATAACAATCGTGTATCAAAAATATTTCTTCTTTTGAAAATGTATTTATTTTGTAGTTATACCTCAACTCATTGAATTATGTTACGTGTACTACTATTACAACTATGTTGCGTTAGCAAAACGCTTGGGAGGAACTTAGTAACTGATAACCGACAGTACTACTAATTGTCAATGAGCTTGTGAAACGCTCGTATAGCCCTCTTAACCATCGGTTATTGGTAGCTTCAAAATCAATCAGTTACAATTACAGACAATCGTCGGTAAAATGTAGAAACCGGGCATTAATTGCATATATCTTTTAATATATAATCTGTTGAATAATATTGCTGTAAAATAATACTAGAATACAAAAATAACTATGTAAAACCTTTTGACCATTGGTTTTTCTGTCATTTTTTGATATTTCAGCATTTTATTACGTAAATCAATATAGTCATAAATTAGACAAAGAATTAAAGTCTGAACATGTTTCTATTTTTCGAGTCTTAATACATGACTAGATAGCACTGCAGGTCAATTAATCTTCTCACGCTTCTTGACATTTCATTGTTTAAAACTAAGGTTCCCAGCGGTACTATAATATATATCGTACTATATTTTAGTCAATTGTACTATATATTTTAGAAAAATAATACTGTACGAAATGTACTACATTTTCGTTAATACAATTGTAGGGCTTTTTATTCAGATTCATATGATTATTTTAAAAATAATAGAAGTTTGCTAGCCAAAGCAAAAATTAGTAATAAATACACATCGAAAATTCAATAATAAAACAAATAAAATAACTAATGACTTTGACTCCGCGGCTGCGCCGCGTGTCAAGACCTGGGGCGTACCTCTTATTTAAAGAGCAGGCGTTAATACAGGTTACATTGTATTAAATTTTTATGTATTAGGTTAGGGAAAAAGTTTCTTCGCATTTTATATAAAAATTCGAAAGGTTTTTTATGAAGTTTATTTACATTTGACTAAAGTATGTAGGTGCCATTTTGTTGAATGACTTTTTGCCATCTTATAGGTAGGGACGTGATCTCATTGCTATAAAAATTTTGGGGCTTCTGATCAAAAAAATGCGACAAGTGGTTTTGGCAGTCCTCTCGTGATGTTAACCTGACACTGCCTAAGGATTTCTGCAGAGAACGAAACAGGTGAAAATCTGAAGTTGCAAGGTCAGGACTTGGGATCAGGTCAAGGTCAGGTCAGGCGGATGCATTAACACCTCCCAGCCAAACTCGCGTAATTTTTTCTGAGTGGCTAAAGATGTGTGAGGTCTAGCGTTACCATGGTGAAAACCACACCTCTTCTGTTGATTAATTCCGGCCGCTTCCTCTCAACTTTTTGCTTTAATCTTATCAGTTGTTCGTAGTACAGTTCAGAATCGATGGTCCTGCCTGGCGGTAACAGCTCATAATGAATAATGCCCTTCGAATCCCATCATACACACAGCATCACCTTGTTGCGACTTAACCCGGGGTTCGCCACAGTCTGTGAAGCCTGACCGGCCTTTGACCACGATCTTTTTCGCACGTTCTTTTCGTACTTGATCCACTTTTCATCACCAGTTATCAGCTTCTTCAAAAATGGTTCGATTTCATTACGTCGTAATAAAGAATCACAAATGAGTACACGGTTCATTAGGTTTCTTTCAGTGAGTTCATGAGGCACCCAAATATCGAGCGTTTTTGTGTACCCAGCTTTTTTCAAATGCGCCAAAACCGTTTTGTGGTCAATTCCCAGCTCTCCAGCTACATCGTAACTACTAATATGCCGATCGTGCTCCACTTTTTCAAAAATGGCATCAATTTTGTCCGTAACGTCCGTCCGTGCATCTTTGATATCAAAATTTCCGGATTGAAAACGCTTAAACCAAATTTGCGCTACTCTCACAGATACTGCATTAGGTCCATAAACATCACAAATTTTTTTCGCGGCTTGTCTTGCATTTTTACCTTTTTTGTAGTAAAATTTTAAAATGTATCGAATTTCTTCATTACATTCACTCATTCTAACTATAAGAAAATCAAATGAAAATGACACATTTTCCTAATTTGAATTTGGAATTGTCTTCTTTAAAATTAAAACTTTTTAATGATACCAAAACCAGCCAGATACAAATGGTATAGCCGAAGATATCTTATTACAAGTTCATACATACTGTATGCGAAAAGACTTTTCCCCAACGTATTATTTGCCCCGGAAGATTTACTTTATTTTATATCGCAAACTATCCCTTCTCGACACGAATAGTATATATATCCATTTTCGACATTAAAACTACATTTAAACAAAATTACAGCAAAACCGATCCAATCAATACTCCTAGTAGTTTTTTCGTGAAAACTTAACAGACATATCTTATAGATGTTATTTTTTTATAGATGATGATTTGGGTGCGGTATAGTTATACGGCACATTTATTTATTATTTGAGATATAAACTTAACTTTGGGTGGTTATAAAAAAAAATAACCATGAACCTATATTAAAAAAGTTCGGATCTGTTCATAATAAATAAATGTGCCGTATAACTGTACCCCACCCTAATGATTTTTTTATATATGAACTTGAGAAATGATTGGTCTTCCATACAAATTTTCATCACTATTTCAACCCGTTCTAGTTTATTTCTCTATCACAAAAATCACAAAAAAACAATACCTATCTCTACTTTCTGAAATAATCTTTACATAAATCTATCCGATTATCCGGGATGAAAAGAATCCCTTGACCACCCTCGGTATTAAAATTACATATACGTGGAACACTCAGAAAATTTTGCGAAAATAAAAAAAATGTTCTATAGGGAAATATTTTTTTTGTTTCATGCTTCTGAACTAGTTTTCTAAACGCTTCCCAGTCCGCCGTAGACACCTTACAGCTTGCTTGAACTGTGACAGCGCATCTTCCGGCGACGAAAAATGTATCCCTTTGAGATGATTTTTTATTTTCGGGAATAAAAAGAAGTCACACGGTGCTAGGTCAGGGCAGTAAGGAGGGTGGCCCAGAAGTTTGACCGACGTGCTGTCCAGGAAGTCCCTCGTTTTGAGCGCGGTATGTGCGGACGCGTTGTCGTGGTGGAGCAGTAGCCCACAGAGCACTGTGTTAGGTCGCTTGTTGCTCACAACAGAGAAAACTTTTGCCAAGCATTCGGTACTATACCATTTAGCGTTGATGCTTCTTTGGTTCCGTAAAGGAATTAACACCAAGTAACTAGTCAAATTGAAAAAACTCGCGATCAAAATCTTCCCCCCGCTTCTAGATCGCTTAACTTTGGTAGGCGTTGATTCGTTTCGAAACACCCAAATCATCGACTGGCGCTTCGATTCTTGATCGTATTAATAAATCCAGGACTCATCACTTGTAATGATGTCGTAAGCACGCCGAGACGAGCCTGCTTCAAATTTGTTTTATCATATCACGGCACCATTCCACCCGGGCCTGCTTCTGAGCATCCGTGAGGTTGTGCGGCACCCAGCGTGAAACTATTCTCCTCGTGAAGATGCACGTGTAGAATCTTGTGAAGGCTTCCCGATCCAATCTGCAGTACGTGCTGAATCTCTTGATACGTAACGCGCATATTGTCTTCGATTAAATTTTTTTACTGCTAGTATGTTTTCTTCCGTAACAGCCCTCAAAGAACAACCACTTCTTTCTTCAAATTTCAGGCGACACTTGGAAACGTAAAAAATTATAGCGTGAAAATGTTCCCGGCGCAGATCCATTTTTCAATGAGACACGATAATTTAAATTCGCAAACAATGTGCAGGGAAATTTTGAAATTGGAACGTACCTATTTTTTTAGTTTTAATTAATCACATTTTCAAAATAGATTATAACTGGCCAGTCTCTCATACATAAAAACTTCTTTTCGCAATACTTTCTGAGTGGCCTGGTATACCGAATTTCAGCCAAATCGGTCCAGTTTTTATCCCGTAAACTATCCCATTTTTCGCGATAATAAGTATCCTGTATATGTTTCTTCTCGGAATTGAAAATATGTACTTAGTTTCAGCGAAACCGGTCCAGTAGTTTTTCCGTGAAAGTGTAACAGAGAGACAGACAGATGAGTTATTTTCGCATTTATAATATTAATAAGGATATATGCAATCGGACAGATGGCCCATTTGATGATAAGTAGTCACCGTCACCCATGGACATCTACAACACGCAGCAAAGTCGATGTGTTAAATACCTGGTTGACCCTTTAAATACCTAGTTACGTCCTTTTTAAATCTCCATATTATAACCATTTTTACTGTCGATTGCATCTGGTTTATTCAGATATATTATAAATAACACAATACTAATTTTACGCTGAGGCCAGAAAAAATCGAGTAATAATAGAATAAGTTATTAGCAAGTATACGAAGCGAGAACAACGGCGAAGCTTACGCAGAGTCTGGTGGAGTCAAAGAACCTGGTATCAAATCGTTTAAACCACGTCACAAGTAAAAACAAGATCTAGCTAGTATTAAAATTATTAACAACAAACCAAACCATTTAAAACTAACCTTGAGCATTTAATGAAATAACATAATAATAATTTGTTCAATGAACTTAAATAAGCGATTTGCTTATAATGTATCAGCGTGTAATTATAAATGCATCGCGATATTACAATTAAGGAACCAAAATAATATTTTTTGCATTAACCTTATTCTACGGATATTATAAAATTGCTTTGCCGTGTAAATTTAAGAAGTGGACGTACGCGAGTCTGACTCCTTGAGAGTTCCTTATTAATTCAGGGACTTCATCTGCAGTAGTGTTAATGAATTATTCTGTGGCCGAATGCATCTTATTTAAAGTGTTAAAAAATAACGTTGCTAGCCGCCTAGCCACATTAGTGTATATACATACGTTACCTTTCAATATTTAATGTCATTAACAATGTCGCATCTCAAATTGTGCATTACGTCTATCGGCACATACGCACATCGCAGCTTCATCCCAGATGGAGCCGCACCGTTACTAAAACACAATATGTATATAAAGTCTTATTGTTCAGCCTATTAAACATTAAATAAAGTCTTATTATTAATAAATGGTTTTTTTTTATTATTTTAAGTATTAAATAATAGTCACGAGACAGCTTCAACTCGTCGCCCGACCGTTGACTGCTGTCACAGAGTTCACGGAAGAAATGCGTCGCGTCGCTACTTTAGATAAGCATTTTGTGTCAAAAAATAGTATACAAAGCTTTAAGGCATTGGGTTAGTAAAATTAATTATCGGTCATATCCTGTATATCGATTTTATTATAAGCGACCTTGTCTGATGTAGACACCACCTTCAACGTCGGTTTTTTTTGAGGCGGGGGAAATGCATTTCGCACACTACCGGGTCCTTTAATAGGGATTAGACCAAAGCGACAAGAGGTGACACCACGAATGGGCACCAGAGTCAAATTGCCTGCTTGTGTGGAGACTCGACTACTCAATACTCCACTAAAACCACCCCCCCCATGTGCCCCGCGCTTATGGCAGGAAGAGCGTGAGACTTAGAACGTAGTTACGCCCTCACTGATTCTAGCGCATCAGTGCTTGAGAATGCCCCGGAAAAGGCAAACTCACTTCGTCAACAGGGGTGAAGACTCCTCTGCTCCCTAGATGCTAGTGGGCCCCTGGAGCGGTATTACGGGAGGAGCTCTTGCACATATCTGCGTCTCAGGTCACCGACTGACGTCGGTAACCGAGACGCGCGTGCGCACCTCTCTTCCTGCCTTCAACGTCGGTTTTTTTTTCCAGGGGAAATCCGTTTGAGAACAACCGCCGGGGGGGAAGCGCGGTGGGGCGTGTGGGATTCGCCTCTTCGGGGTGGCACTAGCACTCCCGCAGGAATTTTATTGCCACATCGCGGTTGGGGATATCCACTAAAACCCCTGGCTGATGCTCATTGCGTCCCATGTCCGGGCTGTGCGGTCGCTCACGCATTTTCCTCTAGCCCGGACGGACGATGGCAGGCCCGTTCACGGGCTGGCCTCTCAATTATAAGTTGGAGAGCTGGGCTTCTCCGACTACCTCGGGTCTCACCACGAAGTGAGAAGGTGCGCGCGGGTCGGTACGCGTCCCTCCTCTCCGGCATTTGTGTACCAGAGACCCGATTCCCCTACAGGTCACCCGCAGGGCCGTAGCCTAGGGCAGCTGGATGTCGTCATTCACGATCCTCCGTCGCCGCCGCCGGCTTTGGCGGGAGGAGAGCGTGCTGGTCTGCTCTCTGTCCCGTTCAGCCGCCTCTTTCACAAACATTACGGTCTCGCAGAAAGAGATAACCGCGTTCCACGCGTCGGCGCTCCCGACCATGGCCTTGACCACAACCGGGAGCGACAGGTCGGCTCCAATGGCCGCAATAAGATCACAGCGCTGCTTGTCCCAAGCAGGACACACCTGGAGGGTGTGCAGCACCGTATTTTCGTCGCCGCCAACGCAGTGATGGCACCCCGACGTCTGTTTCCACCCTATACGACACAGGTACAGGTCAAGGTGCACCTTCAACTTCGGCTGGTTCAACCACGGGCTACTACCCGCCCGCCTTTAAGTAGCGCTTGAGATGTTTATGATAATTTCTAAATTTTTAACATAGTCATAAACTAGTAAAGTGAAGGAAACTTAACTTATATTGTTTTCTACATATAATCCATTAAGACTACAAGTAGAATATTGAGCCTAGGCCAGCGAAGTCAATTGGTAAGGTTCCTAGAAGCCTGGCTACGTTACCACGCTGGATCGCCATACTCGCTCTCTGATCTCCCAAAGAGTCAATAAGTTGTTTTATGATTATAAATTATACAATAGCTTGTAATACTTGTAGTACATGTACATTACTCTAAAGTTTCACAAAAATCCGTTTAATAGTTTTAGCATGAAAGAGTAACAAAGATCATCACAAAATTTATCTTTTATAATATTAATATATTTTTAATTTTTGGAAAATGCAGCTAAATGTAATTTATAGATGTACTGTCTCTACAGTATATTAATTTTACTAAAATCAAATAAAAATCGCAATGAAGTTATCTTTATACCACATTTTAAGGATTGGCACATTAAATATTTGACGAAACTTTATGGACAAACATTAAACTGAGTCAATCTCAAATGAACGTACAATGTACATAATAAATTAACAATTCGACGTAAGAGAACACTTAATAAATTTACATTCTTCGAAAAACACAATTAAGAATTTTGTATAATTTAAGCGTGTGTTTAAATGGAGTGACAATTTTGCAATGTTCGATAAATTAAATATCAATGAGACAACCGCAAATGTTATGAAAAGCGCTGGTTTGGCAACACAGTATAAAATATGTTTGTATAGGAACTAATATCCCGTTTAGTGGGGTGTGAAATAGACTTACACATTTTTTATAGTCTTATAAAACGTCATATCCTGGTTGGTTTTGTAAAAGTATAAAGGACTTTTGTAAAAGTATAAACTTAATATGTCGTCGTAATTCTAAAGAGTCAAGTAATTTTTATTCAAATTGTATGTAAACGAAAATATTTTTATCGTGACATTTTAGAACAAGGTAGTTTACAGTTCGCTCACCGATTGACGAAAGAGGATCCTTCACAGTATGGTCATATTAAAAATAAGCTGATAAGAACAGAAAACATAGATTTACTCCTTCTTTAAATATCTCTCTTAAAGTTTTTTCGTCCCTTAATCTCTTAGTCAAGCCACTCATCATGGTCTGGGCTCATTTGCCTTAGCTACCTTTTATAAAAATTTCGATAGTTGGAAGACACTCAACAAATATGTATCAAGCTATTAATTTTCATCAAGTCCTAATAAACTTAGGCATTCGTAGTCTCATCAATGACTTGGCAATATGTTAAAACAGAATTCTAGCATGAGCATGGGGAAGAGATCACCCTGACCGCAAAATTAAAGCGTGTCAGGAAACTGATCAACAGAGCAGTCGTAGGCGAATTGTTAGATTGTATTGAGAAACGTAAGAACGAAATATATGGCGTATGAATAGCGAAAGGTTACGAATTGCAATCACAACATAGATCTCTGCATTGTGTAATATCCGAGTTAGAGACAGTCAAAAGTCCAATTATTAAGTATTTATAATAAACAGAATGCATTTAATATTAATAACAGAGAATATAACGCAATTTAAAGCTGATAATACGACCCACTCATCACCATATCACATTTTATGTAGGCCAGTGTATGATTCACCATGGAATTATTTTCTACGTAACTCATTTAAATATTTTCCACTTTATAATGTACAGTTATGCATATTTTATGCAAAAACTTGATAGCTGTGTTAAATTGTCTTTTGTCATATACTTGATTGAATACATCTCTATTAATGGTCAGGGTGTCGTCATGAAATTGTTTACTACTGGACTCCCGTTCTGGACTGCATTCCAGTTTACACCTCATATACCGATTTTTCGCTTTGTTTGTCCAACCCTTACGGACGACCTTGTGTAGATTATCAGTCCACCGAGAGAGTTTACTGCACTAGAATTACCAAGACAGAAGATTTTCCTGTAAGATAAGTATATCTGTATACCTGCGTAAACAATTCAGTTGCTATCTCAAAATAATCTGTAATTCTCCAAACTAGATGCCACAAATAGCCCCTTGTGTAGAATTTATCTGAAGACTGAAAAAACGGTCACTAGCATTCTGTTGGCATGTAAAGTGAGTAATAAGCAATCGCCGTTTTGAAGAAAACGCCCTAACAAAGCAGATAAATGTGCCGTTTCTGACTCAGCGAAGAGTTCATTAGCATTCAAGTAAACAACAACATCTAACATGGATATTGATACAATTACTGCGTGCTTATAGTGATGAAAAACACAACGAAGACACATGCACAACGATATTGCTGATGTGCGAAACCAACCAATTTGCATTAGACAAGAGTGAGAAATTTACTAGTTGAAATTACTTACATATTTTATGTAATTAGTCTTTCTTGCGGTTAAGATATGTGAATGTACCTAAAATACTTACCTAGCTTATCCAAAAATTTAGGGTGAAGTCTAAGAAATAAATAGCACGCATAATAATTAATGCTTTTGATACCAATAGGTAACGCCTGGTACTTTCAGTTTTAAAAAACCCCTAAAAATTAAAGAGAAAAAAATCTTATACATGTAACAAAAATATTATCTTGAATCAGCGCTGGTAATCCAAAATAAAACACGTCCGGTACAAAAAAAAACAAAACGTTGAAATTGTTTCGATAAAAATAAAATACAAAACATAATCTTGATAATGTTTTGTATTTTATTTTTAAAAATGTTCAAACATATACCCGGTTTGAACAGCAGTAAAATCTAAATATAAGATTTAAATAACAGTCATAATTGTAATTAAAAAAAGTTATTTTCGTACACTTAAGTGGGTTTTTCTTACAAAATAAGGAAGACCGTATTCGAGATCAGATATAGGTATACAAAGCGAATATTGCATTATAAATAATAATCCAGCACTTAATATGATCGATCGACATGACAACTTGATTGCTGTTTAAAATTATTAGAGTATATTTTAATATATTCCAATAGTTAATTCTTAGGCTTTCGTAAATACCTGTTTAAGTAAAACTATCTGATTATTAATATAATAAAGTTTGCCACACGGCTTCGCTTGCATAAACTTTGGGGAGATTTAATTTAAGTGACATTGGCGGATTTACCAGTAGGCTGAGCAGGCTGGAGCTGAGGGCGGCAGATTTTGGAGGGGCTGCAAGTATGAGGCCAATTTTTTATATATATCTTAAACAGTCTTCAAATTACGGAGAAAGGGACCGGTTTAATAAGACTATATACAAATAATAAAGTTACAAGTCCACTGAAAAAAAAGTATGTAAATAATTTGATTGTGAACTAATTAGGGTATCGATTTATAAGGTTCGGTAGGGGCAGCAAAACTTGAATAGCCTACAGGCGGCAATTTTCTAAATCCGCCCCTGTTTAAGTGAGAATGTAAGTAACACCAAAACATGTAAAGATAAACCCATATAATAATAGAACAATTAACAAAATAATATATATATAAGGAATAATATTAATCTATATTAAATGTAGCTTTAAAAAAGCTACAGATTCCAAACCTGTAGATATAAAAATAAAAATAAAAACTGGAACGAGATTAATCCATTTTATATAGTCTCAATGGCTCTAAAGCCTATGTGGCTAAATTAGAGAATATAAGATATAGCGAAAAATACTCAAAGTAGTCTTGGGGCCGATTATGATGAAGACTAACCCCCGGTTTCTATATTTTACCGACGGTTGTCTGTAATAGTAACCGATTGATTTTGAAGCTACCAATAACCGATGGTTGAGAGGGCTATACGAGCGTTTCACAAGCTCATTGTCAGTTAGACATACTGTCGGTTATCAGTTACCAATTCCCTCCCAAGCGTTTTGATAACGCAACATAGTTGTAGTAGCAACACGCAACGTAATTCAATGAGTTCAACGTATAATTCAATTCAACGTATAACTACAAAATAAATATATTTTTAAAAGAAGTGACCTTTTGTGATATACAATTGGCATTAAAAATCAAGCTTTCAATCAATCTGCTTTAAAAATACTTACAATTACAGAGCCATTTTATATGAATGTTGCATGAACAAAACGCAGTAATATAAACAACATATAAACTTTTTAAATAATGATTGTTCCAATGTCATTGGATTTGTTGTAAAAAAAAAGGGAGAACAGTGTTGTCACTTCAGAAATTTTTCGCTAGTTATAGGGGTTTGTGGTTGTCGATCGCAATTTTTTTTAAATAAGTTAAGGCTAAAAATAATGGTTTTTGTGGTTCCAGAGTCAAATGACGTAAACTTTGTGGGAACCTTGTCCGATTTTTTGTTTTCATTCAATTGTTTTAGGGAACTTTTTGTAACGCGACCGTTTCGCAAAGATGTAGGGATGGATTTAATGTGTTATTTGAAGCGATGTCGCAATTTAATGTTAATGACTTTAAATGTTGACAGTTAGTATGTACTAATACGTTATCTATTAATAATGTTATAATTATTCACAGTGTTATTTTTAACGCTATATTTAAGACGCATTAGGTCACAATCGATAACTATAACGTTATCGCAAGTGAAACTCAAGAATAACAAAAAGATGTAGTCTAATTAATGACTGGAATCTTTGACCTTATTATTATAAAGGTGGCATTAACCATTTAAGTTTTATCTGTGCTGGCAACAACTGAGAACTGAGAACTTTGTTGTTATAAATATTTGTCGACAAAAATGATGAAAACGACATCAAGACAAAACCTATCCTACATTCTGGGATAAACTTTCGATAAATCTATCCCAAACTCTATCTCTTTTCCGGAATGAAAAGTATCCATGTCTTTGTTTGATATTGAACTTACATATATACCAAGTTTTAGCCAAATCGGTCCAATAGTTTTCCGTGAACGCATTACAGGCAAAATATTCTTTTGCCCCAGAAACTATCCCATTTTTCGGGATAAAAAGTATTCTATGTTCATCCTCAGCATTAAAAAAGTATACATATTGAGTTTCAGCTAAATTCGTGCAGTAGTTTTTCCGTGAAAAGGTAACAGACAGACAGACAAAGTTACTTTCGCATTTATAATATTAATAGGGATATATAGTGAAGCTATACTGGAATTGGAATTAGAACTGTTAAAGACAGAAATAGCAAATTTGAAAGATATAAATAAGAATTAAATCCAAGTTAAAAGAAGAAGTAAAAAAATAGAGTTTAATTTAATTTAAAATCACCTATTTATAATGACAAATAAACTGGCAACCTCGACAAACAAACAAAACTGGCCGAAATCGGGTGGTAATAAAATTCCTACGAATAGTAGTGTTGACAACCAGCGGTTATAAACACTTCATCTGTCGTTTCCATACAAAAAGTCTACCGATCGGTTAGAAAATCCCTCCCATCGGTAGTTGGTACTTTCATGAGTAACTAGCTACGAGCAGTTCATTACAGAAACATCAATATAGTTACCAGGCGGTAATATTCTAACCGTCGGTATCAAAAACGAATCGTTTTTGTAATATTGAAACTGGGCATAAAGCGGTAACATTAGATTTTATCTATAACCAGCTGATTTTGAAAAAAATACACATATTATTGCACCAACTCATACTGTATGTACCCTATAAGTATCAATTTCTGTGAAGGAACGTCAAACGACAAACTAAGGGAAAGGGTGTTTTTTTAACAAAATGTTCAATTTTCATACATTAAACATCAAATTCATTATGTATCAATTTCTGTGTGTATGTTATTTAACGCACTATGAAAGAATTTATTTTAAATAAAACAAAATATGCACTTATTCTTACTATAATATGTATACCTACCCATCGTCAAAGTTGTTAACTTGGCTTATTTTTGCCTTTGGTTGTCTTAAGCCGTTTTTTGGCAATTTGTGCTCTATAATCCTAGTTCCAACTAATATTATAAACGCGAAAGTAACTGTCTGTCTGTCTGTATGTTTCGTTTTCACGGAATCAAAGTACCTGCACTTGATTTTAGTGTTGTTGGTTCGACAGTATAAAAGGAAGTGAAATCGCCTAAACGGGACATTCCCCGTCATAGACTGGGCCAAAGTCCGAAACTTGCTCGCAACGACAAGCTCCCCGGATTTGGACCAAATCCCAGACCCGATTGTCTCAGCCCAGGACAACGATGTTGCCATCGAAGCCCTCACCAGCTACCTCCAGAGCGTGGTACGGGAGTCCACTCGGCAGGTACCCCTCGAGGACCGCCGACTGTCACTCCCGGACGACGTCAGAGAGCTGATGAGGGAAAAGAGGGCAGCATTCAGAGCTTGCGGCAGTTTCCCCTCTCTCGAAAATAGGGCTCACTATAGAGCACTACAAAGACAGGTCAGATACCGTGTCCAGGAGATCAGGAACCAACGTTGGGACCGACTGCTGGAGGACATCTCCCCAACACACCAGGCTTACTGGCAGCTGGCGAGATCTCTGAAAGCAGAAACCCTCTCGAACATGCCACCCCTCGAGAGGCCCGATAACACCAAATCGTTTGATGACGATGAAAAGGCGGAATACCTCGCCGAAAGTCTAGAGCTCCAATGCTCCCCCAATACTGCCAATGTCGACCCGTCTCACCTATCGTAGGTAGACGCCGAGGTCGAATATCGGTCCTCCCTCCAGGCGGAAACCACACTCGAACCGGTCACGGTTGAGGAAGTACAGGATTTCATCAAAGCCCCGCAAGGCCCCAGGCAACGATGGAATCAGCCACAAACTGCTAAAAATCCTCCCCGCCCAAATTATCTTAATTATGGTAAGCATCTTCAATGCTGCTATAAATAACTATCAATTTCCCAAGACCTGAAAAGAAGCGGAGGTCATCGGTATCCGCAAACCAGGCAAATCGGCCTCCAAGCCCTCCAGTTACCGCCCCATCAGTCTACTCAGCTCATTGGGTAAACTGTACGAGCGAGTCCTACTCACTAGACTAAGAGATTTTGCCTTCAGCAATAATCTCATCCCCAAGAGCAGTTTGGCTTCAGAGCTAGGCCCTCTTGCCCCCAACAAGTGCTCCGCATCACGGAGCACGTCCTCTCCACCTTCCAACGCGGCGGTCAAAGATCCTGGCCGACAGGCGCAGTGTTCTTCGACGTCGCCAAAGCCTTCGATAAGGTCTGGCACAACGGGCTGATATACAAGCTGTATCAGCTCGGTGTACCAGACCGACTCGTTCTCATTCTACGGGACTTCCTCAAAGACCGTAGTTTCAGATTCCGAGTGGAGGGCACTCGATCCTCTACTCACTCCATCGCAGCGGGAGTCCCTCAGGGCTCCGCGCTCTCCCCTCTACTCTTCTCGCTGTTCACCAGCGATATGCCGAGGCACCCCCACGTCCACCTAGCCCTTTATGCGGATGATACCGCCCTTTTCACCAGCGACCCCAGCAGATACAGAATCTGCAGTCAGCTCAACGCCGCCGTCAAAGAACTAGGCGACTGGTTCCGAAGATGGCGGATAGAGCTGAATCCCGAGAAGAGTGCAGCCATCATGTTCACACGTGGCACTTACTCACTCAATACTCGTCCCACCAACCGACTTACGCTATTACGTACGACTTACGCCCATCATGCTATTCGACCGAGTTATCCCATGGGTTAACGAAGTCAAATATCTTGGCGTAATCCTCGACAAAGGCTTGTACTTCCACAAGCACACCAAAGCGGTCAGGAACAGAGCATACTGGACCCTAAGCCGACTCTATCCGTTGTTAGGCAAGAAAAGTAAGATGAGCCTTAGAAATAAGGTGACTCTATACAAAACTTGCATCCGCCCCATCATGACCTATGCGAGTGTGGTCTTCGGCCACGCCAGCGATTACAACATCTGGAAATTGCAAAAGGTCCAGAACCACTTTTTACGCGCTGCAGCCGACGCCCCGCCATACATGCGGCTCGTCGACCTGCATCGCGACCTGGAGCTTCCCTCCATTAAAGACTACATAATCTCCCTTTCGCGCAGATTCTTTGACCTTGCCCCCCGACACCCGAACCCTCTGTTACAAACCCACTCCGAACGCTCCCACGAGTAAACGACGCCCTCGCAATGTATTCATTGACGAGCCGGATGAAATCACCCGAATTCTCGCCATAATTAACCCCCCGAGGCTCAGAACATCAGCCTGGCATAACAGACGCAGACAGAACAGACGCCGGAGAGCCCCCGGCTCGAATCGTCTCTCTCAGGGTTAAGACCCACCAATCACTCCTCACTCATTACAGACACATGTAGCCATACAAGATTAGCTTAGGCGTGTTGCTGGAGAGTTTCTTCCGCCGCTTCTTCTCCTCCAGCCATAACACGTTGCGAAGCGGTAGTAACGATAGACTAGGATCGGCTCCGCCGGCGGAGTCGATAAAGAGTCCCCAATAACAATCATTTCAGCCTATTGGCTTAGCTCATTCAGCCTCTCACGGCTAACTCCTATGTAGAGTCAATCCCCCGCAGCGGTCGAGCCGAGGTCGAACCTCACAGTAGGTGCCTCCTCGAGCGTGCTGCCTCCGGGCTGAACGCCTCCGCTCCCACGGAGTTGGGAAGCCCCCCAAAGTCCGGTATCGCTGAAACAGCCATCTGCGGCTATCCAGCTGGATACAGCTCCAAAAAAAAAAAAAAACGGGACATTCTACATTCGTCTGTTGAAGAGCGCGAAAGCTCTATTGGACAAGGAGCACATATGTTGTGGTCAATAATTGTTGTCCAATAATAGCAGTATTCTTTGAGGGCAAATTGCTGCTCGACACCTGACAAGCGTGGATGCAACTCTTGGAGTTGTTCTAATATTTCTGTGTATTATTTTGCTGTATTTAATATTGTAATTGTAATAATTGTAGTGTAATTAACTTTGGTTATAATATTTTAGATTATTATTGTTGTGTTGCGCTGGAGCCGAATATGTTTATATATATATATATATATATATATATATATATATATATATATATATATATATATATATATATATATATATATATATATATATGTACGTATATATATGTGTAGTTTTGGTACTTTTGTTCGTTTGTGTAGTTTACAAAGAGATTAGACGGATCATATAAATAAAAATAGAACGGGTTGATATAGGGGATTAAAGTTTCTACAAGAGACTAATCATTTCTCAAGTTTATAGATACAAACATTCACTATATTTAAAAAAAATGCGATAGTAACTCGATCTATCTGTCTGAATACCGAAAATGGACATATATACTTTTCATCCCGGGAGATGGGATAGTTTGTGATATAAAATGAAGTAAATCTTCCGAGGGCAAATAGCACCGACATAAAAATATAATAAATACAATGTAAACTGTATTAACGCTTACTCTTTAAACAAGAGGTACGCACTAGAGTGAGACCCGCGGCCGGGGCCGTGGGGTAAAGTCTAGTAGGCTATAATTTATAAAGATATAGTGTGAATTATCCAAAATATAATGATTTTACATCACCACGCGGGCGAAGCCGCGGGGCGCAGCTAGTAACCTATATATCTATAAAATATGCTGTATTCTAAATGTAAAAAATATCTCTATAATCTTCCTATCTGTATAAAGGTTTCTGATTCTCAGATTTTCACGTTCAAAAACACATACACACCCCTTCATTTATGTTATATTAGTATTATAGACTTGATGTTAAAAAATAACTAGTTTCGTTTTCCGCCTTGACTATAGCTATATATAATAAATAATCTATCTGTTGTAGATAAAAATGTTATTTTGGTATACATATATTTAAAATACTACAGCAACATAAACAAATTACCTTAAGTATTATGGGTGCGATAAGAGTGTTACAAAACTTTGAAGTATATCTCTCTTCAATCTATTATTATTGATTGACATAGTAGTTAGTTACTCGAATAAATGAATTGTAAACCAACGTCGGAATTGATTTCGAAGAGATAAAAAAATTAAATACTTTCATTGTATGTTTCAATAAACTGATAAACTGACAACATTAGTTTTTACTTTATTTTTCTCCAGTAAACCCCCCCACTTTTTTTCAGGGATGTAGATAGTCAATTACAATAAAAGAAAACTTAACTTTAGTTATAGTGTATTCTACACAAGTTGTTTGCAGTACCAGCCAGTAGGACTAATATGCTTCGACAAGCACCTCTAACCACTCTAACCTCTTCTGATATTGGACCAGATTTGTGAAGTGAAAACAGGTTTTAGATAACTCACGTGTCCCTTAGGGAAAATCAAAGAAAGTGCATGGAAGTGTATTACTATCACAATAGGCTAAAGATAAGGTGTGTTTACATTGTCGCTGTAGTTCTAAGACTGTTATAACATTGTAATTGAATAAAGACTATTATCAACGTTGAATGTTGAAATCTGTCTATTTACAATTCTTTTTTATTAAAATATACTTAATTATTAAAAGATGTTAGTGACGAGTAGAACTAGGTACATAAGGACGGTTTGTGACTGAGAAAGCAATGGTTATTTGAATCTGACTAAGAAAAATGAAAAATAGAACCAGAAATATTAAGAGAACTAGTAGTGCTACTTAAACTTCGTTCGCGTTGCCATTGTGACGTGTTTGTTAGTGAATTGCAACGGCGGTACCAAACTAACGCGATCGCAGCGCCATCTTTATGGTCACATTCGTTTATCCCAGGGAAACCATCTCATTTATCGGGATGAACAATATCCAATTGTTAACGGATATATGCTAGCTTTGTGTCGATTTTCATTTAAATCCGTTTAGCACTTTTCACTTGATTCTCAACAAACAGATAAAAATTATAAGTTACATTTTCAGAATCTGCTAGTCCGAATAAGCTCCCCTTATTTTTTTGACTTTTTAAAATCATTATACAAACTGGACTCCTATACAGACTTATTATATTATCTAACAAAGTCGCACTCCGCGTTTGACGTTTCTATAACCAACTAACAGTCCCGGCAGACGTTGTTCTGCCTTGAAAAAAATGTAAAGCCCGAGTTTTTAATTAAATATAGTCTATGTTACTCAAGAATAATGTCGTATTTTAATGCTGAAAGAATTTTTGAAATCGTTCCAGTAGTTTTTGAGTATATTACAAGCATACAAAAATACAAAGCTTTTCTACTACTCTTTATAATATTAGTTTAGATAACTCCTCCGGAACCACGCAACAACTTTTTAAGCGGTTTTCACCATAAGTTAGGTGATTTTTCACTGAAGGTATATATTAAAAATCTAATTAAGTTTTTATGTAAGTAAAATAGAGGTACCTAGTTACTGAATTGAGAAGTAGTAGTTTAATAATAACCAACATATTCATAATATTTGTTGTTTAATAGTTATTCAGTTTTCAACTTCGCAGACCAATATTAATGAAATTAATAAAAATCACCTTGAAGCTACACTGCATCCGCCGCAAAAAGAATAATTAAATTAAATTCGTAAAAAAAATCGTACAATCGAAATCCTTAACGAGCTTCAAAAATCAGGTTCTAGAAGCATTACTTTTCTATTGTGTATAATAATTCCTAATGCTAATATTGGTTGGGGAAAAAGTTCCTTCGCATTTTATATCAAAATTCAAAAGGTTTTATTTATTAAGTTTATTTACATTTGACTAAAGTATGTAGGTGCCATTTTGTTGGATAACTTTTTGCTATCTTGTAGACAGGGACGTGGTCCCATTGCTTTAAAAATTTTGGGGCTTCTGATCAAAAAACTGCGACAAGTGGTTTTGGCAGTCCTCCCGTGATGTTGACCTGACACTGCCTAAGGAATTCTGCAGAGACCGAAACAGGTGAAAATCTGAAGGTGCTAGTCAGGACTATACGGCGAATGCACTAACACCTCCAGGGCCAAAATCTCGTATTTTTTGCTGAGTGGCTAAAGATGTGTGAGGTCTAGCGTTATCATGGTGAAAAACCACACCTCTTCTGTTAATTAATTCCGGCCGCTTTCTCTCAACTTTTTGCTTTAATTTCATCAGTTGTTCGCAGTACAGTTCAGAATCGATGGTCCTGCCTGGCAGTAACAGCTCATAATGAATAATGCCCTTCCCATCCCGCCATGCACACAGCATCACCTTGTTGTGAGTTAACCCGGGTTTCGCCACAGTTTGTGAAGCCTGACCGGCCTTCGACCATGATCTTTTTCGCACGTTCTTGTCGTACGTAATCCACTTTTCATCACCAGTTATCAGCTTCTTCAAAAATGGGTCGGTTTCATTACGTTGTAATAAAGAATCACAAATGAGTACACGATTCATTAGGTTTCTTTCAGTGAGCTCATGGGGCACCCAAATATTGAGCTATTTTGTGTACCCAGCTTTTTTCAAATGCAAATGCAATTTTAAAATTTTACTACAAAAAAGATAAAAATGCAACACAGGCCGCAAAAAAATTGTGATGCTTATGGACCTAATGCAGTATCTGTGAGAGTAGCGCAAATTTGGTTTAAGCGTTTTCAATCCGAAAATTTTGATATCAAAGATGCACGTCGCCCTGGTCGCCCGCCCTGTTATGGACAAAATTGATGCCATTTTTGAAAAAGTGGAGCAAGATCGGCATATTTGTAGTTACGATGTATGTATGTACTCTCAATGGCCTGGGCGGTTCTAGCTCCGGCCTCGTCCGTAATGGTAACCGACCCTGAGCGACCCAGAAGTTCTGGAGCCCGTCGAGCGATACGAGCCTCTTCGGCGACTCTGATAAACTCGACGGTGCTCTCCTCGTAGTCCAGCTCAAGGTCGGTGACCCGACTCGCTTGGGCGACTGCCTCCTTGGCCCGCGCCAAGCAAGCGGCTGCTTCTGTGGCTCCTGCTGATGGTGGAGACACTCTGCGGGAGGTTTTCGAAGCCACCGTTTCTTCGTCGCTGGACACCAGCGATACCTTTTGGGGGCCACGATATGGTGCCGGTCTCCTCCGCTTTTTCTGAACGCGCCACTGGCTCGACGGTTTCGAGGGCCCGGCCTCCGGTTCGGTACGTATGCCGGGTCCCGATCCGGAGCGTGAGCGCGTCGGGGAACGTAGTCGCGGTGAGCGCGACCGCGAACAAGAATCTGTCCTGGAGCGGGACCGAATGGAGAATATCGAGAGATTAGAATCTGACTCATCGACAGCTCCACTCAAGGCCCCGCTTAGGTTGCCGCTTTATGCGCCACTGGCAGCAGATGTGCGGCCGCTCTGTCTGCTGCTGCTCCGCGCGAACGTTACTTCTCCGCCCATCTCGGGCAACTTCTCCTTGGACAAAGTCCAGCATTGTGAGCGCAAAAGCGTCCCCCCCCAGAATACGATGGGGAACTTCTGATCTTACCATAGGTGCCGGCATCGGTGCGGGATTCGCCTTCCTTTTTTTTGGGCGGAAGATCGACCCGCCTGGGGTAGTTTTTCTTGCTTTTGTGCTTCCATATTGTATTCGAACCCCTTTTGGGGTTATTAAACCTAGAATTGCCTCCTCTACGGGAGACCATCTGAGTGACTTATAAACTAAAAGTCTGTGGTCGGCGTGCGAGATGACTGTAAACAGGACACCCCACACGCCGTCCACAGGGCGCTGGCAATCGGGATAGCCCGCCCGGTATACAGCTCCAAGCACGCCAACTTAGCTTCGGGTGGGTGGGGAAAACGGTCTACCCTAAGGGCGAGCAAATCGAAGCCTCCACCCATTTCCATCTGAAGGTTTTTCTACCGCAATACGGGTGCGGTCGGGTGAAACCGCCGCCACCACACCCCACATCGAGCGACGGTGACGAAGTCAGAAAAGGGATGGGCCGTCCTTGGGCCCACCCCGTCGCCAGCCAGGTGATTGGCAAACGCCTAGACGCCGGATCCGTCGCCGCCACATCGCGGGGACCTCTCCGCTGAACGGAGAGGTGCGAGTGGCCCGTCAAACGAAGGAAGGGTAGGTAGTTGTGAAGGAGGGACGCACAGGAGCCTTTTAAGGATAGGAGTGTAGGTGGGACACCACTGTCACGGAGAGAATAGGGGGAATGTGACAGTGGCCGCTGGGGCCCCGGGGACGCTTCCCCGTGTGCCAACCGCGGTCGGAGGGGGTGAGGACCGCGGGGGGCACCCCCTGGGGGAGCTATGGCGAAACCCGTGTTAACTCACAACAAGGTGATGCTATGTGTATGGTGGGATTGGAAGGGCATTATTCATTATGAGCTGTTAACGCCAGGCAGGACCATCGATTCTGAACTTTACTGCGAACAACTGATGAGATTAAAGCAAAAAGTTGAGAGAAAGCGGCCGGAATTAATTAACAGAAGGAATGTGGTTTTTCACCATGATAACGCTAGACCTCACACATCTCTAGCCACTCAGCAAAAATTACGAGAGTTTGGCTGGGAGGTGTTAATGCATCCGCCGTATAGTCCTGACCTTGCACCTTCAGATTTTCACCTGTTTCGGTCTCTGCAGAATTCCTTAGGCAATGTCAGGTTAACATCACGAGAGGACTGCCAAAACCACTTATCGCAGTTTTTTGATCAGAAGCCCTAAAATTTTTATAGCAATGGGATCACGTCCCTACCTACAAGATGGCAAAAAGTTATCCAACAAAATGGCATCTACATACTTTAGTCAAATGTAAATAAACTTTATAAAAAAACCTTTTGAATTTTTATATAAAATGCGAAGAAACTTTTTCCCCAGCCTAATACACAAAAAACACGTCAAGAAACTTGATTTTTTAAAATAAATTCCACAATTTTGCCTTTAAATTGATCAAAATTCGTAGTCTTTCCAAATTAATTTAATTGTGAGAAATATGTAGATATATAGATTAATCATAAAAAACAAACAAAAATAAATCTGTTAGTGTTATAAGTAACAAAAATAATTTTTAATATGTAATTAATCACTATCTATACTTTTTTCTTTTATAAAAGTAGGCCCGGTTTCTTCCTCTAATTTAGTCAGAGTCAATGTGGAATTTTTTTAATAGACCAGTTGTTCTTTTCTGAGCTTCCTAATAATATCTATTCAGACAGTTCTATATTTATGCAGGTTAGACCTTTATTTATAATAATAGCCCATAAATGTCCCACTGCTGGACTCGGGCCTCCCATTATAGGGGAAAGGACAATATACCCGCCACGCATGTCCAAGGCGGCTTAGCAGATTTGACACATCGGTTATCTCGATGTGCAGGTTGCATCACGATGTTTTCATTCACCGTTGTTAGCACGTGGTATTTGTAACAATATGCTCATTAGGTCAGAAAACTGCTGAAGTGGTGCATGCGTTGCCGCCAGGATCGAACCCGCAGCCTTTGAGCCTGGAAGGAGTGCGCTAGCCATTACGCTAGCACGACTACCTTTATTTGAATCTATATATTTATGTCTATTGTTTTTCTTTTATTCTATTATTAAACTAGTATGCCCAGGAGACGTACTAACATACTACCCCAAACAAATAACATTTAGAAGTCGAGTGCAACACCACCTTCCGAATCCAATTGTGAATCTTAACCATCCCTGGACCCACTTGAACACACACAAATAAAAAAATCAAATTCGATCCAACCGTTTAGGAGAAGCTCAATGATATATACACACGAACAGAAGAATTTTATATATAAAAATATACTTATCCCAAAATTGTAGCAAATCGAGATAGCCTGCCTTACGGGAAACAGGCGGGACAACATGTATGTAATTTAATTCTAGATTAAAAGACGCATTTACATATAATAGTTTATTATTGTATTTTATAATCGCAGTCCAATGTCCAGTATTGTTGTACGACATTATTACAAATACACTAATGGACATGATTAGAGAATCAAAATATTATAGAATACAATAGGTACTATATCCTAATAACACATTCCCCATCGATATTATTGTCTGAAAATTAAAATATAACAAAGATTTTTTTTGTCTTTGTTTCTAAATTTAATTTATTTTTCGACGACGACGACTTTATCATTAGACCGTGTTGCAAAAGAATTAAAGTACCTCTCTGTTTTTTTTTTAAATTTGACGATTAAATGATAATGAGATATACAAAGTCACTTAATCTTCTGATAAATTCAGATTATAACATTAGATATATGTTCAATTAATATACAAGCAGATTTTCGTGCATTAAAAGGCTAAAACATATTATAAATATACTTGTAACACATTTGAATGATATCAATATTTTTCTGATATTTTGGACAATAGTTGCGGGGGCGCTGGGTTTAGCGAGAAGCGAACTGTGTCAATTTTACAAGAAAAGAAGTGTGAGACAATTTCGAAAACAAACAGGACGTAAATGGTAAATCTAATGCTGTGTGAAAAATACTAATCATAACAGTGATACTAATACGTATTTTTTGGTCTATTAGACTGAAGCCTTTCATTAAATCTAAAGAAAGTTCACACACAGTATATTTACCTACATATAGATAAAAATATACACTTGAATTAACATAATATGGTATAAATTATAACATATTTAACATACACATGAAAGATTATTCTTATTACAAGGTATACATCTTTCAAACATTATAATATTATTGATGTGTTACTCTTGTTACGCCCAAGAATGTAGCAGGCATACTCATGAAGCCTGTAAACGACACTGCTGCTGACTATTGATTCACAACTATAAATGGAATAGCGATACGCAAGTAGGTCAAACCAATATGAGCCAGGAAATGATAAATAACTCACAGGAAACTCAATGTTAAGGGATATACAATTTCATAATATTATAGATAGATAAAGCAACAGTTTCATTAAACGAGTAGCTTAAGACTATATTAGACAGTTCATTTCTGTCTTTCAAATTGGATGAATTCACCAATATGATCCATATAAACTTAGTCATCGATTACCGTCATATTCTTTCAGTTCTGTGCCTTTCAAGCAAATTTATTCAATTCGATTGATCCGTCTAATATTAGTATTAGAGGCTAGGCCTATTATTTCGTTGGCATGTGTTCGGATTTTGACTGGGAAGAAGTACCTATGTAACGCTTAGGTAATTTTTATGACCGCTTGTAGCTGGTATACTGTGCGTTCTCTTAATAAATAAATAACACTGATATTATTATGTAGGTAATAAAATGAAAGCCCCGTTCGTTTACACTTAAAAACTTATAATATAAACGGTCTCAGAATTTCAGTTAGGCAACTAAAACCAGCTAAAATCAGAGCCGTTTACATCGTCAATGATTTTGAATGCAGATCAAGAAAAATAACAATACGCCTCAAAAAAAATTATGAATATTTTGTACTATTGTATAAATAAAATGTTTTAACTTTTAAATATTTTAATGTATAGATTAATATTTCATTCAATGTTTCATGCTAACAATTATCATGAATAATTATTTATAAACTTTGCCTGGAATCGCTAAAAATAAATATTTTTAACAATAGGCCGCGTCCGTTTACTTAGTGCCTTTGCATTTTTTTCTTCTTTTACCTGGCTATGCATCATAGGCTTACAATAAAAAGTTATCTATATAAATCTATACATATAATAAAACTGTAGAGTTCGAAATTCTGTACAATAAAGAAAATGCTAAAAACCGAGTCAGAAGAATGTAAGAAATGAAATAGAACTAATTTCAATTTTTTAAATTTTTTATTTGTCTGTTTGTCTCTTTATCTGTTTGTCTGTTTGTCTCTTTGTCTGTCTGTTTGTACCGACTAATCTGCGAAACGATTGGACCGATTTAATGAAATTTTGTATAGTAGAAGCTTATATTCCTAGTCAACATATAGGATACTTTTGATCGCGAAAAATTAAAGAGTTTCCATGGGATAGTTAAAAAAACTTTCCACGGGGACAAAGTCGCGGGCAGAAGCTATTTAGATAATAAAATTGGTTTCTGTTAAAAAGAGGTTGTATAACTTAATACTGGCATTTGAGATGTCAAAATAATACTTTTGACACCATTCTCTAAACCGGGGGGCGTTCGGTCGAGGTAGATCCTCGGCCGGCTTTATGGAACAGGCTTGCTAGAGCTCGCACCAGGCAGGGTCATAATCTTAACTAAATAGAAAGAATAATAAAATAGAAAAAACAAATAAGAAAGATTTTTAAGCGCGTGAACACGGCTACTGTAAAGTGGCCGAAACGGAATATTCAAAATCAAATTAAATACGGCGCTTAAAACCGTTAAATGTAGATTTATTATGTGAACTAGTCGCGAAAACTTAAGAAAATACTATAATTGGTTAATGTTATTCCTTGTCTATTCGCCTACCACAGAAATGTCGGTAGTCTAAACATTGTTTTATGTAATACATCTTATCTGGTTATGTAAAATATTAACACAATTTGGGACCGGTTTTTGCGAATGTGACAAAATTTTTCCTAAAATCTAGAACGATTACGATGAATTGGTTACGCTTAGATGTTGTAATACTGCTATTCCCACGTAAATGTATGCTCAAAAAGCACATGACAAATTTGAACCTTGGCCCACAGGAGTGGAAATCAGGTGTATGGAAGGAAAAGACATTGTGCCGATCCCAAATAATTGAGAGAAGATGCAAGAAAAGAGAGTGGAAGCGCCTAGTAAAACAAAAATCTACAACATTGAAGAGAAGCGTATAAAGAAGCTAATGCTCGACATAACTAAAAAAGGGTCTGCGTCCTGCAGTACATACCTCCTTTCACTTCTTTCTAAAGCCACATTGCTTTAGAATAGTATAGATAATTTTGTGTGACGACTAAAATTTATATTGTAATGTAACAAAAATAATACATTTAGACTAGCTATAAGAATTAGAGAACTAGATATACTCTATAAACATCTTTAAAAAACTACGCGAATCTATACTAATATTATAAAAAGGAAAAACATTTTTTTTATATATTTGTGACGAATAAAGTCAAAAACTACTGGACCGATTTCAAACATTCTTTTACTATTAGAATGCTACATTATCCCTAAGTAACATATACTATGTTTATTACTAGAAAAAAATATGGATCCCTACTAAAACTTCAATAATGTAACCACCCAAGGTGTAAATTTTTTTGCCATAAAATGTCTTTCATCGCATGCGCTGCGGGAACAAATGATGATAGAACAAAAAAAATGTTGTACAATCTTAGCGAACATATCATTAATATCTACAAAAAACTTCGCAATACCATATGTCCAACTAGTGTAGTTATGTCACTATAACTACTTTTTTACATTTTAGAAGTTAATAGAAATACCGACCAAAATCAGATCATATTATTACGAGTTACAGGACTCGAATTAAAATGCCGTTTGGAATTACTATAGTATTTATTAGAAATATACAAACACGTATAACATAGGTACAAATATAACTGGACACAACCAGTACAAACTGCATGATTTAATAGCGCGCGCAAAGTCCGTCACTATCATCCGTCACGTCGCTCATCGAATGTACACACGTCTTGCTCGTATCGTAATCGTCGCTTGACTGTCCCACCCCTCCGTTCGGGCATTCGTTTTATACTGCACGGTGCAATATGTCTACCTCATTGCGTGCACCCAATTTCCCGGAATCACACCTGGCCACTGCCTACCGGAACAGATTATAATACACAATAGGCGGCTTTTCTAATTACAAAAGAAATCCAAATGCGGGAGGTAATAACACGGGCTTATGGCAGGCAGATGTGCATTTACTTTGTCGGTGTGCTTCGTGGAATTTTGGCTAAGTCGTAACAATATTATCCATAGCTTTTTATTAATTCTTATCCAAATAAATATTTCGTATTCAATACAGTTTCAATAGCTGTAGATTATTTCTTTAAATATTCAAATTGGACATTCCATTCAAAAGATATTAAGAATATAAAAATGTCAATCTTAACAAAATACTTGGCTCGGGAATCGGGTTCTAAGATTTTAATGAAATGTTATATGTTTGAATGGACCCGGGATGGCTTATAACAATTGGACCCACTGTGGGGCGCTAGAATCGAGTTCTAGATTTTTATGTTTCAGGGCAGGCACTAGTATTTAATAAAGAAATTTTATTATGTTATTAATGAGTGGGTATCTTACGAACCCAAATACAAATAGATACAAGTATGTACAATCGAACCAATTGAAACATGACCCACAATAAGGCTATTAATCTACAGTTGTGAAATACAATTAGGTTGAAATTCGCCTGAACATACATTTCCTTGGGAACGAACTTGTTATCATTTTATTAGACATTGACAGTTACTGACTACGTTGCATTAAACAGATCGGAGAGACTCTACTATACTCGTGTGTAACATCTGACAAATACTATTACTGTCTCTGTCATTAAGTTTATTGGATTAAGGGCCGGTTCCTATATCTTACTGACTATTTATTTGCCTTACTAATGGTTAAAATTTGACGTAATTTCTATACAAGTAATGTCAAAATAAAACAAATGGTAAGGCAGGGAAGTGAATAGTAAGATATCGGAACCGGCCATAAATCGACAAGCCAAAGGTGACACAGGTGACACACTTTACCCTACTTAAACCTAAAACCGGAAGAATTTAAAAATAATAACCATTGTTTTTATTAATACGTTTAATAAGAAAGTCGATAACGCATCGACCAGATTAGATTGTTTTCAGATGTAATAGTCGATAACGCATCGACCTCATTCCAAATTTCATTACAGTGCTGCTCAATTTCTTCCTTTGTCCTCTCGTTTCTGTTATCTCACATTTGAACCATCAAACCCCATAAATTTTCTTTTGGGTTGAGGTCTGGTGACGTAGACGGCCATGGAATGAGAGTAATTTCGTCTTCATGCTGGGTAAACCACTTCGAGACAATTCTGGAGGTATATACTCGACAATTGTCGTGAACATAGGAGAATACAGGGACTTCTTCAAGTAGGTACACTATTCGCACTGTCGGTAACATTGATTCTTCCAACAAATCGATACAGTTTAATGCGTTTTGACGAGGTGAAATTCGGACAAGTTCACCTATACCTCAGGTATCCAGGCCCAAATGTTAGCTGAACTTCGACCACTTAATTGATTAGGCACTACATGATCCTCTGTGTATCGCGTATTGTAATAATGCCACAAAGTTAAGGGACCATGTTGAGAAGATCTAAATCATTTTTCACCTGAAAGTATGGTATTAGTGCAGTCAAAGTCTAAGTAATTACGCGCAAAATTTAATCTTGCCGTTTTGTGTGCATTCAATAACTGTACTTTCTTAGCATAATGTCGGTAATGCAGTCCAATACGGTGTAAATGATTTCTTATGGTTTGTGAACAAACTTCGTAACCTGCCGTGAAATATTGGGTACGAGAGAAAGAATGTTCTTCATAATAGTGTTTTATATCTGTGCTTTGTTGGTTTGTTATTTGAAGAACGCCATGAGTATGTTTTCTTCTATCTTCAAGAATGCCGTCTTCAGCGTGCCGTCTGATCCACGTTTTCAATGTATTCCGACTTATATTTAACACTCGTGATATTTCTCGAATGCCATAGCCTTCGTCTCTGAGCACTACAATCTAAGCTCTTTGTTCTGCGTGACCAGCCATTATATAATACAATTTATATAAGTATATAATTCTTAGATATTGAGTTACAATTTTTTTTTTCATTGACTTTACATGACTTCTGATATACTTTCAGATTGATAATTTATTTTTAAAATTATAATACTTTTCTATAATGAAAAGAGTTAGAATTATAAGACAAATTTCAGTTCGAGCTTCAAATCATTTTATATCTAGTACAATGATAATAAAGTTCTAAATTGCGTGGTTCTCTGAGCCTAGTGACACATTTTTATTAATTTTTACAACGCCCTAAGTGCAACACATACGATAAACCGTACTATTTTGACGAATTTAATGGAATTATTAGCAAAGTGGGTCATAATTCATTTAGTTGGTTCGATCGTACAACGCAACATAAAAATAAAATCACAGGCACTAACTACTCCAGTGCCCGATAACCGTGCTTGTGCGATTGAGACAGAAATATAATTCATTTGATTCATTGTATTAATGGCAAAAAGAGTAACACGTGCAACTTAGTGAAGTGTTATAATTTTCAAGAACTGTCTACTGAAAACAAAATTACTCAAACAAAAATTAATCTACTTTTTCTGCAAGATCATAACTATTTTTGTTGAATATCACCATTACGTAATATTAATCCGCTTAAGGAAAGACGAAATAGCCCAAAATTTATTTTGTTTATAAAATTCTTAACTTGGGAAATTTCCATCTCAGTACGTTTGAAGGCCGCTTAAAGCAAAAAAAAATGACCCATCAAGGGTAAGTTTTTATATTATTATGAAAACTAAGCTCTTGTGCAGTTTTTAAATACACTATAAAACTATAGAGCTGCCTTTTTACATTTTTTTTATTTAAGATTGAATATTCGAGTCTGAATTACTCGAAATATTTTTTTTCACATTCCAAGTATAATTGTTATAGCTCGCTGTGATGTTAGGGTGCTCATTATTTGAAGCGTACACGTACAATTCGTAAGAACTTAGCTACGTATAAAATCTCCTAAATAAACATATCAACAAATGAAAATATACCCGATGAATAATTATTTTATTGACCAAGTTAAACATAACTACAAAAGCAATGAAAAGTTTGACACCTTTACTTACAATAATTCTAATTATATATTTATAGCTCCATTAACTCCTATTGACATTATAAATACTATCAGAACCTTAAATAATACTATAGTGTTGGTATTGACGACATTGCAACTAAATTATTTAAAGTAAGCGCTCCTATTACTGCCCCTGTTTTATGCCATATAGTCAATTTGTGCATAGAAGTGTTTTCCCATCAAAACTTAAAATATCTGTGGTTAAGCCAGCACACAAAAAGGATAATAAATTAGATATGGGTAATTATAGACCAAAAGTTATTAGGTATAACTATATTTTCGAAAATGTTTGAAAAAATAATTTTCAATTCTTTATATAATTATTTTGAGACATACAATATAATTGGTGACGAACAAAATGAATTTCGCAAGAACAAAAATATTAATTTAGCTATTTATGAATTACTCACCTTAGTCATGAGTTATGTTGACAAAAGAGTGCCAGTTTCAGCTATATATATGGAATTAACAAAGTCCTTTGATTTTATAGATCATAAAATTCTATTAAATAAATTATATGCATATGGAGTCAGGGGAAATGCGTTTAACCTATTAAAATCTTACTTATCTGATCATCAACAAGTAACGCATATTAAAAAAGTAGATACTAGTACATTATGTGAAACAATATATGCTTCCGAGCCCCGTATAATTTTATATGAAGTGCCACAAGGTTCAGCCCTAGGACCTCTTCTATTTTTAATTTATTTAAATGACATGCATAATTATGGCAGTGACTCAAAAAATGATATTATTCGCTGACGACAGTACGATTATATTTGAAGGACTTAATACTGATAATTACGAACACGACATAAATCGTGCCTTCCATAACATAATATCATGGTTAAATAATAATAATTTACAAATCAATTTGAAAAAAAAACAAAGATTATGCATTTTAGACAGCATTCTCTTTATTAACAAAGAGTTAATAAATATATACATATCTGATCCTATTGTAATGTATTGTGGACAAAAAATTTAAAAAGCAATTAGCACTAAATTTTTAGGTATTCATATAGATAGTGATTTAAAATATAATACTCATATTAACGACTTATGCAACAGGATATCCCGATTTTCTTATGCCCTGTATAATTTAAGTAAAGTTGTCGACCAAAAAGCAGTCATAACGGCATATGATGGCTATGCTGTTTCTTTGTTACGATATGGTCTTATATTTTGGGACAATAGCACTGGTAAAGAACGTGTGTTTATAGCGCAAAAACGCTGTATACGTGATATATGTCATACAATGAAAACAGATTCTTGTAAACCACATTTTATATGCCTAAAACTATTGACATTTCCATCATTATAAATTAATGAAGTTGTTTTGTTTGTTAAAAATAATTTACATTTATACACTAAATACAACAGTAAGCGCCACAACAGCTACCTGCTTTCTCTTCCTTCGAAAACCACTTTATTTCAAAACAGTCTGTCTATTCTGTATGGCGACTAAAATTTACAATAAACTACCACTAAAAATTAAGGAACTCAACATGAAAAGCTTTAAAATAAAATTACGACAATTATTAATAAATAAAGCATATTACACAATACATGAGTATCTTTCTGACCCAAATACTGATACAGGAGTCTGATTTTGTGACATGAGGAATCCTAATTATTATTAATCCTTATTATTATAATTTGTATATTAATTTGTTTCTAGACATTTGTAGCTTTTAATTCAATTATTTTGTAAGCTAAATATGTGGCAGGATACAGTGATACCTGAATTGTTATAATTATGGACATCATATTCAAACCTGTATACACAAAATTACTTTGAAGCCGAACTTTCACAAAAATCACTAAAAACTTAATAACTCGAAAACTAAAATTTTGGTAAATCATATACATGGGGATAATTTGAATACCCCCTTATGTAAAGTAAAAAAAATCTTTTGAATGTCACTGTTCTGGCCACTTTCTATTATCGGCTGCAGCTGTATTTAATAATATTAAATAATCATAATTTCGAGCAGATGATTTTTATAATTTTTGCCGCATGTTGCGAATAATTCTTCTAGTTCCATTAAGAATCTAATAGTGATAGAAATTTACTTGGGTCGAAAACTTTCACCAAAAGATTCTGTATATCTATGTCAACAGTTATCGTGACCAGTTGTGGCCACTTCACACAATTGAACATTCAAATTGCGTTCTACAAGAACTTCAGTTTTGCAAGTCACACATCGTACCTGGTATAATTGCCTATAACAGAATTTGCTGTTATGCATAAAGGTAAATACAGCCCTGACTTACAATGTGCAAGTCAACACTTGAATGAATAGCGTTCACATCATGAACATAGCCAATATAATAATATTATCAGCCTATAAACGCCCTACAACTAGTCTCGAATCTACAAAGCATTAGGGTAAAGGACGGTTGGCGCGTTTCGTCAAATAGGATTGGTGATCACGTATCTGTATTTCGATACCAAATTCTTCAAAAACTCTTTGCCCACTAAAATTATAAATGTACCTGCAAGAATATTCACTGGGGGTCTTAAAAATGTGGCTGACAAAAGAGGGTTTCTATACCTACTGTAGATGAATTTCTCAAAAAAGGGCTTGTCGTTATTACTTATATGGGAAAGCTTAGTAATTTTTTTAATTTTTTTAAAGTAAATTATAAATATCTTAATCATTTATTTATTAATAAAGTTTAGCTGACGTGTTCCTGAATTAGGATATTACTGTAAATTAAATTTTAGTATTTGAGTTATTTTGTATGAACCACTATGTGATAGTGTACTGTGCATCTAGAATTGTTTAACATATCTGTAAACTGCATTCTTGTAAATAAAGATATTGATTGATTGAAATTTTCCTCACAATCCTTTGTTTTAATTGTAAAAATAGGCAAAAAGTTAATACAATAGGGGCTTGATAATCCGGATAGGCAACTCGCAATAAGGATCTGCGGATTGTCAAGGTGTCGGAATTGTGGTCTGCAATATTGATCTCGTAATAAAAGATTTATTATCTTCAACCTAAGTTTCTTTCGAAAAGTATGTACAGACAATTGAGACAAACAATACAGAAATATAGAATACAAAAGTACATGTTGGAAATTTTAATACAAACATGTAATTTGCACACTTGACATGAAGTTAAAAAGAAAAAAACAGAAATTTAATCCTCCTTAAAAAGTCTGTAATCTCATCTACTTATATATTTCGCACTTCATTTAAAATCTCAGATTCTAAGTTGAAGCCGAAAAAATGTTGCGGCTGTCAAATTCGTTCTTTTGATCCATTTCAAAGAAATCCGGATTACCGCGATCACCGAATTAGCGGGGGTCCGAATTAACAAACTACCCTATTTTAGATGCTGTAATATTCGCTTTTAAAGTAATAAAGAAATGTTATGCCCCATACACACATACATACAAAAAAATCATATTCAGCTGGTGTAAGTATTTTGCAACTAATTCATAGACCATAAAGTCTGGTGCTACATATATCTCGAACACCTTTTGCTCATGAATTCTGAGGCACACAAAGTGCTTATTTTTTTATTGTAAAAAGGTTAACGGCCCACCTGATGGAAAGGGGTTACTGCCGCTTGGACATTAGTGGAACGGGACTATGACAGTCACTGTTGAAATATTACTTCTGTTTTGTCAATTCTGATTTAATACCCCAGATTTATAGAAAACCACATTAAACTTACCTCTTCCCAGTCGGCTCTTTATAGTGTACGTAAGATTACGAAACTCCAAATTCATTTTGATCTGGCTGAAACAAAAGAAAAACAGGGTTATAAAAAATATGAAATCGCCAGTATCTTAAAGTTAAATCCCAGTTGAGCACAGGCCGTTTAACTGGAGACCAGGAAGGGCAATTGGGCAACAGTACTATTTTTCTCCTCATTTCGTACAGTTTTCGATGTTATTGTGAAGCCATTGGTATACATACGTATTCATGGTCCCAAACCATGAAAATAAAATATGAAGCTCATACCCTTTGAATTTATTAATAGTTTTCTTTTTGTTGCGAGTTATATTAACATGGCATAATATATAGAACACTTTACATAAGAACATTAATTGAAAATTAAAATAAATGCATTTATTCTGACTTTTAAGATATTTTTATCAATATTCAGCATTAGATAGAGTGATTATCATAATAGGTTGGGGAAAAAGTCTTTTCGCATATAGTATGTATGAACTTGTAATAAGATCTCTTTGGCTATACCATTTGTATCTGGCTGGTTCTGGTATCATTAAAAAGTTTTAATTTTAAAGATGACAATTCCAAATTCAAATTAGGAAAACGTGTGATTTTCATTTGTTTTTCTTATTGTTAAAATGAGTGAATCTAATGAAGAAATTCGATAAATTTTAAAATTTTACTACAAAAAAGGTAAAAATGCAACACAAGTCGCGAAAAAAATTTGTGATGTTTACGGACCTAATGCAGTATCTGTGAGAGTAGCGCAAATTTAGTTTAAGCGTTTTCAATCCGGAAATTTTGATATCAAAGATGCACGTCGCTCTGGTCGCCCTGTTACGGACAAAACTGATGCCATTTTTGAAAAAGTGGAGCAAGATCGGCATATTAGTAGTTACGATGTAGCTGGAGAACTGGGAATTGGCCACAAAATGGTTTTGGCACATTTGAGAAAAGCTGGGTACACAAAAAAGCTCAATATTTAGGTGCCTCATGAGCTCACTGAAAGAAACCCAATGAACCGTGTACTCATTTGTGATTCTTTATTACGACATAATGAAACCGAACTATTTTTGAAGAAGCTGATAAGTGGTGATGAAAAGTGGATCACGTACGACAAGAACGTGCGAAAAACAGCGCGGTCAAAGGCCGGTCAGGCTTCACAGACTGTTGCGAAACCCGAGTTAACTCGCAACAAGGTGATGCTGTGTGTATAGTGGGATTGGAATGTTGGGATTGGATTGGAACTGTTAACGCCAGGCAGGACCATCGTTTCTGAACTGTACTGCGAACATCTGATGAGATTAAAGCAAAAAGTTGAGAGAAAGCGGCCGGAATTAATCAACAGAAGGGGTGCGGTTTTTCACCTTGATAACGCTAGACCTCACACATCTTTAGCCACTCAGCAAAAATTACGAGAGTTAGGCTGGGAGGTGTTAATGCATCCGCCGTATAGTCTTGACCTTGCACCTTCAGATTTTCCCCGTCTCGGTCACTGCAGAATTCCTTAGGCAGTGTCAGGTTAACATCACGAGAGGACTGCCAAAACCACTTGTCGCAGTTTTTTGATCAGAAGCCCCAAAATTTTTATAGCAATGGGATCACGTCCCTACCTACAAGATGGTAAAAAGTTATCCAACAAAATGGCACCTACATACTTTAGTCAAATGTAAATAATCTTAATAAAAAAACTTTTGAATTTTTATATAAAATGCGAAGAGACTTTTTCCCCAACCTAATATATGCATATGTTATTTATTGTATACAGGAATTGTATTCGATATGTGCAAAGTTTACTTGATCCATTAATTTTTATAATACATTCCATAACCATACACGGCGTGTGAAGCATATTTGATTTGGAGTGATCGGTAACCATTGTCATCATTCTTAGTACCGATGATCTATGTTTTAAACCCCAAGAATTCTTTGACTAATACCATGAAAGAATCCTATGACGCTAAACTTGTCAAGATTTTCAAATTTTGACTGATTTTATGTAAAAAATAATATAGAAACTCCAATTAGTTTCTGCAGATGGTGAACACGTAAACTTACGAAGAATCTATGTATGTTAACAATTGTAGCGAATAAAGTTCAACTAATCATAAAGGCAACTCTTATTTAAATCAGTCATGAATTGAAAATCCTAATAAGCTTCATACATAGTTACAAGAATAGCGGCTACACCTAATATTTTAATATTTTTTAACAATTTCACATCCATTCTTTATTCTTTATTGTAAACAAAGAATTCCCGGTACACAGCCTTTAAAAAAATGTAACCTATCCTTTTAGTGAAAACTGTTGGAATAAGTGTTACAAGATGTCCACCACAGTAGTCATGATAATCATAGTGTATATTAATATGACATACACAATCGTCATAGATAATATTTTAGTCGATTTTTCAGATGATTTGATATATAATTAAATTACCATTTACTACCGGTTAGTTAATTTTATAAGCCCACTAAATTATCGTCTAGATAATTTAGTGCATCAGTAACTAATTATTATAATTGTTTTATGATCCTGGCAACACTATGATGTAATTGCTATTTTTAGCAATGACGCAATGTTATTGTTTTTTAGGATAGCATTTTCGTATAAAAGGCGTAGTGGCGTGTAGACGGTGTTCATTGCTTACTGTGCTGTGTGAATATTCACATCAAAGGCTGAACAATAAAGGGGAAACCCTGTCCAAATAGTTAATATTTGGTATATTTGGTTCTTACCCACATATCTCCTTGCATTTTACATAAGCTAATTTTTATGCATCCAAACAAGTTCAAATCACTCCCGAGAAAATTCCCGCGGGATTCCCGGGATAAAAAATATCGTACAATTTACTACACAAAAATTTACTATCGATTAGTCAAAAAATTACATTAGAATTCGTATTTATTTTTAAATCTGGCCATGTTAAATCATTCCCACAAAAATTCCCGCCGGATTCCCAGGATAAAAAGTACCGCAAAGCTTAAGTCTAAGAATTAACTGTCGATCAGAGAAAACCGCATCGAAATCGGGCTTGTAGTTTTTACGTGAAGTCCGAACAAACGGACAAAAAATGTAAAAAAAAATGCATCGTGTTCTCGAGATTGTTTATACTCTTATAGTCTATTCCAGTTGTTTTTTTTATATAGCTTTCATGTACAGACACGGCATGCTTAGAATTTTATAAATAGGTCTTATATTAAGTACATGCATAATAACTTCGTAAACTGCTTCCTACTTACTTCCCGTCATGCATTTTCCAGGTTCACCTTGAACTTCACACACAAAGAGAATAATTGCGTATTTAAATACGACTTTTACGTGACCTTAACATTCATAAGTTACCTTTGACGTGATGATAAGGGCAATAAACTATTTTAATTAATTACCAGTTCGCATCCGTACAGGAACGGAGAAAGAATACAATTTCCCGCGGCCGGACGGCCTGTCGTAAAAGTCTACAAAAAGCGGCAGCAGGTTGGTGGCACCTTTGGTGTTACAAATGTCCATAGGCGACGGTAACCGCTTTCCATCCGGTAGGCCGTCTGCTTGTCTGCTGAACTCGTGCAATAAAAAAAAATAGTTCAATGTATACTTGTACTAATACTATTTAATATGAGTGTTAAAGGAATAACGTATATCCATATTAGTTTGGTATAACACGGATATTTTGCATATATCTATATTATATTATGTATGTAATATATACATAAATACTGACTTCGCTCGTGTTAATGTTATTTCACAGGAACCGGAAATAAAAATTTGCCAGCCTATAATCTCTCTGTGACAAATTTCATCCAGATCTGTTCAGCCGTTCTGCCTTTTTAAGTAACAAACATCCATCCTAACTTTCACATTTATAAGTTTTCGCATTTATATAGTTATGTAAAATATACTATACATGAAAATGGCTTAATTTCTGTTTGTTCATGAACAACAACACCTTGGGAAAGAATGTTTTAGATTCCTGATGCCAAGTACACAAAACCGTTTTAAATAATAGCATTTATTATTTTATGATTCTTATATTCCAATTCTCAAACTGTTCAGTATCAGTTTGGGAATTGGAATATAAGAATGATATGATTGTTATATAATTATAAATAATTATCATAAATTAATTAACTTAGGAAGTATACTTAATTATAGCACGACCCATTTTCCAGGCCAATTTGGCAAGAACATGTGTACCGTTACATTAATGTAACATCGTTATAGGCCTTGTTTTACACAAATATATAAATTTGAATTTGATTTGAAAATTTGAAATGCGTAGGTATTTCAAATAACGGTAGTAAATATTCGTCATTTTTATCCCGGAAAGTGATTTGATTTCCGCATATATTATGGATTCAAATCTATAATATTTTGTGAAATCAAATCACTTTCCATGATAAAATTGATTGTGCAAATCTCATTGAGAAACTACATTTGTATGTTCCCCCTACTAATGTTCGCCCTAGGAAATTATTACACACACCATTGACGCGCACAGTTTACCGACGGAATTCGTTCTGTATCAGAACAGCAAATGAATTTAATAAGTTAAGTAAGTTGGAAGATATAGACTTAGACTTACTTACTTACTTTACTTAGATTTATCAGTTTAAGTACCTACCAATGCACATTTTTTATTTTTTTATTGTTTTTTGTTTTTTGTTTAATTTTTTTATTTTTTATTTTACTGTTGTCTGTGGGGGCTTATTAATAGCTTTTCTTAATTTAGTTTATTTCTAGTTATTGTTAATGATAGCTGTTAGCCCCCCAAATAAAATAAAATAAAACAAATCATCGAATAAAATCATTTTTCATCATATTAAAAGCCCTAGTTCATTATAATCATTATATTAGAAATGTAATGTAAGATGCAGCCAACCTTCTGGGCACGCTCCCCATTGGCAGTGACCTGCTACATAATATATTTTTGTTTCAATGTCTTTGTTTTTGTCTCAAATTGATTCCAAGCTATAATCCTAATATAAGAAGATTTACATAACTCGCAAAATTAAAAAGCTAAAGTGGCGGTGGGCTTGTCGTATTTGTCGCAGGACCGATGGAGCAGACGGGTCATAGAGCGGAAACCGCTCGCTAAAAGGATGCCCTACATTCCGGGGCCCAATTCTGCTATTACTATCTCGGCAAAATTGCCGGACACTATAGTCTCCATCGTAGGTTTGCCCGGTTTCGGTATTCTGTTAATTCCAATGGCGTGTCCGTGCTAAGCCACTCTATTTTATATATTCTTTATAAATATTCATAAGCAAAAATTCGCGAAATAATGTTTAAAATTTTGGTAGCTTTTCAATATCCATTTCGGCTACCACCATTTCTGCTAATGGTAATAGCGATTTTTTCTATTATATTGTGTCTCAACGATGGCGAGAAGATATTGTAGTTTTAGTAGAATACGAATTTTTGACACTAATGCAATGAAATGTACTTTGAATTTTTTCGCAACGCCAAAATATTGAAATAGCAAGGAATCGCCATTGGGAGCTAGATGTGAAAAACGTCGGCCCAGGATATGCTACAGAAACTTGAGGAGGCCTATTGGCTGACGACAATAATATTAAAAATAATTATTTATGCAATAAAATTTAATCAAAATAGTTACAAATGTAATCGCAATTATTTCCATTTGAATAAAATGTACTTTTGTATATATCTATATCTATACTAATATTATAAAGAGGAAAGATTTGATTGTTTGTTTGCATTGAATAGGCTCCGAAACTACTGAACCGATTTGAAAAATTCTTTCACTGTTGGCAAGCTACTTTATCCCCGGGTGACATAGGTTATATGATATTTTCAAAAAAAAATTAGGAATCCTTACTAAAACTGCAATAATGTAACCCAAGGAGTAAAAAAAATACCTAAAATCGGATGCGCTGCGAAAACTATTGATGATAGAATAAAATAATGTACTACGACTTTACAGAACACATCATTATTTATAAAAAGTGTCGCAACAGCATATGTTTACCTATTTCAGTGATGCCACAATACGTGTTCTTTTATGTTAAAAATTTAATTGAAATGCCGCCGCTAGAAATGGCTCCTTATTTGTATCTTGATATTCATCCTTATCAAAATAAATTACTTGATATTCAAGACTGCTTCAATACCTTTATATAATTGTTTGAATTATTCAATTCGGACATTCAATTCGAAAGATATCATGAGTTTAAAAATGGAAGTATTAGAAAAAAGGTGCGTGGTCGCCGCTCACCCTGCTCGACTAGCTAGGCAGCACCTTATGCGATGCAGGCGTCACTGGGGTACGGGCCGTACGGGAGGGGAAATATTTTGAATTCGCTTAGTAGGTAATTAAACTCAACAAAAAAGTTCTTTTTAGATACCCGTGCGAAGCCGAAGCGGACCGCTAGTGTACTATAAAATATAAAGGTATTGTAATTAATGTATTAAAACATAACATAAATAAGGAAAATCTAAAAGGATATCTAAAAGTCAAAGTAAACTCATTAGTTTTAATTAAAATGAATATCTATCGGGTTATACTATCACATTTCTAATATTTTTTGATGCACAAGTAATATAATCTACTAGGATATGCCCGCAACTTCATCCACGCTTGACTTGAAATTCCCGTGGAATCCCCGGGACACAATGTATCACATAATTTAAAAAAAGAATGCAAGCTATCGTTTCAGTGGAAACTAGAATACCTGAGGTAATTTTTATGCATCCGAACTACTTCAATGCGCTCCCGGGATTAGTCCCGAGGGATTCCCGGGATAAAAATATCACACATTTTATTACATAAAATTTGCTATCGATCGATGAAAAATCGCATTGGAATTTCATTTTTTTTCTATCTGGTCATTTTAAATAATTCCCAGAAAAATTCCCGCAGGGTTCCCAGGATAAAAAGCAAACTTTAAGTCTTAAGAATTTGCTGTTGATCGGTAAAAACCGCATCGAAATCGACCCAGCAGTTCTTACGTGAATCCTGAATTCTTAGACTTAAATCTGCGCTACTTTTTATCCTGGGATCCCGCGAGAATTTTTCTGGGAATGATTTAAAATTTAATCCGGTCAATTAAAAAAAAGAATTCCAATTAAATTTTTTATTGATCGATAGCAAATTTTATGTAATAAAATGTTTGATACTTTTATCCCGGGAATCCCGTGGGAATTTTCCCGGAAGTGGTTTGTAGTTGCTAGGTTAGCTTATTCCGACACAGTTTTCACTAAAACGATAGCTTACTTTCTTTTTAAATGCTGCGGTACTTTGTTTCTTGAGAATCTCAAGTCAAGCGTGGACGAAGTCGCAGGCGTATCCTAGTAAAATTATAAAACTGTAGTCTTTTGTTTCTTAGATGTTTTGTGCTTGTCTGTTTGTTCGGGCTGTCCAATGTGGATGTATTCGCGGGCAAATGCTATTTAAAGATAAAAATGCTTTCAAAGTCGAATTCATGATCTCTGTTTTATGAATTTCACATAAACCCTTACTATATGCTGAAAAAGCTGTTTGATAATTTTCCAATTTTCGAAAATTATGTTTTAGTGATTTAATAAAAAATATCGGTACAGCGCAATATTAGCTCCAAATATTGCTACGTTATATAATACACAGATGTCAAAAGACCTGGTCAAGATCGTTCATTGAACCTTAAATAAACACAATATTGCCTGCTTTATCTGTTATGCATTTAAGATACAAAAGTTCTTTTACTCCAGAACTGATAATTTTAATTATATATAATTCATTAAATACTTTTAAAGACTTATTTCAAAAACTATTTATCCCTAAAGTAATGTACAATAAATCATTAAAATACATGTCTTAGGTTCTGGCAGATGGCACTGATTTTATATCATCATAGCTGATGCCCGCGACTTCGTCCGCGTGGTGCGGTTTTTTAACTATCCCACGGGAACTCTTTAATTTTTCGGGATCAAAAGTATCCTACACGTTGACCAGGGAGATTAGCCGGTACAAACAGACAGACAAACAGAGAAACAAAAAATTTCAAAAAAATCTAAATTCTATTTCACTTCTTACATCCCCCTGACTCGGATTTTAGCATTTTTTTTCATTGTACAGATATTTGACCTCTACAATTTTATTATATGTATGTATAGAATAGATTAAAACATTTTTTAATATCATACAAAAGTTGTAAACTGTTGTATCTAGATGATTTAAAATATATTTAAAAAAACCATCAATATTTTATATAGCTTATAAATAAATTAGTCACTCATTTAAAAGTTATTTGTTGAGTAAGACTTGCCACAAACAAATTAATTAGCAAATCGCTTTACTAGTATATTTAATTTACAATTTATAAATTAATCCGTGCTTTTAAATTTTTTACCCACATTTCGAGAATGAGTGTACACAAGTAAAACAATTAACCTTTTCTAGAGTCTTTTAATTCATGCACTTGTTTTCTTTCTTTTATCTTTTAACATATTTTACACACTAATAATTTTGTTACAAATACTGTTTCTGTTTTATTGTAAAAGCAATAATTCTAATAAACAAATTTTTATATTTATGCTTGTTGTAAGTTCCGCCGACATCACCTGAATTTACTTTTTATTTCAGAATGAAATAAAACGCGATTAAAGGTTGAAACATATATTCCTTTAATAAAAGCCAAAATATATTTTTTTATATTCCTAAGTATTGCCAAACACTGAACCAGAAATGAAAGGGCATGGGACCTTAAAGTTACCAGAAAGTTGAAAAAGAACAAAATGGAAGGAAGATCTAACGCAATAAACTTCATTTGCTGTATAGTGAAAAATCATTTTTATTTGACACTAAGATAGCTAAAGTACTTTTTTACTTACATACTTAAAAAGCATGGCAGGTTGATTACATCTCTCAACACTCTAGTCTTTAAATCTACCAATATACCTACTTTAAAGTTGAGGTAGATCATTATATTACCAGCGCCGTCATTACCGTCGGATGCGTTGCTGGTTCGATAACATACGACGACGAGATGGAATATTTGGATGATTTAGTTGGCAGTTCCAAGCATACCATCGGGAGTCAAACAAATTATCCTTCTGCTATCCCTGAGCCGTTGGGTGTCCATGATGGATTACACCTCGAAAAAAAGGGAATATTACCACACTAGTAAATAACGCAAGTAAAAACACGGCTAATAAAATCATCGCTACCATAAAATGGAAAATAAATACAAACTATATTGCGATATCTACAAGTTTCACAACTTTCACTTTATAAGGTGTTTATTTACTACATTGACTTGCGGTTTATCACTTTAACGTTAACCTATTAACATGTTTTGTGAATAAGAGTCATTTCAAAAGTACTGTATATTTGTACATCACTTTATATTTGTAGGTAGAGTGATGTACAAATCTGAAGTAGCTCATGTTTGTTTTTATTTCTTGAAACTCGAGTTAAAAAAATATTAGGGTTCCGTAACCGTTTAGGCAAAAATGGAACCATTATAACATCGTAACATACAACCGACCTCTATGTCTATGTCTGTCTAGTCGTCTACGTTTATCACAGTCATTCTTCTCTAAAACTACTGGGCTTATATAGATGAAATTTATCAAGAACCTATTCTATTCACCACTACAATATCCTTTAAGGATCTACCTAAATGGAATTAGCTATCTTGCTCACGTAATAGCACATTTTTGAATATATAAACTCATAGAATTCACATACGACAAATCCGTATTACAAAAAAATATTCAAAATAAATTCGAATGTTCACAATAAAAAAGTCGTGGTAGCGTAATGGCTAGCACACGCGTCCCAAAGTCAAAGTGCGCGGGTTCGATTCTGGCTGGAACGCATGTACCAGTTAATCAGTTTTCTGACCCAATGTGCATATTGTTACAATTACCACGTGCTAACAACGGTGAAGGAAAACATCGTGATCGTGATGAACCTGCACATTGAGATAACCGATGTGTCAAACTTGCCAAGCCGCCTTGGAAAATCGTGGCGAGTATACTGTCCGTTCCCCTATAATGGGAGGCCCGAACCCAGCAATAGGACATTTATGGGCTGTTATTATATATTATATTATACAATAAAATTTTGATTCACATTTCGATTCCGACAAGATGGTCATACATAAAACCAAAAATTTTTAACAAGATTTATTTTTATTTATAGAAATGTATACGAAATCATAACGATTTTTTTTTTGCGAAATATTCGTAATTTTTTGGAAAGCTTTGAATAATACGAATTTGTGTAATACTTGCAACAACTCAGAAGGGTTTATGGTTGAAAAAGAAGAGCATCTGATCACAATACTTTATAATTATAGATTTAGAGAACCTTACGGTTTTAACACATTACATACACACTGACTATTCAAACTCAACAAGCATTTTAGAACACCTCGACATCCCTCCGATTTTACAGTATATCAAACTTAGCATATTGACACAACCGATAGCGGATTTAAATCATTCATAAGCTATTTTAATTAAAGGATTATGCATGACAAGAATTTTATACATTATTGTTGTTTGGATATTTCAGATAATATTTTATATAAGATATTGTATAAAATATTATACTTAAAGTTTTATATGCAATAAAATAAATCGACACAGTATAAATCTATCACGTCTACCAACATGAAAATAAAATGTAGTGAATACCGCCTATATACAATTGAGAGGTTTGAAATATAATCTGTACACAGTTATCACATTATACAAAGGATAAATATTGTAACAAAATTATTGTAAATTATAGACAACTACTCTATACAAAACAGGCGCTAATTGCCTAATTAATAAATTTATAAAATATAACATTATGATTCAATTAAGGAAATGGCCGGATTGTATCGTTCAGAAATATGAGGGATCGTTCAGAAATCAGAGGGTACATAACAAAATCAATTATTAACTTTAAAAAGAAACACGACAAGAACAACTATGCTACTCAATAACTGTAACATTTGTCATGAGTAAATTCTGTCAATGTATATCTTCAAAAATGTGGCAATGCGCGAACGAGATAGTTAACTCCATCTAGGGAAGCCCTTAAGTAGTATTATCACAAAAAAAAACTAATAACAACAAAGGTCAGTTACAAACCTGAAATGAATGCTCGTGCCCAAGAAATGAGCCTATAATGGCTGATATTAACAAGGTGTAAACGTAATAGAAGAGACCAGATATTTACTGGATCTTAAAGATAAGACATCTGAAGAAATAATATATATAATACTAGCTTCTGCCCGCGACTTCGTCCGCGTGGAATAGTTTAAAAAAAGTAAGTTAAAAAACCCTCCCGATTTTAAAACATTCTTCATTGGTGCTCCGCTCCTATTGGTCTTAGCGTGATGATGTATAGCCCAATTGTTTTTTAATGTATAAATTGTTTTATTGTATGATGATGATATTGCCGGTATCATCATCATACAATAAAACAATTGTATGATGCTAACAGCTTATTATACAATTTATGCACCTAATTAAGTATTGATTTTGCCGGAATCAATACTTAATTAGGTGCATAAATTGTATAATAAGCTGTTTAAGTAATTAAAGTTTTTTAACTATCCCACTGGAACTCTTTAATTTTTCGAGATCAAAAGTACCCTATACCCTATATATTAATCAAGGATATAAGCTACCACCATACAAAATTTCATTTAAATCGGCCCAGTCCTTTCGCAGATTATCCGGTACAGACAAACAAAGAAACAAAAAAATTTAAAATAATCTAAATTAGTTCTATTTCACTTCTTACATCCCCCTGACTCGGTTTTTAGCATTTTTTTTTCATTGTACAGAAAATCGACCTCTACAGTTTTATTATATGTATATATAGATATAGATAATAAATATCAGAGAAATCTAAAGAAACTATGATACGCGATCTTAGGGTTAAGCGATTTGTAGTGTAACTGACCTCGTTTGAGTTAATGTGGTTTTTAGTTTACGCTTTGTGTAATTCCGCAAAGGCCGTCCAAGTCATTAAACAAGCCACAACTAGCATGAAGTAATGCTGTGCTGCGTAACAATTAGTTTCACCTACAATAAAAAAAATATATTGTAACGATGAAAAAGGTCTCTTTAAACACTCTAAAGTTTTACCCGTAGGAAACCAGTTTAAGAAAATGATGCTCAAAGAGCAATTTTTTAACAAAGTCCTACAAACACTAGTAAAACATTCTGTATATACGCGAGCCATCGCCCAAAACCAGTTCATCACGAGTCGGTCAAACATAATGTGCTTACGTCAAGCGCACAACTGCATATGTAGTTCCGCGCTTGTTAAATGACTTTCCTGTTGAGTGTAGGGAAAGCATTACATCAATAAATATTAAAAATAAACTTAAAATGCACTTTTTAAACCAAATGTAATGTTAAAATTGTTAAATGCTAGGGACGTAGATATCCATAGGACTAATATAAACCCCAGAGGTTTTCTATGCTATGTATAATCCAAAAAGTTGTAATCATTTTGTTGTCTTGTTAAATAAATAAATAAAATTAGATGTCAGAAACAATGTGTTTGATGGTCATTTCACCAAAGAAGCATTAGGTACATTCAAAATTCTCATTACCCTACTACTGTCTATCATTTAACAATATCCGACGTCCTCTAATGTGACTATCATTATGCATGAAAACTATGTTAATTTTTACATGTAATAACGCAATAAATATGTTAGTTAGTGCTACAAACTAAAAAGCAACTGCCAAAATAATATTTACAAACATATATAACTAATAACCAAGAATATCATGTGCTTCCTACAAAATTCAGACGTTTTTACCATACGTTCTGAAAAAAAGGTGTTTTCTAATTAAGACTTTTTTCCAATCTGTAAGTTATATAGCTTTATTTTTAGATTGGACACGAATTGAGTATTTGACAATCAAATCAATTGAGACACTTTTTATCACACAAAACTGACTTTTGTCAAGAAGACTATTGTGACCTCCTTCATTTTGTGTCAAAATACTGGCTTGTGACGTCACAATTTTAACAAGTCAAATAGCTTATTAATTATTGTTTAAACTATAATCAAAATTACTTCTATAATGAACTGTTGAACATAAGATGTAAACAAAATATTTTGACGTCTGCACATTTATATGAATACCATTTTAGAATTTATTGTGATATGTGTCAAATACCCAATTGCACATGTGTCATCACACTGCTAGTTATACAATTATTATTATAATGAACAAACAACTTTCCATCACTTTGTAATATTAATCAACGTCTAGAACGTTCTATGGCGGAACCTCCACTCACTGAGACAACACGCTTTCACAAGTTGGTACGACCCAACCTCTTATAGCGACAGAATCACGCAAGCGCAACATCGGTTGCTAAGAACGCTAAAAAAGAATTCATTTCACCTACAAGATTGCTGTAAGCTCCATAAAAATTAAGCATACTGTTGTAATTGTATTCTGTTGTAACTAACTAAGGTAATTATATATTCAAATACAGTCTGGAATACATTATACAAATTCAAATATCTTTATTTGTACAAATCACGGTGACAGCCTAGACATAGTCCCTTCACGATAAATTGACGCGCAGGGTTACCAACAGTCAAAAACATTAACCACCTAAAGCTATAGTCGAACCACCTAAAATCGTGATAATTGCATGTTTTACGGAGTTTTACCACATCGGGCGGGTACACATATGTTTAAGTGGAGGCAAAGATAAAACCGCTTTGCCTTCTGGTTTTTATTTTCAACTTTCAATAAATCCTTGTTAGTTTATTATATAGACCGATAGTGTCGGCAGACGTTGTCCTGCCCTGAAAAAATAAAAATCTAGAATCCGATTCCAGCCGGGACCCAATCAAACACAAGTACTTCGTTTAGATTGATAGATTACATTACAATCAGAGATAATGTTGCATTTGAATGATGAAAGAATTTTTGGAATTGGTCCAGTAGTTTTTGAATTTATTCGTTACAAACATACAAAAATACAAATCTTTCCTCTTTATAATATTATTATAGACTAACATAAAACAGCAAAACTTCATTCGCGTTGTCATGACGTTGACGTATTTGATAGCAAATTGCAACGGCGACACCAAAAAAAAACCGTAGCACTATCTCTTTATATTAGTCTATATCCCATGGAACGACATTATTTATATGGATAAAAGTATCCTAAATGTTATTACGGGATATAAGCTAGATCTGTGTCGAGTTTCATTTATATGCTTTTAGTAGTTTAAAAGTAGCACGTGATACTTTAACAGACAGACAGACAAAAATTCTAAAAATTGTATTGTTGGCATTTGCTGGTCCAAATTTGCCACGCTGTCATTTTCTCTTTTCTAAATTCATTATACCGTCCACAGATTTATTTTATTTATAGACTAGCTTCTGCCTGCGACTTCGTCCGCGTGGAATAGTAAAAAACCCCCGATTTTGAAACATTCTTCATTGGTGCACCGCTCCTATTGGTCTTAGCGTGATGATATATAGCCTATAGCCTTCCTCGAATTTTACAAATCAGACCAGTAGTTCCTGAGATTATCGCGTTAAAGCAAACAAACAAACAAACTCTTCAGCTTTATATATTAGTATAGATTATGCTTGTGCTTATATTCTTTATAGATTATGCTTATATGAAAGCCTCCGTGGTTGAGCGGGCTTAGCCTTTGCCAGCATAATTCACTGCAATGCGGAGGTTCCGGGTTCGCTTGTTGGCATGATAAATTTCGGAAACGAATTTCTTCCGTTATTTACTTTAAGTCTGGGTGCATGGGGTAGGCCCCATAGTAGTCCGTTGTATATTACCCTTAACACATGCGTAACTTGCTTAAGTTGGTGATATACAGTATGTTGTCTACCGATTATTCATTATCGATTTATTTATTCCATGCAGAGGGAATCGTTAGTAATATGTTGAAAAATCATAATGACTAGTTTAATATTTTCCTAGGTCATCCTTAATCTTTATATTCGCGATTTTTCTAGAATATTCTTTGGCGACGCATAGATTATATATTCTTACTAAATTTCATCCATAAGGACCCCATATCCATATGGATATATAAAAATGAACGTGACAGACGGACAAAAAGACCAATGTGCATATAATTTAAACAGTTCTATAACAATTCCGTTTTTGTAAAAATGGTTACATAATCCTAAAGAGAAAACGATCCATTTAAGCATTTATTAATGCTTAACTCGATGGCTTACGAGTTGCAGCCCGTAAAATTTTTAAACCTGTATCCCGATGAATCGTTTCCAATTTTCGATACCAAAAGGAGACGTGGGCTTTTGGGCCAAAGAAATGTAATCAGTTAAGATATGGATAAAAAAAGGCGTTAATTTTCTATTAAATAATGGAAAACTTTAGCTCTAAATTCTATCTGGCAGCAGATAAATTTTAAAAATTAAGTCATTAGTAAAATAAATTATCGATTACCATAATGGATATATGTGAATAGCTTTCACCAATAAATAATATGAAAACACTTACACCACACAGTTAATTTATTGATAATAACTAAACCCGCTACAAATAAAAAATATATCAACATAGTAAAAAGAAACTTTAAAATCACTCATCTTTCACAATCTGGGCCCAAGAATACAATATGAAAGCGTATCCGTCTCTTTTCCTATATTTATCTCCACTATTGAATTTTAATATAATAGTTAATACATACATACCTGAATTCAGTAGGTACCATGATATACCATTACAGGAAACCCTAATAAATTTCTTTTAAAAACTTACTACTTATACAGGTAAATTTTTAAGTGTGCCTTCAGGCCTAATCATAAACTATATTAAATAGCGAAAAACACTCAAAGCAGTCTCGAGGCCGATTTTAACAAAAACTAAAGTGGTATAATTAGAATTTTGAAAAATCAATTGACCTTGTGTGGCATCGAATTGGCCGATTTCGAAAAAATAAACACACCTGTATTATTATATCAAATCATAGTGTACCTTGTAAGGATCAATTTCTGTGAAGGAATGTCAAACTATAAACCAAGGGAAAGGGTTGTTTTTGAACAAAATTTTCTATTTTTCGTATATTAATTAAACATCAAATTGCGCCGGAAATTTCACCGCACCTCTGTTAAACGCAATCAATGTTACAAATGTACCGTTTGACTGATTTGACTGATTGCAGTAAATTATATATTTATTAATAAAAATTAATACAGACTGTTATTTTTTCCAAAATCAGCGGATTCGATTCCTGACAAGGATAATTGATTTTTCAAAAATCGAATGTTCCTACTTTAGTTTTCGTCAAGGTCCTCCTCAAGCCTGTTTGAGTGTTTTTCGCTATTTAGCATTATTTGGGTTGGCCCTAAAATTCCACTTGAAAAATTCACCTGTACGTTATAGGAAAACATTCAATAAGCTTTAACTTTTTGTATGGTAACCTCAAATGACGTCATAAATATTTAATTTTAAATGATGAATATGTAATTTATAAATAGTGAACGATTGAATCACCACATAACAGGAAAAGTTTTGGTTACTAGGTACGCCTTTTGCCCACTATCTTAAGATTGATAAAAGTATATACATACACTTATACACGGGATGTGTATGTGTGTGTGTTTGTGTAATTATAATAATTCAATTCTTTAGTTATTGCAAGAACGACATCCATTTTAATAATCACATTTGCAACTATTAATTTTAAATGATATAGGAAGTACAATAATAATTTAAGACTGCAATTTAAACCAAGCACATGAAGCTTATTATCTACATTAAGTTTCAACTGTTCTCTTGATCGTCTTAAATTAGAGAAGCTTGAGTTAAAAGTCTCAATTCTACATTATTTCTATACTCCATTTTCATTACTTAAATAATTGAATATGCAATAATTGATTCTATAATTGGTTATTTTATCACTAATTCTTTATCTACACAGTTACACAGAGGCGTGAATATTTGTACTTACAATCAAAAGAAGAAGAACAAAACTTGTTTATTTATGGCCATAACAATATTTAAAAATTGCCTACTAATATTAGCAAATTACCATTAAGGCGGATCAAACCTTATATGACAAAATTTTGCTAAATAGATTATACTATAGCTTAAAAGAATATATTAATGACTAGCTTCTGCCCGCGACTTCGTCCGCGTGGAATAGTTTTAAAAAAGTAAGTTAAAAAAACCCTCCCGATTAAAAAAAATCTTCATTGGTGCTCCGCTCCTCTTGGTCTTAGCGTGATGATATATAGCCTAATTGTTTTTTTTTAATTTAATGTATAAATTGTTTTATTGTATGATGATGATACCGGCAATATCAATACTTAATTAGGCGCCTAAGTTGTATAATAAGCTGTTTAAGTAATTAACTTTTTTAACTATCCCACGGGAACTCTTTAATTTTTCGGGATCAGAAGTATCCTATATGTTGACCACACCATACAAAATTTCATTTAAATCGGTCCAGTCGTTTTGGAGATTAGCCGGTACAAACAGACAGACAAACAGAGAAACAAAAAATTTGAAAAAATCTAAATTAGTTCTATTTCACTTCTTACATCATTCTGACTCGGTTTTTAGCATTTTTTTCATTGTACAGAAATTTGACCTCTACAATTTTATTATATGTATGTATGTATAGATAATACAATAAACTAAGATAATGACATTGAAATTTTTTAAATTTAATACCATTATGTTTTTATTCCTTTTAAAATTTCTTTTTTATTTATCTGACAATTAATGAAAATGATGAAAATTAATTTGGAAGCAATAGTGTGGGGTTATTTTAATTCAATTAAAAGTAAATCTATTCACATTAAAGAAGTGCCCAAACCGCTTAAAAGAATTAATGCTGCTCTTATATATACGGTCCATTATTATTTACTAATTTTGATGAAACAGTCAGTGTCATTCAATGTAATTTCACCACCGTATCCTATCATTTCTATGCCTTTCCACCAAATTGATTCAATTTAGTTGATACGTGCTATATGAAATCAGCTGTATGAAACATACAGCTATTAGCAAATTTTAAAACCGAATTGTTAAAATTATATCTATGCAGTAACGGAGAAAGAATACAATTTCCTGCGGCCGGGCGACCTCTCGTAAGAAGCGACAAAACAACCCACAGCCAGGTGGTATTTTATTTACCCGCCTGGATAGCCATCACCCCTGGTCTAGAATATGCCGCTATAACAATTTTGAGTTGTGTTCCAGCATTAGTGCCCAGGTTAAAGACTCTTTTTAGAGAGTGGCAGCACATTAGTAGCACCGAAGCTACAAATGTCCGCAGCCGATCCTGGGGGCCATCTACCTTTCTGCTGAACTTATGCAATATAAAATATTGAGCAAAAACCCATATCAAATGTATTCTAAAGAATATTATTAGTGTTGTTACAAACCCGCTGTTGCATCATGTTGCATACCAGTGATCGCTGTGCGGCTAGTAGTTCAGTAGAACAAGACCTACACTGTTTCGCAAAACAATATTTTTGTGATTATCATTATTAATCGTCACGCGACCTTGTTTGTGACCAATTTGTGTATTCGAAAATATTTCTTATTTAGAACATATATCTCAACCATCGTTTTTGCGTCAATGTTATTACAATGTCATGTTGTATTTACAATATGTTATTATAATATCAATGTTATTAAACATGTTTTCTAATTCAGGCTTGAATACAGTGGATTATTATTACGTATAACGACGAGGAAGGGACCACTACAATTCCGTCGCTATATACAAAAGCAGAAAAAAAAAATTGCTAGACAATACCTACAGTCGCGAAATGCGCATACACATCGCCTAATGTCTACTTAATTAATACAGATTCTTAGGTTTCACTTTACCTACCTAAGCATTTATACAAAAACGTGTAATATTACAAGTCGTTGTAGCGTAATAGCTAGCACACGCGTCCCAAACCCAAAGGTCGTGGGTTGTACGCATATTGTTACAATTACCACGTGCTAACAACAATGAAGGAAAACATCATGATGCAACTTGCATATCGACATAAGCGATGTGTCAAACCTGCCAAGCCGCCTTGAACAAGCATGGCGGGTCTGTCCGTTCCCCTATAATAGGAGGCCCGAGCCCAGCTGTGGGACATTTATAGGCAGTTATTATAATATTACTACTGCTGACCGTCTGTGGATGTAAACAAAAGATAACAAACCTTTATGATATTATGAATCAACCTTTCAGTATTTGTTTGTTTAATCGGTCTTTGTTTGTAGACTCATTAAAAATATCTACAAGGGATTTGTTACAACTGGTTCATAAAAACTAGTTCACTATGCCCCAAATCGGCGTTACTTCCAAAGTTGCTATAGCCAAATTATTTTCTTCTAAAAGTACTCTAAATTTAAGGAACTGGTGTGACATCACTATAACTAAAAATTCGTTACAACCGAGGTCGGTATAAGTGAAATCCATTGTATTTTAAAATTATTTAAGAGGGACATCCACGCGAATTTGCACGAAAATCAAATGTCTACTTTGTTTTCATTAAACTTCATATTGTAATTTAGAATATATTTATTATTTTCTAACAAACAGTATGTCGTATAATGGCTTTCACGTTCTTTCTTATTCTTCACGCACTGTTTAATTGCATGTTACTGTTTTTGGATATTATTAATGTTAATATTTTTAGTTATAGTTAGGGATGTGTATGACGCGTCAGTATATGTATATCTGTAAAATTCCATGGCCATTATTTTCCAAATTCTATCAAAATCATTTCATATCCGAGACAATAAATGGAAGACGTACGAATTCTCTTTCATATTTATATTTTTACTAGAGTTTACCCCATTTTACCGTTTTTATAGAGCGTTCGATTTCCTACAAAAATATATATGGCCCATTTTATAAACTTTATTTGTTCATGAGTTACAAAATTCATAAGAAAAAAAATTTGTCTGAAAATAATCAAACTTTAATCTTCAATATTTGTTAAATGGTGACAATTACGATAAAAATATAAGAGACCTTTTTTGTAGAGCGTTTGATTTCCTTAAAGAAAAAGTGTAGCAAATTTTGCTGCTAAATCAATTACTAACGGAGATATGATTTTTCAATTGGGCTGAGGAAAAAATAAAAAACTGCGATGCGGAGGATCTTCCTATTAAAATTACGAGCTCATATTTGGTGCTTGCTCGTTTTAAGGTCCCTTGCAAAAAAAAAAAAAATTTAACCCACCCTAAAGTACACCAAATCAACCAAATAGACCACATCGCCTACATCGACTACATCGACCACACTGACCACATCGACCATATCGACCAAATCGACCACATCGACATCACCGACTACATCGACCAAATCTGCCAAATCGATCATATCGACCACACGGACCACATCGACCAAATCGACCACATCACTAAACTCTAGTATATAATATTCTATTAAATGTCAATTATGTATAATATAGAACCAGACTATCGTTTCCTCCTTTTATTTATGTCAAAATTTAAATATATATTTGTGTTGTTTTCTATTTGCACAGGACATTAGCATATATTTACAATGTGGAATTGTTTAACAAACAATAAATTAAAATAATTTGTTTCACATTCACAACAAATGTCACGTAAATCGATATAATGATGACAATAAATAACAGGACAGGATACTCATTGGCATATTATAAATTTAAACTGTGTTTATTCAAAGTCAACGGCTATTTTCATTGTTTACTCGATTTCATTCAACTGCACATACATATAAAAACATTTAGTGCTTATGGATGCGTCATATGCACTGAATTTTTCTTTCCTGCCTCAAAATTTTAAACAATTCTTGGAAAATCATAGCGATGCTTATTAATAGGCGTCGAAATTTAACAATTATGCTGTGTTAAAATCGTTAAAAGTTTCTATGCAAAGTTCAGGCAGTTGGAAAATATAATTTAAATTTAAATTGAGATGCGCGCGCAATTATGTCGAGTCGTTTTGTGAGACCCACGTAACCGAGCCATGCGGGAATTTTTATCTTGATTACAGCGCTTAGGGCCGGCTCGATCGATTTGATACCAGGCTCTCACAGAATATTGGCGTGCAGCCTTGTACTAATTTTTTTTTTTTATAATGACTTTTATATTTAACATGTATCACGATTTCTTTTTTATGACATGATAATTATGACTTGAAAATGATATAGATAAATAGACATATTGTATAGTTTTTTTGTGGTGTTGTATTATTTAATTCCTTTTTTTAATCTAATTTTCTTAGAGTTGTATGAGCCAAATGCGTAACATGAATGATTCTTTAGTGGAAACTTAGCTGTTATGTGTATTCATTTATGTTTTATATTGTAAGAATTATAATTATTGTATGTTTCCCAAATAAATTAAATAAATAAATAATCGTGTTACATGCGATGAGTGAGAGTCCCGATCACCCACTTCCTCGTCCCCCGACCCATTTTTCTTACCCCACCCCCTATTTTAATCCAATACAGTATCCCTTTCTATTCCATTGGTCTCGACTGATTGAACAACAATACTTTTTATTGTACATCAACATAAAAACAGTAACACATTTTCATATCTTAAAATTAGCCTTATTGCTTAAAGCAATCTCTTCCAGGCAACTTTTTCATCCCATCTTAAAGGTTGGCAACGCGTGACTTCGCCGCTGTTATTGCAAACGCCTATAGATGACGGTAACCACTTTCCATGAGCTGGGCCCTTTGCCAGTTTGCCAGCTTCGCCATAAAAAAACGGTAGTGATTACTAGGGTTGCCATCTCTAAAATTTGACAACCCGTACAAAACGCGTGAATGCCCCGGAATTTAGAGCTCAGAACCCGGACATGACAACAGGATTTTTTAAACATAGTATGATAAAAAACAGTACAAAATGTCATAAATCAACTATTTATTTATTTTCAAAGACATTACAATTAAATTTAGTCATCTTTTATCGGCATTTTAAATGTAACAAAACAGAATCTTCTTGAAATTCGCTACGAATTGTTTTAGAAACCAGATTTATTTTTTTACTCTTAAAATAAAACACACCCGATTATACTCTGTTATGAAAACAAAACCTTATTAAAATATTAACCCACTTTCAACAAACTTAAGTTAATGTTTTTATCAACAGATATTAAAAGTAATGAGAACATTTTAGTATTGAGTCTTACAATTCTTGAGATAACTCTTTTAACTCAATAATAATTATATTCTTAAAGTTTCCATCAGCCATATGTTTACAACAAAAAAGTCTCTTAACATATTTGAACTAAATCTAGTCTTCTTAAATCTTAAGCGACAAAAGTGAATCTTTTAAAAGTTTTTAGAATCTTTTAAAGAAACAAAAATTTGTAAGAAGTCTTACTTTATTTATTACTTAAAACACAAAATAACCAAAAAATATATTCATTTAGCAAAAAAAATCTTAAAGACTTGAAAACATCACTGAGTCTCTGCTCAGTGATGTTTTCAGTCTTACATTTTTGAATTTTATAAATAACTCTTGTAATGTAATAATATCGCCTTAAATTTTTAATCAGCAGCCATATTTTTTAATTTCTTTTACGTAATAAAAACAATGATAACTAACTTTATAACTAGTACAATGATAAATAATTAACTAACTAATAAAAGGCAAGAGGCTGAGGGGAAAAAATTGTGAGTGCAATAATTTCTTTTACAATTTTGTTCTTATAAAATTGTAAAAGAAATTATTGCACTCACAAATTTTTCCCTCAGCCTCTTGCCTTTTTTACTTTCAGATTTTTAGTATTTATGACTCTTTCCGGTAGCTTTTCGAATATCTTCCCTTTTTAAAAGGAATTTTTAAAAATCAATGCAGCTCTAATCTTGGAAATTTAATTTATTTTTAATTACTGACGAGATTTTTCTACGCTTAGTAATTTTTTTTCTTTCGTCCATTGTTGTGTAATTAATGAGAATATTTTCTCCACATTGGCATTATGAGCCGGGATGCAAAAAATACTGTGCAATTTTCAACAATTCCGAAAATAAATTGGCATTATCGACTACAAATGAAACCCCACCCGGACGTTTCCCGGACGCCCTCTAAACCAGGACATATCCGGGGAACCTGGACAGATGACAACCTTAGTTATACCAAATCTTTGGGGTTCCATGGCCCAGTAGTAAAAAATATATGTTCACCATCACTACGGGACTTAGTGTGAATGGAATTTGTGCTTTTTTATCAACTACCATGAAAAGTGTTGGTGTGCACATAACTGTTGTTATTGTATAAGAATTATTATATTGAAAAGATGTATCATATATCTATGATATATATATAGATATATCATACATATATGATATATTTACCATGAAGAGTCATGGTAAATATGTCAGTCATGTATACAAATGTCAATCACATTATGTCAATAATGTCAATTGGTAAACCGAATAAAAAAAGTCGAAAATGCGTCATTCCTAAATATGATAAATTATTATAATGCCCCCTGCTTCATCTGGGATAATTGTATAGTTACTGATTGTGGCCAAATGCATCCTGTTTTTAGCCTTAAACACAACGCCGTAAATTATTAAGTACATTAGTGTATATAGTTACATACGTTATCTGTCAATGTTTAACGTCACTAACACTAGCGTTATCCTAGATGGAGCATTAAAGTCATTTGGTTAATTTATAATTTACCTTTTTCATTAATGTTCTAAACGACGATTTTTGTGTGGATAAATATTTGCAACTTTTTCACACTAAAACTACTGACCGGTATTCAATGAAATTTTACAATACGGGACGTTTCCAAGCGTATGGAGCTATAAAAAACGGCACGCACATAGGTGCCTGTTATACCGGGATCCTATATCTTACTTCCAGGAAGGTAAGAGCATGGATAGTATGATAACAAAAACCCGACTGTAGTCTACTTATATGCGTATACTCCGTGCCGCCACCTCAAATTATATTTTTAGACATTGGTTATTAATTTACCTACATATTTGTTAAGATTACAGCCTAATACATATGATTAACTTATAAAAACAACCTGGGTATTTACTACAGACATAGTGTACATTAATTTTATTTAGTGTTACTAAAAAATTGTACTCGAACCAATGCTTAGTTCATTAATCACCTTTTTTAAAACAATTCAGTACTTAATTCATAACATGTAAGATTTGTAAATGAAAAAAGGTCAAATTAGTCATAAACAAAAACTTATAACCTCCTTAAACTATTATGATAATCGTCTAAGATTATGAATAATTATTATGACTGGATTATTGTGTCTACTTTTTATGATTTGTCCCGCTTTTGCATTTTTTTATTTATTTCCTTTTTTATTTCACTCATCGAAATACAACCATAAATACATATGAATATTTGTAACATAATTTTAGGATCAAAGTCGTATGCGCGTAGTCTTAAACGTGTGAATACCGGGAATTTAAAATACAGATATAGATAGATAGATAGATAGATAATGCTTGGTTGTTCACCAATACAAAAACATACAGACTAAAACTGCACCTGATTGTGGACAAAGGGCGGTCTTATCATTAAAAAGCGGTCTCTTCCAGACAACCCCGGAAATGAATTGAGATGATAATAGCCATCGTGGTATACGTACATATATACAATATAACGTACTATAGTACGTTATATTGTATATATGTGTATATACAGAGTGTCCAGAATAGCAACGTACAAAAGACAAAAATTAGTTTACAAACATGAAGGGGTACCCGAATTAACATTTAAATATTTTTTTATTTTATTTTTTGTTATGATTATTATTTGGAAGTTTTTTATGTGTTTAAGTTCTTATGAAATGTACTTTTACTCGTAATATAAAGCTTCCTAACATCAATACAAGTTACAAAAATTGTACTTCAAAGTGAAAAAACAAATTTTCAAGCGAATCAGACTAGAGTTTTCAATCTTAAATTAAAAAATTAAAAACGCACCTAAAGTATCTTTAGAAACTGCGCAGGAATCTAAGCTTTCATAATAATACAAAAAAGTTACCCTTAACAGGACATTTTTTGCTTTAACGGGCCTTCAAACGTACTGAGGTGGAAAATTCTCAAGTTAAAAATTTTGTTCTAAAAATTAAATTTGGGCTGTTTTGTTATTCTTTAAGTTGATTAATATTAGGAAATGACGATATTCAACAAAAATAACGGGTTAACCTTTTTTTCCATAAATACTATGACTCAAATAAAGAATGTTGTGTGTGATCGTTCTCATACACGCGCACTTGTTGGACCCTAGTCTGTGATTTTACTGTTATGTTGAATTGTACTTGTTTCTTTTTATATTAAATAAATTAAAACGGTTCATTGTGAAATAAATACATTCTGTCAAAAAATTATCGGACATGGATGATTTGTTTATGGTTCTAAATTCATTTTTTTTTAATAGATTGGCACAACTGTTTTTCATTTTGGCGCGGAATTTGAGTTTCATCGGTCATTTAGATTAAATACAGTGCTGTTTTTAGTTAGATCCTATAGTGTGTATTGCGAATTTCACAATGGACAAAAACATCGAACAAAGAATTTGTCTTAAATTTTGCATGGAACTTCGTGTTCGAAGACACTGTAAATGTTATAGATGGCATACGGTGAATCGACTTTATCAAAAACACGTGTTTATGAGTGGTACAAAGCGTTCAAAAGCGGTCCAGATATGTTGGAAGATTTGCCTCGCCCTGGTAGGCCATTAACGTCTTCAACTGAAGTTAACATCGCAAAAGTGAAGGAAATAGTGACTGAAAATCCTCATTCAAGTTTGAGAGAAATAGCCGCTGAATTTTCTGTGTCTCACGAGTCGAACCGTATCATTTTAAATAATCACTTGTGTATGAAACCTGTTGCCGCTCGGCTAGTCCCAAAAGATCTGAATTTTCTCCAAAAACTCAATCGCATAAGAGTTGCTGAGGACATGCTAGAATTAGTACAATTCTGACCCAACATTCATAAACGCTTTGTCACTAGTAACGAGACGTGGGTTTACGAGTTTGACATTCAAACTTGTCAACAGGCTTCGGTGTGGCGCCTTGTAACTGAACCGAAACCGAAAAAACCACCAAAGTCGATTAAAAGTCAAAGCCATGTTAACTGTTTTTTTTTTACTATCGCTGTGTTGTGCACTCAGTATTCTTACCGGAAGGTCCAACGGTAAATAAAGTATATTATTTGAACGTTATGCGGCGTTTAAGAGAGCAAATTCAACAAAAAAGACCAGATTTGTGGAACGAAAATTCTTGGATTTTGCACCACGATAACGCGCCTTCGCACAAGGCCATCATTGTGAACGAATTTTTGACCAAAAACTCAACAAGGACCATCGACCAACCATCTTATTCACCAGATATAGCTCCAGCCGACTTTTTTCTTTTTCCTAAATTCAAATGACCACTTCGTGGCACCCGTTTTCATCCGGTAGAAGACATAAAAGAGAATTCGCGACGAGAACTTAATTCAATTCCGGAAAAGGCGTTTTTTTGACAGAGTATTAAATTCTTTTACAGTTGAATCACAAAGCTACGTTCTTCTATAGAAATGCACGTTCTACAAATAACAAAAATGACTTTTAATATCCTAGAAGCTTCTTTGTTCAGTCTGATAGCATATGCAGCTTTTTACCACTTCCATCAAGTGGGCCGTCTGCCTGTCTGCTGAACTCATGAATTAAAAAACATCTACCCCCGTCAGTTGTCAATATCACTCTGAGACAACTCTGGATGCTAGTGTGCATTATAATGGTAAAGATAACAGAGAGGGCTTTACCAATTATTTGAAATGAAAAGAGAATCCTTAATATTATATCTCGCGCATTACGTGTCCGAAAAATTCTCCTTGTTGGCGGGCGATTGTCCAACGCGCATCATTGGCCGCAACTAGGCTTTTTTAACCCTAGTACTAGATCATTCATGTTTAACTGCAATTAACTGATTAGCGCTCATTGTTGTTATCACTAATTTAATTGCAACGGAAAGATTCTTAAAAGCTATAATATTTTTAAATACAACCTGGTTGCCGCCAAACACGCGCGCGGTCGGACGAGGAAGAATCACCCACTCGGTGGAATGTCGTAGTGGATTTGATTATTAAATCATTATATGCATATTAAATATTATATTTCATAATTTGGTTGAATATTAGCGATTTATAAACACCGTGGTTTTATTCTCCTCGCCCGCTTTTGCCCCTACGTATAGACAAAGCAATGAAGTCTCCTGATCAGAATATGTATATCCACCCGCAATTACGGACATTCTTGTCACACTTCTCCCAAATTAACAACGGTAATCTCGATATGTAAGTTTATTTATTATTACAAGGTTTTCTATCACAATTGAAACGAGGTATTCTAACAACTCCAAATGGCGCATGCTCTCTGCTACAATTCGAAACGAATGGAGATTGTCGAGCCATGAGTACACACAGCTCGAGCGTGTAAAACGGAACACTAACAATAACTAAATTTAATCTAGAAACCAGTATACCAGTATGACAACGAGAACCACAAAAATAATTGTTATTTATTATTATAATAATTAAAATTTAACGCAACTAAATTCACAGACCTAAAATACTTAATATCGTTCCAGTAATTAATCAGGCGTGCCCAGTCTCTTCAGGCGTATAACGGACTCGTGAAGGATCTAATGTCATTCAAAACATCTTTATCTCTCCCATATTTACGTGCGTACGTAATTCTATACATTATTACTATGATTATTATTTATTTATATATATTAATATATGTTGTATATCTCTGTCTTTACTTGCCATTATGTCTATTATACTTGCCACTTAATTTTTTTATATATATATACTTTTTTATTCTAGTTATATTTCAAAACCACATGTTACACAATTTTTCTCTAATCCATCCTAAGGTTGTCTGGAAGAAATTGCTTTTAATGATAAGACCACCTATCTTCTGTATTTAAACTTCTTGAATTGTATCTTAATGTTATGCAATAAAGTATATTATATTCTAAATTTATCCATTACCTAAAAATATCGTAAATAATCACTTGCCACACTTGTCTAATAATAATTGATTGACAGGTTTCATACATCACTAATTTCGACGTGCCTTGCAGAACAGGACGTTATTGGGTTAATTATATTCTATTACAATGTAGTTTTATTGCTGTAAGTCATTTGCATTTGTGGGACGCCGAACTTCAGAAAAACACAATATAATGATATCAACATTTTTATTTCACTTTCAACCTCTAAACACAATTTCAATTATGATTTTTACACTAGACTTTAAACTTTTTAGGTACATAAACCATGGTCAAATAATCGGTTCCAACAAACGCTAGCCGTTTTTATATATTTGGTTGCTACATTATTCCTGATTAATATAGGCTATATAAAAATTAGAGAGTTCTACTAAAATTTCAATACTGTAACCCATCAATACAAACAAAATACTTGGCACTGGAATCGGGTTCTACGAGTTTGACGAAATTTTATGTGTGTTCGGTTGGGTCCCGGGGTGGTTTAGATTCATAATTAGACCCGGTAGGTGGCGCAGGAATCGGGTTCTAGATTTTTATTTTTTCAGGGCAGGATAACCTCTGCCGAGACCGCTAGCTAGTCTCCTACAAATGCATATTAGCTGCCATATATTTTAAGAATGCCAATACATTTAAGATGTTTCTATTTTCCGAATTGGTAACAATTTGCCATTGAATTACAATGCGGCATCAACAAAACGTGACGGCAGTGCCATCTTTTTGGCTCCTCCATACCACGAAGACAAAGGCATTACCAAGATACAAAGTATCCTAACTGTTGGCCAGGAATATAAGCTAGGTGCCAAGTTTCATTTTAATCTTTTCAATAGTTTTCACATGAAGCTCTAACAGACAGACAGGCAAAAAATCTGAACGTTTTCAAAATCTACTCATCCGAATCAGCCCCGTGATTATTTTTACTTCATCGTATAGCCTCGATAAATCTGAGGTGATTTAGAGTATTTAGAATGCCACATTAGTGTGTGTATATACAAATGTTATCTGACAATATTTAACGTCATTAACAATTTCGCATCTAAAATAACGCATTAAACTCATCGCCATATCTGCGGAAAACGGCCTAAATCTTTAACACTAACGCAGGTGGAGCCCCACCTTAATATATAAGACGGCAATGACATCAAGTTTATGCCTTGACCGTCACAATAATCATGATGGCAACGACCTGTAAAACGTAGTCCAAATGTGTTGCAATGCATAATATGCAGCTGCCGACAGCGCATTCGTGTCTGTATAATGACACAGAATGATATACAACAACAAATAACCAACCATTCACGTAAAGACTGAATTCACACGCTTGTTATTTCACAGGTATACATGTGAATTTTTCAAGTGGGACTCCATAGTCAAATCGAAAGCTATTCAATCATTCAAATACATTATTCAAAATCAAATATATTTATTTATATAAATCACGGTGACACCATAGATAACATTGAGATGAACAAAGTACAACATGTTTTACCCCATCGAGGTGCACAAATGTTAAGTGGAGGCAAAGATAAAAACGCATTACCACCTAATTATTATTTTCAACTGTCGATAAATCCTTCTTAGTTTATTATAACTATTTTTTCAAGTGGGCCATCGGCGCCTAATCCTAAACTATGCTAAATAGCGAAAAATACTCAAAAGAGTCTCGGGGCCAATTCTGATAAAACTAAAATGGCATAATTTGATTTAGAAATATCAATTAACCTATTCAAGAATCGAATAGGTGATTTTGAAAAAAAACAATATGTAGGTGTGCTGTTCATACGCAGTAGAACTAAAACTTTAGAGAATATACTAATAGATAATTCTTCTCTAACTTTTATTAATTAATATAATTCCATTAGCCTACATCCGTTAACATATTATAATTCAAAATAAACTTTAAGTATCACAATTTTTCACTGTTTTAGTCTAAAACATATTATTATCAATTTTATGTCGGTCCAAATTGGACCTATGTTTAATAATCGGTCTTATTGACTCTCTAATGTGTGCTGCACAATGTAAAGCACGTATCTCATTCTCTCGCAGACTTAGTCCTATAGATTTATATGTTTATCTCTTTTTAAAGTCGGTTTTTCGTTTCATCGAGTTTCAAATCACAACGATTCTAAAGAAGTTTTACTTAAAAACTGGCCTGTATTATTGCACCAACACATAGTCTAGCTTGTAAGGATCAATTTCTGTAAAGCAATATCAAACGTGAAGCTATACAAGGGCTTTCCTTTAGTGATGAATTGATTTTTAACAACATGTCCTATATTTTCTCTTAAAAGTTAAACTGTACAGCAAAATATAATTACGCTTAAAAACAATGTCACAGTGCTTTAAACTTAAACATAGGTGATTATTTGCCAGTAATAATAAAATTTAATTGACGAGATATAAATACTCATGGTATTGAAAAAAAAAAAAATTAGCCTGAGAGAGATAGATATGAAAAAAATAATTTTTACATAGACGTGTTGCTGAGGAGTTTTTCCGCTTCTTCTCCTTAAATAGCGATAACATGTTGCGAAGCGATGTACATGGAGAAACTAGATTTAAATTTAACTTGCATGACCTTCAAAAAAAATTAAATAAAAAATTTTGAATTTGAAGCTACAAACAGAAGCTCTTAAATCTTGCTATTGACTAAATGGTACATGAATTATTAAATGTTTAATATTTGACCTTTAAGATATACATCATTTATTTACATACAAAAAACCAACAGTGCGTAAACGCGTAATACGACCACATGTAACTTGTTCGGTAATAGTAAAAGTTGACTAGAAATTTTTAGAAACGGTGCATTGCTCGAACCTGTATTTAGACGCGCTGGAGTTCTGACTTTCGTAACGAGTGGTCGTGTGTGCGAGTCGGACTTGGGTATATAGAGGGTTAAAATCATGCTCTATAAATACGATTCGGACATGAGTCTTACTTGATAATAACATTTTAAGTTTAAACATATAACTGATATTTTAAACACTAATCGAACGGTGACTGATCCATAATACAACAACAGCTGGTTGATCAACTTTATATTATACCCACACGGCACTTAAAATCTTACTGCTCTACACCAAATTTTACATGCTTTTATTTCTGAACCTGTATTAAATGTAAATGACTATAATCATGCAAATTTTTGCAAACACGTCGCCGTGTGCGAGCCGGACTGATGCGCGTAGTGACTATATAAAACCAAAATTACAAATTAATAAAAAATATTTTGAAATATGCTAATAGACCCTATTCATTTGATGAAATTATTCCAGTTAGTTTTCTTTTTAGTGCCTCATTTTTAATATTCAAAAATATTGCCGCAAACTTAACGCTATATTGACTTAGATATAGATAGGTAGGTAGGTGTTTGCACGTGTGTGTCACATTTTATATCTCTAGCCTTATTAGTTCCTTTATCCATGCAGGAACGGAGAAAACATACGATTTTCTGTGGCCGAGCGGTCTGTCCTAAAAACAATCCACAGCCAGGTGGTAAGGCATTTGCTCGTCTGGGTGACTACCACCCCTGATCTACAGTATGCCGCCATAACAACCTCGAGTTGTGTTCTGACATTAGTGGCCAGGTTCCAGTCTCCCTTTAGAGAACGGCAGCACATTGGTATAAACTTTTGTGCTAGAAATGCCCATACGCCATGGTAACCACTTTCCATCAGATCCATTATTATCCATCCTGTCTGCTGAACTCATGCAATAAAAATAAAAAAATTAATCAGCCTTAGCACATATACAGGCAGATATCAGGATGAGGAACTATAGAAGTTCTTGTTTAGCTTTATTTAAGCGACACATTTGCGGAACGTACCGCGCGGAAGTTCGGCGACGGAAGGATCGTAATAATATGTATGCGGTATAACGCAGCGGTAATTCCGCTGATGTGTCATTAGGTTATTTAAAAAATATTGCAAGCGTATTTAGTCGGAATTTCCGCCGTTGAAAGTTCTGCTGGTGTGTCGCTAAGCTACCGTATAGGAACCTTAAAAATGGAAAGAAATGCAAATGTAAATGTTAAGTAAGATTGAAAATATATGTTTTAACTCATTATTTGTAAAACGTTAACATTAAACACATTAACTTTCTTATCTGTAAATACAAATAATATCAGCACTACTACCGCATTATCAATCTGTAAATAGTACACATTTGACAGGCCTTGACCTAATTGGACGAAATAATCATTTGGCACATTTAACAATAATTTGACAAAATAAATAGATAAATCATTGTATTACTTCCTTGTATTGTTATTATAATATTTAGTCAACTACAATAAAACTTTATTTACATGTTAGGTACAAACGTATTCAGTTTTGTGTTTGATATCAAAAAGAATTTGTAAAATAATTATCGGGATGTGCAATTGTGCATTGTGCGTTTTATATACACACTAGCGGGCTCGGAAAACGTTGTCCTGCCTGAAGAAATAAAAATCTAGAAACCTATTCCAGCGCTACCTACCGGGTCTAATTGTGAATGTAAACCACCCTGGGACCCACTCCAACATACATAAAATGTCATCAAAATCGTAGAACCCGTTTCCAGCGCCAAGTATTTTGTTTAGATTGATTGAACTTTTAGTAGGGATCCCAAATTTTTATCTAGCTTTTATATAGATTTACGTTATTAGTAAGTATAGTTTTATTTAAAATAAATGCTTGTTTAAAATCGTTAAATTATTCGTTACAAAAATACAAATCTTTCCTCTTTATAATATTAGTACAGATTATAGATTAGAACCCATACAAAAGCAGCATTTTTGGAACGAAATATTCAGTTTTATGGAATTTCTTTTCCGGTCACATACGAGACAAACTAAGAAGTAAAATTCCAAAAATCCTCATTTATATAGGTAGTAGGTAGGTATCGTATAAATAGCATCCTTATTTGTATGGATTATTATGGATATATACGTATAGTTTAACGAGAAGTAATAAGGCCAAAAGATTATCTGAATTATTTATAAATTTTATGTTATTGCAGCGTGTGTTATCCCTATTAATATTATAAATGCGAAAGTAACTCTGTCTGTCTGTCTGTTCCAATTTCACTGAAAAACTACTGGACCGATTTGGCTGAAACTCAGTATATATATATACATTTTTTCGATACCGAGGATGAACATAGAATACTTTTTATCCCGAAAAATGGGATAGTTTCCGGGATAATAACATATTTGTCTCTCTGTTTGTTATTCTTGAATGGAAAGACTATTGAAACGTTTTGGCTGAAACTCGGTACATATGTAATTTTAATACCGAGGGTGGCCAAGGAATACTTTTCATCCCGGATAATGGGATAATTTTGGGATAGATAGATATGGAAAGGTTATCCCGGAAACTAGGAGAGGTTTGTGATTTTATACATTTCATCCACTTGGTCCCGCTAGTTCCGCTTGTCCACTTGGTCCCCTTGGTACCATTGGTCCCCTTGGTTTCCTTGGTCCTCTTGGTCCCCTTGCTCCCCTTGGTCCACTTGGTCCACTTGGTTCACTTTAGTCATTTTTGTCAAGTTTTGTCATTTATGTAGTTTACAGATAGATGAGGGATGGTATAATTTGCGATATAAAATGAAGTGAATTTTCTGGGGGCAAACATAAAAAATTAATACAATGTAACCTGTACCGCCTGCTCTTTAAACAAGAGATACGCACTGGAGGTTGACCCGCGGCACTGCCGCGGAGTAAACTCTAGTATTATATCATTTCAAATTGTTCAATATTGAATTTAATATTTTGGATATACCGTTAGCCCGGTACGTGAAGCACAGCCCCGTTAGACAGATCGGGGACACATCTTATTAAAGAGATTATATTAGTTGATGATTTTTCCGATATGCCTCACTCGATGCAGCAGTTAGATGACTATATGCCATCGCTCCCGAAAAGTGAGGATGGTAAGAGTTTCACGGCGCGAAGGTCTGATTAGAATGAGACTTCTGGGCGCTACGTGTCTGCACCAATTTTAACATATCTTGATAGTCATTGTGAATATACTAAAGGGTGGCTTAAACTATTGTTAGACAGAATTGCGCGTAACAAAACAACAGTTATCAGGTATCACGGGGTTGTGCAAAACATGTGTTAGTAAGTCCAGAACATCGAAAGCCGTGATCGTAAATTAAATAAACGAACAATCCTTCTGTATAATAAGTGCGTGCATTCTTGCAAAATTTATATATTTATATTTTTATATATTAGTGATAAGACAATCTGTGTGTGTTTGATACGTAAATAAAAATATACTTTAATTATCACAACACATATAAGTTATTTGTGTACACACCATATTACAATTAAAATATTCTTTATGTATCTATGAAACGCGCTGATTAATTTTAAGAATATCAGATTTCACACTTAAGAATTATGCTAACTTAATGTTTATCTAAATAACTGTATTAACGGTAATTAACGGTAGTTTTGAGTTTTTATTTTGGCAAACATTTTATCTTACTATGTTGATAAAAGTTGCAGTTTTATTCCAACTGTGACTAATTGAAGGTAGCATGGTAAGTTGGCAAGACTTGAGGGGCAGACTTACTTTAAAATATTCAATTAAGAACATTGAAGTCAGTCAGACTTGTTATCTCTATACTAACTTCAAATCTATTTACACGATGCCAGTATGAAGTCAGCACTGGCTTCCTTCAATTTGAAGTCAGTAGCTGGATAAATGTAAATCAGCTTTTATAATGCAGCTCAGCACAGTGACATTGCGGACCATTCAGCGTTAGCTCCATATTCTAGAACGATATGATGGATATAGTATTCCGTAAAATTGAAATGTCGAGTGATGCTGCGTCATCTAGAACACTCGAATATATTTTAAAATTGCCGCATTATCATCTCACTGGTTTATGATTATATTATTTATAACTTGACATTCGATGACTCAGATTAAAACTCAGGTCATTGAGGAATTAACTGCTAATTATATTTGATTTTAATTTGCTACAACGTTAGTTCAAAATTATTTAGACACCTATTTATTATTTCTATAATTTATTTCACAAATAATAATCGCCTTTTGGCAGAATGCTGAATTAATTAATTTAAATAAAATAGACAAATAGACAATTCTATGTTTGTCTGTCTGTTTGTACCGGCTAATCTCCGAAACGACTGGACCCACAGATCATAGAAACAATGATCTGTGACTGGACCGATTTAATGAAATTTTGTATGGTGGAAGCTTATATCTCTGGTCAACATATAGGATACTTTTGATCCCGAAAAATTAAAGACTTCTCGTGGGATAGTTAAAAAAAAATTCCACGCGGACGAAGTCGCGGGCAGAAGCTAGTACTTAAATAAAACGAAAGTAAGCGATATGAAAATAAAAAAATGTTCTACATTAAAGAAAAATAATACCGCGATAATTATAAGTGCCGTTTTATTGGCTTATTTAATATATTATATGTAAAATATGTACATTGTAGTGTGGTATATTTATTACACGACATAGTATTTTTATACAAAAATATACAGACAAGTCAAATTGATTAAAATTTATTTATAAATGAAGTTGATTTTTATCTTATTACTTACTAGGATATTACTAATTGATCCGTCATCGAGCTGTCAAAAGTATAATACATGCTTGGAAAGACTATAATCGATATTTTTTTTTTCTAAATGAAAGGTAGTCCATACAATAATAAAAGATATAAGTTTCCTCCTTTGAAGACGTAAACGAAACAAAAGAAAGTAAAATCCATCTGTCTACAAAATCGGCAATCACCTAGTTGTCAACCCAATATAGTAATATACCATTTACCAACATACATTTTTCCTATAACATATTCTAGTTCAAATTATGTATATTTATTAAACTACCTGCAAAAAATAAGACCTACATTTAAATAAGTTTTACTTTAATACTTATTGTATTTTATTTAATAGTCAAACCTTGAGTCCCTGGCGAACATGATTGGCAGGGTCATGTACTTATTGTATTAAAAAAGGTATGTAAATAATAAAACTACGTTTTAACGGTTTTCAGCGCGGTAATTTATTTGATTTTTGTTATTCCGACGTTTCGCCCACTTTTCAGTGGCCGTGATCACGGAAAACAAAGATGTCAAGATCAAATAAATTACCGCGCTTAGAACCGTTAAAACGTAGTTTTATTATGTATGCAGGTCGCGAAAACTTTAAAAAAATAGTATGTAAATATTTACTTAATCCCAAAAATAAACTATAAATTAAAGATTTATTACCTTCTTTTAACAGATTAGTTAAAGATTAAGTAACCTCAAGCTATGTTTATATTTTCTATATATATAATAATATAACATGTATATTAATGTATGTATCCATATCCCTATTAATATTGTTACGACTTGATGAACGCCGACAAAAGACAAATTCACACCTGCATACCTGTAGACATTTTATTACGTTTTCGGCATTTGGACTTCTTTTGTTTACTTTGTGTTTAAAATTTGTGATTAGAAAAACAGCCCATTGTGTATTGTAATCTTTTATGGTAGTCATTAGCCAGGTGTAATTCTAAGAAATTCGGTCCACGCGGTCAGACAGACACATTGCATCTGTGCCGTATAAAGCAATGTCCCAATGGAGAGATCGGCAGTCGAGCGATAACTACAAGCAAAGCAAGACTTGTGTACATTCGGTAATCTATTTAGTGACGGACTTTGCGCGTGTATTTGAATTACTATCTCCTGCATTACGTTTGAACTTTTTGCGTTCGGTTATATTTGTAGCTGTGTTATACGTGTTTGTATGGTTCTAATAAACTCTATAATAATTCCAACGGCATTTTAATTCGAGGCCTGCAACTCGTAACAGCTGGTGTCAGAAGTGGGATGCCGTTGGAAGAAGAACGTACTCCACGAACGAGGAGGCAAGTAGAACTGGACCGAGTTCGTCTGCTGCAGGTGGAAGAGGAAAGCACTGCACACGCCGCATTAGCGGTGACTTCTCAAACTACAACGCTCCAAAATGGACCTTTCAGCTACATTGGCTGCAATAGCCAGCTTGCAAGCCAACATGCAAGCCAGCCAAGCTAACCTCGAAGCCAGCCTGCAAGCCAGCCAAGCTAGCCTCGAAGTCAGCCTGCAAGCCAGCCGGGAAGAGGATAGAAAGGAAAGGGAAGCCAGCCGGGAAGAAGACAAGAAGGAATGAGAGGCTATGCGTGATGTTATAGTCAACAAGCTCGATGATGTTAGTCTTAAAGTGAAGAAATTCGAAACATATATCGAGACAGTAACAGAACAAACCACACGTCTTAAACACAAGGTTGACACGCACGAGCAACGCATTTGCAAGCTCAAAACTACCGCCCAAAACTACCAAAATAACCAAAACTACTACAACTACCAAAACTACCGAAACTACCAAAACTACCTAAACGACCAGAACGACTAAATTGACCAAAATAAACAAAATGACGAAAATGGCAAACCTCAAATAAAAAACCTATCATATTTTCAGGGATTACCTTTACATAAATCTATCCCAAAATCTATCCCATTATCCGGGATGAAAAGTATCCCTTGTCCACCCTCGGTATAAAATTTACATATATACCGAATTTCAGCCAAATCGGTCCAGTAGTTTTCCGTAAAAGCATAACGAATATAAAGACAAATATATTTTTATCCTGTAAACTATCTCATTTTTCGGGATAAAAAGTATCCTTTGTTCATCCTCGGCATCGAATATATATACAATGAGTTTTAGGCAAATCGGTCCAGCAGTTTTTCCGTGAAAACGGAACAGAGAGACAGACAGATAAGAGTTACTTTCGCATTTATAATAATAATAGGGATGTAGCAAGGCTAAAACAGGTAACTAGTGTGACATGCGACAAACTATTGCCACTAAAACAAAAAATGTGACGTATATAAATCTGTCCTACGACCGGTGACCCGTATAACAGGGTCCGAATGTTCAGCCACTAATGTGATAGACCACAAACGTTTCCACTCAGCTGAGATGAGAATGTTGAGATGGATGTGCGGTGTTACAAAAATGGATAAGGTGAGAAATGATTACATAAGAGGATCTTTGAAAGTTGCACCCGTGACTGAAAAATTGAGAGAAAAAAGATTAAGGTGGTATGAAGGTGGATGTAAGTCACGTGACAAAAAGATGTTAAACTGCAAGATTGATGATGATTGACCAAAAATAGATGGATGGATTGTGTGAAGGATGATATGACGAATTGTGTTGTGACAGAGGACGTATCTCAGAATAGATGAGTATGAAAGGTGAAGACATATTATGCCGATCCCAAACAATTGCGAGAAGGTGAAAGAAAAAAGAGAGAGAGGAATAAAATTAAGGTAGAAAGCTAGCCCCGAACCGCTGCCAAATTCGAATGTTCCCAAAAGGCTGGCCGCGTTGCTTGGTCGACTGGAAACGTTTACTGGAAAATCGTCATCGTCGTCGTCGTCGAACGTCGACTGGAAAGGTATAAACTAACTATTTTAACGAGCACGGTGGAACTAATCTTCAAAGCAATATATTAAAGTAGTTACTGGAATTGCCCGTATTATTCTCCTATGTTCACTTCCAATTGCCACTAGATCCTGCTCGATAAGGTCGTTGGTAGACGCACACGTGCACACTTCAAAAAACTATATATATAAGTATATAGACAAATCGAAATAAGTCTAGAATCTATAGGTTCCCAAGGAGGTATTATCGCCCACTCCCCAATGGGCCTTCCGTGCTAGTAGTAGCTGATCCAGTGGGAAATTGGGGGGATTAAGATAGTAAAGAAGAACCGTAAAATAAATAAATAAACTTATTATAATCAATACTTTTATACACCAAAAACTGTGTATGTATATTTGTTACTTTATGTTTTTTTCACGCAATAACGAAGCAACGAATCAACAACATTGTTATTGCATTTGCACGCAAAAACGAATTAGCACACAAACATTTAAATAGTTTAAGAGCGAAAGTGTAACATACGCTACACATTAGCCCGAAAAATATACAGTTTCTGCAAAATATCTTATGCGTGCCAGCCGCGTCAAAAAGCTAATTTTATATAAAAATAATGGTTATGGACTAGGAGGCGTACATATTTTTATTCTTTTCTAAAGGCGATTTCAAACTTTTGGAAACACTGGTCTAGATTATTAAATTTTAAAAAACTTAACCGGTATCGCTTTATTTTCTGATTACAGTGAAATAATCCGACTGCCGCTTCGTTGAACATCCCAAAATAGATATTTAATTACATTCTGTTTGAATAAATTGTGTACATACATCAATAGCCAAGGATTTTATTCTAAAATATTGGAAGAAATAAACTGAGAATCATGGTGGCCTAGTAAACATACTCTGAAAGGCTCTCAAATCCAAATATATTATAAAATAACATACGTCCATGCTTATATCCCACTGAACTATAGATGCACTACAGGACATTCTATAAATTTTCGTTTAATATTTAAAACATATTTTTAGAACAAATTACTCAAAAATAAAAAGTTTTAAACGGAAAACGTAGCGTAGGACGCCCTCCAGACCGGTGGACTAACGACCTGCTAAAGGTCGCTGGCTGGAGGTGGATTAGGTAGACGGGAGACCGGGATATGTGGCACAAAGTTGACGAGGTCTACGTCCAGCAGTCAACAGAGACTGGCTGAAGAAGAAGAAAAAGGTTTAATAAGTTTTTTTTTTCGATAATTATGGTACAAGTCTGGTTTTATTATACTTTTGTTTGTAGGCAAACTGGCAACAAGTCCACCTGATAATTAGTGTGTACTATCGCCTATCGACATTTGCAACACTAAGGGAGTCAATCCGCTGCCTAACTCGTTGAGCGTCAATAATTGTTAAAGCACTTTTTGAAAGGCCATTTATTGTAGCGCTCGGAAAAATACTTACAAAGGAGTTTATACCACAGCTTGCACAAGTCTGGTACGAATTCCCGATTATTGTTGAATGTTGCGATGATAGATTGACGCTGAAGGCACTAAATCAAATAACTCATCAGAGCACTGCCCCTTGTGCAGATGGTAGAAGACACTTGGAACGATAACGTCACTTCTAAGTCTTAAAGGTTGTAACTAGATGATCTGTAAGTTCAGAATCGACAAATCGAACCGCTCAATGCTGCACAGAATCGAGTGGGAGTGCAGGTGGTACTGGGGTATACCAAAGCAAACATAAGAACAGTATCTACGAGGGGACATACTTTGTCGTAATGTGAACGAACTATCGCTTAGCCCTGTTTAACACTCCAAGCTTTTTTTAATTGGTTTTCGTTTTGCTCTCCAAATAATCCCGAAACTGCACCTCACTAGAAACGTCGACGTCCAAGGTCACATTGGTATTCTAGAACATGAAAGGAAATGGCCTGGAACTGAGGCGCTAACAAAAATGGAGATTTTTTTTAACGGTAAACGCGCAGCTTGTTTGTGTCTTCTTAGGGTTACGAAGAATGACAATTCCTCTATCCAACTCTATCCCATTCCAATTATGTATTTTATTTACCTTAATAAGGGTCGGTTTGTGCATGAACGTTGCTCAAAATGTGAGCCTAAATACCCTTCTGGAATTTGGACCCGAAGACCGAAGTAAGGCAACCGTCGTAGTGTTCATATGAAAGCAAATCTTCAAACATTACTTTTGAACCAATTATTGTATAGTAATGATTCAGATATTTTGGAAGCATTTACTCTTTTAATCTAATTTTGGACTAAAGTCAAACGTGCATAACTGCCAACATTTCTACGCATCTATCAAAATGCTTAACAATGGAAGTCATTCATATACTCCAGAAAAGTAACTTTATTTTAATGATTTCATGTCAATATCTCATATTCAACGTTAAAACATAGGCAAAATAATTCATTTGATCATCACCGGCATCTTTCATCTTTAGAATATTTAAAATCCACAGATTGAATATATTGCCTCTAGAGCATAGAAAAAATTCAAGAATGTAAGGCACCTAAATACTAAATTTCTAATATTGAGTCAGGCGGCAAACGTCATTCTATTCTCGTTTTTCAAGAATAACAAACATTAAAATTAAGAAATATTTGTCAGTTGGCTTCAAGATAATTCTAGTTTCACAACCAACTCAGATCTTCCACAAGGTCTTCTAAGTGATGCCACGGATTGGCTCTACATAGCAAATTAAGAAAAAAACTGGCCCGAATTCAGCATTATGCTCACCGTTAATATTAGTAGGATACATTTGACAACTGAAATTTTCAATCCTAGTATTCTATTCTCCCTCCCTATTAGTCTTCTCACTAGGTCCTTGCCGTCTAGCAGATTATCGCCCAACTTCGCCAGGAGGGCGAATCCTACACTACATTTGCATGAACTCATATAATCAGTTAAAATTCAAAAATAGTTTTAAACGTTCTAGAATATGGCCGTGTGTTATGTTTTATATTGAGACCTCTACATAAAACCTTTTAATCCGATTTTAGTCCGCTCTTTATATTACGTACATAAAACGGTAGATTGTAGAACTAATATTTTTCCTTATATATCCACAATTTTTTATAGTTATTAAACTCCATACGGTACTAGTTTATGAATTTCTAATCTTAGCTACATATTATATCCGCATTTGAAGATTCCCATCTAATAGTTGTGTGTGCACAAACTCGTATTTGAGCTTTTTATAGTTAATCTCCAATATCTTGTTCGGTACCTATTTTAAATCCTGATTCATAAATGATGACTTATGACTATTACTAAAATTAAATAAGACGTCAATCTTTATCCTTATATAGATTTATGGAGATCCTTAATAAAAATAATTTAAAATGATTCAATATGAGGTTCGAGTTTAAGATATCTGTTCTTCAATTGAATTGAATTAATTCAATGTGAAATTGTCTAATCATTTGAAAATTGAATCCCTCACATTGTGTATTTTCTTACCATTTTCCTTTATTGTATTGTGGCATACGTCCTCTGTCACACCACAAATTATTGTCTTCTGATATATATATTTTAGCAGTTATGATGTCTTCCTTATCTTTTTTAGCCTGTCTCTACACTTATACACTGTCATACACTGTCACACACTATCACACTCTACACTTATAACATACCCTTAATATTTTTCTCAAAAAATTTCAGTCACGAGTGAATATTGGGATAATAACGTGAACATATTTTAAGTTTATAATATATAAAAAACACATAGTTCAGACGTTGTCTTGGTCCATTAGTTAATAATATTACGTGTTGGGAGCTCCGAGCCGCACTGCTTATCATGAATCGGTCTTAAGACCTTCAAGAACTAATTACTAAATTTAACTGTTGAGGCTTAGAGCTTTTGTATATTCTCTGGTATGTTATTATATATGCGACCACAAATGTGATGGCAAGTTTTTAGATATGTTGTGGTTCGTGCAAATTTTGACAAAACTACTTACTCTATTGGTGTTTCTAGTACTTTTTAAAAATATATCTTTAACTCTAATAAATAATACTAGATTTAAAACTTTACTATTTACACCTCATAAAAGTGTCAATGTTCTACTGATCGTAAAGTAAAAGAAGGAATAGTAAGATATAGATATTTGAAATTAAGGTCCATAAATACTGGATTAAGAACGAGATATAACAGATAAACTCAACGATCACCCGAGACATAAGGAAATGAACAAGACTACCTGTAGAACATTTTAATTGAATTTAATTAGTATTTAATGTTCCACACTAAATAGAAAGGGTATGCAAAATATCATGTCCGTGATTTTTTTACGTCATCGCGTCAACTGGAATGTTACTCTAAACTTGTTATTCCTTTGTATTATTGTGTGCATACAAAATTAAAATGTTTCTACAAAATATCCGTTGAGAAATTTTTCCCGCAAAAATGGCGTAACACGAGATTGTTTCAATAATATTAATCAGATCGATGAAATTGTGAAAGAGGCGTATTTTTTAATATGCAATGTGTTAGTTTTTATTTGCTTACTAGGATATGCCCGATATTTTCACAAATGACAAAACTATATAGGTACACGTCGTATTCGTATACAATTATTTACATAGTTTCATAATTATAATCTCTTAAATTATGGAATTATTATATGAGTAACTAGGATATGCCCGCGACTTCATCCACGCTTGAATTGAAATTCCCGCGGGATTCCAGGGACAGAAAGTAACGCAGCATTTAAAACAGAATGTAAGCTATCGTTTTAGTGAAAACTGTGTCGGAATAAGCTAATTTTTATGCACTCCAATAACTCACTAACACTCCAAACCACTCCCGGGAAAATCCCCGCGAGACTCCCAGGATAAAAAGTAGCGCAGATTTTAATTCTAAGAATTTGCTGTCGATCAACAAAAACCGCATCGAAATTGGCCCAGTAGTTTTTATAAACAGACACGAAGGCTAAAAAATTGCACCTTGTTCTCCATCGTTTATATAGTGTATTTCAGTTGTTTTTTTTAAAATAGATTCAATGTACTGACATGGCATGTTTAGAATTTTATAATATTATAGATATGTATGTTGATTATATATGCCGCCCATTGTACTATCTCTTGTCTATTTCTTTTTACCTTTGCTTTGATATACAATAAAGAATTATCTATTTATCCATTTTTTATATGATTTATGTAGATTATAAATATATATATGTAACATCTGAATTTGTGCGCTATCTACATCGTCAGATTGGATAAAAATATCCTATAAGTTCGGCTTCCTGCAATAGATCGCTTTATGCGATAAGGCCGTCTGTTGTTTTGCCTAAAAATTTTGTAATTAATGTTTTGTGTCTGTTTTTTTGGTGAACAATAAAGTGCTATCTAAACTATCTAACTTCATTTAAATTTTTTTTCATGGTGGCAAGCAAGTGGCGACGAAAGTGGATAGCACTAGTATGCCATATTCAACATTATGTCGGCTAACATGGTCACGCTGTCCACTTCTCTCACCACTGTCCTGCTCATTGCCGTGGAAGTGGCATAATGTAAACGAGAGCTTAGTCAATAAGTAGAAAGTTATTCGTTTCCAAAGTCGTAAAAACGTATGCTTAGTTCAGTTGTGCATTTTTAAAACCTAGGAACTGGCTTTGTCTTTTAAACGAATGTGGTATCGCCACCTTCTTTCGGCCTATTCAAATTTTTCTTAAATTAATTTAAATTATCTCTTCAAATCTGACAACGCGTTCCCTTTTCGCTTATACGTCAATTCAATCATTTCATCGCAAAATAAATAAAATAAATCACCCTATAGATAAAACTTTATTCGCCTCGCAATTCTAAATATCTATAAATCTAAACAGATAAATAAAATAGACATTTCTGCTTGTAATGTCAAAATAAAAATGTGAGAAAAATCATGGGGGGGGGGGATAATACGGACCAGGACTTTCCAAAAATGCAATTTTTAGAATTTACGTCTGTCTGTCTGGACTGGACCGATTTTAACAGGACTTTTATTGGCAGATAGCTGATGTTATAAAGAGTACCTACGTTTAAAATTAGAGTTCCGCAAATAAAAACCACGTAGACAAAGTCGTAAGGACAGCTAGTATATTATAAAATAAAATAAAAAAAGGTTAATAATATGATCATGTAATATGGGTACTTTCCCTAAGCTTAATAAGTAGTTTAAAAATGGCATATCATTGAGTCAGCCAGCTGGAGTCGGTAAGAGATGACGTGCGGTGTTCCACAGGGGTCGGTGTTGGGCTTGCTCCTGTGGAACATCGCCTACGACTGGACGATACGCGCTGCGGTCCTCCATGGCGTCAGTGTAACCTGTTACGTTGACAACATGCTGGTCACAGCCCATGAACAGACCCACCGGCAGGCGGAACTACTGGTCACGGCTGGGGTTGCAAGTGTCGTTGAAAGGATCCGGCAGCGTAGCCTGGTGGTGGCTTTGCATAAATCCGAAGCCATTGTGTTCCATAGGTCTCGAAATAAGCCACCTCCCAGTCTGAGCATCACAGTGCCTCCCACTGTCGGCGTCGTCGGTACGATGATGAAGTGTCTCGGAATCATCCTCAATAGCCGATGGCAGTTTTTTGCACATTTCAAACAGCTGGCCCCAAACCCATGGGGGCAACTGGCTCACGGCTCCTGCCCAACCCGGGGTGGTCGGGCGCAGCATGCCGAAAACTGTTCGAAGGGGACGTACGATCATGTCCCTATATGGAGCCCCGATATAGCAATAGTCTTTATCGTTTCGTCCCAATTTTGTAATGAACAAAAATATCAATCACACTCTCGGTGAAGATCGTATGAGTAATATTGACACAAATGTTTTATCATTAAGGGAGGCTTTACCTTTAGAATTTTCAAAAAATTGGACTTATTTTCATATTTCTAATGCAAAATATGTTAAAAGGAAAAATCGAAATATTGAATATTAATGGAGTTATTGTCAAAAACGTCAGAGTCCGCATACCCTCATTAACTCAGGTAGTCGGAGAGCTTGGGTCGGATAATAGTGAAACAGAACCGGATGAGTCTTTCCGAAACAAAGGAGTTTGTACAGCTCGAAGATAATCAACTTTTTGAGAAGGTCGAAGGTTTATTGTATGGATCCGGAATCGACGATTGATCGGTAAGTCACTTTAACTCGTATCGAAACTTTGAACGCGATTATCTCAAAACTGTCTTTTGAAAAACTGCTCGTGCTGTAACTCAAAAAGTTATTGACCGATTAGGCTGAAATTTTCAGAGGTTGCTCTTTATAGTGCTATCGGAAGGATGTACCTAAAAGTTTAAAGATATCCGTTTAATAAATAATTCTTTTTGGAGTCAAAACTGTTGAAAAATAGATAAAAATGTGGACCTTTGATTAAACAGCCGACATAAATTTTCATTTTTAACTTTTTTATTATTTTATAGGTATATATATCTTTCACTTTAATATATCAGTAATCGAAAAAAAACCTTTTTTATTTCAAATAAATAGAAAACTTTTGACAGCTGCAGCAATTTTCGATGCCTCCCAGCAGACGCCGCTCGAAGAAATATGCTGCAGAGCCGCCATTTTGTAAAAAAATCACATGTTTTTTACACTTTAATAATGTATCAAAATTAATAAATGATCAAATTATTTTATCACAATGAAAATAATTCATTAAAATTGACTAATTTCACCCGTTCTAAACGTATCGCCATCGCCCCCTTAAATAAAAATTTTAAAATTATTAAAAGGAAAATATTGCTGTTGATATTAAACTCTTTTAAACTACTAAATATTATTAAATGTCTAATTTGTTAATCAATATCTTTATTTGCTAGCATGTAGTTTTACAGGTGTTATACGATTGTAGATGCACAGTACATTCTAGCACATAGTGGTGTAAAAAAGGAATTAAAATTAAATTTACATAAATATTCTAATTACTTGTTAAATGTTAATTTGGTAATAAATAAGCAATTAATGTCATAAGAAAAAATAACAAATAGATCAGTATTTCCATATAGATAATAACGACAAGACATTGTGCGACAGCGGTTTGTTTGGGCTGGACCGATTTTTGTATTTCATGTTGTTTTGTTACTTAGGTTTTTTTATTTGTATATTTTAGTTTTATTTTAATATGTACATATAGTTTATTTTTAGGGTATAATTTATTTTGTGGTTTTATTTAGATTTAATTAGGTTATATTTTATATTTTTAAACTCTATAAAAAGCAATCGATAAATAATTACGATTTGTACGTATATAACTGTATATAATATTTTCTTAAGTTTTCGCGACTTGTATACATAATAAAACTACGTTTTAACGGTTTTAAGCGCGGTGATTTATTTTATTTTTGTTATTCCATGTTTCGGCCACTTTTCAGTGGCCGTGATTAAGGAAGACTGTATATGTCAACTTCTTTACTAATAATATTTAAATGTGAAAGTGATATAGGGTAGTTATATGTTCCCCCTTCACCGCCTTGGGTATCAGCTATTTATTTAATTATTTCTTAAATGAAACTTGGTTAGCAATCATAAGCACAAGATTATTTTATCATAAAACATGATAGTTTCAATGGGATATTAACTAATAAGTGCAATAAAATAATTATCTGAAATATATGTTCTCTTAAGTATTATCAAATAATAAATACATAGGTATGAGGGCTAAATGGATTAAATAATCTTGCTCATTCAAATGGCATGGGTTTTGTATCCTGGCAGCGTGCATGTACCGAATAAATATTTTTTCTGTCCTCATCCTTAGCATTTCGTAGCTAAATTGTAATTATTATAAATATTGACAACACCAATAGTACTAACTATAATTATAATATAATAAAGTGTAACGGTGCAAATTAAAAATATTAATAATACACCTTGTGGTACTATTTCTACCCTTTCCTTACAAGATTTGTTGGCCTATGTCTCGATGAAAATTGCAATCTTAACATGTGGTGATGAAAAAAACTTCGTGCAGAATCGCGCATCAATATTACCGCTGTGTGAAATTCGCCAATCTGCCATGGTTAAGCGTGGACGATGGAAGCTTAGAGTAACTGATTGTGAGACTGCTATTATAACATAATTATTTTTTCTGTTAAATACTCGTATAATATGTTTACATGTACTCTTTGTTAAAAATTTGTTTGTGCGTAAGAAAAAAAAGGAGTCGTAAACATCAATGGCGAGAACGCTTATTCCTTCGTAATTAAAATTTAAACTTGTACATCATATTTAAAGATTTCCATATAATGGTATAATAACTAAGAGTATTAAAATGTAAATAAAACTTACCTCGATTCGATTCACAGTCGACTATACAAAAACAATTACAATAATTTCACAAAAATAAAAACACTGCACACTAAACAAAATTGTGTGTCAAAAATCACATCAAATATATACTGACGCTTGAAAAAAAATTACTGCACATAGACAATGACAATCGTGTATTATGTTTATTTAGTTTTAATGAATTTTCCTTGGGGATATCGCGTTTTGTAAATCGAACGGTTTGAAAAGCGCGCGAATAGCGCTATTTGGCGCGCTGCGGTTTACTGCGACCGTCTGCTGCCGGTGTGTAAATGGTACAATATCATAGAAACGATGCAAAGCCGAGCCATCCACCTACAGCTGTTGATATTTAACTTTAGGGATCCGTGCTCAAATTTTAATTCTCCTTTACACACTTCGGTGGGAATTCGGAGGGTGATGATTTATTTGACTTTTTACTTTTTTAAATATACCTAATAAGTTAAGTAGTAATACATAAAGTAATATTTGTTATAAGGTATTGATATAATACATTTCGTTTGAGCAGGACGTAAAATTTTCATTTAAATCTTTCGAGCCGTTTACGAGACTAACTTTCACACAGACTAACAGATAAAAACTTTTAAAACGATCTTTTATGATTAGGCATCCGTGTCAACAATAGTCGTTATGTTTAAAATTTGGAATTTATTTTGAAATCATAGACCGACACTTAAATTTTATACTTACCTACATATTATCACGCCGGTTTCCCATGGGGGTAGTCAGAGACTATAGATCATCACTTGCGACGATCCTGACAAACAATTTTCGCTTCATCTACTTTCATTAACCTCTACATATATGCACGTTTATATGATATGCTTTTTAGCTGACCTCGTTTTAACACTTCTGTTATTTGGTCATGGTGTGTGTACGTCGTCGGTACCTTTTTTTTAGTGTAGAAGAAGATTAAAAACTTAAAAAGCGACGACTTCACACTGGCTAATCGCACTATTTAAGTGGGATTGAGTGATCGAAAAAAACTTTTAATTTATTCAGAATGTTCGGCCGATAAACTTTGGAGATAATGATACGGGTAGCCAGCTACTGTTAACCAGTTTTTGGTATTAAGTCGACTTTTTTCTATTTAATTAAATTAAATTTAAAAAACAGTTTTAGGATTCGCGATTATCCGGACTACCGATCGCGACCAATATATTAAATAACTACAAGGCGAATTTGTGCTTCTTTATTATCCCGCACCCCACAGATCAATAACCCACAAATCCTCGCGATAGAGCATCGTTTCATACCTAGAATGATGAATGAGGCAATTGAAATCAAAAAACACCCGAATTTCAATAGAGAAGATGGTTGGCAAGTACCACCTGTTTGGGATCCGATCATCAAAACTATTAAGACCCAAACCCAGCGAAAACCAACTGCCAGACCTCAAGACACTGTGAACTCTTTCTGCGTGCACCGGAACACAATCCAACTTGACTGATAATTTCTTTTATTTTTCATTCCACCCGTTTTAATCTATATATATAATTCTTCTGCACATGTGTTGACAGTGAACTCCTTCTAAACGGCTGGACCGATTTTGATGATATTTGTTTTGTGTATTTGAATGGGTCCCCGGATGATTTAGATTCACAATTAGAACCGATAGGTGGCGTTGAGATCGGGTTCTAGAATTCTCCTAATTACCTAGACCGATTTTGGTGATTTTGTTTTTATGTCATGAAACAAAGTCTTTTAGGAATTCAGAAAATATGGCGGTACGAAGTTCGCCGGGTCAGCTAGTATTATATAAAATTATTAGAGCTAGGCATGTTTGCTGAAAAGTTTCTTGCGCTGTTTCTTCTCTTCAAGCCATAACATTTTGCGAATCTGTGGTAAATTAGATTATGCTCCCGTAGTGTAAATAATAACCATAAACAAAAATAAATAATTAAAATGAACAAGTTGGCGATAGGCTAAATAATTTTTTTAACAATACTCGTTGACACTTGACCTCTTTGTCTTCTTGTGATCACGGCCACTGAAAAGTGGCCGAAACGTCGGTAAAACAAAAATCAAATAAATTACCGCGCTTAAAACCGTTAAAACGTAGTTTTGTTATGTATACAAGTCGCGAAAACTTAAGAAAATATTAATAGTTTTTGTTATTTTTAATAAACGCATAACATTATGTACTACATATGCACAAAACCCGCTTTTCTTCATACATCCGGATTTTCAATTATCCGAATGTCAACTATAACAATTACTCCGGTTAATCGAGTTTCTACTGTATATTTAAATTGTACAGTCGTGTCTTATTTTCTGCTCTATCTACATCGCTAGATTAGTTAAGAATTTCTTTTGCTAGGTTGTTCGGAAGAGATCGCTTTTAGAGATAAGACTACCTGTTGTTTTGCCAAGAAGTATCGTGATTATCCATAGTTTTTGTAATTGTTTTTATTTTAGTGACCAATAAAGTGTTAACTGTCTATCTAAATTTCGAATATATTTGAGATGTGCAAAAAAGCCATTGATAGCAATTAATACCAAGATATGCTCAACTTTTAAATTTTATTTTTCTTTCTCGGGTCATTTCATAGTAAATAAAGAGTTTTCACCAATTTTACCGTACAATGAATTAGTGACGCAAAACTTTTGCAAATGTACTGTGTCATATATCTAAGTTTAGTATTGCCTAAAAATCTGATGTAAGACTTTAGAGTATAATTGTATGGGTCAATTAGACAAAAAATATTTCATACACTCGGTTTACTGCACAAAAGACGCCTTCGACTCGCCTCTTTAAAAATAGTTTGTTTAATTTTATCGTAATTAATAATTGTGCGTTGAAAGTATATGTGTATTAAATGTGAACCAAAACTCAATTCCTAAGTATTGTTGATCCACTAAACTATTGTTAAAATAACATTTGTTCGAAGTAGTGCCGTGCCACCTATTATTGTACTATTGTAATATTTGCGGGTAGTTGTCTTTATTAAGCGGTTGTGAGCAAGCGTAATGACAAAACATCATTCTCAATTCGGCTTTGATCCAATGTGCAAGTCATAGTAATCTAATTATTGTGCGACACTCATAATTAATAATTAATTGTACTTTTGATCAGTATTCTTCGTTCTGAATTGAAATAAAACAGTTCTCATACTTCTACGTATTACGTTATATAAATTCCCCACTAACACAATTTAAAACCGCCGTGTAATAACGGTAAGCCTCCAGCCCCCATGTTAGTGTTGTAGTACTCACAGGTGGCAGCACTAACCAGTAACCCCAGTAGCAAACAGAGAGAAAGTATAGTGTTGTCAGTGTACGGCAAGCTGAAGTTCATAGGAGTTTTTGGCGGGAACTGAAAGGGGACGTGGCACTATTACAGTTTTATTTTCTAAATATGTGTAAAATTTCTCTAAAATGAACAATAGTTGTAGGACATTGATATTTTTAAGTAGTAATTATGTGTTTTTGTGAGAAATGTGAACTGTGTAGTCAAATGTGGCCTTTACAGTTTTCACAAGAACTCCTTTGCATGGCGTCAGTTGAAGACCTACAATTCAGCTAAATAATACGAAGACATTTTATACATCAGAATTGGCTGTATGGATTAAAATTTCCTTGTTAGCCATGGTTTGTTGCGTTTACTACTACTACTGGAGGTCATATATTAGTTTACTTTTATTTAAACTAACAGGGTTCATCTAATAGTAAATGGCTACCGCAACTCATGGGCAGTTGCAATATAAAGGCAACCGATACACTGCGTACCCCGTTGGGACTTTAAGAATCTGTTTAAAAAAACCCTAAAAGAAGAATACTATATTTTTTCATGATAAAAATAAACAGAAACCAAGAGCTTTTACTTACCTTTAGGAAGGTATTGAGAGTTCCGATGGCATATTCCCCTTCAATCCTATATCCCTTCCCTTCTATGCTATTCATACTGCGTGATCACTCTATCTTATTCCCTTAACTGATTTTCTTTATCGCATCTTAAAAGCTGGCAACACGCTGGCTTCAACCATGGTGTTACAAACGTCTATAGATGACGGTAACCACTGTTTAATAGCTGGACCGTTTGGTTTTTGCCAGCTTTGAATTATAAAATTGGTATCGGCACCCCAAATATAAAATGAAAAGAACCATAAAGGAAACCGAAATATCATGCTTTATTAAAACTACTACACATGCGCAGTGAACCTTGCTTTAGGGAGCATGAGTTCCCGCTGAATCATCATACCTATAGTATGTTCATTTTAATGCAGTGAGCGATATAAATGTAGCATAATATTGCATTGTTTTGTATTTAGTTCAAGTTTTAATTGTATGTATTAGCACATACATATATTTTAACTAGGTATATAATATTTACGATACACGAATTAATAACAAAGAGAATACCAAATCTTTTTTAATATGGCTTCGCACGGTTTATAAGTTTGGCAACTGCTTTTGAATAACCTCCAAGCCAGACGCCAGGTGAAAGCCAGACCCTATAGGTAGTCTCCGCTAAATTTTAAGTATTTCGCTAAAGCCTATCAATGGAAATTTTGTCTGTAGTAAATCAAAAAATCGTAATATTATTGTTGATAATAGAATAACGCGCCAGTTGCTCCATATGTAATCATATTATAATAGATACTTAATTGAAACTCAGATGATTTTTTTTTAAATAACTGAATGGCAAATACATCACATTTTATGTTTTCGCCAAAACGAAGTAATTTTGAATATTTATACCGGGGGTTTTATGTAGTAATAGTAATATTCGGCACAATGGCAGGCAAGGGAATCTTAGTCCATACAGCAAATTCTGATATATATGTCTTCGTATAGCTCAGATAAGTCTTCAAGTGACGCCATTCAACTGAGTTCTTATGAAAACTCGAAAGGTCACATTTGAGTACACAGTTCACACTTTTTACAAAAACACATTATTACTACTCAGAAAATAAATATCCTACAACTATTGTTCATTTTAGAGTAATTTTATACATTTTTAGAAAGTAAAACTGCACGGTACAACTTTCTTCAATTCCCGCCAAAAAGTTGCACCGCATGCGTATTTCGCAGCGGCAGTCCCTTGCTTTTTAATTTTACGGAATAAATTTTAAAAAAGGTGTTAATCGAGAAGAAAATAGTCAAGTGGTAGTAGATTGTATAAATATGTGAAAACTAATGTATTTTACTTATTGAACTAAGTTATACGTGCCATTAAATATTTTATCAACATTATGTTATTAATCTTTTAATAAGTTTAATTATTTAGTTTAATAAAGAAATCTTAAATTTAAAGTAGTTGTTTAATTTTAAATATTTAACGGATAATATTTCTGGGATTGACAAGATTTTCGCCATTTTGTTTATTACTGTTTTATTTCTTGGATTAGAATGTGTTTCTCTATGCCTATTATTTGTCATTTTTGTTACTAGTTGCTGTTTTTCGTTGTGATCATTAAGTTTTGTTTTCATTTCGGTTAGTTATTGTTATAAAATTTGTTGTTACGTCCATTTTCCCTTTTCCGCCCGTCTTTTTTCGTTTTAAACTTTGATTAAAGACTAAATATCTACAAGATTAAATTACAAAATTATAATGATACTTCAATGAAATAAAGAACATCTGTTTAGAATTTTTTCATGTGGAATTTGGGTGAGTAAATCTGGCAACGATGACGATTGATCCATAAATAAATAAAAATATTTGAACTTGAACTGACACTTTGACTTTGACATAAACAGCGTGTTCCATCAGTAGCTCACAACGCTCAAAATGCCCCGTTAGCCGTTCCACAAAGCGACCACGGTCGTTGTGGTCGTGGCGAAAACGTCACTAATGACGTCATGATTTTCGATCACACAACGACCCATGTCAAGAGGTGGGTCGCATAGCCGTTTCACTTGGGTTTACGATTGCAACGCCGGCCAACAAGTGGAACGGGAAAATCACGGTCGTTAACGTGGTCGTTGTGAGTCTCTAATGAAACTGTAGCCGCAGACGCCCGATCACCACGGCGGCCGTTCGCAAATGATAGGCAAGCGCACCGGCCGCATGGAACTGTTCGATGCCTGTATTCGCGCAGGTCAGTTCCCTTCGCAATGGAAGGAGGGCCGATTATGCCTGATTCCCAAGGGAGGCCGTCCTCCCAACGATCTGTCCGCCTACAGGCCCATAGTGTTGCTTAACGAGGTCGCCAAGGTCTTCGAGAAGATCTTAGCGGAACGCCTCGTTAAGCATCTCGATACTGTGGAGCCGGGGCTAGCACAGACGCAGTTCGGGTTTCGGCGGAGGCGCTCCACGTTGGACGCCTTCGAGACACTGCGATCTGTAACGGACGACGCAGTCCAAGCAAAGGATACTGTCCTGGCGGTTTCGCTAGACATAGCGAACGCCTTTAACAGCCTCCCTCACGAGACGATCAGGGAGGGGCTTCGTGCACACGGAGTCCCCCCGTACCTCACGAGGCTGTTGGGCGCGTACCTCCAGGACAGGTACATCCTCTGGGAGGGCGGCGAGTCCGAGAATCGCGCGATAGGTCGGCGACGCGTCGCGTGCGGCGTCCCACAGGGATCGGTCCTCGTGCCGGTTCTTTGGAACGTCGGTTATGACTGGATTCTTCGGGTTCCGGTCCTACCCGGAATAAGGCTAATCTGCTTTGCGGATGACACCCTACTCACGGCACGTGCTGCGTCATTTGCGGAATCCGTGGACCTCGCCAACGCCGGGTTGAAGATCGTGGTCCGAAGAATAGGTAGGCTGGACTTGAAGGTCTCCCCCGCGAAAACGGAGACCATCATGTTCCATAGGTGGTTTCGTAATCCCCCCGCGGACTTGTCCGTTACAGTCCAATGGGTGGACATTCGTGTAGGCCCCCAGATGAAATATCTGGGGCTAATTCTCGATGGGAAATGGCTGTTTAAAGGGAACTTTGAGCAGCTAGTTCCCAAACTCGTGAGGTCCGCAGGCGCCCTCTCTCGGCTTCTTCCCAACGTGGACGGACCGGGGACGACGACTAGGAAACTCTACATGGGCATCCTTAGGAGTATGGCCCTGTACGGTGCACCCGTATGGTCCACTGCACTTCACCGCCACAATAGGACCTTGTTGTGCCGTGCACAACGGGTCCTGGCGGTGAGGACCATCCGACGATACCGTACAGTGTCGTGGACGGCGTCGACACTCTTGACAGGCGATCCGCCCTGGCCTCTCCAGGCGGACGTGATAGCCAAAGTTCGGCGCTCCCGACAGGATGCCCTCGCCCGTGGCCTGGTCTATGGCCAGGCCAAACTCCAGGTGATCAGGACGTGGGAAACCGCGGCCATGATCTAAGCTTGGTCAGTAGAGTTGGAAAACCCTGTTGCTGGCATTGACACGGTGGATGCGGTTCGACCGCAGCTGTTGCGATGGCTCTCGCGGAAACGCGGGACCCTGACCTTCAGAATGACACAGATACTTACCGGGCACGGTTGCTTCGATAAGTATCTGTGTCAGATTGCGGGCTGCTTGCCTTCACCCCAATGCCGCCAATGTGGCGCGCTAGACACGGCGTTACACACGCTAGTCGAGTGCGCAGCATGGGCACCTCAGAGGTTTGAACTCGAGACACTTGTAGGACCGATCGAATCGCTGGGCGATCTGGTGCAAGCCATCCTGCACAGCGACGATTGGTGGGTGGGTGCGACCAATTTCTGCGAGATGGTAGTGTCTCATAAGGAGGCCGCGGAACGAGATAGGGAGAGAGCTGGTAGTGCGCATGCGTCTCACGGGCGCCGGCGTCAGTCGGGAGCCCGGAGGCGCAGGTATGTGCATGACCTCCCTCCCTGAAATACCGCTGCAGGGGCCCTCTAGCATCTAGGGAGCAGAGGAGTCTTCACCCCTGTTGACGAAGTGAGTTTGCCTCTCCCGGGGCATTCTCAAGCACTTGTGCGCTAGGATCGGTGTGGGCGTAACTACGTTCTGTATCTCACGCCTTTCCTACCATAAGGGCGGGGCACATGGGAGGAGGGTAGTTTTAGTGGGGTATTGATTATTCGGTCTCCACACAAGCCGGTTGATTATTGTTTGGATTGCCTCAGTGGAAAGCCTCCATGATCAACAACGGTCTAATCCCTAGCAAAGGACCCGGTATGTGCGAAATGCATTTCCCACGCCTTAAAAAAAAAAAAAAGCACCGGCCGCACCGCTTCTAGTTAGGGCCCCATGTTTCCCTCCGCACATACTTCGCCTCACCTCACCGCGGCACGTGTAATAGCTCAAGTGCGCTTATTATTATTAAATGTTATATTTTGTTTAGCAGCTAAATGTGTGCTGTAATATAAAATATTAATCGGTATTTATACTAAATAAATATACATTCCTGAACTGCAATTCGAACACACAACAGTATTTCATTTACACCTGAAGACTTCTAAAGAGCATAGCCAAAGTGACATATTTCTTTGTTTATATTTTTTCCGTCCAATTTTGAACTGGAGTATACTCAGATCCTCTGAAAGGGTTCTCTTATTATATATATGAATGTACTCTTTGGAGAAGATATGTGTATTTTAATAATAGGTTTTAGGCGAGAACTGAAAGGAGATGTTGTGCTGTGCTGTTCCCAAGGATAAAAAAGCTGTTTTTAAAAAAAGTAAAAAATATAATATTTTATTGCGCCAGCAATAATAATGATGATCTAACTCTATGAATAATTAAATTGCAGCGACGTAAAAGTAAAACTAAACAAAATACATAAGCATAATTAATTTGCTTCGCTTATAACGTAAAACTTTAACAATACTCATTGACACTTGACATCTTTGTCTTCCGTGATCACGATTACTGAAATAATAGACGAATAACGGCCAGTGACCAGTGGTTAAAAATGGAAATGGATTTAGCGCGTCTGACTGTCAAGGGGAGGAAGTTTCACAGGCGAATAGCCTTCACGGTAAAAGAATCCCTATTAATATTATAAATGTGAAAGTAACTCTGTCTGTCTGTCCGTCTGCTCTTTTGCTCTTTTTGTCATTTTTGTCCTTTTTGCTTTTTTGTCCTTTTTTGCTTTTTTTGTCCTTTTTTCCTTTTTGTCCTTTTTCCTCCATTTTCTCTTTTGCTCTCTTTGCTCCTTTTTGTCCTTTTTGCTCTTTTTACTCTTTTTGTCCTTTTTGTCCTATTTGTTCTTTTTGTCCTTTTTGTTCTTTTTGCTCTTTTGCTCTTTTTGCTCTTTTTGTCCTTTTTGCTCTTTTTAATGCCAAAAATGGACATATATACTCATGCCAGGGGATCGAATAGTTTGCGATATAAAATTAAGTCAATTCTCCGGGTGCAAATAGTACTAACATAAACATTTTGTACAATGTAACCTGTATTAACGCCTGCTCTTTAAACAAGAAGCACGGACTAGAGGTTGACCCGCGGCACAACCACGGGGTAAACTCTAGTTTCCTATAAAAGTGTGTTTAGATATTGCTAGCAGAATATTTTCATTTGAGCGCAAAATACAAATTGATAGAGGAAACTAATATTCCTTTAAATATGGAGGAGTACACGATTGATATATTGATAAGGATATTGGGCAGAAGTGATAGTAAGTAAACATTCCGGCGAAGGTGAATGAACCGTTTAAGCTTTTCACGAAATTCGAAGATATGGTCGTATTTACGCAAACCAAATATAAAACGGATACAAACATTTTGAAGGCGTTCTAGCTTATCCAGTTATTCTTGAGTTGTCTAGATAGCAATCATCAGTATAATCAAGTTGGGGGAGAAGCAAAAATTGTGCAAGCATCACATTAGTAGCAGTAGGTAGGAAATTCTTCAAGCTTCTAAGCGAAGCAGATAACGCAAAAAGTTTCCGACTGATTTCATTCAGGTGAGGCCGCCAAGACAGTTCTCTGTCAATAATAAATCATATATTTTTAACAGTTTCGCTGATTTCAATACAGACATCATCAAACACAACACCTTTAACAGAGAGCACTCAGTCGTGTGTAGTGTCGTTAGTCAGATCTTGAAAAACCATGACGAAGTTATTTAATGGCTTTTTGAAGTGAAATTCTTTAGAATGGTTTTAATTTGAAACTCGATGAAATGAGAAAGCAACACTAAAAAGAGACAAACACATAAATCTATAGGACTAAGCCTGCGAGAGAATGAGATAGAATACATTATACAGCGTTTCATACTACTCGGTCTCCTTTTTTGTGCAGTGCTTCGTAGCCTCCTCACTCTTCTGTAATAAGCGTTGTAGATATAATTATGTTCGCCTGTATATTCTCGAAAGTTTCACTTCTACTACGTGTGAACTGTACACACACACACACATTTTTTTTAAGCAGTCGGCTTGTGCCCCTAGGTCCTTGAACCCGGGTGCCACGCACCCCTTGCACGCCCGGGTAAATCGTTCAAAAAACATTTATTTACTATTAAAGACCTTCATAACACCAGTAATAACATAGGTTTTAAAAAGGTATATTGTAAAACAATCTACTATCATAATCATAGAAACAATTAATGTGCGTTTGGGAAGATGTTTGACCTCTATGATAGGTATGGCTGCTTACAGAAGGCATTAAAATAGATCCCTAAGTATCATATATAAAAGTGAAATATTTGTTTTCAAAGTTTTAAAGCATCTGGTAAAGGTTACCGCCCACGGGAACGGAGTAAGGATACAATTTCCAGCGGCCGGACGACCTGTCGTAAGAGGAGCGAAACAATCCACAGCGAGGTGGTAGAGTATTTTCCCGTCTGGATAGCTACCACCCCTGGTTTAGAGTATGCCGCCATAACAACCTTGAGGTTTGTTCTGACATTAGTGGTTGTTATGGCGGCATACTCTAGACCAGGGGTGGTAGGCGATGGTAACCGCTTTTCATCAGGTTGTCCCTCTGCCTGTCTGCTGAACTCATTCAATAAAAAAAATATTAAATATACACAAAAATCAGCCTTGAGACTTAGATGAAAGTGAGTTGAATTTTTGCCTACCTTTAGCACTTGGTAACTGAAAATTGGCCGTCGGCCTAAGCTAGTGTATATGCAGACACTGAAAGTACATACGAAAACTACTTTATCCTACACCGCAATCGTATATAGCGCGTACGCCAAAAATTGGCACAAACTTCATCTACCTGAGTTCTCCACAACATATATCACGATCTGTTGAGTAGTGAAGGCATGAAAGCGTAACAAAGAAAAAACTCAAATTCGCGTTTGTAATATTAAATTAGGATCTATGCCCACAACTTTAACATCATATTGTTTAAAAATAATGTAAAGGTTGGGAGATTTTAGATGGAAACTTGAAGGGTAATTTTAATTATACAATTTTTTTAATAAACGTATACTATTTTAAAATCTAATTTAAATAATAACAGCCCATAAACGTCCCACTGCTATACTCGGGCCTCCCACTATAGAGGGAACAGACAGTATACCCGCCACGCTTGTCTAAGGCGGTTTGGCAGGTTTGACACATAGGTTATCTCTATATTCAGGTTTCATCACAATGTTTTCTTTCACCATTGTTAGCATGTGGAAATTGTAACATAGCACACACGTCCCAAACTCAAAGACCGCAGGTTCGAATCCTGACCGGAACGCATGCAATAAAGCAGTTTTCTGACCTAACGTGCATATTGTTAAATCTAATTTATTTGGGGGCTTTTAGTGAAGTTTTCACCGTGCGAATCCCATCAAGTTATAATTATGCACTAAATAAAACATTTTCTTATAAAGCGTTTTCACCATTTTATATCTTGACTAGCTGATGCCCGCGACTTCGTCCGCGTGGTACGGTTTTTTAACTATCCGACGGGCACTCTTTAATTTTTCGGGATCAAAAGTATCCTATATGTTGTTGACCAGAGATATAAACTACCACCATACAAAATTTCATTTAAATCGATCCAGTCGTTTCGGAGATTAGCCGGTACAAACAGACAGACAAACAGAGAAACAAAAATTTGAAAAAGATCTAAATTAGTTCTGTTTCACTTCTTACATCCCCCTGACTCGGTTTTTAGCATTTTTTTTCATTGTACAGAAATTTGACTTCCACAATTTTATTATATGTATATAGATAAAGGCTACAGCTAACATCTATATACATTTTAATAAAACTAACTAAAAATAATCACAATCAATCAATCAATATCTTTATTTGCAAGAATGTAGTTTATACAGGTGTTATACAATTGTAGGTGAACAGTACATTCTACCACTTAGTGGTGTACAAAGTGAATTAAAAATTAAGATATAATAAAATCAAAATAGAAGTAGGTTATTGATTGTTTATAAGCGGCAAACGTTTATGTGGTTAGAAAATCTTAATTATTACTAAAGTTCTTGTTTCGTCATAAGTGTTTCACAAGAACTCCTTTAGTTAACGATAGTGAAAAGTTGGTAATCCGACTATCGCATTGCATTTGTTTAGTTTAATATTAACCTATATAACTTGAATTTGCTTAAATTCTTGACACTGGCTAAATCAACAGATTATGCGAAGCCTTTTTTTGAATAGTATAAAGTCTAAATTGCTCATTTTTATTTTCTCTCTCTACCCATCTAGTTGGCCAGCAATCTTTTATCATTTACATATTTTTTTTATGATGAAAAATATTTTCGCGTTTGACCACGATCACGCCTAATGTCGGGCGATGATGCGGGCGACGATGGAGCACGCTTACTTAGAAAATACCTATTCACACGAGACTTGAATACACCCGGCTTGTACATTTCGGGAAACACGGACTTTGGTAGTGCATTCCACAACCGTGCCGTACGCAGAAGGAACGTGGATGCGAAACGTTTCGTTCGCACTGGTAGTGTTTCCACGGTGAAACGATGTCGTAGACCAGAGCGTGTTGTCGTCCGAAGAAGGAACCGTGCAGGAACGATGAAAGAATACAATTTCCTGCGGCCGGGCGGCCTGTTGTAAGAGACGACAAAACAACGCACAGCCAGGTGGTAGGATATTTGTCCGTCTCGAAAGCTACCACCCCTGGTCTAGAGTATGCCGCCATACCAACCTTAAGTTGTGTTCCGGTATTAGTGACCAGGTTCCAGTCTCCCTTAAGAGAGCAGCAGCGCATTTGTAGCCCTTTTGGTGTTGCAAATGTCCATAGGCGATGGTAACCGCTTTCCATCAGATGGGCCGTCTGCCTGTTTGTTGAACTTATGCAATAAAAAAAAAGAAGGAATGGAGTAGGGGAATCAGTTTAACCACAAACACTCCGAAATGAAACTATTGATTTTATACTAAACTATTGATTTATTAAGACGGCCTCTGTGATTGAGAGAGTTAAGCCTTTGCCGGTCGACCTCACTACAACGCAGAGGCTCCGGGTTCGATTCCTGGCATGGTAAATTTCGTAAACGAACTTTCCGTTATTTACTGTGGTCTGGGTGTCAGGGATCGGTCCCAGAGTGGTCCGTTGTATGTTACCTATGGCACAAGCGTAACTTGCTTAATTTGGGGATATACAATCTGTGTGTTTGACTGCCAATTTAAAAAAAAAGAATAAAATTATGCAATCACTGCCTGTTTTCTTTTGCTTTCCTTTAATTCCTGCTTCTCTTTGCTTAATGCCTATCTCTTATTCAGGTGATTACTTATTTCAGCAATTTTATTTATTTATTATTCTTTATCTTACATTTTAATATATGTTTTTATTACTATTATAATTATTTATACTCATAGTTATACACGTTTGGGTATTAATGAAAATCAAATTTCTTTGATTGATTTAATGTACAAACATTAGTAAAAACATATTAGTTATTTTACAAGCGTATCCGGGTCTGATAAACGTATTTTATATCATAAAATATATTATAAAAGTAAATTCATATCTACAAAGCTGTAAAAAGGGAAACAATAAAACAAACGTATTTTCACTGTTATTAGTCAATGGGCTTCTCCAGTGGTTTCACGTCGGTGAACTTTGGCATTATACTGCAAAATACGAGAAATGACATTCACAAACTTGAAAACGGAATTTTAAAAAAGCCGTGCAAATCTTTTCATTTTTATAGAGCGGCACAGAATACTTTTTAATTTCAAGTAAAATACTACTCGACTTTCAACCAAATTTTTTATCATTTAAACATTTCTGAAGCCAAATCCGTCAAAATGTAATTATAATGTAATATATAATATTATTCGCGACGTTAAGTACACCGCAAATTTATTAAACGAAACGGAACGCGCAGTTTAAATATATGACAGTTTCAACGGTTACGGTACTTCCCCGTCATCACAAATTCTCAGTGTTGTACGTAATACACCTAATTAGCTATTTTCAAGTTTTTCATTCTTATTACTACCTAAAGAGTATCTCCATCATATTCATTTATATATATGCATTATTTCACCTTTTCCCAATTAATTGGGGCCAGCACAACATCGGTCCTTTGCTTCCATACTTTACTATTCTGGCATACACGTCCACTGCCACATCACAAATATATTTCGGTAATTCTATAAAGCAACATTTGACAATTTGGCATCTATCAAACTGACTTTAGTAGTTACGTGAACTATCGATGATGACACAATTTAAAATTTGAATCGATATAGGAAGTCACACATTATGTACCGAATTGATTAAAATAACACGATTTATTTTTTAAAATATAGTTTCGTTGCCTTTTTGTGTCTAAAATGTAGAAAATAAAAATAACCTAATTACAATTTATGTTTAAACTTTTCGATAATAGGTAAATCAACCTCCAGGTCACGTTACTAATATTTAAAAAAAGTGTTAACTAATATAACGTTGTCATGTGTTACATATCTAAAGAAATAAGCTAATTATGGTGTTTCAATTTGATACAAATTATTTTGATACTGGTAGAAAGTTATTTTGTCAGTATTTATATGAAATTTCAAACCGGGCTTCTTAGAACGGGCTCATATAGGTTTTTGACTGAGATTGTCTAAAAATATGTTATATTTTCTTAAGTTTTCGCGACTTGTATATTGTATTGTTTTAACGGTTTTAAGCGCGGTAATTTATTTGATTTTTATTATTATATAATTATTATTATTTTTATTATTCGAAACGTCAGAATAATAAAAATCAAATAAATTACCGCGCTTAAAACCATTAAAATGTAATTTTATTAAAAATATGTTTTAAATAATAAGCTATTGATTGAAAGTGTAATACTGTAATAGGCTATAATAAAACGTACTAGAACAATAATTTCAGGTGCTTTCTAGAAAACTAAGGAGTTTAGATGCTTTCCATGCTTACATACCTCTTATCTCATGCCACTATCCTATCCCCTGTGTCTCATTCATCCTACAGGCTGGTAGCCTCTTGGCATTGCGAGGGTAACCTCTTTCCATCAGGTGGGCCGTATGTCTGTTTGTCGGTTTCAAACAAATTAATGTACTGTCTAATATTGGTTTTTGTTGACGTGTTTTGTCATTCACTAATAAAGAAAATGCATGGAAGTGAAAAAATGTCTATAATTGGAAAATAACATAGTTTTATTCAATTATTTGAATTACAAAGGTGAACAGGGTCCTTCAAGCCGGATTAAAAGTACATAATTATGTACCAAATTACGTGAAAATGTATTCAAAACAAGCATCAAACAAACTCTCGCAATCAATTAGGTAAGTTCAATGATGAAAATGAAAAATTAAAATATTGAAAATTAAAATAGTTATTTCTTAGGAAATACATACCCAATTTGTAGACAGTTGCTGGATTCTTCTTTTAAGCAAAATTTACTTGTATCAGAAGATCCCGCTCTTCCTTACCTTAAATATTACATTGTATTTAAAAATTTCTAAATATTTTCATGCTATAGAATATGTCCTCTTCATTGATACATTGATATTAAAAATTATTTTGTTATGAATTATATAATTTTTATCGTAAAGAAAGTTAGTGTACTTAATTTTCATTAAGTACAAAACATAATAATCATAGCAAAATATTTTATTACATTATCATATTGTATTGCTAGAAAAATAGTTACTGCACTTATTTTCATTAAGTACATGTTTACATACATGTATGTGTATGCATAATTAATAATATATTCAATAAGGAATTTGTAAGACAGATTCTACTGCGTCGTAATCAAGTGACATTAGCCATTTTAGCAAAGAGGTTTTACAAGCGTGTGTATTCATATGATACATATTTAACACCTGATTAATTTTGTTGTACAAATAGTAGGATTGATAAACGTATTGCCGCCTGGCAAAGGAAGTTTTTATAGTTATTAGTTCATATATTACGTATCGTTTTCTCGTAGTATCAATGTTTGAGTGTAAAGGCTTAGATTTCTGTAATCTTAAAGTTACATTTAGAACATAAAGCTTTCTAACACTTAGAACTTTTGAGTACAGGTATAACTCAGTAGTTGAATGTCTATATGGTTTAAAATGACCTTTAGAAGCAAGCGCTGAGCTCTTTCTACACAAATAAAATCTGTTTTACAGGCATTTCCCCATACAGAAATACAATAAGCTATAATTGATTGTGCTAGGACGACATATACCCTAGTTAAAAGATCTTTAGTGGCAACATGCCGTAGTATTTTAAAAATCCAACTGAGCTTACGAATTCTGTTGGCAACTAAGTCAATGTGAGCTGACCAACTCACACGCTGATCAAACATAACACCAAGATATTTTGTATTGGATACTTTATTAATGAAGGGACAGTTACAGGGTACAATATCATCTTGTAGTTGATTTACGTGACAGTTTATAGCGCACTCATGAATTTGTATAGTAAAATTATTATCCGGTTATGTTTGATTATATAATGTAAAATAAATGTAATTCGTTTTAGTGGTGTTAAGGGAGAGCAGGTTAAGTTTTAGCCATTGAGCAATTAAGTATAGGTCCCTTTCTGCGTTAGTGCGAGCTTCTTCCCATGTTGTACCAGAAAATACAATTGCAGTATCATCTGCATAGGAGAATGGTTTGCCGTTTTTAAATATTAAGTTACACAAATCGTTGATATATATTAAAAACAGAGTAAGTCCAAGTACACTACCCTGGGGCACTCCGTATGTGACATCTATATCATCAGTCAACACATTTCCTAATGTAACCCTTTGTTTTCGGTTAGTCAGGTATTACTTGAGCAAAATAAATGCATTATCTCGAATACCAATAGCTTCTAACTTCTTTACAAGTATGGGAATGGAGACGGTATCAAAGGCCTTTTTTAAATCTAAGAAAATTACTAAACATTTTAAACCATTATCTAGTTTTTGCGTGACTAACGTACTGAGAGCAATTATAGCATCTTCAGTTGATTTTCCCTGCCTAAATCTATATTGTGATTGTGACAAAAGGTTATATTTTTCAAGGTAATTTAAAAGTCGAATATTAATTAATTTTTCAATGATTTTTCATATAGACGGTAAAACGGAGATTGGTCTATAATTGTTTCTATTGCCTCTGTTACTATTCTTGTAAATTGGAGTAATTAAGGCCTTCTTAAAAAGCCATGGAAAAATACCGTTAGAAAAACGTAAATTAACTAAATGACAAATAATCGGTACAAGTAATGTTTTTGAAAGTTTAAGGAAACTTGTTGGTATGTTGTCAAATCCAGGAGCGCTTCCACTTTTCAAATTCATTAGCACATTATTAACTTCAGCATAGTCAGTGTTCAATAATACAAGGGACGATGGATTCCGCTGTTGAGTCAGAGAAAGATCTATAACAGATGTATTTGAAGTAATTTGTTCGGCAAGATTTTTTAGCACCCCAGCAAAAAATGTATTTATATGGTTTGCTGAATCTTTTACACGTGATTTTATATTTGCTACTTCTGGGATATCAGATTTAATTTTCTTCGTATTAGTTATTGTTTTAATATTATTCTATAGTAATTTAGAGTTTCTAACACAATTTGCTAAGAGTTCACGTTCATATTGCCTTTTAAGTTTTTTAATCAGAGTAACACAGCAATTGCGGTATCTTTTGTATGTTATTATAAGTATAGCATTAGTGGGATCTCTACGAAGTTGATTCTGTATTTTATTACAGTTTTGTATACAACGAAGAACGCCGGTCGTCATCCATGGTTTCAGAGTTCGTTTACTTTTGGGTATTTTGACAGTTTTTGAATTTTCATTAAGAGAATTACATATAGATCCTACTAATTCATCAGCAACAACGTTGGCATCAATACAATCTAAGAGTAGAGATAAGGTTTTATTAGTAAGACTAGTTAATGATTCAATAAAATCAGTTACTACTTTTGTTTTTGAATTTTTGATATTTATATCAGTTAAATGAGACAAATTAACAAAAATCATAGAGTGGTCTGTAACAGTTATGTTTAGAATAGCAATGTTTACAGAAAAAGAGATTCTGTCTATTTTAATCATAGAGTGATCAAGACATACATTCTCCCTAGTTGGTAATGTATGTCCCGGTGTTATTCCATGTGAGACCAGCATGTTTAAATAATATTGACGATTTCTAAATTCATCATTCATTATTTTTTTCTTTAATATTTATATTATAACATAATAATACTTTTAGCAGTTTTTATAGTATCGAGGTGAATGTTCAACGAGTCAATAAAATTGTCGGCATGCAAATTGGATGGGGACCTATAAATACATAAGAGTATTATATTATTTATCTTTAATTGTAGGCATGATGCTTGTTCAAGTTTTATTTCCTTATCTGTATAATTTAGTGAGCGTTTTATATAAGTGACTACTCCATCGTTTCGATTGTTATGTATACTGGTCTCAACAAGCGTATAATGATCCAAGAAAGGTATCGGTTTGTTTTGGCTGAGCCAGCATTCAGTTAGAACTAATACATCTGGTAAAATATTTGTTAACAGTGCTAACGTTAGTTGTAGGTTTTCAAAATTAGAATATATACTACGTATATTTTGCGAAAATATTGTGAGGCCAAAGGACGTAACATATTTTTGAAGATCTATTATGTCACATTCTATTGCTGTTGCAATTTCAAGCTCGTCTATATCGAGTTGAGTTTATAATGGATTATCCATTACGAGAAAATTGGTTTACTCGTATTATGAATGTGAGTGATAAATTTGTAGACTTTTGTTTCGACAGATTATATATTTTGAAATATTTATATATACGTAGTATGAAGAGTATTTTTAAATATATTTCTTTAATTATTTGTGTGCGTAGTATTGTGATTTGTATTAGTTATTGGAATATATATATATATTTTTTGTTTTGTATGTGTTTTTGCGTGTATTGTAGTGTATGATTTTGTGTGAATTTGCAACAGTATGTAATTGGAATGTATAAAAAATAGTTTGTTAACTATGAATGTGATATATAAGTGCAATAAAACAGTCAGGAATAGAAAACATTTATGCCAGTACTTAATAGATACGTGAATATTTTGAATATGTCTAATTTTATTATTAGGCGATCTCAAATAATGGCTGAATATCATTTTCAAAAGAAAAGTAGTAACAGTATGTCTATACACAATAATAGCTATGCGAAAACTGAACATTTTGTGTTAATTGTGTAAAAAATATTATGTGTTTATTATAATCCAAATTAAAAATCAGATATATATAAATTAAGTTACATTTTTCCTTAATATAATTGCATGATTTGCATTTTCATGCAATTATTTTTAATATAAGTACTGACAACGTGAGCACAATTACAAGCTAGTCATTTTTTAAAGTGTTGGACTTGAGCTTCACTATTAATCCGAATAATGGGACTATTTTCATCTTTTCTTATGTAGACCTTGCCGAATGTAGTCCAACAGTATTTATATTCCTTAGATTTCACTAAATCACGAGCTAAGAAATGCAGACGTCATCCTTTAGCTGTCAATTGGTCCGACACAAAAATAGGGTTATTCTCATTTGTGCGCAGTCCTAACTGTTGAGCTCGCAATTTTGCTTTCATATTATATAGTTTACAATTTTTAAAAAAATCCATTTTCAACATAACTGATGACGTTTCCACAATTATAGGGGCATTTTACGAATTATCATTTTTAGTTCTAACTCTATAGATATTTTATATCCGTTTTGGATAGACTACCTCCAATATTGTTAGATAAAGATGTTATTACTATAGTTGTTAATGATGTACTGGAAAAACAAAGAACTACCATAATTAGGTACTTCATATCAAAACATCATTTGATGAGTACGTATTAATTAACTAATTACTTTATTTAGCAAACTACATTAATATTCTGATGATAATTAAACCAACAGCAAAGTAAATAAAAACATCACTGTATCCTATTACGGTGAATCCAACGAATATTATAAACGTGAATGTGAGTTTATGACGTTTTCAAGGGTATAAAATAGGACATGGGATACCTTTCATCCAGAAAAAGTACTGCTCCCGAGGGATAGACGAATATAGCCGAAAAGATGGCGCACAAACCACGTTTTATTAGCGCCATCGTTGCAATTCATGGCAACAACTAAACGATTACATGACAGCAACAATTTTAAGGTGTTGCTCTCATGGTTAGTTCCACCTACGCTTTGCTACATGGCGTTACAGGTATTTATCATTAGGTACTTTGAAGTAAAAATCAATTTCGTCGTGTAGGCTGGTGTGCATAAACATTTAACCAATGGTTGAAATAAAATAATCGCTAAAAATATATGGCTAAACAGTGATTATTTTATTTTAACCGTCAGTTAAATTTCTATGCACACCAGCCTTAGAATTACAACATGCCCACTTCATGACACATATTATTATCCTTTTTCAATGCAACCAAAGCCGCGGGCAAAAGCGAGAGATTTATAATTTTCTTTATTCGTCAGTTTTACCATTTGCTCTGAGATTATTATAACAATGGTACATGTACATGGAGTACTGCTCACACTTGTGGGCCGGGGCACCCGCCTACCAGCTAAATCTCCTGGACAGTATTCAACGTCGAGCCTTTCGTATTGTCGACGATCCCATACTCACAGACGGTTTAGACACGCTTGGCCTTCGAAGAGACATCGCGTCTCTCTGTGTATTCTACCGACTGTACAATGGGGAGTGTTCCGAGGAACTGTTCAGATTGGAGCCTTCGTCTTCCTTTTACCACCGTACCCCACGCCATCGCCTGGGCGTGCATTTCGCTCTTGAACGCAACAGTTCTCTAGAGGAGTTCTCTTGCGCACCGTGGGGATTTGGAATGAGCTACCAGCCATGGTTTTCCCAAAGCGCTACAATATGGGGTTCTTTATATAGGTGTCATAAAAGTTTTTCGAGGCCTACAGCGCGCTGGTGACATCTCTGGTGTTGCCAACATTCATAGGCGACGGTACCCGCTTTCCATCAGGTGGGCCGTCTGCCTGTCTGCTGTACTCCAGCTAAAAAAAAGTGGAAACATAATATTAGCAATCACTTGGTTAAAACCTTAACTCCGAAAAGATCATGAACCTTATTATTTAAACTCATTTTTAGACTATTCTGTCAAACATATTTTTTATAACAAACATATTAAACTTTCGCATTATTATCAAAATCAATTTGGCAAAGGTGGCCTTGGCATTGGCGCCATTCCAACCAAAAGTACAATTAAAAAAATAAACTTTCAATCTCATTTCACTATAAAATTAAGACGTTCGTCACTTCGACGGAATCCTTCATATGCGTAAACTATGCACTTGCGGGTTAAAAAACAGTAGAACAACATTTTAAGATTTCGCTAAAACCTCGTGTGGTATTTATTCATTTCAAAGGTCCCTAACAAAAAATATGTACTTGTGTACAAAACTACATCCTAAAGATTTGAAAATTATGAGCCTTAATTATAATATTTTTCCAGATGAATAATCTGCTAGTTTACTTTCTTTTATGCCACAAGAGATTTTCGAATATACTTTTTAAAACAAAATACCCACCTTGGTTTTTCTTCGTAATTAAATAACAAAAAAATGTGTCTGTGTCTCCTGTTCACACGCAGTAGAAGTGAAACTTCAGCTAATATACTCATAGATAATTGTTCTCTAACTTTTATTAATATAAATTTATTTTAGCCTACATCCATCAATATATTATAATTCAAAATAAACTTCTTAAGTATCACTTTCAATTTTTCACTGCTTTAGTCTAAAAATATTATTATCAGTTTTATTTCGGTCCAAATTGGACCTATGTTTAATCAGCGGCCTTATTGACTCTTTAATCTGTACTGCACAATATAAAACTCGTATCTCATCCTCTCGCAGGCTTAGTCCTATAAATTTATGTGTTTACCTCTTTTTAGTTTCATCAAGTTTCAAATCATAACGATTCTAAATTCAAATTGAAAAGTTTTTATTCAAAATGAGTTCCACTGGAGAACACTTTTTGAAGGTCATACATGTAAGTCAAAATTTAAATCTACTTCCTATTTTATGTACACCACTTCGCAATGTGTTATCGCTGTTCAAAGGACAAGAAGCGGCAAAAAACTCCCCAGAAACACGTCTACCTAACAAAGTTTTTTTCATCATAATTATTTATATATTTTCTCAGGCTCTTTTTTTCTTTTTTTATATACATATAGAAGTTGTATTACAATTACTTTTCAAAGAATGAATGGAGTTGTAACAAATAAAAAATATTTTTACCGTCGCAATAATTACATACTAAGAATACTGCGACAAATCTCCATAGATTCCTTACATGTTATGCAAAATATAAATGTTATACAGAAGATAGTACAAAAGGCCGGAGCGAGCAGCTATGTAAATGCAGTTTTGTCATTTAAATATTCTTTAATAGTGTAGTATCCCTATTTAAGCAAGGTACTTTTTAATTTAGTTTTAAATTTAATGAAGGGCAAATCTAACACTTCATTCGAAATTTTATTGAAGAAGCGTATACCAATCCCCAAGAAAGACGACAGTACTTTTTGTAATCTGAAAGATGGCGGTATCAGTCTATCATTATGCCTGGTGTTGAAACTGTGAACACATACTTACATTGTTTGTAGGCACTCGTGTTATTACGAATGTAAATTATATTATTAAAAATATATTGGCAGGCGACCATCATAATTCCAATTTCCTTAAAGTGTTTTTTAAGAGACTCCCTACGGCCGAGATTGTAAATGAACCTTATTTATGGCTCTTTTTGTAAAACAAATATGGTCTCCAAGTCAACAGCGTTGCCCCAAAGTAACATACCATAGGACATGATACAGTGAAAGTAACTAAAATAAACTAACCTAGCGGTCTCTTCATCAGTGAACTGCCGACCTCTTCTGATTGCGTACTCAGCAGAACTAAGTTTACCTGAGAGACTACATATATGAGTGCCGCATTGGAGCTTCTGATCTAGGTTAATGCCTAAGAATACAGCTGAATCTGCAAGGTTAGACCTAGTGTCGTTTATAAATGACTCACTAGTTACATATAAACAAATTTCACCATTAAGAGGCTTTGTAGACCTGCTTCAAATCGGTGTTTCAGAAAATCAACCCCGCACGGCCGATATTTACTTCGTTGAAACAGCGCGTAATAAAAGTTCGAGCGTGGCGAAATATTGCAACTGAACATACCTACGCGCACCGTGTCCATACCAACTTGATTCAATTTATTTCATTCTAAGGCTGCCGAGCACGAGAGCGAGACAAAATATCCTAAAGTGAGACAGATCGTTTATAAGCTTAATAGGTATTGAAATTTTGACTTGATTCCTAAGCATCTTTAGCTCAACGGTTCACCGAGCGCAATAGTAACTAAGAGCTACAGGGTTCGAATCCTCGGGCTGTGTCTCTTTTTATTTTTAATATTTTTTAGAGGAGTAAACTTTATTAAAATGATGTAATTGTATTATGGAACAACAATGAATCCATATATGGGTGTATATATATATATATTTTCGATGCCGAGAATGAACATAGTATGCATTTTATCCCGGAAAATGTGATAGTTTCCGGGATAAAAATATATTTGTCTTTCTGTTTCTTCTGCTTTTACGGAAAAAAATATTACGATTTGGCTGAAATTCGGTATATATGTAATTTAATAATGACGGTGAATAAGAGATACTTTTCATCCCGGGTAATGGGATAGATGTATGTAAAGGTTATCTCAGAAAGTAGAACAGGTTTTTTTTCAGTCATTTCGGTCATTTCATTTTATCATTTAGGCCCGTTCGGCCACATATATTTTCATCCCGGAAACTATCTCATTTTTCGGGATGAAAAATATCTCTTGGCCACCCTCGGTATTAAAATTACATATGTACCCAGTTTCATCCAAATCGGTTCAATAGTCTTGCCATAAAAGGATAAAAAAAGTGGAGCATGATCAGCATATTAGTAGTTACGATGTAGCTGGAGAACTGGGAATTGACCACAAAACGGTTTTGGCGCATTTGAAAAAAGATGGGTACACAAAAAAAGCTCGATATTTGGGTGCCTTATGAGCTCACTGAAAGAAACCTAATGAACCGTGTACTCATTTGTGATTCTTTATTACGACGTAATGAAAACGAACTATTTTTGAAGAAGCTGATAACTGGTGATGAAAGGTGGATCACGTACGACAAGAACGTGCGAAAAAAATCATAGTCAACGGCCGGTCAGGCTTCACAGAATGTGGCGAAACCCGGGTTAACTCGCGATAAGATGATGCTCTGTGTATGGTGGGATTGGAAGGGCATTATTCATTATGACCTGTTACCGCCAGGCAGAACCATCGATTCTGAACTGTACTGCGAACAACTGATGAGATTAAAGCATAAAGTTGAGAGAAAGTGGCCGGAATTAATCAACAGAAGGGGTGTGGTTTTTCACTATAATAACGCTAGACCTCACACATCTTTAGCCACTCAGCAAAAATTACGAGAGTTTGGCTGGGAGGTGTTAATGCATCCGCCGTATAGTCCTGAACTTGCACCTTCAGATTTTCACCTGTTTCGGTCTCTGCAGAATTCCTCAGGCAGTGTCACTTTAACATCACGAGAGGTCTGCCAAAACCACTTGTCGCAGTTTTTTGATCAGAAGCCCAAAATTTTTTATTGCAATGAAATCTCGTCCCTACCTATAAGATGGCAAAAAGTTATCCAACAAAATAGCACCTACATACTTTAGTCAAATATAAATATACTTTATAAAAAAAAATCTTTTGAATTTTTATATAAAATGCGAAGAAACTTTTTCCTCAATCTAATAGAAAAGTATTTTATTGCATTTTATAAAATTATTTAAGAAGAGAAAAAGACCATTTTATCAACTTTGATATAAAAATAAAAAATTCTACTACATCAAGTGAAGCTAGTAGGATTCGAACCCACACAGTCTATGATTTAGACCACTCCTCTACCGTATACGCCAAATAAGTATAGCTCGATTGGCTCGAAATTGTGGTTATTATTGCTCGTTCATTTATTTAAAATTTAATTTCGAATAGCACGCTCGAGCAGATCGACGCGTGTACACAGCACCGAGCTGTCCGGCGTATTGATAAATTCCATACATTAGGACCGGCAAGGTGATTTTTGAAGTCATTTATAATAAAATAATTAATTACTTGCAAATTCTCTAAGTAACCGAATAAACAAACTATAATAAGTATATTTCTTATATGATATGTTACTGTTATTTATTTTAGCGATGTACGATTAACAGTAATAACATGAAACAAAATTGAAGAACACGTTTAGAGGTTACTTTGCAATTATTTTCTATCGAGAAAATTTATCGAGAATGCGTTTTGAGTACATAGTTTACCTCAGAAATATGATCAAGATTGACATATATTTTTTTCACCACAGCAAAGTATGTATAATTACTGTAACAAGGGCTGAGAAATCGATCAAAAAACGCTTTTTGTCTGTTGTAACGCTGTTAACGCGAGATGGACCCTATTTTATTTTGAGTAGTAGGTATATCAATAAGACAAGGAAAAGTCAAAACCTAAAATTGCTTGTCCCGGAAATATGAAATTATTAAGCGTTAACCTTTTATGTTTACGTTCATATATTATTATAGTCGACGTAAAATACGTTTATATTTCAATTTCTGGATGTTTTATTAACGACTATAAAGTTCATTTAATTATTTTTAATTTACACTTTTTATATGATAGCATTTTTCTCCAAGAAAGCGTATTGTCACATACCTTTTTCGTATCATAAGGTCGAGGCTATTGTTTAAAAACTAAGTTTTGCATCTTTGGTTATATACCTACTTCCCTCTAGCAGCGATTTGTTACATAGCCTATATTTATTTCGTAGCATTTGCCCGCGACTTGATCCACGTGGGACAAGTAACAAAGATTACAGTTATTTTGCGAAAATTTGATATCAAAATTTATTTCCAGCAGGGCAATGAATTTTGTACCATAGAAATACATGAACGCCGGAGATTCCTAGAAAAACCCAAAATAACTAATGTTACTAAAGGCAAACACAATTACAACTGTTCTACTTAAAATGCCTAATAAATATAGAAAGTGTCATATCAAGCAAGTCCCAAAAATCATTTGGTTTCGAAGTTAGGTAATCCCACAAAATATATAAGTGCCGGTTAGACTGGCATGCAAATTATTCTGTAGTACCAAACTACGCCGTAATAAGAGTAACACGGCCAATTTTCATGCCATATTGGCAGTGTGATCGATTGGATTGGAAAAGAATCCGGGATTCCCAAGATATAATGCACCACGTCATCTAAAAAAGAACGTAAGCTGTCGTTCTAGTACAAGTTACCGAAATCTGCCAATTTTATGCAACCTAAAAACTTTAAATCACTCCCGGAAAAATTAGCGCAGAATTCCATGGACACAAAGTATCGAAGCATTTGACATAGAACTTAAGCTATGGTTCTAGTGAAATTGTATCGGAATCAGCAAACTTTTATGCAACCTAGTTCGTACCATACCCGGGAAAATCCCGCGGGATTCCTCGGCACAAAGTACCGCAGCATTTGAAGAAGAACGTAAATTGTTGTTTTAGTAATTTCGTATCCAAATCAGTGTATTATTCCATTTTAGTGAAAACTGTGTCGTGAATAAACTAATATTTATTTACCCGAACAATTTCAAACTGCTCCCTGGAAAATTCCTGGGATAAAAAGTATCACAGATTTTGGTAGTTAGCAAAAAAATCGTATTGGAATACGAAATTTTTATTCAGTCTAACTCTCACTTTATATAACTCCCAAAAAATTCACGGGGGATTTCCGGGATAAAAAAACCCTAGATTTTAAGTCCAAGAATTTGCTATCGATCAACTAAAACCACTACAAAATTGACCCAATAGTTTTTACGTGAATCCCGAATTAACAGATAAACCGACAAACAGACAAGAAATCTAAAAAAAAAATGTTCTCCATTGTTTATAGACTATTGCAGTCGATTTTTTTAAATAGCTTCAATGTAGAGACATGGCATTTTTAGAATGTTATAGTATCATTGATTTAATTTGTTATAACTTAGTATCTTTTTAGTATTTTAGTTGTAGCTACACAGAGCAGGGATTTAGACATTTGCGACCTGTGGGCTATTCAAATTTTGCCGCCCCTACCGACATCTATAAATCTATACCCTAATTCACAATTACATTAATTAAAAAAATTGTCAATGACATTGTAACTTTATGATTTGTGTAGTGCCGTATTAATTATACAACCTTTTTTCCCTTTAATTAGCAGATTATGAAGCAGAGGATCGATGGGTTTGTTACTGCCATAGCCAAAAGCGACTACTCAAATTGTAGACAAATTTATCTAATTATTGAAACATATGTCATGTTCAATTATTTGTGTGAACTTAATACGTCCATCTTATTTTAATATAATATTTATCTTATTAAGTCTATAATTCACAATTTCTGTAAGACAAAAAAAAATGCTGGCCTCAAATTTGCCGACCCTCCAAAATCTACCGCCCTAGGCTGGAGCCTACTCAGCCTATTGGTAAATCCGCTACTGACACGGAGCTAATAAGGTATAGTAGGTTATAAGGTAGAGTAAATGCGTTTCAGTCCACGCACAATGAGGGATTTCATAGCCATTTTAGCAAAATTTAGGGAAGGTAGTCTGTAATATCGAGACCCAAACAACTGCTCTGTATTTTTAATGTTTTAAAAAAGAAGAACTGTGTAATACTAATCATATTTAAGTGAAAAATAAACAGTAACGTAAGTACAACATATTCAAAGTGTTATTTAGTGTTAAAAAATTATTATAAAGTGAATTATTAACTACTTGTAGATACGATACATTATAACCCACCTTCGTTAAATTAATCTGTCAATATCGCGTATAACATAATTTTAGTGTTTTAGGCAGTGACATTCCAATATAAAAATGCCTACGGAAAGATGTAGATGCTGTCGGAAATTTTTGTCGCCGATAGAGAGCGTTAGGTGTATCAAATGCGGATTACCACATCATAGATTGTGTGTGACACTGCCCGCTAAGGGTAAAATAGATTCCACCTGATATTGTCCAGCATGTAAAAAGAGAGAAAATAAGTTTGATACTTCTATACAAGATAGGCCGATGAACATACAAAACTTGGAAGAAGAGAAGGACACTATTTCGTCTTATAGCAGTCCAAAACTTCACACTGCTACACTGGGGGATGTCAATAACAAGGATTTTGCCATAAAGGATGTCATGGGGGAGTTAAGGTCCATGCGATTTGACTATCTAGATTTCCGGAGAGAAATGGCAGATTTTAAACTTGAAATACAGTCATATAATGCACGTATTGAAAGGCTGGAAGCTCGGATGGAAACCTTGGAACATCGTGCCACAGAATTGGAAGAACCTGTTAACCTCGATAAGGTCATAAATCAGTTAAAGGATGATATGAACGAACAAGAACAAAACAGCCTTGCAAATGATCTGGAGATCAGGAATATTCCTGAAGAGGCTGATGAAAATCTCAAACAGTTACACTCGTGGGTGCAAAGTTGGGTGTAAATATAGAGGAACGCGATATCATCAGCGCAGGACGAAAAGGGACTTTTTTTGTAAATTCGTCCAAGTCAGATGAAGAGGTGAAACCTCAACCACGAGCCATCGTGGACCGCATAGTGAGACGCGATATACGGGATGCGATACTTCGCAGTGCGCGTACCCGACATAATGTTACCCTTAGTGATTTGGGACTATATGGCAAGCCACAACGCTTTTACGTAAATGAAAAGCTGACAAGAACTAATAGCTATTTATTCCGCTTGGCTCGCGAGGTGTGCCGCCAAAACGGGTGGCAGTTTATTTGGACTAGGCGCGGCCGTATACTGAAACGGCGGAAGCAGGGGGATGCTGTACTCAGAGTACGGCATGGAAAAGACGTTTGCGATCATATTGGCCCCTGTGCTTATACTTTTTAAATTGATGTTGGACGAATTAAATAAGTTCTCAGTATAGATTATTGACATGTCTTGGCCCTTGGTCATTTTGGCCAAATAAATAATAATAATAATAATAATAAATTATGCTAAACATAAAAAGTTTATATTCCAACATGAGCACTTGCGTCTTCTTCATGCTGGACCACAGCTTCTATTAAGTTCTGTAAGAGAATTCGTTTGACCCATAGCTGGCTGAGACTTGGCTCGTACCGTCATTAGACAATGTGTAAAATTTAGGAAGGTTAGCGGTAAAACCACTAGTTTTTTAATGGGTTCATTGCCTGAACAGCGTGTTAATCTTGGTTTTCCCTTTTCTAGTGCGGCTGTAGATTTTGCAGGGTTATTTTTAATAACTGATAGAAAAGGAAGAGGATGTAAAATAACTAAATGTTATGTATGTATTTTTGTATGCCTTAGGTACAAGTGTGTGCATCTGGAAGCCGTAAGTGAGCTTTCTAAAGATGCCTTTATTTTATCTTTACGGCGTTTTATATCTCGCAGAGGAAAACCAGTCGAGATCTTTTGTGATAATGGCCTTAATTTTGTTGCTGCCTCTAAAGAGACCAGAGATTTTACAACTTTTCATGCTGACGATATAAGTGAGTTTCCATCTGGAGAGGGTATTAAATTCCACTTTTAACCGGCTTATGCTCCTCACTTTGGGGGGCTAGCAGGAGATGGCGTTAAGTCAGTAAAATACCATTTAAAGCGCAGCTTAGGGCAGACACATTTGACATTTGAAGAGCTGGCAACACTGTATAGTCAGATTGAGGCAATACTCAATAGTCGTCCTATTTATCCTTTGTCATCTAGCGCCGACGATTATAATCCGCTTACTCCAGGGAACTTTTTGATTGGAAGGCCATTGACATCTTTACCTTATCCAAACTTAATTGAAGGTAGATGGAACAAGTCTGATCGCTTTCTACGACTAGAGTCACTGCGTCAACATTTTTGGAGGCGCTGGCAGCTGGAGTACATTACTGAACTACAACAGAGAAATAAATGGCGCATTCCTAGTAGACGATTTCATATCGGAGATTTAGTTCTGTTAAAAGAAAAAAATGTCCCACCCATGCATTGGAGGTTGGGGCGTATTACGACTCTTTTCCCAGTGAAAGATGGAGTAGCCCGTGTAGCCGAAGTCAAAACTGCGATTGGTACATACAGAAGAGGTGTCAAATACTTATGTCCCCTCCTGGAGCTACAAGAGGAATTTACATTGGAAGCAGCAGCTTCCAAGGCTCCGGAGGATGTTGCGGCGCAACACTAGTTCAGTGGCGCGGCACTAGCTTCGCGTCTGCGCCCTGCTTTGTTATTTTTTCATTTGTTTTTTTTTTTTTTATTTTCCCTAGTTACCGTAATGTATTGAGCACGCAAAACATGTTTCTGTTAAAAATTATCTATATTATAGTTTTTCCAATTGTTATACGTCTGATTACTGATATCATTCATAAACATTTTTTTGTTTAATTCAATTTAATTTACTCCAACCAAGCATTCGCAGGCACTAATATCAGCCCTAATGATTATAAGCAAAAGGTCACGGAACGCATAGACTTCCTGAAACAGAAAGTCTGTGCATGGGCAAATCGAATTCGTAGGTATAGGAAGCGCACAGAGAGATTTTATCTCAATCACCGCTTCCAAATTGACCAAAAAGGGATTTATAGAGGTTGGGAACAACCTGATGAACAAGGTAATGACAGGCAGCCACCAAATACTGACGACATAACGGCCTTCTGGCGTGGAATTTGGTCGTTGCCTGTCGGTCACACAGAAGGCAACTGGAAAAGTGCTGTCGAACAGAGATGCCAACGGATACCAGAGATGGACCCTGTAATTATTGAACCATCTGATGTAAGTTATGCAGTCGGTTCAACCCACAACTAGAAAAGCCCTGGGCTGGACGGCTTGCATAATTTCTGGATCAAATGGTTCAAAGTCTCACATCCCTGTTTAGCTAAACAATTCCAGGAAGCCTTAAACTCATGTAACATGTAACCTTTATGACCACAGGGGTCACTTACCTTTTATATAAATCTGGTAGTACCACGGAACCCAAAAACTACAGACCTATAACTTGTCTTCCCACCATTTACAAGTTGCTTACATCCATTTTGAGATCAAAATTATTAAAACATTTAGTTGACAACAAACTTCTGGCTAATACTCAAAATGGATGTAGGCCTGGGTCGCGTGGTACTAAAGAACTCCTCCTCATAGATATGACCATTAATCAACAAGTCCGCCGACATAGCAAAAACCTCTGCACCGCCTGGGTAGATTATAAAAAAGCATATGACTCCGTGCCGCATACATGGCTAATGAAGGTACTGGAGCTATATAAAATTGATGTAACTCTACGTGCCTTCCTTGGAACGTGTATGGGGCAGTGGGTCACTAGACTCTGCATGCCCGGCGGTGGTAGCTTACCTATTTCGGATGGACTTATAAAGATAGAGCGAGGGATCTTCCAGGGTGATAGCTTGAGTCCACTGTGGTTTTGCCTGGCTTTGAATCCTTTAAGCTTTTTGTTGGAGGATTCAAAGCTAGGCTTTCATCTTCGTAGAGGGAGTGAAGCCATATCTCACCTGCTGTACATGGATGACCTCAAACTGTTCGCATCGAAAAAACATGACCTACTAGAGCTGCTAAACCTAACTGAAACGTTTAGCAGCTCTATAGGAATGGAATTTGGTGTGGACAAGTGTGCGGTTATGTATGTGCAGCGGGAGAGAGTTGTAAATTCAAACGGATTACAGCTCTCCGAGGGTGTGTGCTTCAAAACCCTTTCTGAAGGTGAGACCTACAAATACCTTGTTATATCACAGTCATTGGGTATTGTTGACGAGGATATGAAACAGCTGATAAAAGAGCGATTCTTCAGCCGCTTGAAGAAGGTATTAAATTGCCTTCTCTCAGGTGGTAACTAGATTCGTGCTTTTAACAGTTGGGTCATGCCCTCATTAGCTTACTCCTTTGGTATACTAAGGTGGACTCAAACAGAGCTAGACGCCCTGGACCGTAGGGTCCGTTGTATGCTGACAACATATCGGATGCATCATCCACGATCATCGGTGATGAGATTGTACATCCCACGGAAGTGTGGTGGCCGGGGATTTTTAAATGCTAAAGACTTACACAACCGTGAGGTGTATAACCTACGAGAATACTTCCTGAAAACTAACGAAAGTATGCATCGAGATATGGTGTCAGTGGACAAGGGATTCACCCCGCTCTCTCTTGCAAAAGAGAACTGGCTCAGACCTACGGTATTGAGTACCTCCGAGCGGATGGACGTATGGAAGAGCAAGGAGCTGCACGGCAGGTTTTACCAGGCGTTATATGGGGCCGACATAGACTTGCCGGCGTCGGTGAACTGGCTACGTTTCGGTGACCTCTTTGGGGAAACCGAAGGGTTTGTCTGTGCAATTATGGACGAGGTTATCAAGACGAACAACTACAGGAAGTACATCCTGAAGGACGGCACGCTCGACGTATGTCGGGCGTGTCATCGCCGGGGTGAATCCATCAGGCATGTTACTTCCTGTTGTTCTCGTCTTGCTAACTCCGAGTACTTACACAGGCACAACCTAGTAGCCAGGATTATCCACCAGCAACTTCCTCTTCGATACGGTTTGATAGCGACTGAGGTACCTTATTATAAATATACCCCTGAGCCAGTTCTCGAAAATGGTTATAGCACGCTCTACTGGGATCGATCTATTATCACAGACAGGACTATTGTTGCCAGTAAGCCTGACATTGCGATAATAGGTCGATCTGCGAGACGAACGATGCTTGTTGATATAAGTATCCCACATGACTGTAATCTCGTAAAAGCTGAAACTGACAAATTAACGAAATACCTTACCTCGCGCACGAGATTACGGCCATGTGGCATATGGAGTCAACGATCATCGTACCGATAGTGGTGTCTGTTAACGGTCTAATAGCAAAGAGCCTCGACCGACACCTAGAGAGGCTCTCGCTCGGTAAATGGGTGAAGGGCCAGATACAGAAGGCGGTTCTCCTGAGCACGGCACGCATTGTAAGGAAGTTCCTGTCTCTGGAGCCTTAACCACCGGTAGTTTGGACCCTAGGCCCCGCTGCCGACGGACGTCATCTTTTTATATTTTAATAATAATACGTGTTTATTTTATATATATATATATATATATATATATATATATATATATATATATATATATATATATATATATATTAAAAAAACATAAAAAAGAATATAAATAAATATATATGTGAAATAATAATAATAATAATCGGCAGACAAACACACATATTGTATATCCCCAAATTAAGCAAGTTACGCTTGTGTTATGGGTAATATACAACGTACTACTCTGGGGCCGATCCCAGACACCCAGACCATAGTAAATAACGAAGAAAATACGTTTCCGAAATTTACTATACCAAGAATCGAACCCGGAACCTCTGCGTTACAGTGAGGTAGGCCGGCAACGGCTTAGCCCGCTCAACCACAGAAGCCGTAATATATATATATATATATATATATATATATACATATATTATTTATTTAATACATATAGTAGGTTATATTGTACTGGCATTATATATATATTTCTAAAGTACAGGTTATAAATTATTTCTTTTTATAAATGTAAAAATATACATACTTATTTATGTACATATCTATATATCGACTGTTACATATTCTGTCTGTATTTATTCTATCTATATAATTCCCTCATGTACCTATATAATATAAATATATTTAATTACCTTTACAATAATAATAACATATTTTCATATAAATTTATTTCTTATACATTGTATATAATACAAACATTTCTATATACAATATATTTATATAAGACATTACATTTATTTAGCATTGTTTATTATATTTGTTGTTTTTTGGCTCATTTTGTGATACATGTACTTATGTTATTATTACACTGTTTTAAAATTACCTACATGAAGGTAAATAGTAGGTTTTTAGGTTGATTCTGGTTGGATGGAGGCTGGAACTGAAAAACAGCGCTGTGTTAGCTCCTAACACAGCATAATGATGAGTTCCAGCCTCCTTGCCATGAATTTTATGTACATACATTACTGACACTGTATCTATTTGTTAGTAAAAATCCTTGTATTTTATGTGTGTACATTTATTTGTGATAATAAATATTTTTCTTTCTTTCTTTCTTCAAAAGTGAAACCTGTATAAAGTCATCATGTCCGTCTGTCCATTTTTCTTCTTTATATATCACAGTATTTGTTCTCGGAAGCTACATGTATAAAGATTAACAGAAAGATGTTTTATAAATCAGCGCTGGTCGACAGACTAGCAATTTGCTAAGTGATGCCCCTTTTAGAAAAAGTTTTGTTTTTAAGCCTAGTTTTTAACACTTAGTTTTATACTAGTTTAACTGTCCTAAATAAGTGTTTTATTCCTTGCTGTATGTGCAACGATTTGTAGTGAAAACAAGAAAAATATATACATACATTAAAGATGACCATACATGCGGGGGTGTCGTTAGTCTGATCTAGAAAAAAATTAAATATATTCCTAATCCTATGAGAAAGAAAATTCAGAAAAAATCAAGGTTTTTAGAGCCCTGAAAATAATTTCAACGAAAATGGGTTAAGGCTTGTGGAACGCCAACGTTCTTGAGAATTTTTCGGGCGATAGCGAGGATTCCATAGATGCAGTCCTTTTTCAGAAGCATTCTTGTTTTATACTTAACCCTATTAATATTATAAATACGAAAGCAAAAAAAAAAAAAGAAAAAAAAGTAACTCTGTTCTGTTCCGTTTTCACGGTATAACTACTAGACCAATTTGGCTGAAACTATATAAATATATTTTCGATGCCGAGGATGAACATAGGATACTTTTAATCCCGAAAAATGGGATAGTTTCCGGGATAAAAATATATTTCTCTCTTTCACGCTTTTAAGGAAAAACTACTGGACCGATTTAGCAGAAATTCGGTATACCTGTATATGTAATTTTAATACCGAGGGTGGATAAGAGATACTTCTTATCCCGGATAATTGGATAAGTTTGGGGATAGATTACATAAATCTATTATGTATTATAATTTGGGGATAGATTTATGGGGCGTACAAATTCTCAAAATATGCTCTGTATATAATAATATATAAGGAATGTAATTACGTCGCTATTTCTTCGAATAAAGTTTTTCTTTCTAAAGATAATCCCAGAAAGTAGGATAGGTTATTATTTTGTGATTTGCCATTTTCGTCATTTTGGTTAGTTTGGCGGATTTGATCAATGTGGTCGGTGTGGTCGATGTGGTAAATTTGGTCGATGTGGTCGATGTGGTCGATGTGCTCGATGTGGTCGATGTGGTCGGTGTGGTCGATGCGGTCGATGTGGCCGATGTGGTCGATGTGGTCGATGTGGTCGGTGTGGTCGATGTGGACGGTTTCGGTGTATGTATATAGTTTTAATACCGAAAATTGGCATAGATACTTTTAATCTGGGAGATGAGATAGTTTGCGATATAAAATAAAGTGAATCTTCCGGGGCAAAAAGCAGTAACATAAAATTTTAATACAATATAACCTGTGTTGTAACCTCTTTAAACAAGAGGCACGCACCAGAAGAGGACCCGCGGTAAACTCTGGTTCTGAATAAAATAAAGTAGTACCTATTTAAAAACAAAAAACAAATTATTTATCTTGCTTTTATAAAGATGTAAAGAAATTTATCCTGTTTTCACAAAAATTGAAGGAGTAAAATGATTTCATGTCAACAATTTAGAAGTTATTTAGTGATTTGTTTTCTTAACGTAAAGAACTATAGAAGAAATATGAAAAAAGCACGTTACGTCTAATGCCGTGAAGATTTATGTTAATTTTTTTGTTAAATTATTGATCAGTAAATACTGACGAAAAGTTGTTTAGTTCGCACCCCACTTTCGACCTTTGGCGGCCACAGAGGCCTTAAAATAATAATAAAGTAATATGTTGTATAGTTTTTAAGTAATGAGATAAACATTTATTATTTATTTAACCAATTGGCTATCTTCCTTTGACCTACATAATATTATTTATTGTGTATTTCCCAAATATTATGATTAAGCTTTTGGTAGGTGTCAATTCGTCAAAAAAGATAGCTGCAATTCATACGAGTTCCCCCTATACAGGTTGAAGTTTTCAAGTGGTCCTACAGGGTCAAATGCTAAACTATATAAAAATAGCGAAAACCACACAAAGGAGTTTCGGGACCGATTTTGGCTAAAACTAAAGTATCATTAGATTTTTGAAAAACCAATCACCCGGAATCGAACCGGTTGGTTTAAAAAAATAAACACGCCTGTATTATTATTCCAAATCGTAGTGTAGCTTGTCAGGACCAATTTCTGTGAAGGAATGTCAAACGCAAACCAAGGAAAAGATTTTTTATAAACAAATTATTTTATTTCCCATAAATTAATTAAACCTCACCTCATTTTATTCACAATGAAAATGATGATAATAATTCGTTTTATAGGCATCTACAAATTAATATTCGAAACGCACGTTATTTTACCCTAATCAATCAAATCAATCAATAGGTTTCAAAAGATTGATTTTGTTCAAATGAGGTGCCGTCAAATGACCGGCGCAATTTGGTATTTAGTGAATGTATGAAACATTGAACATTTTGTTCAAAAACAACCATTTCCCTTGGCTTGCTGTTTGACATTCCTTCACAGAAATTGATCCTGACAAGCTATATACGCTGTGATTTGATATAATAATATAGGTGTTTATTTTTTTAAACAGCCGGTTAGATTCCTGACAAGGGTAATTGATTTTTCAAATATCTAATGCAATGCGTTGGCAACGCCCCAGATGTTGCAAATGTCCATAGGCGACGGTAACCACCTTCCATCAAGTGGGTACCGTCCACCTGTTTGCCTGCTTCAGCTATTTAAAAAAAAACATTTTTTTCGTCAGAGTGGGCCTCGAGACTTCTTTGAGGCTTTTTTGCTATTTAGCATAGTTTAAGATTTGGTCCTGAAGCTCCAGTTGAAAAATTCATTCTGTATACTGTTTATGGGGTCGTCGGTCTACGGAACACTAACAAGTGATTGTTTACGTGTTACGTACGTTTTAAAATGGTTTCCTCGCGGCTTATAAAACGTAGGTCATGTACAGATAAACTATGTTCGGGTTATTTGTAAAAACATGTTTACGAATTTGTGTTATGCAAAATATATCATTCAAGTCTCGTACGGGATGAGCTCTCGTGGTTTCTTATTAAAGGTGTCTCCACAAAAATAATTTAAAAAGTTTTCGTGTTAAAGATTGTTTACGCAGTCTGAAATATAATGACGATTTCTGTGGCGAGTATAAAAGGCTGAATTTGTTACTTATTTCCCATTAGATGAAGGGATATTGTCAATTGTGGTATTTTTCATATCTTAAAATCAAGGAATCTTAAATAACCAGGTAAGCATATATTGCGTTTTTTTAGAACTAGATGTGGGCACAACTTCATTCACGCAGGGTTAACATTGGTGTTCATATCTTTTAAACCCTTAAGTAATATAGGGAAATAAAATATATAGGTACCTACGTAATTTTAAGATAGAATTCATGTTTTATACAATATATCTTTATTAAGCCTTTAAGAAAAAACACAGTACAAAATATAAAATGAACACGTTTTAGAGGCTAGAAAGTAAAAACAATATATAAAATGTGTTGTCTGCGACTCGCAAACTAGGTATAACCTATACCTATTACCTGCAATATAAGTCAAATCCCTAGAATTTAATTACGGACACTATTAGAGACAAACTTAACAACATATAGACCGATAAAAATTCTAACAGTCATTTATTTAGGTACTGTATAATTTTGCTTTTAATAATAAGAACTGTGCAGAATAGAGGGAACTGTCGGGCTCTTGTTTAGAAAACCAAGACTCACTTTGAGTCCTTAGCCTTCGGAGTTAGTATAAACTATCATTATCCAGTAAAATTTAATTTTATGAAAATGAGAAAAAAGTAATTTTATTTGGGACAGCTACGCTAATATACTAAGCGTTAAGAAATCGCCGCCCCCATACAATAATCCAGTAATAATGTACTATTATTATTGAATCTATATATACAATTTTAATACGACTTTCCCTGTTGTTTATTGTATGGAAGTTTCCAAAAAACACAAAATATTTTTCCCTTGAAAATTTGTGTTTACCGAATACTGGAATGTATTTATTGCACGGGGGCGTCGAAATATAAACTTAAAAAAACAGAACTTGTTCTAAAAGGCGGAGCTATCGATTACAAAAAAAACTTATTAAGACTCAACTTTTAGCTAATACATCAAAAAATAATTAATTGATCGCGTGAGTAATAGTGATAAATTTTAAAACACTTTCAGTAAATCATTAAAATGTATTTTAATTTCAGACATCTCAATATGGAGGCAAAATATTTACTGGTAGCTCTTATGTTATGCCAAAGCACGGCCTTATCACATATTCTGACCAAAGTACACGTGGAACTGCCATTGCCGACTTGCATGAAGAGTCTTGTGTTAACCGTTATGAAAGAACTGTGCCCGATATACAGCGAGTTGTCTTCAGGTAATTTTACTATAAATAATAACAGCCACTGTCGGGTACGGGCATCCCATTTATAGGGGAATGGGCAGTTTACCCGCCACGCTTGACCAAAACGGCTTGGCGAGTTAGACACGTCGGTTATCTCGATGTGCAGGTTTCATTACGATGTTTGCCTTCACCGTGAGTACAATATGCACACTAAGGCAGAAAACTACCTAAACAGTGCATGCTTTCCGGCCACGACCCGAACCTGCGCCCCATGAGTTTGGGATGCGAATGCGCTAACCATTAACCCCCAGAATACAGACATTTCAAAACCGAAAATCTAGATAATTCAATACAGTACGGTACTGAAATTAAAATATATGATACTTGAGGATATAAGTGTCAGATCGGCCCAAGTGGAAACACTATTGGATACAAAAGCTTCGATAGGAAAAAATTCCGAACTTGCCTCTGAAGGTTGCCTTTCATGTTTCTTGTTTTTGCTATTTACGTGAATTGCTAGTTGTGTTTTATTTTATTTTTTAACAACTTTCTTGTGTTTTTGGACTATTTTGAATCTTTTTATATTGACTGTTATATTTTGATTAGATTTTTCAACTTTGGACCTATGATATAAGTGCAATATTAGTGAAAAACATAAGTGAGGTTATATTTACAAAAACATTAATATCTCAAGAACTGTACATTTTCTTGACATAGGGATTGCAGAAGGAGTAAGTATTCATCACTACCCTCCCCCTCCACCCCTCCAAATACTTGAAATCAAGGTACCGTATATCTATACCCCACTCATTTTAACGGTTTTAAGCAAGTATGCTTATAACTTTATTAACCAGTCATAGTATTTAGGGTCTCGTAGCATTCATATTTTCTTGGATAACAATTATTCTGTCTGTTACGCTTTCAAGTACAAACAACTATTGGTACTACTGACTGTATTACTGACTTCTGGTATATGTGTAATTTCAATATCGAGAATGGACATAAGATACTTTTTATCCTGGAAAATGGGAAAGTTTCCGGAATAAAATAAAATAAATACCATCCCGGAAAATGAGCTAGTTTCCGGATAACGCCTATTACTCCAACTACAAAATGCTAATGACTAATAAAGCGACTGTACTGACTTTTGGAATTATTTAGGCTTTTTAAATCTTTGGGGCCTTTTGGGCCTTTGGACCTTTTGATACTTTTTGATACGTTTTGGTACTATTCGGTACTATTCAGAATTATTCAGTACTTTTTGGACCATTTCGGTACTTTTTGATATTTATGGTATTTTTTTACCCTTTCGGTAGTTTTTTTGGTAGTTTTCGCTACTTTTCGGTAGATTTGGTATTTTTCGGTCTTTTTGATACTTTATGGTACTTTTTGGTATATTTTAGACGTATTGTGACGTTTAAAATTGTTTAATACTTATTAAGATTTTTATTGACTTTATAAATTTTTCTGATTATATTGACTTTTTGAAACTGATATTATTGTTTTAACCCAAGAACAACTTAATAAACTTGAGTGTCTGTAAAATTTCTGTATTAAGTTCATACTGGGCCTACGGAAATATGACCACGTGTCTGAATTAAGTTCAACTTTCTACAAAAATTATTTTACCATTAAGCTATACACAACTATGGCACGCGCTGCCAGTTGCTATCAGACAAGTAAAATCGCTACCGATATTTAAAACAATAATCAGAAAATATTACCTGTCCTTGGAATATGATGATATTTAAATGTATGCACAATATATATTTATCTATAAATATTTATATATTTTTGTAGATATGTATTTGTATTGTTGCGGACAGAGAGCACCCCCCTGACCCGCCCGCCGGAGCACACCAACTCTCCGCGCCCCGCATACCCATACCGCCGACGCCCATAGCTGGCGCAATTAGCAACTAGGCGTCGGACGGGATGCGGGATATAGGGCCGGCCTTGGAGGCAAAACAACACTCTCTTGCTCATTAATTTCGTAATTCTTAACAATTTTCAATTCTCAAGGACGACTCTTTTGCATAATTTGTACTTATTCTATGTATATTTCGATTCAGGTGAAAAGTTTAATAATAATCATACAGTCCATTACATCGAGTTTAATTTCCAAACAAGAAGCAACTGCCACCAATATGTATGTTAATTATGTATATTAAGTTTATATTTATTTAATATATAAAACATCTGTTATACATATACCACCATCGTCATTATAGTCTCAATTCATTATTGGATTGTCTGGAAGAATCGCTTTTTAGCGATAAGACAGCCTTTTATGCATAATTAGCCATAGTTTTAGTCTGCAAGTTCATTTTTTGTATTGGTGTACAATAAAGAGTTATTGATTAATTTCCTTTTTCGCGACTTTATTGGTTTTTACTGATTTTACTAATATACTACTTCCACCATACCGTAATATTATAAACGCGAAAGTAACTCTGTCTGTGTGTTACGGTTTACGGAAAAATTACTGAACAATTATTGCTGAAATTTGGCATATATGTAGTTTCAATATCCAAAATTGATTACTATTTATCCTGAAAAATGGAATAGTTTCCAATACATAATTAAGAAAATCTTAAATAAATCTTAATTTAATCACATACAATATTAATACATTATAACCTGTGTGAAAGGGTATAAATAGTGGCCTTTCTTCTTCTTAAATTGGCCTTAATGCAGAATCAACATCAACGTCTTCAGCTGAAGTTAATATCGCAAAAGTGCAGGAAGTAGTGACTGAAAATCCTCATTCGAGTTTGAGAGAAATAGCCGCTGAACTTTCTGTGTATCATGAGTCGATCCGTATCATTTTAAATAATCACTTGGGTATGAAACCTGTTGCCGCTCGGCTAGTCCCAAAAGATCTGAATTTTCTCCAAAAACTCAATCGCATAAGAGTCGCTGAGGACATGCTAGAATGAGTACAATTCCGACCCAACATTAATAAACGCATTGTTACTAGTAACGAGACGTGGGTTTACGAGTTTGACATGCAAACTAGTCAACATGCTTCGGTGTGGCGCCTTCTAACTGAACCGAAACCGACAAAACCACACCAAAGTCGATTAAAAGTCAAAGTCATGTTAACTGTTTTTTTTTTACTATCGTTGTGTTGTGCACTCGGAATTCTTACCGGAAGGTCCAATGGTAAATAAAGTATATTATTTAAGTGTTATATGGCGTTTAAGAGAGCAACTTCGACGAAAAAGGCCAGATTTGTGGAAAGAAAATTCTTGGATTTTGCACCACGATAATGTGCGTTCGCACAAGGCCATCATTGTGAACGAACTTTTGACCAAAAACTCAACAAATACCATCGAAAAACCACCTTATTCACTAGATATGGCCCCAGCCGACTTGTTTCTTTTTCCTAAACTCAAACCACTTCGTGGCACCCGTTTTCATTCGGTAGAAGATATAAAGGAGAGTTCGCGACAAGAACTAAACTCAATTCCGGAAAAAGCGTTTAAAAATGTTTTGATGATTGGATTATTCGTTGACGTAAGTATATCGCTTTTGAAGGAGCATACTTTGAAGTTGACAAAATAAATTTGAATGATAACTAACATTTTGTGTATTATTGGCCTTCGGGTACTTTTTGACAGTGTAGTAAACTGCCGGTGGTTAGGACTCCAGAGACAGGAACCTCCTCAAAATTCATGCCGTGACCAAGAGTGCTACCTTCTGCATCTGAGCCTTCACCCAGCTTCGTAGCGGGAGCCTCTCTAGTTGGCAGTGACTACTATGGGCACAAATCGGCACAATGATCGTTGACTCCAGACGCCACATGGCGGTCACCTCGTGAGCAATATCAAAGTATTTACTTAGTTTTTCTTTTTCTTTCTTCACGAGGTAGTCGTCGTACGAGATACTGATGTGAATGAGTATTGCTCGTCGCGCAAATCGGTCCACTACCACGATATCGGGCTTATTGGCTAAAATAGTCCTGTCCGTGTTGATTGATCCCAGTAGAGCATGGCACGACTGTTTTCGAGAACTTACTCCGATGAATACTAGTAGTAAGACACCTCCGTTTCCACCAGATAATATCGAAGAGCAAGTTGTTAGACGTGGTTATGTCTGTGCATTATTATTTTACAGAATAATGCAAAAAGTTTAACAAGAGAGTAGTTAAGTTCAAAAGACCTAGGGCAAGACAATAAAGCCCAGACAATGCACTACGTTTATGACGGTTAATTATGTAAGGAACAAATGTATAAAAAATAATGTATAGTACAGCCATGTTGCCTTCGGCACGTCTCGATAGAGGATAGTTCCAACAAATGCTATTTTGAGGCCTTGAAGGATGACATGCGTACCAACTAACGCTTTTACAATAAGGGATGCCGAAGATCGTATGAAGTGAAACAGGAGATAGGACCACGGGCTCTGAAGCAGACGCTACGAACGCAACCGGAATTAAACGTTAAGATGATGACTACACTACATTAAGCAATGAAGTAACAAGAGGGCAATAGTTCCCTCTGGAGGAGGAAGTTTATGAGCCAACGCCGACTCTATGATTGGAAAGAATAATAAAAATAATAATAAATCGGCAGACGAACTCACTGTATATCCCCAAATTAAGCAAGTTACGCTTGTGTTATGGGTAATATACAACGGACCATTTTGGGGCCGATCCCAGACCATAGTAAATAACAGAGAAAATACGTTTCCGAAATTTACTATACTAGGAATCGAACCCGGAGCCTCTGCGTTGCAGTGAGGTAAGCCCGCAAAGGCTTAGTTCGCTCAACTGCAGAGGCCGTTGTCTCTGGGTTTCATTCAGAAGTTTATGAAAGATTTTAATGACAATATTTAAAACATAAACTCAGAAAAAGTCGAAGTTATAAAATACTGACTCTGGCAGACGCATCCTTTCGGACGATAAGGTTAAAATTATTAAGTTGTGCTCGCTCCTTTATGTCATATGAGAATGTGTACATTATGTAACTTGTAAAATTAGCTTCCACCCGTAGTTTTCCTACAATTTCCTACAAATTTTTAAAGCCTCAATAAGGTCTACCTGGGCACAACATGGTTGTGTACAACGCTTGGGCTCGCTTGGTGTTTTATATTTCCATAAGCGACGGTTACCACTCGTAACTGGTGGACCATCTACCAGTTTGCTTACCTAAAAATAAACACTTTCTAAGATTTTCTATTCTCTTTTCTTTTACCTTCTCCCAATTATTTGGAGTCAGCACAATATATCTGTTCCTTCCATACTCCTCTATACTACCACACGAACTCTGTCACACTAAAAATCATCATATCATCCTCCAAGCAATCCATCCATCTCTTTTTTGGTCTACCTATACATTTGTATCCATCAATCTGGCAGTTTAACCTTCATTTTGTCACGTGACTTTCATCGCTCCTCATTACATGCCCATACCACCTTAATCTTCTTCCTCTCAATTTTTTAGTCACGGGTCCAACTTTCAAAGATCCCCTTATGTACTCATTTCTCACCTTAGCTATTCTTGTAACACCACACATACATCTCAACATTGTCATCTCAGCTGAATGGAGACGTTTGTGGTGGTCTAACCAACTGTACGTTGTTAAGTAAGACTTTCTTAACAACACAAATAAAATAGTAAACATAACTGCGTAGATTTTAATGAATGAGTTGAGAAAAAGATAAAGCTTGTCAAAGGTTTAAAAACATGACACTATATTTTCGAGTGTCACGCCTAATCTTATGCCAATTAAGATGAGGCCTCCACACAACGGGGAGATATCTGGCGAGGTAGTTATAGCTTACATATTAGGTATAATTTGAATAACGACGGCGTCCGTCTCTGTGTCGGCATTTGTGAATGCAATACTGGATCTTATAGCGGCATGTTTCAGGCCACTTTTTTTTATACCTCGCATAAATTAAAAGATTCATATTTATTAACTCACCTAATTTCGCCACTGGCAGTTTTCGCGTCTCTTAATGACACCTAAATTCGTGTTCTATGTATCTATGTTAAAGTTATGAATAATTACTTATTATCCATTCTTTACCCATTTTATTAGTATTTCATTACTTGTATGGAGGTATATATACATTTTAGACAATTGTAAGCAGTCTTGAGGTTGGGGACTTTTTCGGCAATTTTATTCGGGGTCAACATTTTATGAGGTAGATATAAATTTGTCTCTGGGATTTAAAAATTCAAAAGAAGCAATAAAATGTATCTAATGCTAATTTTAAATGGATCACATAAATTAAATCAATTTGGATAAAAAGCGCACCAACTGAAATAAAACGAGGGTATCCCATGACATTGAATGATTCAAGTTTGTTTATATGGATCACTTTGATACATTCATCCAAATTGAAAGAGAGATTATGAACTGTCTAATATTAGCTTAATAATGACGACGGTCTGGGTGTCATGTTACTTTTAAATAAATTCATCACATTGGGAAAATTCTAAAACTCAATCTAGAGAGACACGTAGTAAGGCAGAGAATGGATATAAGAATCGGCCTTTATACTCTGATTTTTAATTATCTGGACTATAATGAATGACAGCTGCGATTGACCTTTTTTATGTTACAACCTTGGAGTATAGCTGTAGTATGGCTCATTCATAAATGAGTTGTGTGTGTGCGTGTGTGATCTCTATAGAATTTAACTCACAGGGGTGAGTTGAATCAACGAATCACACAGCTCACTTATAACTGAGCCAAACTACAATACTGCTCCAAACTTGCAACATAAAAAAAGTCAACTGCAGCTGTCATTCTAGTGCAGGTAATTAAAAATCAGAGTACAATATATCATAAGTGAGTTGTGTGTGTGGGTGGTTTCTATAAGATTCAACTCACAGTGGTGAGCTGGTGGTGGGAAAATAAGTTCACCATTTGATTAAGGGTTGTTGTGGACTGTATAGGTTGATTCAATATTGGGAGTGGAAGGAACTCACCGGATGCTGCTGCTCTTGGTTCTCTTCTTCTGCCTCAGGTCAGCAACAGGTCCGAAGAGCTTTTAACTTATTTATATATTGTCACTTCGCGAGACGTACGCACAGTCTTGATTTTAGGGGCGGTTTTTTATAACGACGGAGCGATTAAATTTAAGCGTGTGGTGCGAACGACGTACTAAGACGGAACGGGGGCTTGCCGCACTTGTCGTAGCGTTTTTATTAAGTTTTCAAAATGGTGGAATATTCACTTTGACGCGGCGAGAATAGGGACGGGCGGGAAGGTTTAATGGAACGGAAGGAATTTAAAAAAATAAAAATACTATAATTAATTACCATATGCCCCCCGCCTTAAAGGTACCCCTTTAAGAAATAAAGTAAAAATAATAATAATAATAACAACAACAAAAAGTACAATACAGTAGCGATGGATAAATAATGAAAACAGAGTTGTGAGTGATATAAATCAATAATAAAAAATAAATTAAAAAAAAACATAAATACATAAATGTGTATACATAAGTATATGTATATATATATATAAAAGAAATATGATAAACTGATGTAAATGTGAATATTATGTATACTCCATCTACTGCACAGGTAGTGGAGAAAGTTTAACGATAGGACGTTTGTAAGTTTTGCTTGAGGTTTTAACCTCGGCTACCCTAGCAACACCATCGTTACCGGGAAAAAGTTTAGTTATGATACCTAGAGGCCAATGAAGCGGTGGTGAATTCTCAACATTTATCAAAACTACCATTCCTACAACAGGAGAATTAGATGAAGTATTCCATTTATTCCGCATTTGCAAGCTATGAAGATATTCTAATTTAAAACGGTTCCAAAAAGATTGAACTAAAGCGTTCATTAGAGAAAAACGGTTTAAAAGATTGGTCTTATCTAAGTCAATATTAGGAGAAGGAAGAAATGTTATCGGTGCTGTATGTAGAAAATGAGCGGGCGTTATAGCAGATGGATCTGCTGGGTCAGTACTCAATAAACTGAGCGGTCGACTATTAAGTACTGCTTCAATTTGGTTAAGCACAGTATACATTTCTTCAAAAGTAAGAATTTGCTTTCCAATACAACGGAAAAGAAGTGATTTAACACTTTTAATATTTGACTCCCAGATCCCTCCAAAGTGACTTGCCAATGGGGGAATCATACTCCAGGTTATGCGATTTTTAGCCAGCTCATTTGTGAAATCTTTATAATATTGAGCACTGGCTAAAAATGAATAAAGTTCATTTAAGTATGCCTTAGCGGCCACGAAATTAGTGCCATTGTCACTATATATAAACTGACATGGCCCACGTCGCGATAGGAATCTACGAAAAGCATTGAGGAACGTAGCGGAGCTCAAGTCTGAAGCTAGTTCGAGGTGAACGGCTCGAGTTACTAAACAAATAAATATACATAAATATGCCTTTTGGCTCCGGACTCCGCGTTTCCTCGTCAAAGTAATATATAATGGTCCCGCGTTATCAATTCCCGTATGGGTAAAAGCCTTGATAGGTTCGTCCGCCCGATAACGTGGCAGGTCTGCCATAATAGGAAATATTTGTTTAGGTTTAAATCTAAAACATTTGATACATAGGCGAATGCGTTTTTTGATTGCGCGTAAACCAGAACATATCCAAAATCGTTGTCGTATAATCGAAAGTAATAACTGTGGCCCCGCGTGACAGTTTTCCTTGTGATAAAAGTCAATAATAAGGTCTACAATATGATTTTTTAGGTAGTAAAATTGGGTGTTTATGTGAAAAATCTAAAGAAGAATTTTTAAGACGACCACCTACACGCAAAATATTATCAAGGATAAAAGGTGATAGACTTCTAATCGATGTTGAGCAATTATTACCCTTCTTTATATTATGAAGGTCAGGTTCAAAATAATATTGTTGTACAGTTTTTATTACAGCCAACTCCGCTGAATTCAAATCGTTTGTCGAAATAGTGTTATTAAGAGGCAAACGCTTTAAAAATCTGAGAACATAAACAGTAGATCTCAAAAATTTCATCCAGGATGAAAATTTAGTTGACAATTGAAGAAGTGGATTATTTTCAGTACAATTTTTGACTAAATGAATGACGGTTTTAGTTTCCGGTAAATCTTTATTTACGTTTAGGCTAAATTTCTTAATAGGCCACTCATTGACGGGACTAGAAGCCCATGGTGCGCCTGAAAGCCATAGATTGTTATTAATTATTTGACTTGGTCTTAAACCTCTAGATATAAAATCAGCAGGATTCTCTGCACCTGCTATGTGAAATAAATTATTAGTTGAAATTAAAGTTTGAAATTGTGATATACGATTGGCAACATAAGTATTAAATCGATGTGGCGAAGATGAAATCCAGCATAACGCAACTATTGAATCAGAAAATATATATACGTTATCAATAGGATGGCGGTTGGAAATAGAATCATAAACACTGCGAACTAACTTTGCTGATAAAACTAAAGAACTAAGCTCTAGTCGAGCTAAAGTTACAATCCTTGACGGAGACGACACGCGAGATTTGGAACTAACTAAAGAAACTATAGGTCTTTCGTTATCATTCTGGACATGTAAATAAATGACACACCCATATGCCTTTTCACTGGCATCGGAGAACACTAGCAACGAAATCCTAGAACTCCTTCTAATGCCTAGGTGGCGAGGAAATCTTAATGTGGAAATTAGTGGTAATTCTGAAATGTATGTTTTCCACATATCAATAATCTGATTAGGCGGTGACTCATCCCAAAAAATTTTAAGTAGCCAAAGTTCTTTAATTAGCAGTTTAGCGAAAAGTATAACTGGACCTACGAGTCCTAAAACATCGTTTAGTCTAGCTGTTACAGACAAAATAGTGCGTTTAGTACAATGGGGCGGTGGTTGCGAAATCACAAAATAAAATGTATCTGTTGATGGTAACCACCGTAAGCCCAATATTTTAAAGACGTCGTCTGTCTCAAATGAAATAGATTCTGAATGTCTGTGAGAAACAGGGATGTGTTGCAAAAATTCAAGTGAATTACTACTCCACTTGACTAGGTCGAAACCACCTGACTTAAATAATTTAATTAATTGATTTGCTGTCTCTACTGCTTCCTCGAGAGAAGAAGCAGAGGATGCGATGTCATCCATATAAATATCTCTCTCTAAGATACTAGCTGCTAATGGAAATTTCCTTCCTTCAAGCCTGGCTAGCTCGCGAAGCGTGCGAAGAGCTAGAAAAGGTGAAGAGCGAAGTCCAAATGTAACCCGAGTGAACTCATAAGTTGCCAGCTTATTATCTGGAGAGAAACGGTATAAAATCCGTTGAAATTTGCGGTGTTCAGAGTGAACAAAAATACAAAGATACATTTGCCTAACGTCAGCAAGAAAAGCAATTGGAAATATTCGTACATTTAATAAAACATGAAAAATCTCTGTCTGTAAATTACAGCCAGAGTGCAAAATATCATTCAACGATAGGTTAGAATCGGTCGTAGCACTGCCATCGAGTACGATACGCAATCGCGTAGTAGCTTTATCCTCACGCACTACTGGGTGGTGAGGTAGGTAGAAGCCAGAAGACGAAATGTTATTTTCTGAAACTTCATTTAATATATTCTGAGAGATATAATCTCGAATGGCTTCATTATATTTTACATGAAGCTCTGGGTATCTAGCAAATCGCTTTTCTAAAAGCTCGAAACGGCGTTTAGCCGTAACATAAGAGTTACCTAATTTATCAGGGTTTTCCTTAAAAGGAAGAGAGACGGAGAATGACCCGTCGTTATTACGAGTAGTGGTTGAAGAATAAATATTCTCACACTCCTGTTCATCCGGACTTAAAATGTCCTTTCTGGCAGTTCCTCAACTGCCCAGAACTTTGTAATGTTCTATCTAACGGTTCACCGGTAAAACTACAAAAAGCGCGGGAAACTAGACTGTGTTGGTAATTGATAGGAGCATCACCCATAATGATATAACCTAACGTTGTGTTTAAAAAGGATGGAATATTTTTATCGTTTATAATTTTACCATGCAATAAAATATTGCAAAATACATTTACTCCTAATAACATATCAATAGGACCCGGTTTAAAGAAATCATCGTCAGCGAGCTTCAATTTATTGATTAAATGTGTGTAAAAGGTAGATGTGTTTACTTGCACCTCAGGTAGCTGTGACGTAATTTTCCCGACAACTAAAGGCCTTATGTTATAAACCGGTTTGCTATTATGGCGCGATGTAAATCGCACGGCTGTAGTACCGTGGATTGTTTGCGAAGAACCACCGATTCCTTGTACTTCCTTAAAACGGTGCTCCTTAGAAACATATAATGACAAACGTTGACAACATTCTAAAGAAATATATTCACTTTGACTGCCTGAGTCTACTAAACATCTAAGTGAATGTAAGCGGTTATGGTTGTCAAACACATTTATTTTTGCGGTACCCAATAACGTAACCGTATTTGAGTTTAAAGGTAATTGTTGATCACGTGATACAGAACAAAACGAAGAATTCTGAATCTGAATGAATGAAGAATTCCAGAATTCTGAATCACATTGGTTTGCGGAAGCGGGTTTGAATCGCTCGAGCGCACGTGACTGTCACGTGACTGCGTCGCGGCGGTAAGTGAAGTTTGCGAATCGCGCGTAAAAGTGGTTGCTGAATCTCTGACAGAGTCAGCAGATAATTGATGACAATTCAAATTAGTTGAAATATTACATTGTTGTTTATCTTGCGTATTAAAATGTAAGAGAGAATGGTGTCTAGCTCCACAGTGATTAAAATTATGAATTGACGTGCATGTCGAAGTTTTATGATTAGTGCTTAAGCAATTATGACAATACGATAGATTTTTCAAAAAACTATATCTATCCTTAGGAGTCTTTTTCATAAAGGATTGACATTGAAACAAATGTTTATGTGCTGACTGTTTGCACAAAATGCAATTAGAATGAGTATTTGATTTATTATCTACAACAAAAGATTTTGATGATTTCACTTTAGAACCACAATTAGTTCTAGACAAAACCTTAGTCTGTTCTTTCAAGAACTGTATCAGGTCATTGTAGTTGGGAATCTGTTCTTTCCGGTAAGTAATTTCAAAAAGCTTGACAGTTTCTTGATCAAGTTTTTGAAGTGCGAGATGTAAAATTATAAAATCCAATAAATCATTCAATTTTAATTGTTTAAGAGCGTCGACGGATGAATTAAAATTACTGAGAAAAGAATCTAAACCGGCAGCACTATTATTATTTATGGGTTTGAAATCTAACATTTGATTGAGATATGTGCATGCTAATGAACGCGGATCATCATATTTTTGTATTAATGCATTCCAGATTAAGGAATAATTCTCTCCTGTTGCTGGCAACCCTGCGCATACAGAGGTTGCCTTATCACAAAGTCTTCCAATTAGATAAAATACCTTTTCACTATTGGATAAAGACGCGTTCTCATGTACCATACTTTTGAATTGGGCATAGAATAATGGCCATTTTTTGACATCGCCATTAAATGAAAGAAGATCAATGGGAGGAAGTTTTTGCTTTGGTTTGACAAAATTGGAAGTATTATGACGAGTTTCTCGCGAAGATGTCTGATAGCGAGACATGACACATTTAACAAAACTATACAAATCTTCGAATGCTAACCAAACCTTGTAATCTATTTGATATTTGGGATTTAGTTCTAAACATATTGAATTAGAGTCATCCAATATTTGCTCAAATTTAGAATGAATTTCATCAATAGTAGAACACTTATGAAGAAAATCATCTGGGCTAATATCAGATGATTTAGCAAGATCATAAAGTTGTTGCATACGTTGAAAATAAACTTCCCGTTTAGCCTTAAGAACAGCCAGCTGGGGCTGATCCAGACATTCTTCATATTCTTCGTCGCACTTAGGCTTAGGCATGTTGAATTTAATTTAAACTCAAAAAATAATAAAAATATTAAGTAAATAGCAAGAGATTGCCTACCCTTAACGGGTTATACGCGTGATGTTATATTAATCTTGTTTCGATGTAACAAAAATATATAAATCAAAAATATAATAGTTGTAATGCGGGTTGTGTAAACGCTCCCTTATATGAGAGAACAGACGAAGTTATACTTAACAATGAATTTATATATATAAGAATATAAACTGCGGTTATAGTAGATAAATGATACGGAACAAAGTCCAATACCCGCCGTAAGTAATGATCACAAAACGTGAACGAAAAATATACCGTAGGTAGATTCAAAAATTATGCACTGTGCAACTACAACTCGCGACCAAAGATGATTCCAGTACCTCAATATTTATATGCGGCAAAATAGATGCAAATCACAACTAAAGGGAATAAATACCAAATGAAAAGAAATGCGGTGTAAATATGAACAATTCATCCAATTAATTGATAACTCATCCCACCGTAGTATCTTGCGCTTATAAAAGTAAAAGAGAAACGTTGCAATAATTGCAAACTATTTCCCGATATACGATGTTCTGACCAATGTAATTAGCATAAATTATAGGTAAAATATATAGCGGAAACGTATATAAAACGGATCCCAAGATTCCGAGAGTACTCGGGAGCAAACCGGGATGAACGTTTATAAATGTATATAAGATAATGAAATTATTAGTTGTGAAATACTATTAAATATATTAGAATAAGATGTACATTAAATATATAATATATAAAAAGAGGTACCTTCAAGGTTATTGGCTCGATAATTATCGAAAAAATTGGGATAAAAATCCGCTCGAAGTAGACCAGAAAATGGTGGGAAAATAAGTTCACCATTTGATTAAGGGTTGTTGTGGACTGTATAGGTTGATTCAATATTGGGAGTGGAAGGAACTCACCGGATGCTGCTGCTCTTGGTTCTCTTCTTCTGCCTCAGGTCAGCAACAGGTCCGAAGAGCTTTTAACTTATTTATATATTGTCACTTCGCGAGACGTACGCACAGTCTTGATTTTAGGGGCGATTTTTTATAACGACGGAGCGATTAAATTTAAGCGTGTGGTGCGAACGACGTACTGAGACGGAACGGGGGCTTGCCGCACTTGTCGTGGCGTTTTTATTAAGTTTTCAAAATGGTGGAATATTCACTTTGACGCGGCGAGAATAGGGACGGGCGGGAAGGTTTAATGGAACGGAAGGAATTTAAAAAAATAAAAATACTATAATTAATTACCAGCTGGTGAGTTGAATCAATGAATCACACAACTCACTTATAAATGAACCATACTACAACACTATGCTCCAAGCTTGCAACATAAAAAAATGGTCGACCGTAGCTGTCAGTTTAGTCCAGGTAATTAAAAATCAGAGTATACACTAGACCGACACCGACACACAATCCTTTTACTGTCCAACACTTGCTAATCCTTTGGTGGTGTGAATAGTCCCATAGAAAATGTACATGAAATTAATTTAATATAGTCACGACTCTGCATCGACAGCTACATATTATTATGTTTTCCTCATAAAGGTATAAATATATGATCTATGGTTTCCTTTTTCAAAATAATCCCCCTTCACCACTAGTCACGGATCATTGGAGGTGATCCGTGCCACTGCTAGATGATAAGTCTGTAAATGATAAGGAAATCCATGCTTATTGTAACATTAAAATATAAATTAAATAAAACGGATTAAAACAGTAACGATGATTAATCAATTTTACAAACAAACTATATTCTCTATATAGTTATAAGCTCTGAAAATTAGCTGTATTTCATCTGGTCTGTATTGTTCATTGGAATTGCATGTTGTAGTGGTTTTTGCAATTACTTATCTTGTAGGTTTTGCTTCGGGCGTTGACTGAGGGAATCCTAGCCACCTGCCAGTCTATTCTCCTACCTATTCTACATGTTATTAAGCTAGGATGTTGGGTCAGTCTATCGGGTCAACTTGTACTTTTTTTTAACGAAGGGAATTCGCTTGAATACCAACAGCCGTACGGGAAGTCACGGCCGGTGTGTGGGATTCGCCACGTCGGGGTGGCACCAGCACCGCAAGCAAAAGTGCTATTGCCACACCACCTGTTCCTTCCTTCACCTTTATTCCAGGGCACGGGTACATGGGCTAGCCCCTCCGCAAACCTTGGCAGGTGGTGGCCGGCCAACTTGTACTTATCCTAACTAACAAAAAGACTATGAGTAATGTATCCTACTAATATTATAAACGCGAAAGTTTGTAAGAATGTATGTTTGTTACTCTTACACACAAAAACTACTAAATGCATTTTGATGAAACTTTACAATAATATAGCTTACACATCAGAATAACACATACGCTATAATTTATAAAGATATAGTGTGAATTATCCAAAATATAACGATTTTCGATCACCACGCGGGTGAAACCGCGGGGCGCAGCTAGTTTACTATAGGGTAAATTAAATCATTGTTGGCACCACACCCAATAACTGCTACCCAGTCAATTTATTGAAAATATATAGAAATCTTTATACTTATATTTTATTTTGAGGCGAAGTTTGAGTATATGTAAGTATTTATTAATTTCCAAAAAAAAGTTTTTGTGTCAGAATAAGCTATTTTTTATGCACTTGAACAACTACAAATCGCTTCCAGGAAAATTCCCGCGGGGTTCCGGGATAAAAAAATATCACACATTTTATTATGTAAAACTTGCTATCGATCAGTAAAAAAATCATATTTGATTTCGATTTATTTTTCAAACTGGCCATTTTAAACTACTTCTTGAAAAATCCCAGCGGGATTCCCAGGATAAAAAGTAGCGCAGATTTTAAGTCTAAGTATTTGCTGTCGACCAGCGAAAACCGCATTGAAATCGGCCCAGTAGTATTACGTGAATCCCGAACAAACAGACAAACCGACAGACAAGAAATCAAAAAATTTTGCATCGTGTTCTCCATTGTTTGTATAGTCTATTTTTAAGTTTTTTTTTTTTAATAGGTTCAATGTACAGCCACGGCATTTTTAGAATTTTATAATATTACAGAGTATAAAGCCACTTTTTGTAAAAAATAGAAAAGATTAATATTATTTTCTAAAATATACATCCAGAATAAAATATTTAATAAAGAAATACAAAATCTTGAAGCTCGCCGGCAGGGGGCCTGGGGTCCAAACTTAGGGTGGTTAGGGCTCCAGAGACAGAAACCTCCTCACACTTCATGCCATCTCCAAGAGCGCTGCCTTCTGTATCTCAATAGTATTGTTACATGCCGTTAAAGATAAGCCGCACAGCCTATTTGTAAGCGCAGCTTATTGTCCTCCCGGATTAGGGAATCCTTTGTGTTTTGAATTTGTAACATGCAATTGTTTTTCTGCTTATTTTATAACCATCATTAGCGTCGAACTAATCCCTATTGTTATTGTTTTCGACTTTGTGGACGTTCGCAGGTGTGCAAATTAATATTTCTTAGAAACTCAGTGTGCGCCTCCAATTTCTTTGTACTGTGTAGTTAGTATAAGACGATGCCCGAATGGAGGGGCGGGACAGTCAAGCGACGACTACGAAGCGAGTAAGACGTTTTCGAGTACTCTCGATTAGCGATATAAACGACGGACTTTGCGCGTTCGAATTATATTGAATCGTGCAGTATGAACTGGTTGCAATCAGTTTTATTTGTATTTGTTTTATACGTGTTTTTACAGTTCTAATCAATTCTATAGTAGTTCCAACGGCATTTTTAATTCGAGTCCTGTAGCTCGTAACAATATTGCCAGTGAGTGTGTGTACGTGCAAGTGTGTGTGGTGTTAATCTCTGCAGAGGGTGCCAACAATGGTATAGTTTCCCTTAAGTACCGTGATTTAGAGTTAGTCAAAATCAAGGTAATTATTTTTTTTATTTCATCTGTTTTCAGAACTGTACGGTGACACGTCATTGGCGCCAAAAGAACAGTTGGAATTAAGAGAGAGAATGATCAAGAGATGTTGCTCCATGCCTTGCACCTTGACTGACCTGATATACATGTGTTAATAACCAACGTATAAACTAATCCACCTGAAAATATTGGCTTTAAAACTTTTATTTATAATAACTTTTCTCGCGATTTATCCTGAGTGAGAATTAAATTATACTCACTTACTTCGTATGGATAAAGAATAACCAAAACTAAATAGATACAATCATCGAAGTATAATGTAGGTACTACTCAATGGATACAATCCAGAAAAAAGGAAGGAAGATAATAAATCGACTTGATAGAAAGAATCAGATTTACGGTTCTTTAGCCTCTATAAATCCTAGTCTAATCTAGCTGGTAGTTTTCGATATTAGCGTAGACATAAACACTTCAGCTTTATTAATTTATAGGCAATTTATTAAAAAGTTTTAGTGTTCGGCAATACGGGTTTTCGTAATTTATTCCTAACTTATTACAATAAAATAAGTCGCATGACAATCATATTATTTTTGTTAATAACTTAAAGAAACTAGATATAAGTACATATTAATAATACCTATTAATTTTGATCTTTAAATCTAAAATCCTCATTAATATTATAAATGCGAAAGTAACTCTGTCTGTCTGGACTGGTTTGGCTGAAATTCGGTTTATATGTAATTTTAATACCGAGGTTAGACAAGGGATACTTTTCATCCCGGATAATGGTATAGATTTATGTAGAGGTTATCCCAGAAAGTGGGATTGGTTTTGGTTTTTGTGATTTGTTATTTTCGTCATTCTTGTTATTTTGGTCATATTGGACATTATTGTTATTTTGGACATTTTAGTCATTTTGGACATTTCGGTCATTTTGGACATTTTGGTCATTTTGGGCATTTTGATCATTTTTGACATTTTGGGGAAATATTGGTCAATTTGGACATTTTGGTCATTTTGAACATTTTGGACATTTTGATCATTGTGTCATTTTTATTATTTTTGTCATTTGTGTAGATTATGTAGTTTACAAATAGATAGACGGGGATAGATAAATAAAATTAGAACGGGTTGAAATAGGGGATGAAAGTTTGTATGGAAGACCAATCTTTTCTCAAGTTTACAGATATAAACAATCATCGTCCATAAAAAAATGCATTAGTAACTCGATCTGTCTGTTAAGCTTTCACGAAAAAACTACTTGGAGTACCGGTTTGATTTCGCTGTAATTTTGTTTAAATTTAATTTTAATACCGAAAATGGACATATACATATATTATATACTTTTCATCCCGAGAGATGGGATAGTTTGTGATATAGAATGACGTTTTGCGGGGGCAAATACATATAAATGTAATGTAACCTGTATTAACGCCTGCTATTGAAACAAGAGGTACGCACTAGAGTTTGACCCGCGGCCGCGCTGCGGGATAAACTCTAGTAGCTTATATAGCTCAAGATGGTATCTGTTTCAAATAAATTGTCTCTGAAAGTATGTTTTACGTTCTATCGCTTTAAAGTTTTCAGAATTTATCACTTCGTTGTATAATAGTTAGAGAGGGACCATCATTTTATTTTATTTTGTTCATATTTTAAATAATTAAGATAACTAGAAAATATGGATGTAAAAATTCTTAGTATCTATTTAAGACTTTTTCTGTTATTGTATAATTAATTCAAATGTATTTGATTGTATCATATTTCTTACTTTATTTATATTTAATTTATAGATGATTTGTAGTAAATAAATTATTCAAAAAAATGTTTTTCATCTTATTCCATTTGGACTATTTATTTACTAGTGATTTTGCCGCCACTTCCAATTCCAAGAACCTGAGGAAAAAAAATGTTTATATTCGGTTCCTATGTAGAAAGTACAATACACACTGAATTACAATTTTCATTGTCTGCAGCACAAAGTGTTATTAAACCCTGATATCTAAAGTAGGTACTACCTTTTATCACAATCAAAGAGTGGAACTCATTGCCGGAATCTGTCTATCCTGATACTTACAACGTGTCTTGCAAGTCCCGTGTGAATCGGTACCTTCTAGGTAAGCGCGCTCCATCTTAAACCATTACTCCACTCCAAATGGAGAGAAATCGTGGTTAAACGGGAACCTATACCACTTTTTAAAAAGATTCATTTCCGCTGTGAAGAAACAAAACAAAAAAAAACTATTTAATACATAAACTACACGTTTATGTATTAGTATTTATGGAGCAAAGTTTTGGGACAATGAACTGAGCCAGCACCTTTTTTATATATATTGCGAAATATCGCTATTTACATAATGTGATATTATTTGTTTTTCGTTACAAGTATTAAGTTCAGAGGTGATTGTTTGATAAAATGCACCTTATCTTTGTTTACATAAAATTATGGAAATAGACATAGCATCGCAGAGTACATATCTAATTTGAATCATTGAAAGTTATCGTTGAAACGATAATAACACTTTTACTCTTACATACATACATGTATATTGTCTCACGCCTGTTTCTAATTATAATCCCTATTAATATTATAAATGCAAAAGTAACTCTGTCTGTCTGTCTGTTCCGTTTTCACGGAAAAACTACTGGACAGATTCGGCTGAAACTCAGTATATATATATTTTCGATGCCGAGGATGAACATAGGATACTTTTTATCCCGAAAAATGGGATAGTTTCCGGAATAAAAATATATTTGTCTCTCCGTTTGTTATCCTTTTATGGAGACTATTGCACTGATTTAGCTGAAACTTGGTACACATTAGGTTGGGGAAAAAGTTTCTTCGCATTTTATATAAAAATTCAAAACGTTTTTTTATAAAGTTTATTTACATTTGACTAAAGTATGTAGGTGCCATTTTGTTGGATAACTTTTTGCCATCTTGTAGGTAGGGACGTGATCCCATTGCTATAAAAATTTTGGGGCTTCTGATCAAAAAACTGCGACAAGTGGTTTTGGCAGTCCTCTCATGATGTTAACCTGACACTGCCTAAGAAATTCTGCAGAGACCGAAACAGGTGAAAATCTGAAGGTGCAAGGTCAGGACTATACGGCGGACGCATTAACACCTCCCAGCCAAACTCTCGTAATTTTTGCTGAGTGGCTAAAGATGTGTGAGGTCTAGCGTTATCATGGTGAAAAACCACACCCCTTCTGTTGATTAATTCCGGACGCTTTCTCTCAACTTTTTGCTTTAATTTCATCAGTTGTTCGTAGTACAGTTCAGAATCGATGGTCCTGCCTGGCGGTAACAGCTCATAATGAATAATGCCCTTCCAATCCCACCATACACACAGCATCACCTTGTTGCGAGTCAACCCGGGTTTCGCCACAGTCTGTGAAGCCTGACCGGCCTTTGACCACGATCTTTTTAGCACGTTCTTGTCGTACGTGATCCACTTTTCATTACCAGTTATCAGCTTCTTCAAAAATGGTTCGGTTTCATTACGTCGTCATAAAGAATCACAAATCAGTACACGGTTCGTTAGGTTTCTTTCAGTGAGCTCATGAGGCACCCAAATATCGAGCTTTTTGTGTACCCAGGTTTTTTCAAATGCGCCAAAACCGTTTTGTGGTCAATTCCCAGTTCTCCAGCTACATCGTAACTACTAATAAGCCGATCTTGCTCCACTTTTTCAAAAATGGCATCAATTTTGTCCGTAACAGGGCGACCAGAGCGACGTGCATCTTTGATATCAATATTTCCGGATTGAAAACGCTTAAACCAAATTTGCGCTACTCTCACAGATACTGCATTAGGTCCATAAACATCACAAATTTTTTTCGCGGCTTGTGTTGCATTTTTACCTTTTTTGTAGTAAAATTTTAAAATGTATCGAATTTCCTCATTAGATTCACTCATTTTAACAATAAGAAAAACAAAAATCACACATTTTCCTAATTTGAATTTAGAATTGTCTTCTTTAAAATTAAAACTTTTTAATGATACCAAAACCAGTCAGATACAAACGGTATAGCCAAAGAGATCTTATTACAAGTTAATACATACTATACGCGAAAAGACTTTTTCCCCAACCTATTATGTAATTTTAATACCGAGGGTGGCCAAGGGATATTTTTCATCCCGGATAACGGGATAGATTTATGTAAAGGTTATCCCGGAAACTAGGATAGGTTTTGTGATTTTGTCCATTTCGCCCACTCGGTTCACTCGGGGTCCACTCGGTGTCCACTGGGGTCCACTAGGGGTCTCCTTGGGGTCCATCGGGGTCTACTCGGACTCCAATCAGGGCCCACTCGGTGTCCACTCGAGGTCCACTAGGAGTCCACTCGGGGTCCATTCGGGGTCCACTCGGGGTCCATGTTGTCCATGTTGCATATTTTGTCAAGTCTTGTCATTTATGTAGTTTACAGATAGACGGGGGATGGTATAGTTTGCGATATAAAATGAAGTGAATCTACCGGGGGCAAATACATACAAATTTAATAGAATGTAACCTGTATCGCCTGCTCTTTAAATAAGAGATGCACACTAAAGGATGACCCGCGGCGCAGCCGCGACGTAAATTCTAGTTCTTTTATATTTCGATTGAATGCTCTCTATGCGCCATTTGTACATTCATCCCAGATGATGATTATACTTGCTACCAAAAGTTTGGCCATTGCTGAGTGTTTCGAAATGTTGGTTTTTTAGTAGCAAAATCAAAACAATAACTGTGTCCTTCATACTTATAAGCTTGTCCGCGCGCGAAAGACGAACAGACATCATGATGCGAATGCAGTGCGACGTCACACTACGCAGTTATTCAGACACTACACAAGCACGACGTATGTATGTGTTGAACGTGCCAGCTTTAGTTAACCTACCTGTACGTACGCAACGACTCACGCAAATGCGAAGCCGAGCTCACGCCGCGAGGACTATACATACAAAACTTAAATACATCTCGAAATAAAATTGCTGAATTGTGAATTAATTGAATTGACACAAGCCCTGTCAAGTATTTACGATGATGATGGTCTATTTGAGCTGACTAATTACAGCCACACATGTACATGATAGAAATTAAATTAAAAGAGTAGGAAAAACAATATCATTTTTAATTAGACAATACAAACATAAATGTGATGTGGATGTCCAAGTAGGTCGGACACAAGTGTTATAGACACTTCACATTCTCGTTACTCGCGCTTATATCGCGAGAACTTCGTGAGAATGCGGAGGGCTTTTAACAAAAAGCAAAATTGGGTTATGTGGCGAAAAGAAACAAAAGTATGTTTTAGTAAAACCTATTTTATTACTCCTTAAATCAGTGTACATAATAGTATTTACATGACAATATAGTACTTAACTAAATATCTAGGAAACCAATCACATTTGTGCTTTAACATAAAACACAATGCTTTTTTGAATAATTAGATGTGATTTGAATTAAGGTAAATTCGCAGTAATCTGCATCGCAAAAGTGAAATTGAACCCATACATACAAAGACTGCCTGCCTATATGGCTTAGTGGGCTAAGCATTGCCTGGTTTATTGGAACGCGGAGATCCCGGATTCAATTCACGGAAGATAAATTCGTTAACGTACTTTGTAGTATTTACTATCGTCTGGGTGTTTGAGAATATACAACGTATGTGTTTGTTTGCTGATTATACAAAAAAATCCAGCCATAACAAACGAGATCCACATCATACATTATGTCAAGCATCAGTCTTACAATGCTGACTAATACACAAGTATTAATCATTTAAATGTAAACACAGTAACAATGACTTACTGGTGTCATTCACCTTTTATGTCGACGCGGCATTCGCAAATTCGCAGTTATAGGTAAAAGTAACAGGATTTTTTTTTTGGAAAACGTAAAACCGGCTGACCGAAGTTATTGGCCGAACTTCAATTATAAGACTGAACTTTTTAAGTACTGCACATTCACGCGAAAATTCAAGAAAAGATGACGAGAAATTCCATATTCTCGATTTTCGCACTCGTTACGCATTCATTTTTTATTGCACGAATTCAGCAGACAAGCAGATGGCCCACCTGATGGAAAGCGGTTACCATCGCCTATGGACACTTGCAACAACAAAGGTGCTACAAATACGCTGCCGCTGTCCAAGGCTGACTGGAACCTGGCCACTACTGCTGGAACACAACTCAAGGTTGTTATGGCGGCATACTCTAGACCAGGGGTGGTAGCCATCCAGACGGGCAAATACCCTACCACCTGACTGTGGGTTGTTTTGTCGCCTCTTACGACAGGCCACCTGGCCGCAGGAAATTGTATTCTTTCTACATTCCTGCACGGATAATATATAAGTATATTGCTGTGCTGAAAATTATTCCGACACACTGAATTTGAGTGCCCAGTTCCTATATTCCTAGAAAGTCTATACACTCCTTTAGACCCGTAAAAAATATTATTATCTATTTTACAGGTTTTTGTTTAATTCTAAGACAAAACCAAATGACTAGTTCTCATAAAAGTACACGAAACAAGTCCAAATGTCCACATGTCGAAAAACTTAAATCTATACGTCATTAATAGTATTATATAGGATTATTATTTTATCACTTTACCTAATTGTACCATATGTATTATGATGGAAACAGAATGTATTTTCTCAAAAGTATTTTGAGATACAAAGTAGCAGTTGTCCAAATATCCACTCATTCCCTCACCATGTCCCATACTCAATATTAATAATTATAATACACCATCAAATCCTCTTTCTATATGAAAATGTTGCTTTTAAATTCATAAGTCCCTTTAAAAACATTGTATGTTACAGTCAATCTCTCTTCTTATAATATTAACAAAAAAAAAAACAATAATTCCCTCACATTTTATGAACTCGAGCATGGCACCTTTAAATTTAAATTTAAGTTGCCGCACTGATAAAATTTTAAATTTTGATAAGGCACTTGTGTACTACATATTATAAAAACATCGCTGATCCTATGAAGTTAAATCATTTTTTATTTCTCATATTCTGAAAGTATGCTTGAAGTTGCTTGATCACAGGGATGAAAACAATAGTACTTTCATCAACAACAGATATGCATGCAACTCATGTCCCAACTTTTTTTACAGCCATTGTTAAATCGCGGCATAATTTATAATAAAAAAATATCAACAATTTTCTAACATGATTTTATACTTATAAATTACTTTTCACTAAATTATTATTTAATTTACATAATTTTGAACTAAATAAGTGACAAAAATATACTGGCTGGTAGAATGCCATAAACAAAAAAAAATACTTGACGTTTCATATTTAGGTTTCATATGTGACATATTAAATAAATGAGTTCATCAGATTTAGATATGGATTAAACACTTAATTTCATTAGAGAAGTAGATAACGTTTTTATTCATTAGTTCATCATTTACTTTTATTCACTTTCCTCGTATTCAAAATGAAAAGCAGAGTGTTAACCTCGGGTGAAAGGCATTGGAGGCAATAAGGCAAAGGCATGCCTTATTTAGGCATGTTGGAGATGAGAATATCACCCAAAACATATTTAATTAATATAATTATTAAATAACTTTAACACATAAATAATAATTTATGTGTTAAAGTTATTATATTAAAAAGTAAAAAGGATCCATTGAGAGACACAAGTGATAATTGCAATCACTTTAGTTTGGGGTTCTCAAATATCTGCCCTTTTCTCTGTGTGCTGTGCCTTGGTAAGTTAAACGCTACATACTTAGTGAGACCATTAAAGATAATCTAACTATATCCACTGTGGTTTCATTTAACCTTACCAGGCACTCTAACTGTTAGTGCCCTCGCTATAGTCGAGCTCCAAACCATCTCATGCCTAAATAGGTCACTTTCACCTCTCCTGTAACAATTTACTATTATATTGGTAGGTCATCTTCCGCATTTTCGTGAGAACTAGTCAAATGTATATTTACAAGAGTCCTTCCATCTCCTTCATGAACTGCGTGTAGGCGTCGTCCTTGGTTGGAACCTGCTTGGGTAGGTCTACAGGCCTCTGCGGCGGCACCCTCACTCCCGGCTTCGCCTTCTTGTCCTCTCTCTTCACCCTCAGCGCGGAGGGGACGAAACGCGTCACGTCCGCGGACAGATTCCTTATTTGGGGCTTCGCACTTATTGTCGCACCTGAAATAAGGGTAGGTGTTGATGTAGCTCAACAGCTGAAGGTCTCAAACTTTCTGACATGGTAGAACTATGCTGGAATCATTATCTTGCTTTTATCCCAATAAATGTCGTCGTTTCCGTGGGATAGACCAAAATAGCGAATAAAATGGCGCTGCGATCGCATCTTTTTTGAAAATTGAATTGAATAAACTCATCTTAGTGCAAAATAGTATTGGCTTATAACCCGAAATCAACACTTAGGATACGTTTTATCCCAATAAAAGACGTCGTTTACCTGGAATACGTGGACTAATAAAATAGATGGCGTTACAATTGCGTTTTTTCAATTCACTAATAAATACCTACGTAGTCATAAACAACACGTCATTCATTATATTACTTGAAATCAGGTTGGCTTCGACTCATCTGTATGTTTTGCTGGGCAATTGTGTTTACTATATGGACTTAGTTTCTTTGTTATTGTAATGAATTTAACACGAAACAGTCAAGTTTTAGGTCTAAAAAATTACAGAATGTATCCTCCTTTAACCAAATATGTTATTTATAATAATAATATCCCATCAGAAATCATTATTCATATTTCACAAGTTTTTTTTTAGTTCCCTTGCCTGTTATACATTCTCTAAAACATAAAAATGACAGTTTAATTCACGAGCTTTTAGCTTAAGCTACTGTTTATTCTAAGATAATGTTATAGTTATTGACTGTTTCACGCAGATGTAGCGATGAGTTTAATGCGTTATTTGTAATGTGATATTGTTATGAATTGGTGATGACGTTAAATGTTGAAAGATGATGTATGTATATACAATAACATAGCTTTAATTTTGAAACGATTTTCACTATCAGTTACATAAATTTTCATTGAAGTTTTATATATATAAAAATATAATATTTTTTTATGTAAGTAACATAGGCTATATTCCACGAGAGGCTCACAACGACCACGTTCATGGCCGCAATTTCTCCCGTTCCACTTGCTTGCGGGCGTTATAATCAATAAATTCTAGTGGAACGTAGTGGGGCGTTGATGTCACAAATGACGAAATACACAAATGTCATTGGTTGATTTGAAAATCGCGCCTTTTTCAATGTCAATTGACAGAAAGAATGAATGCTCTGTGGTTAACGCCCACTTCGACCCTCTCCTTGGCATCATTGTGAGCGCTGTGTGATCGAAAATGATGACGTCATTAGTGAAGTCTTCGCCACGACCATAACGACCGTGGTAGTCATGTGGATCGGCTGATGGAGCATTTTGGACGTTGTGAGCTACTAACGAATAGCATCCATAGAGCTACTATCCATAAATTTTCATGCGGCGTAGCCGCGGGGAAAACGCTAATAACTTATAAAAATACGGCTCGAATATGGAACCTTAGCAAGAGGTTGCGATGAAAAATTAGGTACACGATGTCCATCAGTAAAGGGTTTATTCAAAGAAATTTGTAAATGAGTCGTCTACCCGATTGTGTTCTACTGTGTACTATAACCTGCATTATTCATAAGAGTTATAAATGATTTATAGGCTCGTTAAAAAGGGGTTCATAAAACTGATCTTAACACTTTAGGGGCCATCCATAAATTCCGTCACACTTTAAGGGGGAGGGCCCCTCCCTCCCCCTTAAAGTGTGACGGAATTTATCGACGAAGAGTAATGTGTGACAAGGGGTGGGAGACCTCCTTCAAGGGTCAAATTTAATATTATTTTTCTCCACAGGCTGCCATCAAACATAACATTTATTATATATCAAAACCTAGAGAATTATATCATCTCTTTTATTCTAATACAAATTCTATGTAGTTAGAGGAAAAAGCATCAGTTTCAATGTTCAATTCAATTGTCTGTATTTGACCACAAATTTGTGGTAGTTCCATCTTAAAGGTTAAGATAGCTACGGAATTGATGTTATAATTTAATAATTTCTTGATGTACAATTGCAAAATATATGATGTCACACTAGGGAGGGAGGAGTCTCACGAATGTGACAAGCTGTGACAATGACGGGGGAGGGGTCATAAAATCATGAAATTCGTGTGACGTAATTTGTGGATGGCCCATTATTAACAAGCCTCAATCTCTCATAACTCTGAATAAGAAGGTATATAATTAACACTTACCTTGGGGTCCATCTTTCTTAGTAATCAACTGAGGAGCTGCAGTGAGCACCGAGACTGGTGGCATCGCTTTTGGCGGCGGCGGCGGGACGAGGGGGCGGAGGAGCCGAGGGGGCGCCCCGGGTGGGGGGCCCGGGGGCCGCAGCATCCCGCGGGGTGGGGGGCCTGGGGGCCCAGGTGGCACCAGACCACGCGGAGGCACCCCCGGCGGTGGGCCCAGACGTAAAGGCGGTGGGGCTAGAGGTCCACGCATCGGGGGTGGACGGAGACCTGAAAAAAGATAGTAATTTACACTAGCGAAATAGACCGATGACTTCTTGTTATTACAATGAAAGATCTCAAATAGATCATCACAATGTTTATGGGACCGTACATGAAAAAGCGTTTTATTGAAAGTACCCCATAGATATTACATAAACTACTCAATAAGTCAAGCTAATTTGACATTTTGAATTTTGACAGAACTTGGCGTCTCATTGTTTAAATATTAGACAGCTAACACAATTTTGACGTCTTTAGAAGTGAATATTTCATAATTAAGAGCAAACATTTACACAGATTACATTTCATTAAATTTATATCTAGGCGTTATTCACCTTCGAAATATTTCGATCTAAACTGCAGAAAACTATCTACAATTTCCGGGGTAGAAAAGTATTCTCGATATGAAGTTTACATATATATACTAGCGGCCCATTACGGCTTCGCATGGGTAGTTTATGGCTATTTTTTTACACCTTGGGTTACATTATTGAAGTTTTAGTAGGGGACTCTAATTTTTTCTAGTAATAAATATAGCCTATGTTACTCAGGGTTAATGATGCATCTAGGGAGCAGAGGATTCTTCACCCCTGTTGACGAAGTGAGTTTGCCTTTCCCGGGGCATTCTCAAGCACTGATGCGCAAGATCAGCGTGGACGTAACTACGTTCTAAGTCTCACGCTCTTCCTGCCATAAGCGCGGGGCACATGAGAGGAGGGTGGTTTTAGTGGAGTATTGCGTAGCGAGTCTCCACACATGCCGACGATTGACTCTGGTGGCCACTAGTGGCTTCACCTCTCATCGCTTTGGTCTAATCCCTAGCAAAGGACCTAGTAGTATGCGAAATGCATTTCCCCCGCCTCAAAAAAGCCTTGAATGATGAAAGAATTTTTGAAATCGATCCAGTAATGTTTGAGTTTATTCGTTATAAACATACAAAAATACAAATCTTTCTTTCTTCTTTATAATATTAGTATAGATGTATAAAATTTCAAAAAAATCAGTACCATGGTTTTTTCGTGAGAGCATAGCAGAGTTACTTTAGAATTTCTTATATTATTTTAACGTCAAAAACTTGAAGTTATACCAGGTGGCATAAGCGGCGGCGGCATGCGCATCTCGGCGCCAGGGGGCTCCAGGGGGAAGTCGGGCATGAGTGGCGGCGGCTGGTGCATCGGGGGCGGCTGCATGTGCGGAGGGTGGCTCGCCACCTCGTGCTCGACGTCACTGTCCGAGTCACTGTCCCTGCCCGCCGCTGCCACTCGCTTCAACGCATTCAACCTGGCAATGAAACATAAACAACGCGATGAGGTACAGCCATACTGGAATCATAATTTTGATCACACTTCTTGGGACCAGCTTGATCAGTGTGATACCATGTTCTTAAAGAATATCGGCGTGTAACGGTTAGCTTTGAGCTGATTATGTTTCGTACGATGTCTGAGATTTGCAATGGCCAACTTCCCTTTTTTTTGTTAATGCAGGGTAATTGTCTTTTCATCCGACACATACTCAGGCCATTACGAAGGAAGGCTATTTGCAACGCTTAAGGCTTAAGGCTAAACTCTCGTGGAACGGACCCCGCCCCAAATAGTAGGGGCCGATGACAAACTACGCGCTAAACCTAACCTGCGCCCCATACTAGCACTTTAGCTGGACGCCACGAGATCTAGAACAAGGTTACTGCACCGTGATGCCGTAGTGCGCAAAATAAAGTAGGAACACCCGAGGGAGCAGGGTGAACCACATCGAGCAGGGGGGATGAATCCGCTGTTATTCCCATATACAGCAGCCCTCTGCGACATCTCATCTCCCCTAACCCAACCGCTTATTGCACACATCGGCCACGTCTGGGAACGTCATAGCCCATACATTTTTTTATAGCGGCTAGTTGTTTAGAGCTACATTACATCCACGCCATGAGATGCGAAGCTACGTATGGAATGCCCATTTAGCGATCCCAAAAATTTCGTCGGATGGTGGAGGCATATGACAGTGAGTATGTAGGCCGCGTTCCAGTTGTAGCTCATAAGAACCAAAGTACTCCTTCAGTCGTTCCACCTAGCGACCATGGTCGTTATGATCGTGGTGAAAACATTATGAATGACGTCATAATTTTGGATCACGCGGCGCTCGTAACAACCTGTGTCAAGAGGTGGGTCGATTATTTATTTAGGTTTATGTCTTGGCAGCTAGGCCTTTAAGCCAGATCTTAGATTATTATGTAGTTTCTTCATTTTCTTAAGCCTATGTGTAGCACAGCCGTACTGTAGGTTATCAGCTGGTGCCATTCAACGGAGTTATTGTGACAACTCAAAAGGCCACATTCGACTATAAAGTTCACATTTCTCACCTAACACATAATTACTACCCAAAAACTCTCAATATCCTATAACTATTGTTCATTTCAGAGTAATTTTACACATTTTTAGAAAATATAACTTCAGGTGGGTCGAAGTGGGTGTTGACCACAGAACATTACTTCTCTGTATCGGTGGCACAAAGGTGCGCAAATTTTCAAATCAACCATACATCAAACAATTACATTTGTGTATTTCGTCGTTAATGACATTAACGCTCCATAATCCGCTGCACTTGAGTTTATGATTATAATGCTCGCAAACAAGTGGAACGGGAGAAATGGCGGTCATAAGCATGATCGTTGTGAGCCTCATGTGGAATGCGACTCTATGTTACAGACATCGGATGCGGGGGAATTTTTGGCGGCAAATGAAAGGAGATGCTGTGCTGTGCAGTTTTATTTTCTAAAAATGTGTAAAATTACTCTAAAATGAACAATAGTTGTAGGATATTGATAGCTTTTGGGTATTAATTATGTGTTTTGTGAGAAATGTGAACTGTACAGTTAAATGTGGCCTTTTTGAGTTTTCACAAGAACTCCTTTTAATGGCACCAGCTGATAACCTACAGTTCAGCTGTGCTACACATAGGCTTAAGAAAATACATTTGAAAAACCTGTGAAGTGCCGAATATCCAAAACAGACTTGGCTTAAAGGTCTATAAACTAAGCCATAAAATCCAGAAAAAAAAGTCGGATGCGTCACTACCCGAGCGCCATCTGGCAAATTTATTTACGACGAGAAAAATTTGCTACAACCAAAGTAAAATGCGCAACACACGCCTTACACGCGCATGGATTTAGTGCGCACATTAACCTTCCAAGCATAAGACATCTTAGACATTTGCTAAGATGTCTTATGCTTGGCCTAATGTTGTAGTTCTTGCTTAAATTTGTTGGAGATTTTTTTATCATGGTATAAGTTTACGTTTGACAGCTGTCTCGTGATATTAAGTGAAGATGCAATATAGGATAGAGCACACTTACCTAGTAGATACCTATTCACTTATGACTTGAATACCACAGGTTTATATGAATCCAGGAACAGACTGCGACCCCTTTAATAACAAACGCGACCCCCAGGTTGTAATACGATGGTCATAGATATATTCTTATGTCTACCTGGCGGACAAATCGGCGGCTCTATCTCTTTCTCTTTTCCGATGCACTTCCTCCATCTCCTTCATGAAGTCGTCGATATTCTGCCCTGAGAGCGCCAACATCCTTTGTTGTAGGGAGGTCGGCTTCGGCGCCACCGTCGGTATTGTCGGACACATGTGCTCGGAATCGTCTTCCATCGCTTCTCCGTCTACGTTCTCGGGCTCGGTATCTTGGGCTTTTGGTGGGGGAGCCTAATATTGAAAAATAATATCTCTAGCAAATATATTTGTTTATAGGTGAGGAATTAAAAGTAATATCAAGCGAGAGCCTGACTGTTTAGTTTAATATACTTGTCGGCAAAAGGCAGTGGTGGTGGACAGGTGGGTATTCTAGTCAGGAAACTCCATCATTTTGTGGATACGTAAATGCATAGGGAAATAGTATCTCTAATATTCAACCAAAAGATTAAATACTATTATGCAAGTGCTTATAGTGGTTTAATTATCCAATCTACAAAGATACTTCACCGGACACAATGCGCGAGTAAGACATTAAAGGATTCTCTTCTCAAAAACTAATGGTAATGTAGTCTGTTCTCCATGACATAATATAATGTGTAGTTCTTGTGTCAATTTGACATTGGCAACACTCTAAAAAAATAATACCTAATCCGATTATCATCTAAAAATTACAATTTCGTATAATTAAGAAGTGTCCTCATATTTATATGTCCCCAGCTGTAGTGTTTATACTGAAAAAGTTTAATTACAAGCATTTCAAAACTTGTCGTGTACATTGTCATTCAGAAATTAAAATGTGAAGAATCATGAAATATTTATTGGCGAACTAGTTTCCCCGCGACTACGCCGCAGGTCAAGCACTAGAAAGTAGATCTAATTTAATATATTCTATTCATAAAAACATAATCATATTTTTTATATAATATAAATCTTCAGTGAAAAATCATCTAACAAATGGTGAAAAGTGCGTAAAAATCTATTACGTGGTTTAGGAGTTAGCGGATATACAGACAGACAGACAAACGCGAAAAGCGACTTGTTTTATACCATGTAAAGATGAACCCTGCAAGATATGAAAAGGGAACATACACATACATGAACATTTATGAACATAATATTTTTTAATACTAAAAATTTTCACTAAAATCTGTTGAGTGTTGTCAAAGGTAATTTGAAATAAGCTTTGAGACAGATCAGGCAGCATATAAATAGCTGCTGTTTTTTTAAAATTTGGATTTTATTCTGAAATCACAGACTATAATTTTATGTATTAGTACAGGTATGCAAAAAAAGCTTACCGATTCCCCAGGTGGTCCTTCATCGGGCATATCAGAGAACCTCAAACTTTTTTTGACTTTCTCCATTTTGGCATCCAATATCAGTACCATATAGTCAACTGGTGGTCCTGGAGGTACTCCAGGGGGTTCCACACCTGCAGGTTTCTCCTGAAAGAGAAATGACAACAGAGCATTTATCTTCTGTTACTTTGCCAAGATGCCTGCAAATAGGGATTGCGAGCTGTTAAAGAAAGATTATAGTGAAAGAGAGTTAATGCACTACATCCCTCGTTAGTGTAGCGTCCCACATAGCTATCTCTCTCTATCTTGCTGGAAACCCCTATTTGCGGCCACTTTTACATAAGCAACCCTATTGCATCATACACAGAAAAAAGTAGCTTTAATTTGATACATAATTTATTTTAAAAACAAGTGAATGAAATTTTTTCGAAAATATCCAACTAATATTATTTTATTTGAAAATACTAGCAGCCACTTTGATAGGCAACTTAGCAAAAATGTATTACCCCATATGTAATTATATATAAAAAATAGATTTTAATTAAATAACACATGAACATAGTAATCTTGCAGCTGGATCTCGGGCTGTAATAATTTGAATGTAAAGTACCTTATTATATGCAGAATCCTTTTTCAAAATAGATTTAACCGGTACAGTACTTTGCACTGTATCCATAGGTAAAGGTATATTCGCTGGTAAATTTCCAAACATCATGTTCTCTGGTACCTGAAAAAGAAATTGTAAGGATCTATTAAAATGATATCAAAAAGGAATTAGCTGTCTATTCCAATATAATAACAAGAAAGTGAACTTTTGTTTGCAAGTTTTTCTGATATTTCTTTACAGCTTTGCAAATATACTGATTATTATGAATAAAAAGAAAGATAGAAAAAGGTTATTTGAAAAAGTAGTGACATACTTAGATTGCTTACATGGGTCAGAATGGTACTGTCTAACGGGACAGTGCTCGCTCCACGTACCGAGCTAACGATGTATGTCCAAGATATTCAATTCAAAATTTAACAAATTTGAAATTATATAATGTACCTACGCTACATCACCCTATTTATACCCTGGAATGTTGGACTTTTTTTCGTAAAATGAGGTAAACAATAAAATATATTATTTATAAAAAAACAAGAATACTTTTCATTACTAGTAATAATAATACTTCATTATATTTCACACGAAGAAACATAACCGGTGGCAATATTTGGGATTTTATTATTGCCCAACAGTGGGCACGCAACATGAGGGTAGCTCAGAAGGTTACGACACGGACGATTGCGTCACCGACATTCCGATTTTAAGGAAAAAAAATAGGCAAATTATGCGAATAGAGAAGAACACTCTTTGTTACAAGTTGGATCTAGATGTAAATAGGTGAGAGTGGTGTCAATTAAAAACTTATATGTTAAGATACTATGACTGAAAATCTTGCAGATTTTATCAATTTGGGAGTAGAGTTATAAGATATTTAGGAAAGTCTGTGAAATGAAGTGAAACTAATACACAAGGGCAACATAGTGAAGTACTAAGATATTGTTACTAAAAATTTTCTTCTGTTGTTTGACTTATGTCAATCCCTTCTATTGTGTAAAACTATACGTAAAATGTATATTATTATCCTTTCATAAATAAATATTTTCCATCCTTTATTTACACATTGTATATTAATTTATAGTTCAATTATGATAGGCGTGTGATATTTTTCTAATGTCAAATTTTGTACAAATAACAGTATAAAATATAAAAAAGAAAATTTCAAAACTCACTTGTATAGCTGGTAGGGGAATGTCATCAACTTGGACTGATTGAGCATGCTTCACCGATTCATAGTATGATATGAGATGTGCTTTCTTCTTTTCATACTCCATTTCTTGTCTTTTCAACTCCACCCATTTCTCTGGATCGTCTTTATCCTTAAAAATGTTAAAAGAATAGAACAAAACCAAATAATACCTACATTTTAAAGCAAAGAAAGTTCCAACTGTTTTATGAATGACATAAAACACACTCCCGGTGCTATTAAGAGGCAGATATGACCTTCATATCTTAGTCATGCTTTCCTGATTTTGTTGCTCAAAGGTATTGAATAAAAGTGAAGAGTGAAATCAACCAATCTCCCTTGAACAAAGGTAATATACCTACTAAGTATATTTTCTATTCTCCTTAAAAGGAGAGGCCTGAGATTAGTATTAAGTCTTAAGATAACTACATATAAAAGTTTTTTCTATTCTTTTAAGATACTTACATACATTTTAAGGACCCTATCAAAAGTTTCTCTAAGTTTTTTTCTTTTCTCTTTTAACACTTTTTCATTTAGTGGTGAGGGCTGAAGAACATTAAATTCTGTAAACAAAACAGTATATAACATACACCAAGAAGTCAAAAGTATTCACAAAATATAACCAGTATTTCACTAATTCATATTCAAGAACCATTCAGTTCATTTTACTTAGCTGTTCACAACTGAGAGCATGACTACAGAAACATCAGTTTCAAAGCTGACAATCAACCCAGGTTCAAAATCGAAGAACCAAATGCCAGTTCACTTATTGTCATACTAGCTGATGCCCGCCTCTGCGTCCGCATGGTGCGGTTTTTTAATCCCATGGGAATTCTTTAATATTTTCGGGATCAAAAGTATCATATGTATTGACCAGGGATATAAGCTCCCACCATACAAAATTTCATTTAAATCGGTCCAATCGTTTCGGAGATTAGCTGGTACAAACAGACAGACAAACAGACAAAGAAATAAAAAATTTGAAAAAATTCTAAATTAGTTCTATTGCACTTCTTAAAGTCAGTCTTTTAGCATTTTTTTTCATTGTACAGAAATTCGACTTGTACAGTTTTATTGTATGTATAAATTTATAATTCTCAGGGGATGTTACTAAATTTTGTTCAAAACACATACATAATGTTCTATGAAGTCTACAGTAGCTACTCGGTACTTATCACAAGTGTCCCCCACTTTACAATAGTAATTCATAAGGAATCCGAATTATGAATAACAAAGTGATAATTAAACAGCTATCCACATAAGAAGCATGTGTAGCATTTTGGATCACATTTTGCTTTGACCTCAATAGATCACTTAAAACTTTCTTATATTATAAACTATTAAACTCATCAGGTGAGACATATCTTACTCTCCAACCCATTGGCAACACCCTTGAAGAAGCATTTTGTCAATTTATTAGTTATAATATCACCTATTTTATCACCTTATTTGTGTGAACATAACCTTATGGCATTAACTGAGTTAATAAGATTGATTACCCATTTCATCAATTTTCTGTAGTTCATCTAATATCTGTATAGGATCTTTCATTTTAAGAACAGCAGCTCTGACCATTTGCCTTTGTCTTTTGTTTTTCTTCAATTCTTTCTTTCTTGCCTCTTTTCCTGTAAAGAATATGAAAAATGTTTAGTTAATGATGATTAATCAGAAATGAAAGCAAACCACAAAAGTTTGTTATTGGGTGGCTATTACTAATTGGTGGAATTAACAATAAGTACCATTTCTTAACTTATAGAGAATACTATTTAATAACATACGAGTCTAAATCAGGGAGTCTAAATCAGGCGTAGCCAATCAATGGCCCACAGTCGAATCCAGACTGCTAGTGTCATGAATTCCACTAGCAATAGACTTCTTATTGTTATTATTGATGTATTATTATAAGTTGGATTAAAAACATAAAATGATAATAACTCAGTTTTATTTAGTTGTTATGCTCTGGTTTTAATTACCTGGTCTAAAATGACAGCTGCGATTGACCTTTTTATGTTGCAAGCTTGGAGCATAGTATCATAGTATGACTCATCCATAAGTGAACTGTGTGAGATGAATCAACAACTCACCACTCTGTGGCAAGCCATTTCTTTTCTATACTTGTTTCAATTCTACAGGATTCAACTCAGAATTTAGGATTTGATTCAATGACTCACACAAACTCACTTATGAATGAGCCTTACTACAAGATTATGCTCCAAGTTTGCCACATAACATAAAAAGAGGATAATCACACCTGTCATGTTAGTCCAGGTAATTAAAAATCAGAGTATAGGTAAAGTATAATGAAAAGCAACTTGCTGGTAACCAGTATGACCCTAAGCCAATTTTAAGAAGAGTAATTTGGAACTTTTAGTTAAATATTTTGTCTATTTCTACAATTATTTAGTTAAAAGTTATCTATACATAACATATAATAAAACTGTAGAGCTCGAATTTCTGTACAATTAAAAAAAATGCTAAAAATCGAGTCAGGGGGATGTAAGAAGTGAAATAGAAGTAATTTAGATATTTTTCATTTTTTTTTGTTTTTCTATTTGTCTGTTTGTCTGTCTGTTTGTACTGGCTAATTTCTGAAACCACTGGACCAATTTAAATGAAATTTTGTATGGTGGTAACTAATATCCCAGGTCAACATACTTTTGATCCCGAAAATATAAAAAGTTCCCGTGGGATAGTTAAAAAACCGCACCACGCGGACAAAGTCGCAGGCATCAGCTAGTAGATGAATAAATTATTAACTCACTATTTTGTGTTAAAATTATACTACTGTTTCATTAGAGAGATGGCTAAGCTGAGGACCATTAAGATTTTTAAATTCCAAACAGGTAATAGGTCTGCACTTTGAGCCAGAGTGGCATGAAATTGAGGGTAATTTTTGTTTAGATGTATACATACACCTTTTAAATAGCCACTAGACCTGTTATTTGGGTTAGGAAACAAGTATTTAGGGTCCAAACAAACTAGTTTTGAATGAATAATGGGAAAAACAAAAATATGTTTGATAAACAAAGTTATGCCACTTTTGTTGATAACAAGGTGTGAATTGTGTTTAGAAATACACTTACACTTAATATATAAACATTAAAACTGTTTTTGAGTTTAGTAAACAAGTTTTGAATTAGTGTATTGATTTTTAAATATGGAAATAGTCTTTTTTTTACTTATATATTGTGACGATGGTTACAAATAGGTTGTGAAACTCGCTCACCGCAGCTATGGCATACTCGCTCAGCTTGTGGGCTTTAGTAAAAAATCGCGACTGGTGACTAGAACGGTGACTTAGGTTAGGTTAGACTTTAAACCAAAGTTCACGAGCCGAGCGAGCGAAGCAAGTGTGCCTGGTAAAATGCCAGAAAAGACTGGTCACCATCATTGCAATATATCAAAATGACAAATAGAAAAAAATAATATCTCAAGAACTAGTACATACCTCCTAGGCATGGCGGTTGCAGAAGGGAAAAGTACACCTCCCCCTCCACCCCCACTACTTAAAATTCTGTGACCACTAATCTAAAGTTTAACCAGGCAGCCTGGCTGCAGGAGCCACTTTGATGTATGATAGCTCATTAGCGCACACATGCAAGGTAAGAAAGAATTTCTGGTTGCAGCTACCACTACAACACCTGACTGGCTACTAATATTGGTTACTCAATATTTTTTTATACTTTATTTCAAAAATAGAGGTGTGAAAAATGTTCTACAATGGAACTTGGTTTGAAAAAAACCATTTGAATTTGGTTGCCTAGTGTGGCGCCTACTTTACATGGCATGGGTTTTTTTTACATCTTAGTTTTGTCCGAAAACTCTCAGTATTCACTACATTTATAACATCACTTGCCAGTAAAAAATGTGACTATCAACTGTATAAAACCGGCTGTATAACAATTTCATTACACTATATTATTTATGTAATAATTTAAATATAATAGGATTAAAAATGAGCCGCTCATGATTTTCTTACTTTAAAATTAACCTAAGTCATGAATTTAATTTGTTCAAACGTTCTTGTGTTTATATGTGTAATGTGAGAAAACGGGCCTTTTTTATATTACATTTGGGTTAGTTTTCTTAGTCCATAATTAGAAATAATAAAATAAATATAATCATACTCACTTGCTTGGTCAGTTGGGTTCATATATTTACCACTTTTTGTGGTATTTATAGATCGGCGACCCATTTTACTAACGGTAAAATAAGCTTTGTCAGATCCTAGATGTATAAATTGGGTTTTAGGACAATAAATACAGTATTTTCATTAATTAGTAAGAAATAACTATCTCTAAACACGAAACTAAAAAAGCCACCATGGATTCTGAATTTCCGAAATTAATTAAATCAGATTTGACAATTTGACATTGATATTTGACACTGACAACTGACATATACTTCAATGTACTTCTTCTTTTCTTTTGAACATACATTCGTATAACCTGAATATTTAGCCTTTAATGTAGATCGTTAAAGCTAAATAATCTTCAAATAAAAAAGTTACGACATACAGAAACAAAACTGACAGGATGAAGATATAAAGGTATAATTTTTTGATACATATTTTTTTATTGCTACGCACCCGCTGGAACACTACACAGTGAGATAAATGTTTGCCTTGTTAATGTTTTTTCTAGTAGGAAACGTATTTTGAAAAACTTTCCATCGATGAGAAGTTTTGCCGTCTGTATTGTACAAACCTTCTAAACGCTTTCACACTTACCTACAAAGACATTTGTGCTATTTCTTACACTTACTTACTTTTTTAATTTTAAATAATTTGTACGTGGTAGTCAAAAATTAGCCTTTACTACTTAACGCACAGGCGACATGCCAAGCCATCTCAGAAGGGCCAGCATTTTGTAGGCCAGATCTAGAATGAAGGGGGACTTCCCCCGAGTAGTTAACATTAAGAGTGGTCAGCCAGCATAATTTATGTTCTGTTCCTATCTTCTGAAATGTAAATCCGGGTTTGTCTCTCAGACCGTTGGACTCTCCGTACATTAGGCAGCTACAACAGCTATTCTGTTAATGATCTACCGTCGAATTGTAGTGCTAAAATTGTCTGCTCAATATAAAAATGGCTCCCGAAGCCCAACTGCCAAGTGCACATGCAGCCTTAAGATGGCCGTTGAGGAACCTTCCATCAATCCAAATAGACTAGCTGTGACTCAAAAAGTATGAATAAGTTTCAAAAACGAACAATTCGAAAAACTGTATGTACAGAAAAACATAAACAAACAACTTGTACAAAAATATAGTAAATGTTTGAAAAGCTCGGAATTAACTTAATTTGAAGTTAAAAACATACAGCGGAAATGAGAACCTCCGGGACCTTTTGGAAATCGTTTAAAAATAGTAAATTATATAAGAACAAGTTCACGTGAGCGGCGACAGCGTCCAAATGCGGCCGAATAACAATGGCGGTTACAAAACTTTCTATTTTCAAAACAGCGTATATTACTACTAATGGATATTATTTTAGATCTTATTTTATTGAATTAAAGTTCGAAATTGTATAATAATAACAGCTTTTTTTTGTCAGGCGGGGGAAATGCATTTCGCACATACCGAGTCCTTTGCTAGGGATTAGACCGTTGTTGATCATGGAGGCTTTCCACTGAGGCAATCCAAACAATAATCAACCGGCTTGTTTGGAGACTCGACTAATCAATACTCCACTAAAACCACCCTCCTCCCATGTGCGCTTATGAGTAGGAAAGGCATGAGATACAGAATGTAGTTACGCCCTCACCGATCCTAGCGCACAAGTGCTTGAGAGTGCCCCGGGAGAGGCAAACTCACTTTGTCAACAGGGGTGAAGACTCCTCTACTCCCTAGATGCTAGAGGGCCCCTGCAGCGGTATTTCAGGGGGGGGAGATCATGCGCATACCTGCGCCTCCGGGCTCCCGACTAACGTCGGCACCCGCGAGACGCATGCGCACTTCCATCTCTCTCCCTATCTCGTTCCGCGGCCTCCTTTTGAGACATTACCGTCTCGCAGAAATTGGCCGCGCCAACCCACCAATCGTCGCTGTGCAGCATGGCTTGCACCAGATCGCTCAGCGAATCGACCGGTCCTACTAGTGTCTCGAGTTCAAACTTCTGAGGTGCCCATGCTGCGCACTCGACTAGCGTATGTAACGCCGTGTCTAGCGCGCCACACTGGCGGCATTGGGGTGAAGGCAAGCAGCCCGCAATCTGACACAGATACTTATCGAAGCAACCGTGCCCGATAAGTATCTGTGTCATTCTGAAGGTCAGGGTCCCGCGTTTCCGCGAGAGCGATCGCAACAGCTGCGGTCGAACCGCTTCCACCGTGTCAATGCCAGCAACAGGGTTTTCCAACTCTACTGACCAAGATTGGATCATGGCCGCGGTTTCCCACGTCCTGATCACCTGGAGTTCGGCCTGGCCATAGGCCAGGCCACGGGCTAGGGCATCCTGTCGGGAGCGCCGAACTTTGGCAATCACGTCCGCCTGGAGAGGCCAGGGCGGATCGCCCGCCAAGAGTGTCGACGCCGTCTACGACACTGTACGGTATCCTCGGATGGTCCTCACCGCCAGGACCCGTTGTGCGCGGCATAACAAAGTCCTAATGTGGCGGTGAAGTGCAGTGGACCATATGGGTGCACCGTACAGGGCCATACTCCTAAGGATGCCCATGTAGAGTTTCCTAGTCGTCCCCCCCGGTCCTCCCACGTTGGGAAGAAGCCGAGAGAGGGTGCCTGCGGACCTCACGAGTTTGGGAACTAGCTGCTCAAAGTGCGCTTTAAACAGCCATTTCCCATCGAGAATTAGCCCCAGATATTTCATCTGGGGGCCTACACGAATGTCCACCCTTTGGACTGTAACGGACAAGTCCGCGGGGGGATTACGAAACCGTCTCTGGAACATGATGGCCTCCGTTTTCGCGGAGAGACCTTCAAGCCCAGCCTACCTATTCTTCGGACCACGATCTCCAACCCGGCGTTGGCGAGGTCCACGAATTCCGCGAATGACGCAGCGCGTGCCGTGGGTAGGGTGTCATCCGCAAAGCAGATTAGCCCTATTCCGGGCAGGACCGGAACCCGAAGGATCCAGTCATAGCCGACGTTCCAAAGAATCGGCCCGAGGACCGATCCCTGTGGGACGACGCACGCGACGCGTCGCCGACCTATCGCGCGATTATCGGACTCGCTGCCCTCCCAAAGGATGTACCTGTCCTGGAGGTACGCGCCCAACAGCCTCGTGAGGTACGGGGGAACTCCGTGTGCACAGAGCCCCTCCCTGATCGTCTCGTGAGGGAGGCTGTTAAAGGCGTTCGCTATGTCTAGCGATACAGCCAGGACAGTAACGTATCCTTTGCTTGGATGGCGTCGTCCGTTACAGATCGCAATGTCTCGAAGGCGTCCATAATAATATACAGCTGTCCCAACTGTCGCCGAATAACGTGTGACAAAGAACTTCGTTACAAAAATTAGTTTTAATCAACATACAATAAATAAAATTCAATAGTTAAACTGGAAACCATTATTTCAGAAAAAAAACCTCAAACTACAAAGTTGATTTAGAATTAAGTTATTTTTTTTTCATTTCTGCATTACTCTCTTTATTGATATTTGAATTCACTGATTTCTGCTAAAATTTAATGAATATAATTTAACAAAATCGGCGTCTTTTTCTAGGGACAACAAAAAAAATATTTTTACGTTTTAGTTGCGCAAATACTTCCATAGCTTTAGAAATATTATATTAAGCATTTGTAGAATTTGTACAACTGTCACGCGTATACAAATCTACCATTTAATTTGCATTTAAGTTACTTTTGAATTCAGTTTCGTTTTTTGTTATATTTTTTTTATTTTCTACTTTTAATTACGCAAATACTGAAATAGCTTTAGAAATAAGTTATTTTAAACTATTTAAATTTTTTTTTGTCTGTTTCTTCGGGATTCACGTATAAACTAGTTGGTCGATTTCGATGCAGTTTTTGCTAATCGCCAGCTAATTCTTAGACTTAGTTCTGCGCTTCTTTTTATGCCGGGAATCCCGCCGAAATCTTCCCGGGAGCGGTTTGAAGTTGTTCAGATGCAAAAAAATTAGCTTATGTCGACACAGTTTTCACTAAAACGATAGCTTACATTCTTTTTTAAATGCTGCGATACTTTGGTGTCCCGGGGATCCCGCGGGAATTTCAAGTCAATCGTGGACGAAGTCGCGGGCATATCTCTATTACTCATATAATAATTCCATAATTTAAGAGATTATAATTATGAAACTATGTAAATAATTGTATACGAATACGACGTGTACCTATATAGTTTTGTCATTTGTGAAAATTAGTTCATAGTTGTATTATTATGAACACCTTGTTTCCGCAAACATTTTCTGTTTAAAGATGGCGCCACCTCAGTACCGATCGTTTACGGCAAGTCGTGTTTGTTGGGAACGATTATTCGATCGCGATCTTATGACCAATAAAACTTAAACTGTGTAAAGTCGATTATTGGATTTGTGTTTAGATGTGTAAAGTGAAATAAAGTGTTGTTATCGTGCATTGTATTTTTCTGAAGCTCGACGTCCCACATATGTCACCACCTACCTTATACGTCTTATTACTTTTAGTTTTATGGAAGAAATGGTTTTTAGTACTAAGACCTAGTGTTGTCTGTATCTAAACCTCTTCAACTGTGATCTAATGTTTTGCAATAAACTATCTTCTTCTTATTGGTTCCCTTACTGCTGAGGATTGCTACTTTAATCTCAGTGAATAATCGTTCTCCTTTAACAATATTGGTTTTGACCTAGATCGAAAGCCAAACTTGACATGTCCTGGGACCCAATTCTGTTACTTCAATATCTTGGCGTTGGAAAGATATTCTATTGTGATAGTGTCAAAAATTCGTATTCTTGTAAATCCAGACTATCTACCCGATATTGTCGCGGCGGAACGCTACTAGAAAAATATTGCCAGTAGCAGAAATGGCGGTAGCCAAAATGAACATTGAAAAGCTACCAAAGATTTTAAACATTTATTTCGCGCTTATTTATGAAGAGAGTGTCGCACCACGGGTATGCCATTAGCATTAACAGAATAACGAAATCGGGCAAATCTACGTTTGAAACGATATGACAGTGTCCGGCAATTTTGACGAGATAGTAATAGCAGAATTGGGACCCTGGTTATTCTCAGGGACAGAAAGTAGGAATACATATAATTTTTTTCGTGACCCTCGGTGACGATTATGTTTGGCGTGATTTTGTGGCCATGAGAGTCAATCAGTTATCGTGTTTGGTGATCTATAAGTACTTCATTCCGCAATATATAAGAGCTTTCACACGATACAAAACGCGAAGAAAGCCTCTTTAGTTTAGGCCTCAAGTTATGCATAAATAATCTCCTAGGTTACTTATAAAAAAAATACTCATGAGAATAAACAATAGGTAGTAGTAGAATAAATTACCAAATAATCTCTAACCGCATGCAGTACTCTGCAGTATGCAGTAGTATATGTGCGGTGAATACTCCACATAGTGCAACATCTTTGCAGTATTGCACAGTAAATGTTATAGTAGATAGGTTAGTACTTTCGTAGTATACTATCTATATGCCTACCCAGTATTTACACGTATTTACGCGAGACAGGCGCTTGTATTCGCGTCGCATGATCGCATCGCGTACCTACTACGCTCACTCACACCAGTATATTTTACGAGTATCCACTACAAACAACCAACATCCACTACATACTGGTTTCATTCATATACCGAACTAGACTTCTCTTTCTATCTCATTCATCCTAATTGGACACGAATGTGTGTGAATGCAATGGCAGTACCTTACCCACGAAATAGCGTTTGTTGAACTGAGTCGCTGCGCGTCGCTCGAAGTCTCGCTCGCTCCCTCGCGCAGTGGCAAAGAACGCGTTCGCTCGAGGTGTTCGTGTTCGACTTTCGAGTAGCGACGTACGCTAGCGTGTATGTCTTCATTATTGATGCAAAAGTTCCACGATGGAAGATCATAACCAGAAATTGTTACAGGAGTTGCTAAAGAAAAGTGGAAACAACGTATGTGCCGATTGTGGAAGCCCAGGTATGTCATTAATAGTGATTTATAATTAATCTAGTGATAGTGTTTTCCTTGTGCATTTTATTTTCATGGGGTGGTGAATAGGCGGGGGGCGTAAATGCGTCCATGCTTTTGAGTTCAGTGACCTCGACGTAAAATGCATTCAATGAAAACAAATCATCAAGTAACGCAATGTTAGTGATGAATTGATGGATCTAAACATGTCATCTATTTATTTATATTTTTGAGCTTCTTAGCCGTAACATTTGTGGAGTTGTTTCACTTCTTTCGGTACTTACCTGTTTTATTATCTATCATATACCTTAAATCGTATTTAAATATTTATTTTTTACTTTTTATCAAACTCCCTTCAGAATCATCCATTAGATAAATATTAATATTTTGCTGTAACCTAAAATGTAAGGGTCGTATTAATAGTTAACTTCTATGTAATTATGTCTAATGTAAGCGGTAAATAAGTAATTTGTAATAATAATAATTCTTTTATTTCTGAAATACAAGTCATTTCTACGTACAATTAAAGACATAAACTGAAAATTAAATTATAAAAATTATATACATAATATTGATATTGTTTTAAATAGTAGTCATAAATTCATCTCTATTTACAACTAAAGTATTTTGTCTCAAAGACTAGATTATTTAAAGATAAGAGGAGCAGCTTAAAATAAATTTAACACAGATCACTGTGAGTCTGGTTAATGGCCCCATTTGGTAGCAGGCAGACACATGAGTTTGTGAAACGACGTCCATCAACTTAGAGATATCCTAATAAATATATCTTATGTAGTAAAATATGTAGATGCTATAGATATTAATAACAATATTTTGGTACCAGTTGTTTACATATAGCATATAAATTAGATTTAACACCGATAAAACGATAAGCCAATTACAATACTAGCGCTGACTAAATATTTTCGATTTCTTCCCGAATTAAGTAATAAATTATTTCAGTATATTGTTAATTTAATACTTCGTAAATTAAGTCATCGCCAATTGTGTATGACATACAGTCAAGGATACGTTAAAAAATAAGCAAACTTTTGTCCTGTTCGGTTTTAGATTATGACGACAAATTGTTGCAGAAATGAGTCACTCATGCGAAATTTATGTCAGTAGAGAAAGTATTGTAAGGTATATGGCCAACCTACTAAATGAAGTAGTTAGGTACTTTCCTAAGTATTATTTCTAAGAATTTAAGCGTGGTTAAATATTACTATTATTATTGACTGAGGAAAAATAATAATACCTTTCTAATGGGTAGTTAAATGAGTGTTGCGTGTGTAAGGATACCTAGTTAGTTAAAGTTTAATCAGGAAAGAGGTTTGCAACATTTTCAAAAAAATAATGAATATGTTACGTAAAAAAAATGGTAATAAGTGTCTACACTTTTCGCGTGGTTTCGCCCGCTAAAATTTCTGTTCCATGTCTCTCGATAACTATTAATTATTAAATGATAGAGCTATGCTGGAATCATTTACCCATCTTTATTACTGCTCATAGGGTCTGCTCGACCGACATGCTACCATGCACTCTCATAATATCGGCGTGAATCGGTTAGCACTGAGGCTAATGGTGTTTCGTGCGATGAGTGAGAATTCCGATAGCCAACTTCCTCTCCCATATTATTATACCTATCTCATTCCTCCTGTTTGATCCCTCCTTTATCCCATCCCACCTATTCTATCGGCATTAAAGCCATTGCTACAGTTTTACACAAGAATAATTCCTGCTGATGTAACGCGTGTGAGTGTACGAATCATATAAGTGTAACATACAAGGAACACTACCATTTCCGCTTGCGAATAAAGTTCTGTCTGCACTTTTCTGCGCAAACGAAAACTGCCCATCGGAATTATTAGTTATGTAAAACTTTACATGTGAGTGAAACGGTCAGTAACTATAACATTATTCCAGTTGGAGGAGTAGGAAACCTTTAAACTGTATTGTCGTATTTTAAAGTTAAATAAACTATTCGTGACTCCGAGTGTGGTAGTAAATCAAGTAAATTAGGGTGCGCTGTCTGTGCATCCGTGTGGGTGCTCGAGTGACCCAATTTCGCATTTGAATTTCTGTCTATATCGTGGTACGGTTTGCCAAACAAAACTAATTCTAGCTCGTGTAACTCAGTCTGCGATTAGCATTTGAAAATGTAGTCAGATTTCCTGAAATGTCGGGTATGTTGCTTACTAATGCTTTTTTATTCTTTTTTGTTCATTATAAAAGTTATATTAAAAGTCTCGATTGGTGCTGGAATCAAACAACTCGTACTTTTATAAATATTGTATGTCCATAGGAATAGTAACAATTGTTTTTTCTTATGTCCTTGCTCCATCTGTGATAATGTTACTGTTAGTGACAATGTCACGCCGATGTAAACCATGGGTTTAATGCGTTATTTGGTGCGATATTGTTAATGACGTTAAATATTTACAGATAAATCATGTACACATTCATGTACCTAATCGTTAACGCGTTATTTTAAACACTATAATGGCAAGTGCATTATAATATAAGATTATATGACATGACTATCGACTTCCAACCGTCCAAATTATAAAATATTTTTTAAAGAAAATTATATGGCCAGTGCCGCATGCATATACACAACACACTTTTCCTGAAAGTTATTTTAAACAATATCCGTTGTAAATTAGATTAGGCTCCAATAGGGTAAATAATAACCACAAACAATCATTAAAACTAAATAATGAAAATGAACCAGTTGGCGGTAGACTAAATAAAACTTTAACAATACTCATTGTCACTATGACTTGACATCTTTGTCTTCCATCATCACGGTTACTGGAAAGTGGCCGAAACTGCCAAGCACTTACCTAGTGTATTTCAAGATCCTACCGCATGTGGCGGCATATAGATTACATTACTGATTACTGTAACATACGAAGACTGACGAACAAATATGAAAATTTCATTAGGATTCCGTTTTGTCCAAAATAGATACAAAACCCTGAAAATAGATAAAGATTAACCGTATTATTCATAGAGAGTTAGTATTAGTTTGAACGCTTGTTTAAGAGCCATAAAGAAGTGTTCAAACTTACACTTACTCTCTATGAATAAGACCGTAAAAATATTAATGAGATCATCGCGTTGTATTTTGGGTATATGCCTAAATACCTACCTACTTTGTATGAAAACTCTATGAAACGTCTTAAGCCATTTCGTTTTCCCACTAATTACATTACGTAGGCCACGTTTCAACCATAAACAATTTTTTTTCCTTATTTTCTCAAAACATCCCTGCTTGTTTCTGAAAATTAATAAACTTTTTTACTAAGGCCATACAACTTTTAGGGTCACTGACAAAAACTAAATTCTTTTTAAATCATCAGGTCCGCCCGCCCGCCTTTGTCTGGCAATTGTGTATAGTTTAGGATAGGGCCCCGAAAGCCCCCTTGAAAAATTAACCTGTATTATATTTATAATTGTAATATATATTTACTAGAGTTTACTCTGTCAAACTCTAGTGCATACCTCTTGTTTAAAGAGTGGGCGTTAATACAGGTTACATTGTATTATATTTTTATGTTGGTGCTATTTGCCCTCGGAAGATTTACTTCATTTTATATCGCAAACTATCCCATTTCCCGGACAAAAAGTATCTATGTCCATTTTCGGTATTCAGACAGACAGAACGAGTTGTTGTCGCATTTTTTTTTATAGTTTATGAATTTTTATATCTATAAACTTGAGGAATGATTGTGTCCCATACAAACTTTTCTTCCTTATTTCAACCCGTTTTAGTTTTGTTTATATATCCCCGTCGATTTCTCAGTAAACTACATAAACGACCAAAACTACAAAAACTACCAAAACAACCAAAATTACCAAAACAACCATAACTACCAAAACAACTATAACTACCAAAACAACCAAAACTACCTAAACTACCAAAACTACCAACGAAAACTATCTAAACTACCAAAACTACGAAAACAACCATAACTACCAAACAACCAAAACTACCACAACTACCAAAACTACCAACGAAAACTATCTAAACTATCAAAACGACCAAATTGACCAAAATAAATAAAATAACGAAGATGGCAAACCACAAATAAAAAAAACTATCATATTTTCTGGGATAACCTTTATATAAATCTATCACAAAATCTATCCGGGATGAAAAGTATCCCTTGTCCACCCTCGGTATAAAATATACATATATACCGAATTTCAGCTAAATCGGTACATAGTTTTTCCGTAAAAGCATAACAGACAGAAAGACAAATATGTTTTTATCCCGGAAACTATCATTAGCATTTTTTGTATTATAAAGTATCCTATGTTCATCCTCGGCATCGAATGTATATAACATACAAAGAGAGGATACGTCTTAATTCTTATAAACTTTTTTAATACTGTAGGTATACAATGGGCTTAAAATACTTTGTGTAATAATTCCTAGGTAGCCAAAATATTTGGAAATAATTAAGAGATGTGCTGAAAGTTGCAAGCCGAGGAAAAAACATTCATTCTTAGTTTCGCTTCCAGATACTAATATATACTTTATTGATTACTTAGCCTAACATGTGTGGGACGACGAAATTCAGGAAAATACAATACAGGATTTCAATACTTTATTTCACTTTCCACATATAAACACAATTTCAATCATCAACTTTATATTACACTTTAACCTTTACAGGTACACAAATCACGGTCCAATATATCGTTTCCAACAAACACTAGCCGTTTTTATATTTTTGTGCTAAAATCACCACGACCCAACGACTTCTGTAAACAGTCAGTATTTCGTCGGTAATTGTTGTGCCGTGAATTAATTTGAACTTTGATAACATGGAAATAGTTTTATGATATTGTTACGAGTTGCAGGACTCGAATTAAAATGCCGTTGGAATTACTATAGAAGTTATTAGAACTATACAAACACGTATAACACAGGTACAAATATAACTGAACACAACCACGATATGTAATGCACGATTCAATAACACGCGTAAAGTCCGTCACTATATAGATTATCGAATGTAGTACACACGTCTTGTTTCGCTTGTGCTTATCGCTAGACTGCCTCACCTCTCCTTTGGGGCATTGCTTTATCCTGTACAAATACAATATGTCTGCTCGACCGCGTGGACTGAATTTTCCAAGAATCACACCTGGCTAATCACTACCATGAAGATTACAATACACAATGGGCAGTTTTTTCCAACCACAAATTTTAAACACAAAGTAAACAAAAGAAGACAGTCATAAAAGAGTTTCAATGTTATTAGATCAAACGCCGGCGGGTAATAAATGTGCTTTGTTTACAAATATGCAGGTGGCCCAAATTGTAACAATATAAAATTATATGATATGAAAATACTCAAATTTCTGAAATAAATGAATTATTATATCAAGTGGCGCCATCTTAAAACAGCGAATGTTCGCGGAAACAAGGTTTTCATGATAATACAACTAATTTTCACAACCGTTAAAGTTATACATCGTATACATTAAAATTACTTACATAGTTTCATATAATGTAATAAATTATGGCATTATTTATACGAGTAATTACTACAACTATACTTTCATGACATCTCCTATAAATAAATATTAGCCGCCATATAATTTAGGATGGTTGTCAACACATAGTAAATGTAAGCTACATTTGTACTGCTATTTTTCTCAATTTTATTATCTTATATGTATCTAATTCTTTAAGACCACGGACCATAAAAATGGCTCGGACTTTGGAGGGCTTGTGTAGGGCCAAGGGAAATCCAACACTTAAAGGCCCCTTGACAAATTTAATCTAAATGTGGCGTGAAACTGACCGGCGATTATTCTTGTGTACACTATATAAAAAGTACCCAAGGACAAGCCTCGGCCAGTGTAGGACTATTATTATAGGACTTGAGAATAAAATGTACCGGGCTATTGGGATGAACTGCTAATGGAACTAGGGATCTGGGACTATAGGAGCTATAGCGTCTGCCCGTTGCAATGTACGGGGAACATGGTAAAATGGGTAGACTCGCCACTCCCTGCATGAGTCAGTACCAACGACGTGCTAACAGTGGCCAGTTGGGCAGCCTCCCCGTAGGAACCGCCTCTGGCCATAACGAGAGTGTCATCTGCGTAGTAGAGTTCCCTCGTCCCTGTCGAGACCGGCTCCCGTAAGAGCCAATCGTAACTGATGTTCCACAGGATTGGCCCCAGTACCGAACCCTGTGGAACTCCTCAGGCAACTCGACGTCGTCCAGCTACATGGCCGTTTTTGCCCTCCCAACGGATGAACCTGTCCTGGAGGTATGCCTCCAGCAGCCTCCTCAAGTACGGGGGCACTCGCATGAAGCGCAGTTCCTCCCGGATAGTTTCAAATGGCAGACTGTTAAAGGCGTTCCCGATCTCGAGCGAAACTGCCAGAACGGACTTCTGAATCCCTCCGGATTCTCTGGTTCAGTCTCTTAGGGCACTCAAGGAGTCCAACGTCGAACGCCCTGCCCGAAAGCCGTACTGCACTTCAGAGAGGCCTAACTACATCGTGTCGAGGTGCCGGTCGAGGCAGGCCGCGAGGAACTTCTCAAAAACTTGTCGTCTGGTCCAGTAGTACGATGGGTCTGGGGCAAAGGAATCGTCGGGAGAGTGACCTGCCTTAGGGATCAAACATAACCGCCCCTCTTTCCAAGGCTTTGGGAACTGCCCTGTGCTGATGCACGCGTCGAACAGCTCCCACAACTGGCCCCAAAGATGTTTCACGGCCAGAAAGAAGGTGCGATCGGGGACCCCATCAGATCCTGGTGCCATCTTGCGACCCCAGAGGCGCTCCAAAACTGCATCCAATTCATCATTGGAGACCAAGGGAGGATCGATCTCCAGTGTCAACTGCTGAGGAAGACACATTGCCGGAGGGGCGAGCGCCCTCAACTTCGGAAAGAGTCTATGCACTACATTATTCAACACATCTGGTGACAGGGACTCCCTGATCGGGGCGCATGCACCACGGAGCTTTTTGTATGCCCCATGATATGGGCGCCCCCAACGGTCTTTGTCTAATCCGGCCATGAGCTCTTCCCGGGCCTGAGTTTTCGATTAGCAGATTGCTGTTCGGAGAGCCTTCTTGGCGGCGCTGTACGTCTGCCGCAGCTGTTCCTCCTCACTTTCATCCGAACTTCGGCGGCGTCGGCAGCGCTAAAAAGCTCTGCGGGCCTGTAGTGATGCCTCACGTAGACCCGCAATCTCTACACTCAATGATTGCTTTTGTGTTCTGCTTATATTACATGGTTTATTTCTGTCTTTCAATTTGGACCATGCAACCAAAGTTATGTTAATGATGTTTACAAGTAACACTAAACATTTAATTTTAGCCATTAAATGTCAATGTTTTCGAATCCTTCCAGTTTTGCGTCTTTTAACATCAGGTTTATCTGTAATTGATTTTAGCTATCATAGTTGCCATAATGGGCAGAATAGTAGGTACATAAATTTAGTTGGTCTGAATTCGACACCATTGATGATAAAAGATGATATTAAAGCATTCTTGCTGGATTTTCATTTATTATGAATATGTATGACCTGTTATTCATACTAATAATATGATGTCTCTATGATCCTTCTCCATTGCCTTAGGAGTGAACACGTTGAGTTTATCCTGAAAATTTTGAGATATTTCGCAGGATTGATTCGACATTTACGCGTAAGGATCCCTTCATCGTCGGATGAATCTTTATGTCATGTTACAAATACGAAAACGAAAAAATGACAATTCATGTAGGACTAGTGATACATACCTATTTTCTTGTAGGATATTGTTTTATTTGAACCTGGAACACACTAACCTATTATGTAATATTTTAATCCTACAGTTATTAATGAGAAAAAATGGTCCTGTGGTATTAACAACTTTTGAGTGTAGGACCGGGATAACGTTCCACGCAATTTGTAGGACAATGTTGCTGTTAAATTATATAAATATGAACTAACTCATCAACACAACAGAAAAAAATCATCTGGTTAATTATCATTTTTAACGATGTCTTTATTGATACATGTTGGAAGGTGGGGGATTCTTTGATCAAACCATACATTTTGTATGACAAATATTTTTTCGAATAATTCAGATAATTATCTTGAGATTTAACAAAAAAAGACCCAGTTAGTAATACATTTTTGAGAATCATCAAATCGACATATTTCATCCCTGCTACCCCTGTTAGCTACCACAATCGAAAATGTTTGTATTAGAAAAACTTGGGCGTCTCATCAAAATGAATCTACTTACGGAAAATTAGCTTAATAGTAATCAGTAGCAAAAATGGACGGTTATCCTGACTAATTTATTTATTTCTAAAGAATAACTTACAAGATAGCAGTTTAAATGTGCTCGCGTCTAAACTAACGTTAGTTTTTCAGGGGCCAGTGCCCTTTCTTATAAAGGAAACCAAGTTGGATCCAATTAATATTATGAACAAGAAAGTGTGTGAGGGTGAATCTTTGTTGCTCTTTTACGCAAAAACTGTTAAACGGATTTTGATCAAACTTTACAGTAATATAGCTTCATTGAGATATAACATGTCTAGAGAGAAGAGCATTGCTAACAAACAACACCGCCAAAAATGGCATCAAAAACGCGAAGCGTTGCTATATTCACTCTCGAAAAACTATCACCGCATTTTTTTATAATTTAATATTTTTTTATGTAAGTGAAAAGTTTAAATGATCGTTATTATTTAATCGCTTTATGTGTTATAATTTAATATTACACAGAGGTTTTAGTTTTTTTTAAATAATTAAAGTATTAGCAACAAAAGTTGTGTGTCTTGGTACGAACCATAAAAAAATACAAGCACAAATGAATTCATAACGCATTTTAGTATATGTAGTAATTTTAATTCGCAATGAAATGTCTGTACAGATATTAGTACAATTTATAAGTCTGTTAATTACCAATACTAATGTATATAAATATATATTCTAAATCTACCTATAATTCTAAAAAAACTCTTCATAATGGCAAATTATTTTTGTGTTACACAACATATTCACGAAGATTATTAGACGACTAGTTATGCCCCAAAGATTCTCCTGCGCTAAAAATCAGTCAAATCATTTGTAATAATGGACTTGGAACGATTCTATGGGTTCATACTGAGTGTCTTATGTGTAATCCAAATTTATATCAGTAGCAGGAACTACGGGGTAGGTACACGGAATAGTTTAGTGCAGGGACTTAAGAGCAACTAAACCACTTGAAAAGGACTATTATTAAAATTAAAATATTCATATTTTCGTCGAGTTCGGTTTGATTATTTTATAAACTAAAATTTGTTTTTTAACATAATAAATTATTTCCTTATTAGGAATTAATGATGAAGCTAACAGAATATAGACAACATTAATACCTTAATTATGACAATAATGTACTAAAAATGTCAGTACACCATATCTCCATAAATTCATAACATGTTTTTAGGTAACATAAAATGAAACTATACAAAAAATATGTTTAAAAATTATTATACACTTATTTCCGTAAATTTAAGTAATGCTATGTGTAGTATTATATACACGTTATATATATATATATATATATATATATATATATATATAGAAGAAACTAAACAGTAAAAAGTAACTAAAATTGTATAGCATCGAAAACTTACTCCTTGTTCGTTTGTTGTAAATTTTCTATCCAGCAAAAACAGGCACTGCAACAATATATAATTGGTCATTTCAACTTTGCGTGCATGATACTTCAAATATCCCATGTGTATATTATTCCGTGTTTTCTGTTTTAAAAAGTATATTAGTTTATTTCCGTTACCGCAAGTACATACATATGGCAGTATTAAAATAAGTTCGGTTCATTTCCAAAACCAATCTTATCATTGAATTAATATTGCTATTTCAATACATACCTTGCTTGATACAGCTCCTTTTTAATTCTCCTAAAACCTTTTTCCGGTATACAAATTTATTTTTCTTCAAAATGATTGGAACACACAATCGAGCTTTAGTTTGGATTCCAGTGGTAGTCATCTTGCGATTCCCGGATTACTTCTATGCAACGATTTGCCACAATTGGATCCGTAGGAAATCTAAAACTTAATATAAACTAGTTTATGAAATCCGGATACACAAACATCACATGCCTGTTTTCTATAGATTTTTTCATTATTCATATTTCATAAAAAAAATCATAACAAACTTCCCAAAATTTTGGAAAATAAGTCGCACTTCTCACCTGACAACATCAATCCACTCGATAACCTTTGAAATATCGAAATTAAATTTCATGTTTTTACAAAGAAATCATGAGAAAAGAACAAAGTGTTCCGATGAAATGACATGTTATCCTTATTTTTTCCTATTTTTAAATAGTTCCTTATTATTATTTTTATAGCACAGGACAGCATGTTTTTTTTGCGAGAGCTACCAGTAAAGTAGTCGAAACGACACTAACAGGCGTGGGGAGCGAGTGCACCAATTCGGTGCACTCGTTTTTTGGGCCGTTTTTGTGCATTTGATGCGCTATTTAGACGTTTATATGATCTAAGTATAGCTTATACATCAGAAGAACATAAAAGCTATAATTTATAAAGATAATTTTAAATTGGCCAATATATGCGCGAACGATGCGCTATGTCGCTAGTGTGATTATAAATTTACAATGAAACTAGTATATGCCCGCGACGCAGTCTACAATTCACTTGAAATTCCCGCGGGATTCCCGGTACACAATGTACCGCAGCGTTAAAAAGAATGTAAGCTATCATTTTAATGAAAACTGTCGGAATAAACTAATTTTATGCATCGGAACAACTTCAAACCGCTCCCGGGAAAAGTCCCGCGGGATTCCCGATATGAAAATATTACATTTTATTATATACAATTTGCTATCGATCAGTGAAAAAAAGTATTGCAATTAAAAAAGTAGTTTTTACGTGAATCCGGAACAAACAGACAAGAAATCTAAAAAAAAATGTATCGCGTTCTCCGTCGTTTATACAGTCTGTACCAATTGTTTTTTCTAGCTAGCTTCAATGTATAGCAACGGCATGTTTAGAATTTTATAATATTATAGATTTCATAATACAAAATTATGTAATTTTCATGATATAGATAGCATACATACTTTTTATACGGGAAAAGGTGAAAGAAATGAGTGTGATATTTACAACAACTCAAAAGGATTTATGGTAATACAAGAACAGCAACTGGTCACATATTTATAATCAGAGAACCTTACGGTTTTAACACATTTAATACACTACCTCTTCACACTCTACAAGCATTTTTAGAACACCTCGCCATCCCTCCAAAAATTTTACAGTCTAAGAAACTTAGCAAATTGGCACAACCGATAGCGGATTGAAGTCATTGATAAACTGTTTTAATTAAAGGGTAATGGTAATTTAATTAATGAAAATAATTGAATACATTATTGTTTGGAAATTTTAGATAATATTTTATATAAGATATTATATAAAATATTATAATTAAAGATTTACATGTAATAAAATAAACCGAACACAGTATAAATCTATCGCGTCTGCCAACATGAAAGTCAATTGTAATGTAGACGGTATTCAGTGTATACACAATTGAGAGATTTTGAATTATAATCTACACAATTACCACATCATATAAAGAGTAAATATTTTTATGTAAAATTATGGTAAATTATAAACAACTACTCTATACAAAACAGGTGCTAATCACAGAATAAATAAAAATATAACATTATTATTCAGTTAAGGAAATGGCCGATTATATCATTTAGAAATAAGAGGGTACATAACAAAATTAATTGTAACTTTAAAAAGAAACATGACAAGAACAACTATGCTACTAAATAACTGTAACATGAGAGTGACTGTCTATTAAAATTGAATTTAAGTACTTTCGAGTTAATTTTTTTTTAAGGTAAGTACATCCTATTGTTATCAGAAAGGATAACTAGACTTATAGCCGGTTCATTTGGCTTTTTATTTGTTTAAAATTTGACATGAACTCCATACAAGCAACATAAATTTTCTATCATGGCCCGTTCCTTTAACTTACCGATAGTTCATTTGCCTTACTATCAGTTACAATTTCACGTAAGTTCTATATAGGTAGGTAATGTTAAAATTAAACCAATAGTACGGCAAATGAACGAATAATCAGATACAGAAACCGGCGATCTATGGTAAAGTAAATTGATTATAAGATGTAGAAATCTCGCTTGGGTCATCAGGTGGCTGCGCTCTTAATCTGAAAACAAAACAGTACATAAAGGTGACACGTATGTGTAAAAGTATTTCCGATGATATTTCATAGCCTAGCGTGTCATTTGCGACTGGCGCAAAGGTCGCCTATGTATGCATGTGTGCCATTTGCATGACGTCGTGTCGGTGTCTACGACGCTTGTAAACACGGATGTAATACGAACGCGAAATTATGAACATGGAATTACGTGTAATTCTGTTTTTCTTTTACTAAAGTACTCTAAATAAATAAATAAATAATTATTATTATTATATTATTACTCTATTATTGTTAAAGTTTTGTCATTTAATCATAGAAATAGTAATTTCTATTTTTATCTTGCAGTTCACCTGCCGTGTTTTTCGATTTTGGTTTTGGCTTACCCTAAGTGGTAGATATTTTTTGTATATTCATTACATTTATAGGTCATAGTCGACCCTTAAGTGTACGTTATAAGTAACTGTTAGTATCATCAATATAAATAAATAATATTAACAGTCCATAGACTGTTGGACAAAGACCACCTCTTTTCAAAGTCAAACAATGTGTACATGCCACACATGTGCAAAGTGGCTTGGTTCCACAGATCGGTAGTCTTGATGACATTTCATCATAATGTTTTCCTTCACTGTCAGTATGTGGATTTTTACATTAGGTCAGAAAAAAGCTAGAGAAGTATAACCTCTTGCGCCACCTAGTTATATAGGATTTCAGAGCTTTCCCAGGTTACGTTTTTTACGGAGTAATTCTCATTCCTACTCGTCTTTGGTATATAAAACATTTCTATATATAATATTTATTACTAAAATATTAGTACCTAGTCGTATTATATATATATATATATATATATATATATATATAAACATATCTATACAACGATCGGCATTATCATTTTAATTTATTCCTGAAGTTGTATGGAAGAGATCGCTTTTTGGCGAGAAGGTCGCCCTTTCAGCCCAATTAAAGTAAGTTTATTTATGTACTGATGTACAAAAGGGTCATATACTTATGACGGCCTCTGTGGTTGAGTAGGCTAACCTTTACCAGCTATATTACGGGAATACAGAGGCTACAGGCATTCGATTCCTGGCATGGTCATTCTCGTAAACGAACTTTCCATTATTTACTATATGGTCTGGGTGTCTGGAATCGGTCCCAGGGTGGTGCTTTGTATATATATTACTCATAACACAAGCGTAATTTGCTTAGCTTGCGGATATATAATGTACGTGTGTCTGCCGATTTTTGAGAAATAACTATCTACATTTCTAGAACCTATAAAGCAATATTTAAACATTTATAACGTACTAAACAAAGTTAAGACATACTGCATTAAATTTTATTACTGACTTGCGGTGTTATTCATATTGTTACGAGTTGCGGGGCTCGAATTAAAATGCCGTTGGAATTATTATAGGGTTTATTAGAACTATACAATCACGTATAACACAGGTACAAATATAACCGAACACAACAAATCCAAACGTAACGCAGAAGGTCGTAATTCAATAAAACGCACAAAGTCTGTCACCATTAGATTCCCGAGTGAACACACGTCACGCCTTGATCAGGGTTCTCGCTCAACTGCCCCCTCTCCATCAGGCCGTCGTTTTATACTTCATAAATACAAAAATGTGCCCGCCCGACAAGATCGACACAGTTTCCTAGAATTAGCTTGTAATCTTAATCCGTAACACCTGGCTAATGATGCTAATGAGCGAGTATAATAGAACAATAGACTGTTCTCCACAGTAACTTAGAAACGTATGCCAATAAATAAGTGAACAAAGATAGACGATCATAAAAGGATTATAATTAGTTCAAATGTCGACAGGTAATAAAATGTGCTTTTACAGATTTGTACATGGAATTTGTCTTGTCGGGGCCTAGGTTGTAATAATATTGAGTTAGAGTAGGTTTGTAGGCTTCTTTAAGAACTGTAAAAAATCCTACAAACTTACTCTAACTCAATATAAATAAGACCGTTAAACTTTATACACTTAAAAACATTTTAATGAACTTAAATTTTATATTATTACCTGTGAAATGTTTCCGGTCGTAATTTAAATTTTCACGTGTGAAACCCATATTTCGTTTTCCTTCTTTCACATAATAAAGATTTGTAAACATATTATTTTTTATCATTAATCTTTGCGGGGTTCTGTGGTACGTTTTGAAGCTTTCTATTTTTGGTTCTACCATCGCGGAGTACTGTTTTAGTAATGACAATGCGAGTGGTATATGCGACACATGAATTTATACCGGTGATTCTTGCGTTAGGTTTTACCAAATTTAAATTTCATTGTTTTATAGAATAAACTATACCTTTGTTTGCGCCCCACCCAGATCCGCACCCAGTCTAATCAATATATTTAAATAATCTTAATATTTTTTTATTCTCTAGCCATACAATATTTTGCGTTTATATTCGTTTTCGCCGGAATATTCACATTTTAACTCCTCTTTATAACATACTATTTAATCCTAATAGTCCTCCTTACCTTGAGGAACCTTTCGAATTCCTTCGTCTCCCCACTTCTCACAATTTGCGCTTAGATACATATCGTGGACTCCTGACACCTTCACTTCATCCTTTTATAACTCTTTTACAGTGCAGGCTGTCAAACTCTGGAAAGCGTTGTCTCTTACTGTCAGAGAGGACAAAACATTACCTACTTTTCGGAACTCACTAAGAAAATACTATCTGACTTTAAATAAATATGTCTAATATAATAAACATTTACTTATATATCTATTGTAATATATGTTAATTTAAAATGCATGTCATATGTATTATGCTTGTCATAAATATATTTATTTAGATAATTTCGTATATATGTACGTATATGTATATTGGTATTGTGTAGCCGTATCTAATACGTAATATACCTACTATATTTCATCCACATAGACCCAGTAGTTTCCTAGAAAGGGATTCCCAGTAGTTTCCTAGAAAGGAATCCCCAGTAATTTCCTAGATAGGGATCCTAGTAGTTTCCTAGAAATCTATAAAGGGATATTCAAGGACTATTTAAGGCTACTGAACCATTGTCACACTACATGTACTATTGTAATGAGCGTAAGTATACGGACGTTAGTGCTTATTCACGTATGACACGGGTGCGAACATAGACCCGGTGGTGCTCTAGAATGTTCATGTTCGTGTCAACTGCCAATGGTTTTACCCATTTAGCTTTTAGGTTGCTGTCATCGTTAGCAACAGGTTTGATATTGCCATGAAGATGACATCGTGCAACGAGTCGCGAGAGTAGCACTGTGGCACATCATACCTAGGTTTTTTAAGAGAACTGAGAAGTTTTGATAGATGTGCGAGTAAAGTAAGCGTACTTATGGCTTGACGACCTTATTCGCCCTCTTGTCACCGTAAATATGCGAACTTTCACATTTATTTCTTACACACTATTATGTCACAATACAAATCAATTACTAAAAAAGTCTTAATGTGTGGATCTATTAAAAGAGTGCATGCAAGCATTTACAATAAAAATATTGTCAATAGAGTAATAATTTAATTAATCAATGTCAATATTATACACGGACTCAATTAGAATGTCAGGTACAAAGACTACAGGCTCGTACGTTTATGACCTGCTTAAGAATATGTCATCGGTATATTTAATATATTTTGTTGATGGCGTCCATGAGTAAGCTCGGAAACGCGCTTGCGCGTGTAACGTGGACAAGCACCTAATGTCTTAAGTATGTCGTAGTGCATACGTAATCAATTCATTCATCATACATTCACACCACACCCACACTTTATGCCGGTTAATTCATCAATTACTTAGCGACACATTAATAGCCTGTTGGTTTTTTCAACTCCTCGATCTTTCGCGTCATACTAGTAGTACCTAGGGAGCAATATATACGTCATCTAATCTAATATATGACAATTTGTTTTTGTTTCTTATCGCATAGGTACTTACTATTTACGTCCATTAACGCGATAAGCATAAGAAAATACGTACGTGTTAGAAGTCGTAAATCCTTCCACGTAAACAGTTTTATAACCGAGGTATTTGATTAGAAATTAAGTAGGTAGAATATAAATTAAATGTAATATGTATTGGTTGTACAGTAAATTTGGTTAATATTGAACAAACTCTTTGCCCGTGTACATATTATAACATAATAAGAATAATCTGAGAGAAAATAAGGCCGCCCACTGTACTTTACTATACAAGTAGTATTTAAGATAATAAAGCGTGTTTCTTTTGATTATGTTGGTGTATAATAAAAAGTATTGTATTGTTAAGAGCTTATAGATAGCCATATTAGAAATTTTTTCAGGAAAACTAATTTTTAAATAAAATTTGTCGATTGCTCGGCAGTCCTCGCTTCCGCAGAGTTGGCAAACGGCGTCTGTTTTCATTTTTAACAAATCTCAAAAACTACTGAACTGATATTGTTCATAACAATGTTTGTTGAACGTTGTCTAATCTAAACTTTCTAAACCATCCCGGGACCCACTTGAACACACACAAAAAAATAATCAGCAAAATCGCTCCAATCGTTTAGGATGAATTCAACGATATAAATACACGTACAGTAGAATTTTATATACATATAAAGATAGTGACAGTATAAAGCTATAGGCTGATGATGGGAATATACAATTTGATGAACGTAAAACAATTTGTATGCTTGTTTCTCTTCGAGTAATGATTTTAATGGATCTTAATAATAGTGGTAATTAAACAGCTATAAAAAATTATTATGAGAATTTTTTTTTACACACTTTGATTTATATTATATGTTTATCATAATAAAGTAATTAGTGGTAATTAAAACTACATTTATTGATGGTTTAAGCGCAAATTAATTTGATTTTTATATTTTATTTGGACGTTCTGGTAATTTTTTGTAGCCATTAAGAATACTTATTTGAAATGGGCGGTGCAGAACTGTCTTTCCAATTAGTGCTCAGAGACGCGTTTTTAGGGTTTCCTGCCAATTTTGACGAAAACTAAACCTTTATAAAAATCTGCATGTTACGATGCTTTTTTTACTATAAGTACATAATAATCATTGTATCACATAGGTCGTTGTTTCTCAAGCTGGGGGTCGCCTTTTTCTTTAACGGGGTCGCAGTCTTCTAAATAAATAAGACATATATACAAATCAAACATACAAGTATACTATTAATTAAAATATTTTATGTAATATCGTAGCGAAGGGGTTTTTTACTTAACTTTTTGGTTTTTTCGTGGATCGCAACATAAAAATTGTTTAGCAACAATGATATAGGTACATACATACTGGGTTAGAGCAATGACTGGCGAAATCATAGAGGAAATATTATATAGAGATATCATAATAAAATGAAATCTATCTTCTATAATAATAGGTTGGGGAAAAAGTCTTTTCGCATAGTATGTATGAACTTGTAATAAGATCTCTTTGGCTATACCATTTGTATCTGGCTGGTTTTGGTATCATTAAAAAGTTGTAATTTTAAAGAGGACAATTCCAAATTCAAATTAGGAAAATGGGTGATTTTCATTTGATTTTCTTATTGTTAAAATGAGTGAATCTAATGAAGAAATTCGATAATTTTAAAATTTTACTACAAAAAAGGTAAAAATGCAACACAAGCCGCGAAAAAAAATTGTGATGTTTATGGACTTAATGCAGTATCTGTGAGAGTAGCGCAAATTTGGTTTAAGCGTTTTCAATCCGGAAATTTTGATATCAAAGATGCACGTCGCTCTGGTCGCCCTGTTACTGACAAAATTGATGCCATTTTTTAAAAAGTGGAGCAAGATCGGCATATTAGTAGTTACGATGTAGCTGGAGAACTGGGAATTGACCACAAAACGGTTTTGACGCATTTGAAAAAAGCTGGGTACACAAAAAAGCTCGATATTTGGGTGCCTCATGAGCTCACTGAAAGAAACCTAATGAACCGTGTACACATTTGTGATTCTTTATTACGACGTAATGAAACCGACCCATTTTTGAAGAAGCTGATAACTGGTGATGAAAAGTGGATCACGTACGACAAGAACGTGCGAAAAAGATCGTGGTCAAAAGCCGGTCAGGCTTCACAGACTGTGGCGAAACCCGGGTTAACTCGCAACAAGGTGATGCTGTGTGTATGGTGGGATTGGAAGGGCATTATTAATTATGAGCTGTAACCGCCAAGCAGGACCATCGATTCTGAACTGTACTGCGAACAACTAATGAGAATAAAGCAAAAAGTTGAGAGCAAGCGGCCGGAATTAATCAACAGAAGGGGTGTGGTTTTTCACCATGATAACGCCAGACCTCACACATCTTTAGCCACTCAGCAAAAATTACGCGACAGTTTGGCTGGGAGGTGTTAATGCATCCGTCGTATAGTCCTGACCTTGCACCTTCAGATTTTCACCTGTTTCGGTCTCTGCAGAATTCTTTAGGCAGTGTCAGGTTAACATCACGAGAGGACTGGCAAAACCACTTGTCGCAATTTTTTGATCAGAAGCCCCAAAATTTGTATAGCAATGGGATCACGTCCCTACCTACAAGATGGCAAAAAGTTCTCCAACAAAATGGCACCTACATACTTTAGTCAAATGTAAATAAACTTTATAAAAAAAAACCTTTTGAATTTTTATATAAAATGTGAAGAAGCTTTTTCCCCAACCTTAATAATAAATAAATTCTACAGATTTACAATGCCTTAAAAAACGTGAAAAAATCAGGGGTTAATTCGGACAAGGACATTCCGAAAACACAATTTTTAAATTTTTCGTGTGTCTGTCTGTCTATTCAAGGATCACGTGAAAAGTACTGAGCGGATTAAAATTAACCTATACACAGAGCTAGCTTATATCCCGGGTCAGAACTTCAAATACTTTTAACCATATAAATGACGTCGAAGCCGTGAGATAGACGAATATAGCAAAGAGAATGCGCTGCCTGCGGTCGCGTTTTCGTGATGCCACCGTTGCAATTCACTAATAAATACGTCTCTAGCATGTAAACGCGAAGGAAGTTTCGCTGGCATATGCAAGTAAATAATAAAATACATGGAATGTGCATTTTAATTACTTCAAAAGGGACATAGAATATATTTTTAACACATTCGTTCAAAAAATGCATATGCACGAAGCCTGTATACATTGTTTGAAATTTAAAAATTACGCACTACACAATGGAACGTGCTGTAAAAGAGATAGGTACTCAGGTATTTAAAAAAATTAGAATTCCACCAAAGAGTTTCACTTTACAAAATAAATAAGCCGAATAATCGAACCCCCTTAGAAGCGCTTTTGATCAATATATTTGTCTCACTTTATTTCATTATATTTAGTGTTTGTTTAATTACCTATTGCATTGTTACATGCCGTCAAAGATAAGCCGCACAGCTGCTTATTGTAAGCGCAGCTTATTGTCCTCCCGGATTAGGGAATTCTTTGTGTTTTGAATTTGCAATTAAGAAAAACATGCTATTGTCTTTCACTTGTTTTATAACCATCATTAGCGTCGAACTAATCCTTATTGTTATTGTTTTCGACTTCGTTAGCCGTTGGCAGGTGTGCAAATTAGTATTTCTTAGAAACTCAGTGTGCGTGGCCAATTTCTTTGTACTGTGTAGTTAGTATAAGACGATGCCCGAATGGAGGGGCGGGCAGTCAAGCGACGACTACGAAACGAGTAAGACGTTCTCTAGTACTCTCGATTAGCGATATAGACGACGGACTTTGCGCGTTCGAATTGTATCGAATCGTGCAGTGTGAACTGGTTGCATCCAGTTTTATTTGTATTTGTTTTATACGTGTTTGTACAGTTCTAATAAATTCTATAGTAGTTCCAACGGCATTTTTAATTCGAGTAGCTCGTAACAGTATTATTTTCTCGCAAATGTGTTGAAAAGCGTTGTATGACATACGTGTAGAAATTGGTTTATACAAACTCGTGACTATGGGAAGTCGGGGGGGCTTACATTCGTCTACTTGTTTGTAAAAAACAACTTACCGCACTAGTAAGATAAATAACTATAATGTTAAGACACAGGGTAAGCCCTGAGTATGAGATTTTGTTTGTTACACTCAGTATTGGCAGGTGATATCTCAATATTTAAAATTGACGAAAATTTCGTATTAGGCACATGATAATTTTAAAATTTACAGTTATTATAAATAAATAAACGTCTAATTGTGTAGTATGTTTTAGGCGTTAATGTATTTTTTAGAATTTACTTTTACGTTCAATGTTGTCATAAAACATTTATAACACTGTTTATCCTTAGAAGATCATTTTCGTACATCACAAACAGGAATTTCGCATTTTTTATGACTTCTGACACTATTTAATGATGTTTAAATAAATGTCTTGGATAGAATAAATTTTAATAAATAAATTTTTAAATTAAATTCGTATCCAAAAATTTCTCTATTAAGAACAAACAAGGGTATACCTTGTTTGTTCTTAATAGACATACATTTGTTTGCTTTTTAACCGACTTCTAAAAGGAGGAAGTTCTTAATTCGGCTGGTTTTTTTTTTGTACGTTCGTTGCTCGATTTCTCCGTCAATTGTGAACTGATTTAAAAACATTTCTTTTCTCTTTTCTTTTGAATTATATACAGTCTTGTATTTACTTAATCATTAAATAAATAGATTAAAATATATTTATTGCATTTTAATTTTTCTCTACCCACATATGTTCATTTTAATAATTACTCCTTATAAAAAAAATCTAACATGTCCTAGTCCTATAATTTCTACAGGCGTTTAATATATTATTTCTAAAGATATTCAAGTATTTGCGCAACTAGAAAGTAAAGACTATTTTTTTTTACAAAAACACAACCTGAAACCTAAAAATTACTATATTCTGCAAATTTGTTGTTATATTTTTGTTTTACTTGACACGAACTACAAGATGTTGTAGAAAGAAGTCGGTTAAATATTTATTTTTTACTTTGTAATAATAATAATAAATCTTTATTGCCGAAAATTTTGATACAATAACTTTTAGAAGTCCCTAAATCAGCTAGGCATGAAGCCTGTGTTTCGGGAATCAGTGCCCGCTCACATTAGTATGTAGTTTGAAGTCGGTGTTATTTTTGTTAAAAAATATGTATACAAAAGTAACCACTATGGTGTTATTATGACGCCAGTGAACCACAAATCTGACACTTTTTTAATAGCAGACTTGGCACGATGGAGTTTTTTACTTTTTTATGGACACAGTCCATAAAGTATCCAAGATAGAAATGTGAATTTAATTACACAAAAAAACCTAATTACCGAGAAATTAAGTGTTTATTTTAATATTATTATATTTTTAATAGGGTCCAATAAAAACACATTACGAGTAAACAGAACTCGACTACACTATAAAAATCTCGATTTTGACCGTATATTCTACTGTTATGAATTATGATAAGTGTTATGTCTGCGCAATTAATTACCTGTCTACCATATTTCAATGCGTAATTATAATCAGGTTGCTATGGTCCGGTAGAATTAAGCTTCGTCCACATCTGTATCATTTGTGCCGGGCTTCAGTATTTTCTATCCATTATAAGTTGTCAGGCTTGCCAGCTTATCGGTTTTCTATATACAGTTTGGAGAGTGTGCAAGTGAGCTCTTCAATGTGATCTTACGGTCTCCCTTCCATTTCGGACAACCAGACGCACCGGCATGCGGCATCAATATATGATGGATATTCCACCCATACCAACGAAGCTCTTTGCATCCACCTTCATTATGCGCACCGCAAAAGAGTGGAACTGATTGCCGGAGTCTGTCTTTTCTGATATTTATAACCTGGGTGCCTACAGCTCCGGTGTGAATAAGTACCTTCTAGGTAAGCGTGCTCCATCTTAGACCAAATCTACGCTTTACATTAGGCGAGATTATAGATAAACGCGAACCTATACTACTATAAAAACAAGTTGGATAGGCAGTTTTTCCGGTATTTCCGTCGCGATGTGAATGGTTGTCCTCAATGTATTCCATCACTGTCAGCATTTAGTGGTGGCAACTGCCTGACGACATTGCAATAGCAGAATTGGAGCCCTCGAAATCTGCTTAAGGAATGAAATCACTTCATTGGAATGTGACGCCAGCGTTTTATTTTTAAGCCACTTGTACAGGTTATGGAGATACCCATCTACTCCCATCCTAGTGAATGGCAATACGTTAACATCGCCCCTGATGTTGCTAACACCTCTAGGCGACGGCAACCACATTCCGTCAGGTGAGCTGTCTGTTTTCCCGCTTCACGCAATAAAAATAGTAACATTTGTATTGTCACAGATCCTGAGTGGGCATCATACAACCTGGGCATATTCATATGCATGCGATGTGCTATCATCCACCGCGGGATGGGAGCGCACATCAGCAAAGTGAAGCATTTGAAACTGGACCGATGGGAGGACTCTCAAGTGCAGCGGATGAAAGAAGTAGGCAACACCGCGGCTAAGAACAAATATGAAGAGCGTGTACCGCCATGTTACAGGAGACCGAATAAAAATGATCCACAGTGAGTTTTATTTTGTTTATATTTCACTGATTTTTAGAGCAGTCACTCATGGATAATAATTATTTATTTATGGTAGATCAATCCAAACTAACTGCATAAATATTATAATCGTTTATCACCCGGTCATATTGTTAAATGCGATTGCTTCAAAATAAGCTTAGGATCTTATTTATTAGATGTACAGCATGAAAACAGAGTGCCTGGTGTAGTTTTTAAACAAAAATCACATACTTACAACTAGTTTATGCTTTATTATAATACAAGGCACAAACTTTCGCGCGAACTGTATATAGCAATTATTATATTAATAAATAGTAGTAGTCGCTAGTGCTCGAAATTTGACCATAACGATTAATGTCAAAGAGTATACTTCTATAATCACAGATTTCGCCAGGGCTACACTGTTAATTTGACTTTAACAATAAACAAAAGAGTATATATGCGTGTGTGTGTGTGTGTGTCAAATACATAGCAGTGTGTGTAATGTTTTTTTTTATTGATTTAATGTATTTTTTATGTATGATTTAAAAAATATATTAGCATTCGTCGCTTCTTCTCTATATAAACTATAAGTGTGTGAAATTTCATACTCCTCCATCCGCGCAATTTTCGTAAAAAGGGGTACAAAGTTTTTGCTGTAGCTTAATCCATTTAAAACCTTATTATATAAAACTTAAATCGAGTAAGTATTTGGAAGTCCGCTTACAACGAAGTGTTGCGGAGAGGTGAGAAAAGTTTTCCCGCTATTTTCATTATTTGGTTACGGGACCATAAAAGAGCATGTAATCTAAAATACCCCATATTTCAAAAACTATTTATTTAATGGATATTGTACAAAATAATTTTCCTTGAAAGTATTTTTTAAACTACAATATTTTTTTCAGCATTTCTCATTCCATAAAACTTTACGAGCTAATTAATATCATACCACCTATTGACATCCCTAAAAAGTAGTTAATAGATAGGTATCGCTTTGATATTATTTACTAACATAATTACATACATAACTGGTTGCCTCTCGCACTTCGCGCGAATGCTCATCTTCTTCAATTACTTATATCGCATTTTATTTATACCTTATACCCCTCCTTACCTTAAAGAATGTTTCAACTTCCTTTATACTTCACATACCCTCAATTTGCGCTCTACTAATAATCTCCTGTTAATGGCACCTGCACACTCTTCAACATTTTATTCCTACTCCTTCGCCACGCAGGCTGTCTTCCTTTGGAACTCTTTGCCCGTAGACATCAGAAAAGCTAAAACCCTTGCCATATTTAAAAATTCATTCAAGGAATATTATGTTAACCTTACGCAACAATGTATGTGCTAATTTACTGTATCTGGAATTGTGACCTGCTGTCCATGTATGTTATTTTTTTCCATTTTCTTTTTCTTTTTTTCATTAATTTGTAATAATTAGATAAGTTAAGAATTTCCTTTCTGTGCTAAAAGTGATCTCTTCCAGGCAACCTGATTTGCCTGGAAGAGATCGCTTTTCGCGGTAAGGCCGCCTTTTGTTTACCTAGTATGTAACTACTGTCTTGCTGTGTATTTTTGTAATTCGTGTTTCGGTGAACAATAGTGTTCAATAAAAATTCAATAATAAATTTCTTTAAAGACATATATGTAAGAAACTCTTTGATACTACCCGTGATCAGAAGGCTGCCTCATATTTCGCACAACAAATAAGTATTGCCATACAGCGCGGCAATGCAGATAGCCTTCTGGGCACGCTCCCCATTGGCAGTGATCTCCTGCATAGTGTATTTTAGTTTTGATGTCTCTGTTATTAGTCAATTCCATATACATATATACATCATATAAAGTGTTATATCTATCTACATTATACCCACCGATGATGACTAAACGTTCGATATAAAAATAAATACACTATTCGATTATTTTGAATAGAATCTCAATAGAAACTATTTAAATTTCGTTTATTATTAAATTTTATAAATCGATTCGTGTACAAAGTTGTAAAGTGAGTTAAAAAAACAAACAAACCCATTTCACATTAATTGTAAATGGGCTATCATAGATGTACAAACAAACACGTCTAATTTCAGATTTACAAATCAGCTATGTTGGATGTAGATGGTAGATCTGTAGCGATACAGTAGTGAGTCAGATACTTATACTCTGTGTCATTGCTTGTATCAGTCATGTCTTTGTTTTCTTTAACAGGGAAATCCCAATGAGGCACTTGAAAATCTACTTCAATTTGGTAATCACATGTTCTGAATGTTGAAAGCGTGCATAATGCTGATATTAGACGGATCAACTAAATTAAATAAATTTGGTTGAAAAGCACAGAACTGAAAAGACACGACGGTATTCAATAATATTGAATGATTCAAGTTTATGTTTATATAGGTTACGTTGGTTGATTCATTCCGAATTAAAAGCCAGAAATGAAGAGTCTAATATCAGCTTAATTATAGAATGGGTTATTATACATAAAAATTATCAGATTCGGATCTGATTGATACTAGTTGTAATAGTTTATATTCTTTTTGAAATGCTTCGGTAGTTTATGTCTCGGGAATCCGGTGAGAATCTTCCCGCGAGTTGTTTAAATCGGTTAGAGTGCATAAAAATTGGCAAATTCCGATACGATTTTTACGAATGACAGCTTGCGTTCTTTTTTTGAAATGTTATAGTAGGTACATTATATCCTGGGATTCCTAGATATTTTTCTGAAAATCGATCACACGGCTAAAATAGCATGAAAACTGGCCGTGATACTTTTATTACGGAATAGATTGGTACTATTCGTACATAACATTTTGCATATTTGACTAATATCTAGTTTATATTTTTTTTTCCCAGGATTTATCTTGGGTTTTTAGAGGAATTTCGGGTATTCATGTATTTTCACACTACAAAATCCATTAATCTGCTGGAAATAACCTTTGATTTTAAATATTAGCAAAAGTACTGTAATCTTTGTTACTTGATCAGCGTGGACGAAGTCGCAGGGAAATGTTAATTAAATTTATAAAATATTAAACACTGTTTCATTTTTATGCTATCCACACTTGATGTTTTTGCTTTGGGTTGAATTGGTAATAACATTTTGAGATGGAAAATTTATTAAAAATAAGTCATTGGTTGAATCGGGAACAAACCAATTCGGGGTTATTCCCGATTCAACCCATGATGTCACAACCCACGAATATATTTTCCCAAATCAACCCATTTCTATTTCCGTTTCAACCCACGACAATATTTTTATTTTTCATTCCCAAAATGACCCAAATCTATTCCCAACTCAACCCATTTAAAACTAGCATAAACAAAAGATATTTTGTGTACGGTCTTATCAAAAGTCATAGGTGAAAAATCTTAACACAGAAATTACATACTGTTACAACTCAGGTCCCGACAAACACAAAATCTACCTGCATATCTGAAACAAAGCACATTTATTACCCGTCGGCATTTGAACTAATAACATTGAAATTCTTTTATGGTCGTCTTCTTTTGTTTACTTATTGGCATACGGCCTATTGTTGTATTGTAATCATTAACCAGATGTTACGGATTTAAAGTACAAGCTGATTCTAGAAAATTCGATCCACGCTGCCGGGCGGACATACTGCATTTGTGCAGTATAAATCAATGGCCCGATTTTCAAAGAAAATTGATTTGAACATTAGTATTAATTGAGTAGTTTTTGGAATATGGTATAGATATTCATTTAATCGCATTTTTATGGTTCCGTAGCGAAATGACGAAAACAGTGGTCGTTTATCACTCCTACAGAACCCTTCATCGTTCTTGATTTGTCACACATTTCTCTGACTTTTGTTTAGTTGTTATAATAACTTTTGTCGTGAATTATACTGGAATCATTATATTGATTACAGTTCGCTGTACCAGTTCGTTCGGTGTCTTACCGCACTCTCACAGGATATCGGCGTGGAACGGTTAACCATTATAGCTGGGATATATCACTTCTGGATTTGAGCCTCCCGATTTTGCGGAGTGTTCCTATATTCGCCACGCTTGTCCAAAGTGGATTGGTATTTTTATATCTCACAATATTAGATCAGAAAAACTGTTTAAACGTTACATGTTCCCAGCCAGGACTCGAACTCACATAAGATACTTAATCTGGATAGAAATGCTTAAGAATACTTCATCCAAACTAAAATTATTAATAATCAATTTTAAACATCTGATCTCGGGCAATTTTAGACATAGTTGTAAATAACCTCAGTCAATGACAATATAATAAAAAGTTATCAAAATAATATTAAAACCTGACCTATATGAGTATTATCTTTCAATCATGCGAAACTACACATGATAAGGGTTTAAATATTTTTACACAACATTTCGCGTATATAAAATAATCTGGATTTTGGAACATGATCAAAAGACAACTTCAAAGCCCAATGTCATTTAAATTGTAAATTTGAGGAGACTGAAAATCATAAAATATCGTGTTGAAACGATATTGTCTGAATGTAACACGATTCTAGTGTCTGTCTGTAACTATTATTGTATCCTAAGAACTTTTATTACATTTAATTTATTTTATTCATTTTTCGAATATCAAATTGCTTTAAAGAGATTAAAACACTTAAAATTTTATACTGTACCTATGTTAGAAGTCATTTAGAAATTTTAGAATATGCATGTCATATATGGAACCTACACTATCATAAATATATAGACCGCATTGAAAGTGTGCAAAAGCGTTTTATTCTACATTAATTTATGCTATATGAAAAAGATAATCGAATGTTTCATATTTTGATCTTTGCAAAGAGTTTCACCTCTTGCCACTTAAAGACCGACGAGATATTGCTGACTTTTTACTTCTTCTAAAAATGATCTCCTCCAATATTGACTGTCCAGATTTTCTAAGCAAGGTCCACTTTAATAATCCAGCAAAGTCTATACGATTTAATCAACCCATAAATGTACCTTTAAGTTTTACTAATTACAGACAAAACTCATTTCTAGTGCGAGCAAGCATTATTTAAATAATGTAAGTAAATACGATGATATCGACCCATTTGCAATCTCTATTTCAGGAGCCAAGCGGTGTCTAAGCCTTAAATTTGTCAACAGTGACTAAGCATCTCGGTGCCTTTTTTACGTCTGCATGTTACTTTTAATCAATAGCTTATTCGTGAAAACCTGTCATTGGCTTTCTTTTGTTAATTGTAGTTATCTAATCAAATATATTTAGCTGTAGGTTTTCCATAAATAAATACTTTAAGATTTTTAGCTGAGAGTTTAATAATTTAAAAATAAGTATTAACGAGAAAGAAACTAATATACTGTTAGGTAGATGTCGTCATTTTTTTACTCTCATTTGACAAATAAATGTCGCTTTAGTAAGAATATACTGTAATAGTGTAATATATTTTCGTAAGATTGTGTATAATATAACTGTAGTGAGACTGGTAGTAGCATCACAGTATAAAATTACATGTACCAGTGCGACATCACTGTCAAGTATCGCAAAGTAAGCTGACTTTAATTTAGGCAACGTAAAGAGCATTTTAGATACTTCTCAACTATTGTAAAATTAAAAAATAATAATATACAGTTTAACCTCCCGACCATCAGTATTTGACTCATCCTTCAGTCATGTGGTTTGTCATATGGCCATAAAAAAACTTTTTAGGACATATTCCAGTGCGCAATAAAAGCACGTCACGGTGCTGTGATTGAAATAAATAAGTAATAACCATTGTCTATAACGCTTACCATCTTACCATTAACGTTCTCTTATGAATAATAATACTTCAAAAACTTCTTCTAAATTCTTATTCTTCCCTATGGGGCATCATTACTGAGTTGGGTAATAATGTTGTGTCTCAAGAAAATTTACACTATTCTAGAGATAAAGTGTACTCTTGACGGACTAAAATCCTGCGAGATCCATCACACCTACAATGCAATAAAAAGAACGTATACTGCTTACTCATGTAAGCATGACTTATGTTTGGTCGCATTTTCGACCTACAGCGAAAGCAGAGGACTGTTGGAAGCGTGATTACACAAGACTCATACAAACGCTTATATGAAATTGGTCTCAACGACAACGGGAGCGGATGATAGAAACTTCATACAATAGCGCTCCGCTTCCGAATCCGCTCTGTTTCCGCTTATATTTGGATTGCCAGGTCGAGGAATACGTTCTAAAGCATTTTAGTCGCGCTAAAATGCTCTTATTCATAGAGAGTTAGTACTCTAACTATCTATGAATAAGACCCTTAAGGCTAGTTTAGACGATGCGAACTGCTGACCAGACAGTTACTCGGCTTGTCTATTCGTATGCCAGCAGCTCGGCTCGCCTTTGCTGTCTACACGACACTAGTAGCTGCTGTCCAGTCTTGCGAGTTGTCGCAATGTCGAGTGAACGTGTTATAAAAAAAACAAAAAAATGCATGTAGGTAACACCAGCGTATATTGTTGTCATAGAGCGTATGCTCTATGACAACAATATACGCTGGTGTTACCTACATGCATTTTTTTGCGATATGTTCCAAAGAAGCTTTTTTCATATCTCTATTTCGGTAGTTTTTATCAAAACAATTCCATAGGTTATCTTGCTCTCTGTATAGTTTCATGAATAAAATATTATCATCAGAAGACCATCTATCCGCCGCCATTTTGAATTCGATAAACACTGTACGCAGGCGCAGCACAAAACGAGGGTTCCGCTCACGACGACTGGCCCCCGCTCGCACTGCCGAACGTGTCTAAACGATGCGAGGGACGGCCCAGCTGCTGTCATGTACGAGTTGCTGGCGGGCGAGCATGCGAGTGAAAATAAAAAATCTTGAAGTAACTCGGATGCGAGCTACTGTCCAACTCGCACGTGCGAGTTACTCGTAGCTGACGTCCAAACAGTGCGAATTACTGCATTGCAGCTACTCGGCAGGCTGACTCGTACGCTAGCTCGCACTGTGTAAACTATGCATTAGACTCTATTTACGAGAAGATAACGACATAAAATCACACGTAGGTATACAGAAAACAATAATTCTTTGACCCGCTAATTAAATTTCGCATTTTAATAGCTAAGGGCCCAAGTAAATAAAATAGTAATATCTGCTATCTAAGAATGTTTATCGTCGTAAATTTAAATATATACGTCTTTTAACTATGGTAAATAGATATATACTTTATAGACATATCATACAAATACATATCACTGTCTATAAGAGTTAAATAAAGGTAAATAATATTGTTACGAGTTACGGAACTCGAATTAAAATGCCGTTTGGAATTACTATAGAATTTATTAGAATTATACAAACACGTATAAAAAAGGTACAAATATAACTGGACACAACCAGTACAAACGAAATACACGATTCAATAACACGCGCAAAGACCGTCACTATAAAACTTATCGAATGTATACACGTCTTGTCTCGCTTGTGACCATGGCTTGACTGCCGATCTCTCCACTGGGCATTGCTATATACTGCACCGATACAATATGGCTGCCCACCCGCGTAGATCGAATTTCTTAGAAATCGTAATCTGCACACGTGCGTAATTATGCCCGCGAACGGCCATAAACGAGTACAATACACAATAGGCTGTTTTATGGCAGGCAGGTGTGCATCCACTTTTGTCGGCGTGTAACAATATATACGTTACATAACTTTTGTTGTTAGCAGTATATAATATTACCCGTCAATCCATATCGTTTAATTTTAACAAGCAAGTGGTGTGGGGACAAAATTCTGGCCATTTCAACTCCGCTTGACGCTAGAAACGTTTACCGATACCAAACAGTGGCAGAATGGTGCATTTCTTTGACCTGCCAGCGCGCAGGTCAAAGAAATGCTGCCTAAATATCGTAAGAGATGGTATGTATGTCGATGGTCTCACGAAGAGTAATGTAGAATACCGTGGGAAAGAAATTAAGAAAACCAGAAAAGCGGACCCCGAGCTCCAAAGAGGGTACTCCGAACGCCATTGTAATAAGCTATTTGACTCGGTAGAACTGTGATCATAACTTACTACACTTAGCTGATATCAAATGGTTCATTTATATCTTTCAATTTGGAAGAATAAACCAAAGTGATCCATATGACCATAAACTTGTATAATTCAATATCATTGAATAACGTCGTACGTAACCTTTCAGTTCTGCGACTTTCAACCAAATTGACCCAAATTGTTTGACCCATCATACATCAACGTTATAAGACATCAAGGAGGCTGCAACGTTTTGTATTCTGATAATAAGTGTGTCACTTGATTTATAAGTAAAATGGATTTTATTGCCGTTTAAAATGTTTTATTATATTTTTTCATCAAAACATTATTTTAATTAACTATGTGTGAATAGCGCGACCTTATAGCAGTCTAAATGAAGGCTATCTAATGAATTAAGACCTAATGAATCAATTACAAAACAGGATTTCTTGATTAACTGCGTTGTCACAGAAGAATGCTAATAGCAATGTAATGTAAACACAAAAGGCGCGGGTTTAAATCCTGTTTGGAACGCATGCACCACTTAGGCAGTTTTCGGACGTAATGTACATATTGTTAAAACTACCACGTGCTAACAACAGTGAAGGAAAACATCGTGCTGAAACCTGCACATCGAGATAACCGATGTGTCAAACCTGCCAAGCCGCCTTGGATAAGCGCGGGCGGGTATATTGTCCGTTCCCCCCTATAATGAGAGGCCCGAGCCCAGCAGTGGGACATTTATGGGCTGTTATTATTATAAAAGCAACGACATTCTCACAGTAAAAAAAATAGGTATGTCCTTGAGAGTCTGCACGTAAAGTAGGGTTGCGTACAACTATGACAAACTTCGAATGTTTTCGTCACTTAACCACGAAATCTTAAAGCATTTAACCAAAAACATCCTCTATCTGAAAAGCATTTTGAGAGTTCTACAACCTCAATTTTTTTTTGAAGAAGGGGCGAAAAAAACTTTTCAGCAACATACATATCTAATAATTCTAATCATTTTATGTAATATTAATATATAAAATTATTAGAAATTTAAAATAATATAAAATATTATTTAATATAAATAAAAGGGGTGGAAGGTAATATGAAGTATTAGAGCTAGGTAGCAACATGTTGAAGTTACTTGCGCCGCTTCTTCTCTTCAATCAAGCCACAATATGTTGCGAAGCGGTGGTAATTAGATTAGGCTCCTATAGAGTAAATAATAACCATATTCAAAAATTAAAATGAACAAGTTGGGGATAGGCTGAATAATAACTACTAATTGCCACTTTAAATTTTAAATTTATACTTGCAATATGTATTTGTATTTATCTTCCTATTTAATAATATGTCTCCTAATCGCCATTATTGAAATCGTAAAATTTTGTTTTAGTATAACAAAATTTTACGATTTCAACTTTTCAATTCAATGCTTATCTGTATTAATACATACATACGTATTAACGTGAAAGTGAATTTGTTTGTTTGTTCCATAACAGCCGTTAGCATAAAATTTGAAATATAATACTTTCCATACGAGACCATACGATACGTTTTATCCTGCAAAATGTGATAGTTTATATAGGATATGGAGTAGAAATTTACTTGATCAAAGTCAAAGTAGCACAAAATTCTCTATACTTGCTCAAATAAACAAGTGTCTTTGTATATTTTAAAATTTTAAGTATTTTCATAATTTACAGATCTACTAAAAACAATAATAACCATGGAATAACTAAATCAGGGAAACAAATAAATAAAACTATTTATTCTCATCTGGCATTTAATAATTGTGAAGTTATCAAGTTATAGCTGGTTCCTATATCCTTACTTTTTATTCGCTTGTCCTACAATAGGCTGAGTTATGACGTTACTTGTATGGGTTTATATCAAATTTTAACCGATGTTACGGCAAATGAACGGTCGGGAAGATATAGGAACTAGGTCTTAGTAAATATTGTAAAGTCGGTTTCTATGATAATTATATAGTCTGGAGGAGATCGCCGAGAAGACCGCCCATTGTACTTTAATGTATGTGTAATAAAGTTCTTCATTCATTAATTTACTCAAAAGCTACACAACTTTTGAAAGTAAACAGTTTCCATGATTTCTTTTGGCTGTTCATTTCTCTTGACTAATAATAAAAAATGATTGCAATATTGAATTTGAACGTACAACCCGTATTTTCTCAAAGGCGGCTTATTATATTACCCTTATACTAAAAAGAGCACTTACAGTACATAAATAATGTGAGGGGTTTGCCGCAGTGTACATTTTTAACGAATGTCATAAAAATATACGCCATATAATATATACAGATAGGAAATCAAAAGTTAGAGCAAGCCAGAGAATTTGTTTACTTAGGCTGCATGTTTACCAGAGACGGAAAGCATGAAAGGGATATTGAAAGAAGAGTTATGGCAGGTAATAAGGTAACTGGAGCGCTAAACTCTTTTATGAACAGCCAGAAAGTGTCTGTAAAGGCACGCTTGGCTGTCCATAAAGGGGTGTTGGTGCCAACCCTAATGTATGGCAGTGAAAGTTGGGTATGGTAGAAGAAGCATGAAAGTAGGATAAACGCAGTTGAAATGAGAGCTTTGAGAAGTATATTAATTGGTTAGCTTGAATGATATGATAAGGAATAGAGCGATAAGAGAACGTTGTGGATTGAAAGAATATGTAATAACAAGAGTTGAAAAAGGAATGTTAAGGTGGTTTGGACATGTAGAGAGAAAGGACAAAAGTAGAATCACAAAACAGGTGTATGACAGTATTGTGAATGGTACGGTTGTTGCCGGTAGACCGAGACGAACACACCATGACCAAATATCAGAAGCGTTAAAGAGAAGTCAGCTAAAAAGAATTTCAAATAAACGTGCATCTATGAAGAGGTTAATGAGAGTAGGTGAAGCGAAAGTTGTCTGTCAGTATCGTCGCAAGTGGAGAATAGTCTCTGCCTACCCCCATGGGAAACAGGCGTGATATTATGTATGGTATGTAGAATCCATTAAGCGGGAACCCACCGAACTCACGTACGCAACACATCATACGACATATGTATTGATATTTAAGTTTATACACTTTTTCAAAAGCTCGAAAAATAAAGCGGAAGCGTATACCTTTTTTGCAGACAAACACACATTATATATTCCCAAATTAACCCTTATAAATTATGATTGACCGTCCGTTTCCCTCTCTGTTTTTGCATGTTACAGACAGTTTCTCGTAAACTGCTGTATTTATCTACTTCTACAATATAAATTAAACTATCAGTCGTAGCACTACACGTCAGAAGCGAAAACTTTGTATCTGAGCGTGACTGTCACGCGACTGCAGTGCTTATTCGACACCCAAATGTGCCCAATGTGCCTAAAGAAGTTTTCACTTCAATAAATATCTTGGGGGTTTCAAGTTTGTACAAATAATACAAATAAAAATTAGGCGGGTAAATTTGGGCCAGCAGGTTCTGAAAATTCAAAGAAGGCTAGTTTGTTAGCCAGCTCATTATTCAAAATTTGATATACAAGTTATTGTATGTTTAGGAAATGATGGGGCTGACATTCCTATGTGGTAAAAGTCCCAAATAAATAAAGAGTAAAAAAAGGGTTCTAAAAATACAATTTCTAGAATTTTGCCTAAACCCAATATCCCGGGCCAACACTTAGGATATTTTTTATCCCGATAAATGACGTGGTGTCCGTGGGATAGACGAATACAAAGATGTCGCTACGGTCCGATTTTTTTGGTGTCACCGTTGCAGTTCATTAACATAATCGCGGCAACGCTAACGAAATTTCACTGACACTACTAGTAAAAATATGTAGACTATATGCCGCTACATATAAAACTTTAGTGAAATAGCGATAATAACGATTAGGGATAGCCGCTATACACATTTAATGTTACATATGCCCATAGGCGATAGTAGCCGCTTTCCATCACGTGGGCCGCCTGCCTGTCTGCTGAACTCATGCAATAAAAAAAATCAAAAAACCTGAGGTTGAAAGTTTTCAGCGTACATAGTCATATCGGTTATTATCAGACAAAGTTTGGAAAATTAAAACAATTTTCCTTAAAGATTTTTTTGGTGGCGAGATATGGATTCCCAATTTGTAATTACAAAATTCTAATTTTTTTTCACAAAAATTATATAATTAGTAGTAGTAGTAGTAGATTATATAGTTTTTGCAACATCTTTTATAGTGTTTTCTTAAGTCTTCGCGACTAGTATTATAAAACTACATTGTAACAGTTTTAAACGCGGTAATTTATTTGATTTTTATTATTCCGTTTCGGCCACTTTTCATTAGCCGTGATCGCGGAAGACAGGGATGTCAAGTGTCAATGAGTATTGTTAAACATCTTTATCAACAGACATCTTTGTCTTCCGTAATCACGGCTGCTGAAAAGTGACCGAAACGTCGAAATAATAAAAATCAAATAAATTAAATGTCTTATTTTCGATGAGAGGCATTTTATATTTTTCACTTCAGAACATTATCCATATACATAAAACAATGCATAATTATTTACTGCATTTATTCGCGATCTTATCCTGCTCAAGCCTAATTTCGAACGTAACCACACGATAATAAATTTCATATTTTTGTTAGCAGTTTAGTCCTATATGACAGAGTTTAATGAAAGAAAATGTATCCAAATTTCATAATGTGAACGTATCAACTAGGATACATCTTCCTTATAAATACCCGTACAATATAAATAGTATGTATTTATAAGTAACGACGAATTTACTGCACCATATTTCAGAACCTTCTACAACCGTTTTGCACGAGTTTACGGGGAAAATTGTTCCATAATTATTCAACAACAAAGAGTACATACCATAAAGCTTTATCCCGCATCAAATGTATTTTAAGACTCATCACCTTGTTACTGTTGCGGTAAACAATGTTGTATGTTGTAAAACCCAATAAGAGTTGTGCGAAATATGTTAAAACTGTATTTTTATTATACATTTCATTTTATTTTATTTTTCAAATAACGACAAATATGTTCAAGACAAAATTTAAAAAAAATGCAATTGTTTCCTCGATAACGTTTAATTAAAAATGCCGTGGCTGTACATTGAAGCTATTAAAAAACAACTGGAATAGACGACGGAGAATACAATGATTTTTTTTGAGATTTCTTGTCTGTTCATTCGGGATTGACGTAAAAACTACTGGGCCGATTTCGATGCGGTTTTCGCTGATCGACAGCAAATTCTTTGACTTAAAATTTGCGCTACTTTTTATTCTGGAAATTCCGCGGGATTTTTCTGGGAATGATTTAAAATGGCCAAGTTGAAAAAGAATTCGAATTCCAATGTGATTTTTTCACTGATCGATAGCAAATTTAATGTAATAAACTGTATGATATTTTTTATCCCGGGAACCCTGCGAAAATTTTCTCGGGAGCGGTTTGAAGTGGTTCAGGTGCATAAAAATTGGCTTATTCCGACACAGTTTTAACTAAAACGATAGCTGCGGTGCTATCTCGGTCCCGGAAATCCCGGGGGAATTTCAAGTCAAGCGTGAATTTCAATAAATAATGCACACTAAAGCTTAGCACGTGACTTCGCTAACGAAAACTTGAAACGCGTAACTTTTATTTAGGGTACCGTCCTGTAGGCAAAAACGGAATCTCTTATCGAATAGCCATGTATTTTGTTCAATTTACGTGAGACACTCAGAAAGTTTTGCGAAAATAAAAATAAAATTCTGTAGGTAAATATTTTTTTCGAAACACTTTTTCCACTCCGCCGCAGTCACTTCGTTTACAGCTTGCTCGAACGCTGACAGCGCATCTTCCGGCGACGAAAATTGTATCCCTTTGAGCTGATTTTTTTATTTTCGGGAATAAAAAGAAGTCAAACGGTGTAAGGGCTGTAAGGAGGGTGACCCAGGAGTTTGACCGGCGTGCTGTCCAGGAAGTCCCTCGTTGTGAGCGCGGTATGGGCCGGCGCGTTGTCGTGGTGGAGCAGTAGCCCGCGGTGCCCTGTGTTTGGTCGCTCATTGCTCAAAACAGAGAAAACTTCTGCCAAACATTTGGTAGTATACCATTCCGCGTTGATGCTTCTTTGATTCCGTAAAGGAATTGACACCAAGTAGCCAGTCAATTTGAAAAAACTCGCTATCAAAATCTTCCCCCCGCTTCTAGATCGCTTTACCTTTGGTAAGCGTTGATTCGTTTTGAAACACCCAAACCGTTGACTGGCGCTTCGTTTCTGGATCGTACCTATTGATAAATCCAGGACTCATCACCTGTAATGATGTCGTAAACACGCCGAGACGAACCTGTTTCAAATTTGTTTATCATATCACGGCACCATTCCACCCGGGCCTGCTTCTGAGCATCGGTGAGGTTGTGCGGCACCCAGCGTGAAACTATTCTCCTCGTGAAGATGCACGTGTAGAATATCGTGAAGGCTTCCCGATCCAGTCTGTAATACGTGCTGAATCTCTTGATACGTAACTCGCCTATTGTCTTGGATTAATTTTTTCACTGCTAGCACATTTTCTTCCGTAACAGCAAAAGGGCGACCACTTCTTTCTTCATCCCCCAAAGTTAGTCGACAGCGCTTGATTTCGTTGTACCAACGATACACGGTTGCCTTAGAAGGGCCTCCATCCATTTGAAATCTGTCGTACGATTCGTCCGGTTTCAGGAGACAATTGAAATCATAAAAAATCATAGCGCAAAAATGTTCCCGGCGCAGATCCATTTTTCAATGAGACACGATAATTTAAATTACCTCGCAAACAATGTGGAGGAAAATTTAGAAATTTTGGAGTTCTTGATATTTGTTAGAACTTTATGTCCTTAATTCTTTGATTTTGATGTGGTAGAGCCGTTGGAATTATTATCATGATTCCAGCTTGCCAGCTCGATCGGTGTGTGATACACGCTCTCACATAATATCGATGTGATACGGTTAGCTTTGAGCTAGACGTCTTTCAGACGATGAATAATTATTCCTATCCCATCCCATCGTTGGCGTTGCCTTTGATAGTCTTCGAAAAACTGGCGAACATAATACGGACGGACATGACGAATGTTTTAATATTGTTACAACTTAAGTTCCGACAAAAACGAAATCCACCTGCATATCTATAAAAACATATTTTATTACCTATCGGCATTTGAGATAATTGTAATTCTTTTATGATCGTCTTCTTTTCTTTACTTATTTATTGGTTATTGAGGAGAACAGCCATTTGTACTCGTTTATTGTACTCGTGTGCGGATTACGATTTTTAGGAAATTACGTCGACGCTTGCAGGGCAGACATATTTGCATTTGTGCAGTATAAAACGATGACTTGATGGAGAAAGGGGTCAGTCGAATGAGAAGCACGAGCGATGCGAGACGCGTGTACTACAATCGGGAATCTAATAAGTGACGGACTTTGCTCGTTTTATTGAATTACGACCTTCTGCATTACGTTTGGACTTGTTATATTTATACCTGTGTTATACGTGCTTGTATAGTTCTAGTAAACTCTATAATAATTCCAACGGCATTTTAATTCGAGTCCCGTAACTCGTAACAATATGTTTGGGTGATAATATAATAGTCACTGAAATATATGAAAATATTACTACTTTCTTTTACAACTATTCCTACAGAGTTCATGTGATTTTTAAAAAATTAAGTATATTAAATTGATTTCTTTGCAGAGTACTCATCGAGCAATGGATTCGGGCTAAATATCAGCGTGAGGAGTTCTGTCATCCGGAACGCCAGAGTTATCTATCAGGTACCATGGAAGGTTTCCTAATGAAGCGGGGCAAAGAAGAGAACCGCTACCACCGAAGAAAGTTCGTTCTAAGCGAAAATGAAGATACGCTCAAGTGAGTTCTATAATGCTATAATCGCTTTGTGCCTTTAGTACAGTTGTTTTTAAACGGGTAAAAAAATATACAAACGTTACTATGGAGACTCATCTTTACATTTAAATAATAATAATAAATATTATTGTTATTTGAATTTACATATTATAAAAGATAATTTTCTGAAGCTTTAAATCTGTTTGCATGAAATCAGCAATCATAATACGCTTACACAACATGTCCTAAGAATAATGTATAATTTTTACATATTATGCTGTTTTCGTTCCACTAGAAAATAATTTATAATATTCTAATAAATTTGTGTTTTTTAAATGTTTTAATAATATTTACTGCTATAAAGTTAACCTGTCTTTTGATAGGTTTATTATTTCATTTTTATTTATTTTTTACTTTTAATAACTAACAGAACAAATGAAATTTATTCATTCTTTATATTATAAATCTCATTCATTCTGTACGTTATTAAAAAGTCGTATTAATAAGTGGTAAAAAATCGGCCAAGTGCGTGTCAGGTGACACACATTGAACGGTTCCGGAGATACAAGGAAGGTGCAATTTTTTTGTCATTTGGCTACAAAAGTCTAAAAGAAGCATTTATTAAAAAATACACCACCTCTAAAACGGCTCAATGGATTTTGTTCAGAACAATTTTCGATGATAATATTTTTTAAGATTTGGACCTTGGAAGCTAAAATATTTTTGTCATTGGACTACGCAACTCGTAACTAATCTATTCGTGCAGGAACGGAGAAAGAATACATTTTCTTGTCACCGGGCGGCCTGTCGTAAAAGGCGACAAAATAACCCACAGCCAGGTGGTAGGTATTTGCCCGTCTTGATGTCTACCACTCCTGGTCTAGAGTATGTCGCCATAACAATCGTAAGTTGTGTTCCGGCATTAGTGGCCAGGTTGCAGTCTCCCTTTAGGGAGCGGTAGCACATTATGGCACTTTTGGTGTTACAAATCTCCATAGGTGATGGTAACCGCTTTCCATCAAGTGGGCCATCCCTGTCTGCTGAACTCGTGTAAAAAATAAATAAAATACCTAATCGAAAGTATATCGATTGATATGGCGGCTTTATAAAACTTTGAAACGAACTAGGTTCAAGAAATAGCTAATGAAATTGTATTTAGTCACTAATAAGATAGTTTTTAAACAATATTAATGCCAATGATATAAAAAGAAATAAAAATCGCGGTAAATTCCTCTCGACAATAATACAAGGAAACTCTGAAACATTAATCCAGAATCCAAACATACAAACAGGAAAGTAGTTATTTATTGTTTGTTTTGGATACAAATGGGGAAATACAGGGATTTTATCTATTGTTAAAATCAATGTAATCATAGGGACTCATGCATGTTTTGAATGGGTATTGCAACTTATTAAGCAATACTTCCATTCGAAACAATAATAGGAAAAGCGTTATCATTAAAAGCATAATTTATAACTCCTTTCTTAAGTTGTAACAGTAAAGCTACAGGTTTTGCCAACGATTTGACGTATAGGTGTTAAATAAATACAATATAATGGCCCTTAAATAAGCACAATTGCAGACTTCTTGTAGATCACCATCAGATTTACACGGTGTTTTGGTGGCCGCTCTGAATATCTAGTTGATTCTGCAATTGACCAAATGCGATAATATTGACTGGGTGTATTTCAAAGATGTCCATTTTACCTAAATCTATATCGGTATCCGCAATTTGAATTGTAACAATCAAGCCGTAATATTTCTGGAAAGTAAAGAAAACCACTTTCTTCGAAACGTTTCAAAGGTAATTTCGTTACAATTAAAATATTTACTACAATGATAAGTCAAAATACTTATCTGAAAAATTATGGTTTGTAACGTACGATAATTAAAATTATAACTATCGTCTAATGTGTACCTCGATAACAACTAGCGATTTTGATATTAACTACCTTTAAATCTTCGTTATGTATGTGCCCTTGTGCTTCAAGTATCAACACTAGCTTTTTGTCTGTCATCTGTATCTCATAAACATGTTAATAACATTCACATTTCATTTGCTTTGTTATTTATAAAATCTGGTCCTAACTTTGTCATAATTTCATGCGCTGTCTATGTTCCACTACATTAGTAATATTGAAATAAGCTACTTCACACGACGTAGACTGAGGTAGAAAATTCTGGGCGCTTCTGACGATGTATATGTCAGGGACATCATCAAATCAAGACTTCTAATGTCCTATTATATTTTGTAAAATTATCGATTAAGTTTAATTTAAAAAAATCAACTCAAACGTGTGATTTAGTGAAAGTTGTTACTAAATTCCACCATTCGTTAACACTACTTTAGTTCTCAATGACAATGTGATGAATTTCGTATTAACGTGTTCAGTAGGTAAATTCGTGACGTAGATGAGACGAAAAGTTCCACACCTCTTATAGCCCTACTACGTCAAGAGATTTGAACAAATATTGACCGACAACGTAATTGTGAACTCATTGAAGACACTCGCCTCGGTTGGTGCTCCGTGATCTCAACTATGCACGAGTGTATAACAAACTGTGTCTGTGCGTTAAGATTTTCCAACTAAGATCTTGAATATTATGTCAACATATTACATTTTTTCGATATTATAAACTACGCGTTGGTCATTTAAATACATTGATGCTATTATATTGCAAAATTTAGCTACATGTAATCAACATATTTTGTGGCTATCGTAAGCCAATTAATTCAATAATTACAGTGAATAAAATTGGATAATAATAAACTAACGGGTGAAGTGTATAAATAAATATCAAGGACTTTACTGCAGGCAGCATTGTCTTTATCGGAAAACGACGCAGTATATTTCTAAATTAAGCGATTATGACTAAAGCCGCGTACCCATCTGCGAGCCGTAACCATAACCGTTACAGTTACTGTAACCAAAAATCGTAGCGTCGACGTGGCTCGCGAGCGCACCGCCTACATCCACACTAGAACCTCGTTACTGTATCCGTTCGGCTCACAGATGAGTACGCGACGAAAGGCGGCTCCTTGGGCGTCGCGATCGAATATCCTTTCACGCGTCCACTTTAGAGCACTATACGGTTACAGCTCGCGGATGAGTACGCGGTCAAAGGCGGCTCATTGATCGTCACGAGCGAAGATTATTTTCGTCGTCCACATTAGAGCACGTTACAGTGTCCGCTCGGTTACAGCTCGCGGATGAGTACGCGGCTCAATAGGATAGATTTCTTTGCAATAACGATGGTCACGAATCGCGGGGCTCTGGACTCGACTCCGTGCTGAGTTAGGATTCTATTTTTAGGAGCTGGTATTCTGTGCACCGCAACGCAATGCAAGTCAATTCGTGTAACCCACACGAATTGACTTGACGTGACAACGTGGAGATTATTTTAATTTAATAGTTTTAATTTTTGATTGTAATTTTATATGGGTTTTATATGGTCCACTAGGAGTGGAGTATTCTCATTTCGGAGGTCAGGACTCATTTTGGGTTATTGAACCACAACAGTTAGTTAGTTAGATTGTATTGACTGAAATAAACTTATAAAAAAAAAATTAATACAGCGGATAGGTTGACGGCCGACCTGATGGAAAGGGGACGTCACGTATGGACCTTTGCAACACCAGGGGTATTACTAACGCGCTGCCGGAGAAATTTTATGACACTCTTTTTGAAAAAAACTCCATATACTCGTAGCGCTGTGGGAAAACCTCAGCTGGGAGCTCATTCCAAATCCCCACGGTACGCAAGAGAAACGTTCTACAGAACCGTTGCGGACATGAGCGAAGCGGCTCGAGGAAGTGGGGATGAACGCCCAGCCGATGGCGATCGGTACGATGATAGAAAGAAGACGAAGGCACCATTCTAAACAGTTCCTCGAAACACTCCCCTTTATACAGTCGGTAGAATATGCAAAGAGACGCGAAGTTTCTCCGAAGGTCAAGCGTATCTAGACCGTCTGTGTGTATGGGGTCATCAACAACGCGAACGGTTCGACGTTGAATACAGTCCAGGGGGTTAAGCTGGTAGGCGGATGCTCCAGCCCAAGGGTGTGGAGTTTTCCATATGCGGCCTCACCTTGAATTTATAAACTACAAGACGTTGCCGCGGTGTGTAGTACTGCTTGGATCAGTTTAACACTGCACAACGACAACACAGCACACAAGAAGCTGGCTTCTTGGAGGCAAGTTTTGCCTTACCTTCAAGATGGCCCCTGAACTGCACATCGTTCGCGATATTGACACCAAGGATCCCAATACTCTTGGAGGCGCTTTCTCGAATGGAGTTTTCTTTGCCCAGAAAACACAGACTTGTGTCTTCGTGGGGTTGAAATGGACAAGGTTTTGCCTCCCCCATTCAGAGACTCTCTCTCTAAGGAGTACTCTACTTCAGACACAAGTCTAACCCGACTTTCTTCCACAAATGATCGAGGGACGTTTGCACGACCAGAGTACTGTCATCTGCATAACAATGGATGTTGAGAAAGGAGAACATGTCATTAATATGCACGATAAACAACGTTGCAGAGAGCTCAAAACCCTGGGGCACACCAGCGTTGATGGGCTTGATGCTAGAATAGTAACAGTCGACAAAAACTTGAATGCTGCACCCATCAAGAAAGCTGAATAACCAGGTGCAAACCCCTCGGATATTCCATACGATGGCAGCTTCGATAGAAGAGCCCTGTGCCAGACCCCGTTGAAGGCCTTAGCAATATCTAAGCTAATTGCCAATACTTCCCCTATGCCCTCAATGATGTCAGACCAACGGTGGGTTAGGTAAACCAAGAGATCCCCAGCTAAACGACCGTGGCCTAAGTCGTATTGCCGATCATTTAACAGCTGGGAATCTTCAATATAACCCAAGAGCTGCGCGTTGATAATACGCTCCATTACCTTTGAGAGCAATGAGGTTATTGCTATAGGTCTATAGTTTGATGGATCTGTTCGGTCCCCTTTTTTGGGAAGAGGGTGCACATGGGCAATAAAATGATTTCAGAGCAATCTTATACAGGCTTTTTTAACACATAATTTCAACTACAAAAATGTTTAATTTCATTCATTCATCTGGGTTTTACAGCGCTCCGAAGTTGACCGGGTTCTTAAATACTCGTTAGAATACGATGAAAACGAACTATTATGCTTAGTTTTCTATTATTTATTTTTTTGTTCTTATGTATGGCTACACATCAAAAAAATTAAACTGCGTACTTTGAAAAACGCACGCTAAGCCCTAAAAAATATAACATTTTAATGTACTATAAGTATAACCGGGTGTAAGTCAAAGTATATTCACAGCTTCGTTTATTACTTTACCAAATAAAGATGTTGAAATGTGGTGAAATTTGCAAACATGTGACGTACACCTACTAGCCCGTAATTTAAATTGTATCAATTTTCTTGGACAGTTACTAAGTCATGAACAGACGATACGTCATGCTGACATTGACTTTGGGGCGCTAAATTGAGATTCTTTCACCTTCGCTCGTTAGGGTTGCCATTTAGAAAGAGGGAGTATCTTCAAATATACAATACTACGCAGTTCACAGTAGTACCGTAGTACAGAAAGGGCTATTAATAAAGTTTTGGCTGCCACTGGTTTCAGGTTTTATCCTATTTTTGAAGTGAAACTTCTTTATAATCGTTGTGATTTGAAACTGGATGAAACGAAAAAGCGACACTAAAAAGAGATAAACACATAAATCTATAGGACTAGGAGAGAATGAGATAGAATTACATAACAATACATAATATTGTTATAAAAATAATACAAAACTGTTACGAGCTACAGGACTCGAATTAAAAATGCCGTTGGAACTACTATAGAATTTATTAGAACTGTACAAACACGTATGAAGACAAATACAAATAAAACTGGATGCAACCAGTTCACAGTGCACGATTTAATACAATTCGACCGCGCAAAGTCCGTCGTTCATATCGCTAATCGAGAGTACTAGAAAACGTCTTACTCGCTTCGTAGTCGTCGCTTGACTGCCCCCTGCCCCTCCATTCGGGCATCGTCTTATAATAACTACACAGTACAAAGAAATTGGAGGCGTACACTGAGTTTCTAAGAAATATTAATTTGCACACCTGCGAACGTCCACAAAGTCGAAAACAATAACAATAGGGATTAGTTCGACGCTAATGGTGGTTATGAAACAAGCAAAAAGACAATAGCATGTTTTTCTTAACTACAAATTCAAAAGACAAAAGAGTTCCTTAATCCAGGAGAACAATAAGCTGCGCTTACAATAGGCTGTGCGGCTTATCTTTGACGGCATGTAACAATACATTATATTTAATCATTTAAGCATTATGCTCATACAGATGAAGTTGGAAATGTTTAGATATTTTTCGTTAATACTTAAAATTTCGTGGTGTAAAGCTTAAATATATTATAAAGATATAATACATGAAACCTGACAGCACGAAATTTAGAATCCCTCCCACCCCTTGTCACACTTTGTTTCATTTCTACTGCGTGTAAACTGCACACACACACAATGTTTAAGGACCAGAATCTTTAATCTTTGAGCTCTATCTGAGTGAAGTATAGAGGAAATATTAGTCCTGCGGAAATACCATAAAAATTATGTAGGACTTAATTAAAAAATATCCAACTTGTTTTTTCTCGAGGTGAATCCGTTTCCGGTCACCCCGCCGCTTGGGTACGCGACAGTGGGGCAGAGCGAGACTCGAAGGCTGCTTTTGCCAGAATACCCACTAAACACTCTAGTATTCTTCCCGTTGTCATATGCCAGGGACGTCGTAGTCCTGGCTGATTTCGGCTCACTCCCGCACCTCGTTTGTGGATGATATAATACCCACCTTTTTTTTACATGGGGTAATGCGTTGCCGCACCGTCAGCCGCGAAGGGGATGTCACGGCCGGTGTGTGGGGCTCGCCGATTAATCAGTACGACCGGCGCCGGGTATACCCACTAAAACCCCATGGGAGCCTTCTTCCGCCTGAGTGCCGGGGTCACGGTAAGTAGCTGTGGCCTTTATCCGCGACCCCAGCGGGCGGTGGGCCGCTTCATAACCAGAGGCGGTCTCTCCTGTGTGTGAGCCGGGGAGATAAGCTGCCCCGGCTCTGAGAGGGTCGCGCGGCTACCTCTCGCGCCCTCTCGCGCCCTCTCGCGGCATTAGTGCGGGCGGAGGCCTGTCTGGGTCCCCCGTGGCCTCGACGCCCGCTGCTGCCCCGCCCGTGGCTACTTTTGCCACGGGCGTTACGTCTTGCCACTCCCCGCGGCACTGTCTGGCGGCGCCTTCCGGCTGGCTGGGACTTTACTCCTGGTGGGCCTCTTGGCAAGGCTTCGAGCCCACCTGATGACCGGCTGGCCTGCCCGCGGCAGCGCACATGGGACAATGTGGCTTCGCGGTGCAGGGGGCGGTCACCAGGTGGCCGGCTTTTCCGCAGCGGTAGCAATTACCGCTTCGGTCCACCTCGGAGGTGCACGCCGCCGCCGCGTGGCCAGCCTCATGGCAGCGGTAGCACCTCTGGGTCCTGTGGGGCAGGGCCTTCACCAATGCGGAAGACCAACCCACCAGAAGCTTCGTCCCCGGAGCGAGGAGCTTTTTGGCGACCGCCAACGGGCAGGCCACCACCGTCTGGCCCATCCCGTCTGGGCCGGGACGGACCTTCGACGCCTTGATGCCCCCAGCGGGGCATCCGGTGGTCCGTGCGATGGCAGCGGCCACGTCCTCCTCGTATACGTAGTCGTCCAGGCCCGAGACGCGAAGACACACAGTCTCCTCGGGCCTGGAGACACGCACGTCCTCGGGGTAGAGGACGCTTCTGAGCTGTTCGGCGAGGGCGTCAGCTTTGGAGGCGATCTCGGCGCCAAGTAGCACCAGCATCCGCGCCCCAGTGCGCGCGCACTTCAGCTGAACGCCGCCCTCTATCCCGAGGTCGGCCAGCCGGATGTTTGCCTTGGCTTTGGAGAAGAGGTTCGCAAAAGTCACCCCTCTGTCCGCCGCGCCTGGCTGTAGAGTCAGGACGACGGCGGCGGACTTCAGGGGACGCAATCGCGGAGTCCTCTTTTCTTAGCTTTCTCCTTTTTATTGGACGCTGGGGCTGGAGGAGGGGGGGGAGCTGCGAGGCCGGAGCCTGCGCCACATCCCCCTGTGTCTTCCCCCTACGTCCTCTCCCTCCTCGCGGCCTAGCGCGGGTGGGCTGCGCTTCAGCGGCGGCTGCAGTCGGCTGTGTGTCGGACGACGGTTTGTTGGCCCTTCTTTTGGCCTTCTTCTTCCCGACCGTCGTCCAGCCCTCCTCGGCCGCGGCCGGGAGAGAGAGGGGCGCTGGACAGGCAGGCGGTGGCGGCACAGAAGCCGTCGTCACCGCCATCTCAGTTGATTCTCTTTGCGAGGGAAGCGGAGGGAACTCCTCGGTCGAGCGCCCAAAGATGAGCGAGGGGCTTGCTGGGGGTGTGGGTCTGGCTCAAGGAGCAGGGCTTGACCTGGGGGCTGGTCCTGGTGAGGGGGCCAACCGGGCCGAGCGCATCTGCTCCTCCAGGGCCGCGAACCTGCTCTCCATTGCGAGAGTGAGTCGGTTCAGGCTCGCGGCCATCGTCTTCTCAGTGCTTGGCGGTGGTTCAGCCGGCGAGCGTGCAGAAGTGGTACGCGGCCGGATGAGTTCCGCCTAAAGGCTCCTCAGTTCTCTCCGAAGGTCAGCGATCTCTACCTCCATACGGCTGTTTGCCGCACGGAGGGCGAGCTCCTCGGAAGACGTCCGACTGAGGAGCTCTTCAGAGGCCTCTTGGATGGCCGCAACCGCATCCTTTAGGGCCTTTTGAAGTGTCCATTTGAGACCCTTCGACATCTTTGCCACGTTGGTGACCACCGCCAGCGAATCAGCGATTTGTCGCTGGAGGCCCTCCATGTGAGCAACACGAGCTTCGGGAGGGGCCTGGCTCGCAAGGGTTGGACCAGCCTGTAGCCTGGTCACCCTCGCAGTAAGGGTCCAGGGTCGCACCCTCACCTGGTCAGCCTCATCGCTGAGGCCTGCTTCGCGATCTCCTTTTCCGCCCGAAGCTCCAGCTCCGCACGTTGGGCCCCCACGAGCGCCTTTTAGCGTCCGCCAGACCCACGTATTCCCCTGTAGTGGGGGGACGGCCTCTGCCCCGCTTGGCGTTTGGCGCTTTGGCAGCAGCCTGCGCCTTGGCGGGGGTTTTGGGGGCCGGTCTCTCCTCTTCGTCTGTCGAAGATGATGATGACATTAGGTCATCAGGTTCGTCTAGGGCCAGGTACCGTCGCAGCGCCTCATTGCGCGCGACCGGTTGCCTGGCCTTTTCTCCTTTTGTGAGGGGTGCGTTCTTAGGAGCCGCCACCCTGGCCTCGTCCTCAGATGGAAGTTGGGACGAGGCCCTGATTCAATTTCCGAATCGGCGCGCATCCTGCTCCGCGTGACGCGGATCTCACCCTTTTGGGTACTACTCGAAGCTTCCGGCTGTGATGAAATCGCCGAGAGGAACTTCGAGTAGAAGGACTTCTCTCCGCCCTTCTCGGGCCTTTTCGGGTTGGTTTTGCCCTTCTCAGGCTCGCCACGAACATCAACTCCGCCCTTCACGGGCACTTCGTCGGGTGTGTTGTTTTTAGTTTTTAAGGTCTCCATTTTTTGTGTATTGGGAGCAGAGCTGGGTTTCGACCTCAAAGCTCTCGCTCTGCGCCGCAGCTTAGCGGTCGCCGTCGGAAGGGAACGCTCGACGTATCGCACAGTAGCGAGGCTCCCCCCCCCGTCGCCGGAAGGGAAGGGTATTTGGGGAGGAGGGGAGGGAATACAGGGAATCGGAGAGTGGATAGGTGGGACACCACTCTCACGGAGTGAAGGGGGGAATGTGACAGTGGCGGCTAAGGGCCCCGGGGACGCATCCCCTTGTACCGCTACCTGGACGGAGATGTGTCCAGGGCGGCAGCCCCTGGGGGATATATAATACCCACCTGACTCATAATCATACTAACTACTTTAAGTAGAAACATTAATTTACATGACCTATATGTATCGATATGTGCACATACAGTTTTTAAAAGATTTTTTTGCACTAATACCTTTTGGTAGAGAAGTTTTCTTCGAGTTTACCGATTTTAGTAGAGGCAGCCCTAAACGTTTTCCGGCACACAGTAAACAACTGGTCTTGATATTATTCTCCTCATAATTTAGTCAACTATTACGTAAAGTATCCTTCACCTTCGTTCGTAGTACGCAGCCTAATTCTCTCAATATAGTTAGGGCTTTTAATTTACATGTATATTATTACTATATAATTTAGTATTATTGTATAGACTTTATGAAGTTTATACACGGTGAACTTTGATATATGCAAAATTTGTAGTTTACGTCAAACCACGCATTAGAATCCGCTTATGAATATATTTGTTTTATTCAATATTATGCACACCTACGGTGTACATATGTATTTTACATTCGAAAAAGTACCTACATAAGTACAATCATCAATAACTTTGACAGATCATAAACATACTTGATTGCACAATGTTTTAAAAGTGCACTTATCTATTTTCTTATTTATTTTTTATTTTTTTTATAGCTCGTATAATCAGTGTTAACTCTCTATCACGTTTTGCGTATAAATGTTTCATGATTACGATATTATCTTTACGTATCATATAATAGATACAAAATTATTCTATCTCTGTTTTCTCTAATATAATTTCATAATTTATATGCTTCATTACATGATAATGACAACTGTCGCTGATGTTTGGACAAAGTTCAATGTGTTTAAACTGTTTAAATAAATGTATTCAAATGTATGCTTTCGTCAAGAAGGTATTCCCCCTGATAACGTTTAGTAAAGTCAATAACAAGTCTTAAAATATCGCTCTTAATAACAAGATAATGTTTTATTTATAACATTCAAATGACAGCATTACATAAACGTCATATATGTTTGTGATTGAAGTTTGTCGAAATATTTTGTTATAGATATAGTTGAATTCAAAATTGATACGTACGCTCATGTGTTGATTATGTAATAACAAAACTTTTCTAAATCTTAGAAGATTCCTTACTTAGTTATTCAAGTTATTAACAACTAGCTGTGCATGACATTAAATGATTTGATTTAATGTTTACATGAATCATTTTGGTTGTTCGCCCAATTGAAAGACAGAAATGAATACTTGTATAACTTACAGAATATCGAAAAGAAACACAAAAATATGATAACATTTCCAATTTCTATTTTAATGCCTAATACAATTTTTTCATTGGAGTTAATTCGGAGTTCTTTCGAGACAAACTTTCCGACCACACTACAGACAACAATCTAAAATGTGACATTTATTAGGTATGGCATAAATTGCAGTTTTCAATTAAAGTTTGGCATTCACTTTGTTAATAGAGACTGGCGCTTCAATTTTGTATATTGGTACCTACCTATAGATTACAAGGAAAAGTTTTGTGTTTGATATTTACAACGTATAAGTACCAAATCGCGAACATGATGAATCTCCATAAAAGTCAACAGTAGTATTAGAGAAATACACAATTATACTGCCAACTAAATTAACCTACAAAGAAATTCCTTGAAAGCACCAATAAGTGTAAACAAGATGCATTTGTAAAACAATAGCAATATACTTGCTGCTGAATGACTACCAGAAATTGTACAAAGCTTCAATAAAGAAAGATAACCAGTAATTTTTATTATAATATCTACTACACAAAATCTACCTGTAGTTGCTATTATGCTGCAGGTACAAAATATTTTGGGACCACCAAGAACAAAAGTTTTACTTATGTTTTCAAAATTCTAAATACCAGTGTTATTCGACTTCCTTTTGATAAAGTTGAATAGGTTATTAGGCTAACATATCCCCCGGCCTGGTCCGTAGGTATCAACCCGCGAACGACGGCTGCGGTCGTACCATGGGTTGTCTAGAGCGGTTTTTCGATCGCCTGCGAGTCAAAAACTTTTCTCAATTCAGGTAAGGCCGTGAATGAGGAAAAACAATCTACAATTATTATAATTTGGCTCTATTCCCTTTAACAAATATTTATCTATGACATTGGTCCACCTATATTTTTTTTAATAGAAAAAATAAATCTTTTTCAAGTATTCAACTATCCATAACGACTGCGTTTGAGGAAAATGTTTACGTGTTTTACACGTGGGTTATCTTTTACAAAAAACCTAATGTATATAAAATATTAAATACAAACATTGTTTGCTATTTAAATTCACAGGGTTATTTCATTATCATCATTATAATTTCAGATTCATAATACATATTTTAATATTATTGTTTGAATATAGAATTATTTAAAAAGATATGACGTTAAATTTTCCACGAAATATCTATACATTTAAAATATTGTTTATATGTGATCAATTTAGTTTTTGATCCACAATGCGTTGGTGGTATTTCAAATTTTAAGGCGCCTTTAACACACTATGCAAATACGATAATATTTTATCTGCGTATAAAACCTTAATTATCTGAAACTATCACACACTACGCAGATACGATAATATACGAAATGATACATTCCTTTGAAATTCTTTAAATTAACTAGATGAGTTTGTTCGTGCGGATTATTTATACATGCTGTTACAATGAGTTGGCGTATATTGCTTCTGAATTTGATGGACAGCTTGTCAGAGGAGGATTCTGAATTTGTATTTGATGCGCGTGTTGCATTAGCATTGACTTAAAAGGCTACGAATTTGGGTAAAGCGATATATAAAGCTTAAAAAGGATCGATGTGAATTCAATATTTACAAAGATCAAATTTGCAAAATATAGTAATATTTATGTTTTACTTCGTATCGACTTCAGGATTTTGTAGAAAGAAGTGGGTTAAATATTCATTTTTCGCTTTTTACATTGAAGTCGATTTTGTTTTTGCAAAAAAAAAACATTTTCACTTTTTAGTTGCGCAAATACTTGAATAATTCTAGAAATATTATATGAAGTGTCTGTACTACTGTCACTCGTATACAAGGTTGCTATATTTTTCTTTTGTATGGACGCTCGTCACCAAGGTTTCCTCTTGATTTCCCTTCAATCCACTCATCAGATCCTGACTTAGTGACAATGGATCCATCTCGGTAGTATTCTTTTTCAAATATAAAAAATCAAAATCTGTCCATAATTGACAGAGATGTTGTATAACAAACTATTTTCGATGTTTTCTCTCGATTGCCCTGAGATCCACTCATCAGATCTTAACTTGGTGACCATAACCACTTCGGGAGTATACACTTACGAATAAAGAAAAAAAATTGAAAATCGCTCCACAATTGATGGAGATACCAGGTAACAGAAGTCGGTTAACAACTTTCGAGGGTTTCTCTCGTTTTACCTGAGATCCACTCATCAGATAATAACATGGTGACTATGGGACCACTTCGGGAGTATACTGTTTCTATAAAAGAAAAGAAATCAGTCCACAATTGACGGAGAAATTGAGTAACGAACCAACAAAAAAAAACTAATTGAGAACCTCCCCTTTTTGAAGTTGGTTAAAAACTTTTGAGAGTAAGCCCTATGGACCACCGACTGTATTTATCTGCAGATAAAATACTATGCCACATTTATATCTGCATATTACCTGCTTATATATTTGTATAAGCAGATAATACTGTCACCATCTTATGATATCGGTCGGTGCCTACTATATACTTTATATATTAATATATATTATCTGCGCTGTGTGTTATAGTTCATTGAATTACATAGAGAGCTACGCTCAGATACAGATATCTTAGCGTATCTGCGTAGTGTTTGAGACTCATAATAGGTGGCTGTATCACTTTCCTTATCATATGATACGTAAATGATATATATTATCATCATACTGTTTCAGGAATTTATAAGGAAACAAAGCGACGGTCGCCTGTTTTGTATGTTTTCGAGCGCAAATCGTGCCTATCCTTTTGAATAAATCTGTATTCAATTCATTACTAAATAATTAACATGTTGTTCGCTATCATTAACTAATATTTTTATCAACAAATGTCTCGAAATGCATTGCTTTGGCTCGCTTTATGTTGTTTATCGTCGCGCGATATTTTGAAACGTAATTACTTGTATGTTCTGTGAAACCGGGAAATTTTGAAATCATTGTCAAACAGTAATTTTCCTCACATTGTTGTTTTTAAATAAGGGACATTAATCGTTTTTTGTTTTGCTATTTTTGTTCGCCATAATATAATATGTAATTATAATGTCGAGAACAGTGTTAGCGCTCAGGGTAAAAGTATAAATTTTCATGTTATTATGATAGTTATTGATATTGAACGTTATGAAATGAAGTTTAATTGTTTTTCTTCATGATATTTTAAACGTTTTTTTTTTTCTAAAATTACAACAACTTGTCAAATCTATTTTATTTAGTCCAAAGTAATATGAATGTGAAAGTAACATTAGTCGATTGTATGTTAATTTGGTCTTTGGAAAATTAACTTAATATATATACTTTCGATAATAAAGAAGTTTTCACGAGATATTGATCTAAAGTTCATGCGAGCAAAATCACATGAAAATGCTTTAGATATACGACAATATACCACATTATAGTAGCTCAAATATTTGTATCTTTAAGTAATCTGACTGTTTAATAAATTAAAGATTCTAGAAATATCTAAACCGAGTTTCGACAGATCGTTGAAAGTGAATATATTAATTATTATAAATATTTAGTTGAGCTTTTTTGTAATTTATAGATTAACTTTTATGTTTGCACGCGTTCTTAGGTATCACGTGAAGGAAGATAAAGAGCCGAAGGGAATTCTAAAGTTATCAGAGTTGAATGTTGCTTTGGCACCGCCGAAGATCGGTTATATGAACTCCATGCAATTGACGTTCATGAAAGACGGCACCACGAGACATATATACGTGTACCACGAGGAGTCCGAAGTGATCAATAACTGGTAAGTTGATTTTTTACAAGTATTTTCTAAGTTTTCGCGACTATTACACATAATTAAAATCGTTAGGTTTTATGCACCGCATTTTATTTATTTGATTTTTATTTCGACAATTCGGCCACTTTTTAGTAGCGTGCTGTCTTCCGTGTTCACGGCTACTTTAAAGTAGCCGAACCGTCGAAATAAAAATCAAATAAATTGCCACGCTTTAAACCGTTAAAACGTAGTTTCAATTTTTATTTTTTTACTCTTAACTACGTTTAAGACGTTTCAATATGCGATTTAGAGATGTTTAAACAAACGAAAGAATCGCAATCAATCCATAATTACAATAGAGTCCACAATCCACTCACTCTTTTTAGGCTCGATTTTCACTGCGATGCCGGTCACGGTTCAATCTCGCTCTAGTCTTGGTCGGTTCTGGGTCTGGTCAAATATTCTTAAATAAGGAAGCTTCAGCGAATTCTCACTATGATGTCCCTCTAGTTTCGATTTGATATCGCACCGTAGCCTAGACACAGTGAGATTTGTTTAGACAGAGACCGGAACGAGATTGAACCGTGAAGGGTTTCATAGTGTGAATCGAGCTTTATTCTCATAATATACGTACGAAATTTTTGTTATTTATAGTTTAAAAAAAAATAACACTAAATCATGGCCGATTTTAATATTTTATTTAACATATCAATATTCATACTTTTACATTATTCAAAATACTTTCAATGATATACGATTATATGTAAATACAATGAGTTATTAATAACATTTTGTAAAATAAATATGCAGCGAATAAACATATCAATGCGTTATAGCCACCGTTTTCTGTTGCGTGAATTTGGAGATCAAAGGTTTATGGGATTTATAAATCTTATAATAACTATTTCCGATTATGGAGAAAAACTAATCATGATCGCTTTTTAGCTACGCCCCAAACCTGATGCTCTTTCTAATAACATGAATTCAAATTCTGCCACCACTTTGGTAATGTTATAATACAAGTGTTAAACGCAATGGAAAATATTATTATGAAACCTGCATGTCCAGATTACATTATCGACGTGTGAACCCGCGAATCCTCCTTGAGCATACATTGTAGGTGTAATGTTCGATAGGTTAAGATGGAGCTCATCTGAAAAAGGCTTATTGACTAATATAATGCATATAGGTATCTGTGATTATAGTTCATCCCTCATCAGTAAATTTATCATTCGACCTGTCCTTTTGTATAGCAATCAAGCGTGGTTTGACACATTCAGAGCTCCCTGCTATGGACATAGTGACGCAGAAGGATTGCGGCAACCTTCATGTCCTTGATGTAGCTGATAAACTGCAATACAGTCACCTAGTTGGTATGAACACATTTTACAGAAATCTGTAAGTTATGTGCGTACTGGATTGGCCCAAGAAATACCTACTTGACGTCATTAATAATGATATGGATGTAATTAATTACATTGAGGATGCCAAAGATCTATGGCCAAAATGAAATTGGAAAACGGTACCTGAGGGCTAACGTAACTTTCTCAAACGTATTTCATCGTTCGTTTTCGTTATAGAACTCTATTGCTTGTTTCTATTTTTAATTTTAAGTACATTTTCCATTGTGTGCTCCATTTATTTTTGTACTATATAGACTATATTATTATTTCACATATTTATTTAAATTCAGATTTTTTTACATTTTTCTTTAAATATATATTATATAAAAAAACATATAAATTAAAAAAATAAATAAAAAAATACGATATCCGCCGGAAGCACGGCCTAGGGTCCAGGCTACCGGTGGTTAAGGCTCCAGCGACAGGAACCTCCTCACGATACGGGCCGTGTCCAGCAGGGCTGCCTTCTGCATCCGACCCTTCACCCAGACACCAAGCGAGAGCTTTTCAAGGTGTCGGTCAAGGCTCTTCGCTATTAGTCCATTCACTGACACCACTATCGGTACTATAATTGTAGTCCAAGTTCCACATGGCAGAAACCTCGTGAGCGAGATCAATATACTTTATTTGTTTTTCTTTCTCGGCTTTCACGAGGTTACCATCATGGGGAATCGCGACATCTACAATTATAGCACGTCTCGCAGACCGATCAACTATCACAATATCAGGCTTATTGGCGACAATAGTCCTGTCTGTGATAATTGATCGATCCCAGTAGAGCAGATATTGACCATTGTCAAGAACTGGTTCGGGCTTGTATTGGTAATAAGGTACCTCCGACGAGATAAGTCCGTATTTAAGAGCAAGTTGCTGGTGGATGATCCTGGCTACTAGATTGTGCCTGTGCAAGTACTCGCTGTTAGCAAGACGAGAACAACCGGAAGTGACATGTCTGAGAGACTCACCAAGGCGGTGACACGCCTGACATATGTCAGGCGTGCCGTCCTTCAGAATGTACTTCCGATAGTTTTTCGTCTTGATAACCTCGTCCATAATTGCACAGACAAACCCGTCGGTTTCCCCAAATAGGTCACCGAAACGTAGCCAGTTCACCGACGCTGGTAGGTCCACATCAGGCCCTGTTAAAGCCTGATAGAACCTGCCATGCAGCTTCTTGCTCTTCCATGCGTCCATACGATCAGACGCACTCATTACCAACGGTCTCTGCCAGTTCTGTTTTGCTAAGGATAGCGGGGTGAACCCTTTATCTACTGACACTATATCGTGATGCATACCCGCTGTATCGCTGACTTTGAGAAAATATTCTCTGAGATTGTACACCTCACGGTTGTGGAAGTCTTTGGTATTTAAAAACCCCCTACCTCCACACTTCCGTGGGATGTACAGTCTCATCACAGACGAACGTGGGTGGTGCATCCGATGCGTTGTCAGTAAACAACGAACCCGTCTATCCAGGGCGTCTAATTCAGTTTGAGTCCATCTTAGTATGCCAAAGGAGCATGCTAATGCAGGCATATTATTATTATTATTATTGTGGTTTTAAAGAATTTTATTTTTCTTCTATCTAAAATTTCATTGTCTTTTTCGGGCTGATCGAACGAAAACGAACGGCGAAAGGCGTTTGAGATTATAATACCTCTGTGCTCTAAATCGAATACTCTGAACACATCCGGAATTTAAAGCTAAATTGTTGATAATGATAAAGAATTTTCATAAATGGCACTTGGATATTTTATAAACTCATCACGCAACCACTTTTCACTTAAATTGCAAGTCACGGTGAAGTAAAAACTTAGCTAATTATATTACTTAGTTGCGTAAATAAAGTATTTACTCTAAAAGCTTAAGCAACATAGTTCCGTACCGTTGACAGGCAGTGACAAGCAAATTTCATGTTGCCAGTGATGAAGCGTTTTATACAATACAGGGCTAGAGACAAATACTTTACTCTGTGTTATACAGTAAAGCAAATATACTTACTGCATCATACATTCTTCTTCTTCTAAGTCGTTCCCTCATTACTGAGGATCGTGACTTTAATGGCAGTGAATAAGTGCTCTCCTCAACCGAGATCGGTTTTGAGCACGGTGGAGGGCCGAACTTATCGATATGTCCAGCTGGTCAGCCACTTGGTCAATCCACCTGTTTGAAGATCTACCACGAGGTCTCTTGGCTGCAACTTTCCCGTACTTAATATATTATTTCTAAAGCTATTGAAGTATTTGCGCAACTAAAAAATGAATTTTGACGCACTGGTATGAGCCACCGTTACATGGTGGAAAAACCACCAGTTAGGACGAAGCGCTTCGCTTCATCTTTTCTGGTGGGTACTGCTGAGGAATGAAATAATTTGCAAGAGCTGTTTTTCCAGACAAATTAATACAATCTGGGAGTTTTGAAGTTACGAGTGAATAAGTTTCTTCTAGGTAAGCGTGCTCCATCCTAGACCGCGTCATCACTCAACATCAGATGAGACAATGGTCAAAAGCAAACCTATACGAACATAAAAAAAAACAAGGCTATGACGTTTTATAACAAGATGATAAATAAAATCGCCTCAGTTGATTTGACTATCAACTACCTTAGGTCAATAAACCAGTCTGTAACACAGTGTATATATAAATAAATAAAAAATATATAAATACAATTACTCGTTGCGGCTAAGCTAATATATCGACGTCAACGACCGCTAAAACTTAGGGGGGCTTCGACTAATTAAATTAATACGAGATAATAGGCGGTTTTCGAGACATTACACGACCTTCTGTCTAGACGGAGTCATAAAATAGACGGACTAGGTAATAGTTATGCGCTATGAAATTGTAGTAGAGCACGCGAACTGGGCACTCGTTGGGCGATCGCGTTTCATTTTATGTGTTGTTATCGCACATAGTGTTGTCAGAAGTATCAACTTTCCGATTTCTGTTTACATTTGAGAAATCTAACCTTTAAATGTTAATTTAATTTTCCTAATACTAATTGTGATTGATTAACGTATTTTTATTCTTCCTCGCGGTCTTAACATCTAAGCGTTTATGAGATTTGGAATATTTGTTACTGTTATCAAAGAGTCGAAATAAATGTATCCTGTGTTCACTAATTAGGCTGAATAAGGGCATAGTTTCAAAAATCCGAAATTAAGGAGTTTCAGACCGAAGTTCATCCAAGTGATTCTACATGGAAAGTCTTATTAGGTCTATGATTAAGATCAATATAATTGACTAGGTAACATTTGAAGTTTTAATTGAGAAAATTGATTTTACTGTATTATCTTTTCAAGTAAAATACAACGTGTCCAAAGGAGATCAAAAACTGTATATAGTTATTGAAATTAATGGTTAAGCTTTAAGAATAGATCTATTAAACTAACATTAGGGTCCTTTTGGATCGCAGTGACGCATATCATGTATTATTACTATACAAGTGAGAACTGGTAATGAATACTGCGTTTCATGTATAAAATTAGGCGGAAGGATCATGTAAGGCATTTCTGCCTCCACGGTAGCTTTCATTGGCAAAGAACCATCTACGCTGGTACGGTTACATTTTACGAAAATCGGCTAGTTATATATTATGAGGCACAAATGTCTAGCCATGCTGCTTCCTCCAAGTCTCAGTAGAGGTACCGGGTAAGGATAAACAAGAAGTTACAATGGTAACTTACGATAAGGAATACCGAAGAACGCGATTTCCTACTGTTTCTACTCAACGGAACAAGCGAACGTTCTGGATGCAACCAAGATTTAACGTTACAATAATAATTATACGAAATTATTGTAATTTAAGGGGCATATTTTAAAGTTGTAATTAGAGCTTAAAAATTAATTAAAAAGAAGTTAATAGAAATTTCTATTAACTTCTTTTTCAGCATTCTTCATTTATAAATTATAGAATAGAATTATAGCCTGGCGGTTACTCAAATTACCTTAAACAAAAATGGTAGCTGTAAATGTATAATTGTTTGTGTAATTTTTTTAGTTATTACTTCTATCCACAATACATACACAAGACTTGTTTAGGGCCGATACGATATACTTAGGACGTCAAAATAATACTTTTGCTTTGCGGTTCCTCAGCACTTTATATCTCAAGTAAAATGACAACATATCTTTTCACTATTAAAAATGTTATTTTTGACCTTCTGGCAACACTAGCCGCTCCTTATTAATGAAATGTTTTGTTTATGACCACTCGCCCAGACGGGCTTAACGAGTATTTCCTTTATAAAATGTTTTTTGCTCTCCAAGTAGTAATTAGTTACTTTTATAAATATCTGCGTAAACAAACTACTGAAAATACTTACGTGGTATAAAAATGATGCTTTTAATAACTTAAAAACAAATTTATTGTGTTATATATATATATATATTATTAAAATAATAAACGCTAATTGTTATGAATTATAAGCGTACCGCTAAGGCCATTAACAATTTAACTTATTTCTATTAGGTTGGGGAAAAAGTTTCTTCGCATTTTATATAAAAATTCAAAAGGTTTTTTTATAAAGTTTATTTACATTTGACTAAAGTATGTAGGTGCTATTTTCTTGGATAACTTTTTGCCATCTTGTAGGTAGGGACGTAATCCTATTGCTATAAACATTTTGGGGCTTCTGATCAAAAAACTGCGACAAGTGGTTTTGGCAGTCCTCTCGTGATGTTAACCTGACACTGCCTAAGGAATTCTGCAGAGACCGAAACAGGTGAAAATGTGAAGGTGCAAGGTCAGGACTATACGGCGGATGCATTAACACCTCCCAGCCAAACTCCCGTAATTTTTGCTGAGTGACTAAAGATGTGTGAGGTCTAGCGTTATCATTGTGAAAACCACACAACTTCTGTTGATTAATTCCGGCCGCTTTCTCTCAACTTTTTGCTTTAATCTCATCAGTTGTTCGCGGTACAGTTCAGGATCATTGGTCCTGCCTGGCGGTAACATCTCATAATGAATAATGCCCTTCCAATCCCACCATACACACAGCATCACCTTGTTGCGAGTTAACCTGGGTTTCGCCACAGTCTGTGAAGCCTGACCGGCCTTTGACCACGATCTTTTTTTTAAAGAATCACAAATGAGTACACGGTTCATAAGGTTTCTTTCAGTGAGCTCATGAGGCACCCAAGTATCGAGATTTTTTGTGTACCCAGCTTTTTTCAAATGCGCCAAAACCCTTTTGCGGTCAATTCTCAGTTCTCCCGTTACATCGTAACTACTAATATGCCGATCTTGCTCCACTTTTTCAAAAATGGCTATATTTTGTCCGTAACAGGCCGACCTGTTACGGACCGCCTAACAGCAACTAGTTGTAACATGACTAGTTGCTTCTCAGAAGGTACACATCTCTGTCTAAAAAAAAAACTTCTAGAACTTCAAATCGTTCTTAATTATATGACCACAAATGTATGTCTTTGCAGACTACGGGCCATAAGAAAGACCCGGACTTTTGGAAAGCTTGTGTGGGGCCATGGGAAGACCAACACGTAGAGGCTCCTTGACAAATTTAATGTAAATGTGACGTGACACTGACCGGTGATTATCCCTGTCTACACCATATAAAGGGTACAGGGAAAGAACAAGGATTGTCACATAATGTATTTCTTCTATATTCTATTGAAAGCAAATCTTTGTTTATGGTAGTTTATTTCCCAATTACTAACTTTTATATAAAATTATTTGCCCATAAGTGAACTTAAAGATAAAGACTTGATGTGTCTTATGTCATTTTGTACCAGAGAAGCAAAGGCATTTCACGAATCATTAGAATATGATTCCAAAACTAAAGATGCTGATGACTGAATTGGACATTCCTTCTTTTCTGTTCTTCCAAAATTGTTTTATTTAATTTTTGTTAAATTTTAATAACTAATAAGTCCATCATAACTACACAGTTATATTAATTAAATAAACATTTAATTAGTTTTAAGTAAAAGTTACTGCATACGCCGATCTCAATAAAAAATATATACTTCTAAACTTTTAATTGCATTTTTCTCAAAATCTATTTATTACGACATTCCCTGTTCTTTGCCTGTACCCTTCATATAATAATGCACCCAAGAACAAGCCCCGGTCAGTGTAGGACTATTGTATTATTATTTCACATATTTATTTAGCCTCAAATTCTTAACATTTTTCTTTAAATATAAAGTATACATATAGTATACTTTATATTAAAGAAGACAATTCCGAATTCAAATTAGGAAAATGTGTGATTTTCATTTGTTTTTCTTATTGTTAAAATGAGTTAATCTAATGAAGAAATTCGATACATTTTAAAATTTTACTACAAAAAAGGTAAAAATTCAACACAAGTCGCGAAAAAAATTTGTGATGTTTATGGATCTAATGCAGTATCTGTGAGAGTAGAGCAAATTTGGTTTAAGCGTTTTCATTCCGGAAATTTTAATATCAAAGATGCACGTCGTTCTGGTCGTCTGGTTCGGATCAGATACTGCATTAGGTCCATGTTTGTATTAGTTAACGAATTTAGTTTGTCAACTACCATACCAGTAGCAAATTGTGCTTAAACGTGCTACAAGGCGAGTCAGCTGTTCATTGTGAGGTGAAAAATTGTGAGAGTTTAAATTATACAAAAGTTACTAATGAGTAAAGAAAATTAGTTTAGCCAAGATCTGTTATATAGTTTTTGAGAAATAAGGTATTTTCGATTATATATTTTTTATTGTTCCATATATTTTCTCTAAAACCCTACTTCATTGTCTTTGGACGTCTATCCACGTAAAATTTACCTTTAGTTATTGAAGCTCTAAAATGCTATTTTATTATTTCAGGTACACAGCGATCCGTTGCGCGCAATTGCATCTTCTCCAAGTGGCGTTCCCATCAACTCCCCAATCGGATCTAGTTCTCCGCCTTCCCAAAGATTTCGCTCGCGAAGGCTGGCTTTGGAAGACTGGACCGAGACCATCAGATGCCCACCGCAGGCGCTGGTTCACGTTAGATAATAGGAAACTAATGTATCACGACGAGCCTCTCGATGCTTATCCCAAAGGCGAAATATTCGTCGGTAAGTTTTCAACCTCCTTTATATTGCAGCAAGCGGCATAGGTTTCGAAGTGAAACGACATGTTGATACGAAGTGTCATCTTTATTCTGTTTTATTTTTACAATAATTAAATAAAATAAGTAGAAGAACGTAGCTTTGAGAATCAGCTGTAAAATAATTTATTTATTTCACAATGAACAGTTTTTTAATTTATTTAATAAAAACAGATATAAGTACAATTCATAAAAAGTAAAGTCCCAAACAGTTTTCCAGGGTCCAGTAAACGTGTGCATGTGAGGGAGAGACAGCAATATTCTTTATTTGAGTCTTAGTGTTCATTAAAAAAAGGTTACTAGGTGCAACTCAATAAAAATGTTATAATTTTCATAAAAATTGTACTCAAAACAAAATTAATTATTCATAAAAAAAGGAATCGTGTCTAATTTATCTGCAATATTATAACTATTTTTGTTGAATATCGCTATTTTTTATATTAATTAAGTTAAAAAACCAAATAGACCAAATCTTATTTTTTGAACAATTTTTTTAGAAAAAAATGGCGCCTTAATTCTTTTATTGTATTTTTATGAAAGTTTACACTTTTTCGCAGTTTTTGAAGACTCTCTGGAACTAAGAAGTTGCCTTTTTCAATTTAAGATTGAAATTTGTAGTCTGATTCGCCTGAATTTTTTTTTCACTTTCAATTTTTGTAATTTATGTCGATGTTAGGGTGCTGTTTATTTTACGTGTAAAAGTACAATTCATAATAACTTAGTTACATAAAAAAAAACTCAAATAATCATACCGAATTATATGTTTTTTAAGCCGATGCGATTGAAATTTCCAAAAATCCCGAAAATTTTATAAATCGAAAACTTAAAATTTTGGTGAAATATACATGGGGCTTATTCGGGTACCCCTTCATAGAAACTATCAATTTTTTTCTTTTGAACTTCATTGTTCTGGCCATCTGTATATAATTTAAATTCAATTACTGTGCGTACAAAAAAATAACTAATTCAAAATCGATGCATTTTTGAAAGCGTGATCCCCAATGCCAATACTAATATCATAAACGCGAAACTTTGTAAGAATGTATGGATGTCTGTTTGTTACTCTTTCACACAAAAACTACTGAATGGATTTTAATGAAACTTTACAATAATATAGCTCACACATCAGAATATAACATAGGTTATATTTTATAAAGATATAGTGTGAATTATCCAAAATATAACGATTTTCCACCACCACGCGGGTGAAACTGCGGGGCGCAGCTAGTTTGTTTATATAATCAAGTTTCCAAGTAAGGTAAGTGTTTGGCCTTTCAAATCCTATAAAAATTAAATGTTCAAAAAATGCCAATGCAGCCATAGTTAAAAAAAGGATGTTATTTGGACCCCTAGTCTAATAAAATTATACTAGTGACATGTATATTAATCATATATTTTGTTTTAATTTTGCAACGTCGTAAATTTAAATGTGTATAAATGGTGATTATGTTAAAATGTTACAATTTGAACCTTCAGGCCATGAATCAAATGGGTACAGTATCAAAGTATCGAACACGGGTAACGGCTGCAAGGAAGCACGGTTTCCTTTTCAACTCGTGACTCCTGAGCGCACGTTCTGTCTTGCGGCAACCACACATGAGGACCGAGCTGGTTGGCTGCTAGTTCTTCAACAAACCATCAAGCGTCCACTTACCCCTCAAGACTCTACCGGTGAGTATTTTTTAAAGTTAGAGTTGATGACATAATTATGTGCATACTAAATGTCATTTTGGTTAATCAATATTTCATTTCTATACATGTGATTAGAGTATGTATTTAACGTATTTTATTTTTGTGTAAATAAGTCGGTAGACAAATACGCATTTTGTATATTTCCAAGTTAAGCTATTTAATCTTGTGTGATATGTTATACACAAGTATCGAGGTGTAAAGAACAACTTTGGGGCGGTTCCCAGACACCCTGACTAGTATAATGAAAAATTCGTCAACAAAAGCTCGGCCAGGATGAATCGCATAACCGCATAGTGAAGCTAGAAGTTGGGTCTTCTTAAGAGAAATACTCTTATTTCATGGTATTTCAGCTAATAGTAACTACACTCCGCACTACCTTTAATCGTTAAAGTTTTATGATATTACAAAGGCATTAGAACTTTTGAGTCTTCTCACTGTGTCTTTGTTATCGAGGACCTGTACTTGAAGGCCTTTTTTTATATGCTAGTTATTTAACATTATTTCTACCTATGCTTGGGATGAAGTTCACTTTGATTACATTATCATTTGTATTATTGGGCAACTAGTTTTAATTTCGGCTCGAAGGACCATATAATTTACTTCATAGCTCTGATCACCAAAATTATCCGTGCAGGAACGGAGAAAGAATACAATTTCCTGCGGCCGGGCGGCCTGTCGTAAGAGGCGACCAAACAACCCATAGCCAGGTGGTAGGGTATTTATGCCCAACTGGATGGCTACCACCCTTGGTCTAGAGTATGCCGCCATAACAACCCCGCAGTGTGTTCCGGCATTAGTGACCAGGTTCCAGTCTCCCTTAAGAGAGCAGCAGCGCATTTGTAACACCTTTGGTGTTGCAAATGTCCATAGGCGATGGTAACCGCTTTCCATCAAGTGGACCGTCTGCTTGTCTGCTGAACTCCTGCAATAAAAAATAAAAAAAATTACTACATAGTATTAGCAGGGTGTAATAATCTTCATAAGAGAATATATTTATATTATTGTCACTATTAAGTCTAAATTTAACTTCGTTAAGTGATGAACTTAATGTATATTGTATATACACTAATGTGGCTATGCGTTAACAGCGTTATTTACTAACACTTTAAATAAGACGCATTCGGCCACAGTCTAAACCTTTAATGCTACTGCCGTACCTGCGTTATTGTTTAAGATTTAGACTGTGGGTGAATGCGTCTTATTTAAAGCGTTAAAAAACAACGCCGTTAAGGCAAATTTAAAAATAAATAGTGTATATACATGCAGTATCTATCACTATTTAACGTCATTAACAATGTCACATCAACCTATTAAACCCATCGCAATATCTGTATGAAACGGCCCATATCTGTAACACAATCGCAGATGAAGCCGCACCATAATAGATATCCGTCGGGACTGTTTGCACCACCAATCAACTAACACACTAACACTTACGCAGATGCAGCCGCAACATTAGAATAATCCAAATATTAAATTGTTTTTTTTTCAGTTGAAGCGACTCTCGTTAGAAAGCGTACGTCGTCGAATTCCATCAGCATTTTTTCAGGAAGGTAGTTACATGTCACATACAGTCAAAAATCGTCGTATTAGACGTCAACTTCACACATTATAAATGACGGAGTAAATTATCATCAAAAATTAATAATTAAAAAATAGAATTACACATTAATAGACATTGTAAATATATTATGAACGATTAAATGATTTGATCGGTTAATAAATTTATTTGATTATGTCGACCATTGTTATCTTTACGTTTTTTTTAATTCGGTAATTTTAATATTTAAGTATATTTAAATAATAAATTATTTTTTATTATTTAACTCTGATATGGGACTGAGTCGATAATTTTATAATTACATTTTTTATGTCCTTCATGTATTTTAGTTTTAAATCTATGGAATACACGACGTTGTGTATAAATTCTCCATGGCATTTTACATTGAAGAATAATTACCTACTAATAATAGGTACAATATATACCATTATTAATGAAATATATAAGTAAGATATATATTATAATTTTTGGAAAAGAAACTGAGATTTAAGCAAGAAATATTTATCAAATAAAGTGAGGCTATTTCCACTTGTTGTGATATAAATATTTTCAGCTTGAATTTGAATATTTTAATAATATTAATAACAATTAATAACGCTCTCTTTATCGTGTTAAAAGACATTTTACAGGGAGTTTGTATATGGTATCTACATTATAAAACTTATTATAACTGCAATATATTATTGTTCCAAGGAATACCACAGTTTTATAAATGATTTTGCTATATATAAAGTAGATATAAAAACAAACTCTTGTAATTCTTTCCAATTCAAAATATTTCATATAATTTAAATAAACAGACATATTTTACTGCATATTTAAATAAAAAGTTAACAGAAGTTACAGTTAATATCATAGACTTCATTGAATTTTAAACAAAATTTGATATTATATTATCATTTGAAATTATTGTAGTTGCAATATTATTAGAATTATTTTGAAACTTTGTTATTTGTCTTTTTTATTTGACCAGACTGTTATAGGAATTTTAATATAATTGTTAGGCTGAGTCTGGGTCCAATTTTAGGAATAAATTGTTTTCTTTATTATATTTTCCTGGTAGGTACTGTTGGTTACTTGGTAGGAGTGTATTTGCCCTGAATAAAACAATTCTATCTTTCTTCTATCTGTTCTATGACAACTAAGCACTACATTTTGGGATAATTTTAAATATTTAATTTCATAGATGTGGTATTCATCAAATTAATTGCTTTTATGGTTGGTTTTATGTGTTGCTTCTAAACATTATTTTATATGGATGAGGATAATTTGTGTGTATTTTAAAATATTTTGTACAATATCTATGATATTGTGAATGTTTATTTTATGTAAACGAATATACTATGAATGTTAAATTAGTATGAATTTTTGAGATGGGTTACATTGTCCAGTAATGTGCTTACTGAATAGATAATTATACTTTACGCAAGAAATAATCATTTAACTATTTTATTTAAACCTATAGCGTTCTATGCGGATTTGCTCACGTACTCTTCGGACCCGTATATTATGAAAACTATTATATATTCTTTTTTCCAGGGTACAAATTCCCTGTCTAAGCCCCTAAATCAATGCACCAGACGTCATTAAATTGTGAAGTATAATGGACCATACGTAAACAAAAGAGTCAAATGAAGCGATGTGTTCTTTACAAACTCGTGTGCAGTTTACACATGGCCTTTGGTCTTCAGGTCGTTCAGGATTTTAGAGGTCTGCCAAAAACTAATTCGATTTGCCGGTGGTAGAATGAACTGAGTTGGGGTAATCAAATAAATATTTGCGTAAATTGTTATTATCTTCCTCGTTATTAGACTTGTAGACAAGGAACATTTCATTCCTTTTTTATTGCATTTTCACAAGTTTTTCTATATTTTTCTACAACACTCTTGACATCATTTTACTTTTTGACACTAGTGTGTATCGCGAACATTCGATCTTATAAACCGGTTCTCCTTCCACTCTGCCGATCCTTTATGAAGTCATCGGCATCACTGCTGCAACCGGCGTAAGCGCAGCCTACAATTGCTGACAAGTCAACTGCTTTAGCCAACATTGACGTTAATCGCGTACGATTTATTGCGATCCTGGTTGTAGTGGTCGTTTCCATAACAAAATTGCCTAACAACAACTCTAGGTCTTTGAAAGCCCAATGTGTGGTGAGGCCGCAAAGCCTTAGTGCTCACTTAGCAATGATTTTCGGCACTGACTCTTCTGGAAAGAACTGGATTACACGGTGATTGGTAAGAGTTATCGTTGATAGCTCTCAGCAGGACGTCGCACCGCTCACACCAGTTTTGTCTGTTTAACTAACATTCCAATCTGATTATTGAAATTCATTACAGAATCACTAAAACTCGGAGATACGCGTTATTTATATACTAGTCAAATTTAATCCTTGTCGCCACTATTGTGTTGAGACGGACACGAACAAAACTTATGAGTGCACCAGTGGCGTAGCGTAGTGGCGGCAGGGGTGGCGCGCCCCGGGCGGCTCTTTTTAGGGGGCGGCAAAATTTCACAATAAATAATATAAATATTTGAACCATTTCATATTTTTATCGCAACTACAAATTCGGACCGATTGAAAAGAGCACGGAATTTTTCATTACTCGTCGGGCTCACCACGGGCAGATTTTTCATTACCACTCCGCTCCTATTGGTCCTAGCGTGATGTTATATAGCCTATAACATTCCTCAATATGTAGGCTTACCAATACAAAAATAATTTTCGAAATCGGTTCAGTAAATCCAGAGATTACCCCCTACAACGTCACAAACACACAAACTTTACCTTTTTATAATATTAGTATTGTTACATGCCGTGAAAGATAAGCGCACAGCTGCCTGTTGTAAGCGCAGGTCATTGTCTTCCCGGATTAGGAATTCTTTTGTGTTTTGAGTTTGTAATTAAGAAAAACATGCTATTGTTTTTCTACTTGTTTTATAACCGTCATTAGCGTCGAACTAATTCTTATTGTTATTGTTTTCGACTTTATGGCCGTTCGCAGGTGTGCAAATTACTATTTCTCGGAAACTCAGTGCGCGCGGTCAATCTTTTTTGTACTGTGTAGTTAGTATAAGACGATGCCCGAATGGAGGGGCGGGCAGTCAAGCGACGACTACGAGACCGGTAAGACGTTTGTAGTACTCTCGATTAGCGATATAGACGACGGACTTTACGCGTGTCGAATTGCATTAAATCATGCAGTCTGAACTGGTTGCATTCAGTTTCATTTGTATTTGTTTTATACGTGTTTGTACAGTTCTAATAAATTCTATAGTAGTTCCAACGGCATTTTTAATTCGAGTCCTGTAGCTCGTAACAGTATGATATAATATGCATTAAATTGAAATACCTAAATAAAAGGGCGGCAAAATTGTCTTCCACTCCGGGTGGCCGGCACCCAAGCTACGCCGCTGGAGTGCACATATTGTAATTTTTGTTTGGTGAATATCAGCATACCTAATCTGCTAGAAATTCATTTTTTTTTAATGTTGCCTTGTTGCAAGTGACATGTTATCATTTTCAGACCTCAGGTCTGAGATCTTGCGATATGTTGCTTTTACTGAGTCATCTGTAATTTATGAATATACCCTACCTACCTGAGTTCTTGCATTAATCATCTATCTCATCAGTGATCTATTTTGAAACCAATATAACGTAACTTGAGTGATGTTGATTCATCAATGTTTACACATGTTGATGGTTTAGTATTTATTACACAAATTACACAGAAGACCGATTTGGAGCGTTTTTCTTCCTTCCCCAGACGCTCGTGTAAGTCAGGGTTTTGCTTCTTTCTAACAGGATATTTTCTTTTTATATTTTAAACTATTATTATATCTTAGTTTTTAAATACATTCTTGGTCTAATATCAGTGTTTTTATTACTTAGAGTTAGCCCAGGGTCATCGAATGTGCGAGAAATATTGTCCCAAACTTGTTGTCAGAAGTCTGTTTCTTCTACATGAACTTAGTTTATCGGATCCATGAGCAATATTATTTTCGGTTTTTAGTTTTACCCAATTTTAAGTAGAGTTTTGGGGACCGTGTATTTAATGCATTAGGCTCTATAGGTCTTCGTATTAAATATATGTTTTTATGGCAAATTGCCAAGTAGCACAATCCTTACGACTCGTCACTTTATGAATTGATACCATTGAATTACTTATTATAATGTAACTATCTAAAAATACAAAATGAAAGAGACCACGTGCTCATTTGAGGTTGAGCTTTGGCTAAACACTTTAGACAGCGTCAGAATAACTTATAACTGTAGATGGCCCTTATGTTTATTCGATGAGGTGTCACAGAAAACAATGAAATGCATGTTTTATTATCCACTAAATCTGTGTAAGCAATGTCAATGTCACTTTTTTTATTGCAGTCACATAAAGTTAATGTTACGATCGATGAGAAAGTGTTTACATTTTTTATGCTTTCCCTCAGCCGGGAGGGTTGAATAATAATGTCTTCTACTTCTCCAGCGATTTTGTAGTCAATTTGACTGAGGACATAATTATATTTCGTATCATCAATGTTAAACCCTGCTACATAGAATTGTGATTTAACCTAGTAATAATGTTTTCTACTACCCCAGCGATTATATGGTCAATGTGGCTGAGGATATATTTATTATATTTTATATCAGCAGTGTTAATCTCAGCTAGATGGGATTGTGCTTTGACTCAAACGAACCACACGATGACACTATCGGACCACAAAGTTGGTGACTTGACTGCTGCTTTACAGTCTATGGGTGTATCATCTGAATCTGTTTTAGACCTTGCAACTTTATGATTCTGAACTCACGGTGCTATGTTTTCAGCCTCAAGACCAGCTAGGCGTCCTTGGAAATCTTTTTCCATTTTGTTATTTTACGCAAAACAAAAAAATGCTGACCTTGGATATGTGTCAAAGCACCTTAATTAATCTTAATAATAATTTGTATTAAAGAGGTAACAAGCACAAAAATAATAACTTAAGTAAACTAGGTTGTTACAAAAAACAATCTAACAAAGTCTCTGATGTTTCTGGCTCCAAATACTCATCACTAAAGCTAAGTTTAGTTCAAATTGAACAGCTAATAGGTAAATCCGCAATATTTAAGTTGTATCACGTGTGTCCCAATTTGACAAAATGGATAAACAGTACTTGCGTTATCCAGACTGTTAGTTCTGCAGTTGCCATAAATGATTTGGTGAAATAGAGAAATTGGACAAACCCGCTGGTCACCTTAAGTTCCTCGTCGTAGGTTAGCAATTTTGGGGTCAAAGACAAGGTGGGAATAACTTATAACGACTCTTTTAGTTGATTATTTGATGAGGTGACACGGACGACAATTAAATATTATTACCTAAATCTGTATTTCCTGGTAAGTACACTGATAAGTTTAGTCACAAACTTACATAATCGTACAATGACAGGTGTTATTAAAATGTCTGATCTAGTGTTGGCATAAAGAAACAATAAAAATAGAGTTGCGCTTAGAAGAGCTACACAAGTCCTTCCGTACAATGTGCGCGACACTTGCAAGAATTTAACTGTATCAGTTTTTCAAGTGATAGTGGGCGAATTTCCTAAGTGCATCATTGATAGCCCAACATTTACATTTTTGGTGAAAATGTTCAATGTATCCCATCTCGTGTTATGTTCAATATATATTATATTTATAATTAATGTAACATTTAGCGTATAAATAAATCATGTAGATTATATTAATAAAGCAACACTCAATGCAATAAAGTAATAAGTAAGAGTACACTTTAATGGCCCAAAAGAAATCATATTTAGATTGATAATTTAGTTTAAATACTATGCAATACTTTAAATGGAGTTTTAAATTCATGGTCAATAAAGAAAATAATTATTGTGTCATTTAGATAGTTAAATAATTTCTCACATATAACAACAGTTGGCAAACACCGCTAGATAGCATTTTTATCTGAGGGCTTGAAACTATCGGTTTTGCAGATTCGAATTACCATGGAAAAAGAATACTAAGTACATATTATACATTATATATATTTTTTATATTTTCTTCCATGGTATTACGAAAGTTACAAGTATTAAAATAAAGTGGAACTTTATTCTATGCTTTACACCTACCAGTATAACTAAATACGTCTCAACTTCACTAAGTAATATGTTAAGAGTGTTCATTTTCCAAGTAAAGGTTCAGGATAAAAATATAGACGTTGAAAGTTGTTTTTTTTCTTAATATAAACTCGAAGGTTTGGTAAAAATAATTTGCTCCAAATGTAACTATTGTAAGCAATGCTAGGAAAAGTAAAGCTTATATAATACCTTAAATTATTGAGATGATAGAACATAGTGATTGAATCGACAAATCGATAAAACATTTTTATTGCTTTTAATCGTAGCTCCTCTTTATTTTGAGGTACATGAGCCTTACTTTTTGAATCAATAATAATCTGAAATTACCCTTATATCGATTGGGTGCAAAATTACTCATGACAATGCCATCTAGCTAAAGAAGATGCCAATCAAAATAATACACAGAATTGGGTATTTGACATATTTTACAATTAATTTTAAATAATGTACATATAAGAGCGTACGTTAAAATACCTTGTATTCATCTTACTTTATGATTTCATCATATAACAATTTTAATTATTGTTTAAGCAATAATTGTAAAGTTATTTAACACGTTAGAATTGTGACGTCATAACGTTATACACTCAACAAAATCGAGGAGGTTGTGACATTTCGTAAGATGATAAGAGTGTCTTAGTTTATTTAACTGTCAAGTACCCCATTAAATTAACTTTTTAATGCGAAATAGTTACAGTTATAGATGTTAAAAATGATTAAATTAGGCCATTCAAGCCTTTGACATTACAAATATGAAGAAATAATTTAAGATTTAGCAAGAGTTATGATTATGATTAGTTTTTAACATAATCAATTGAAATTATTTAATATATTTCTTGGAGTTTTCTAAAATAGTTAAAGCGTTTTTTTTCTTCGATTAACAATAAACTGATGAAAATTGATATATGAGAGGGTTAGTAAACAAATATACATCACAAATAAAATACATATTTTATATAATTATTATAGAAATGCACTGCTTGAGCTGCAACGATATTTATAGCTTCCCATATTTTTTATCAAAACAAATTCGGTAAAACCGCTTATATAACATTACATAGTATAGTATAATATTTTATTTGCACACTTGTATCTACTTGTAGTAAAATATAATATACATATATATCCTAGGAAAGAACAACATACTACGAATATGTAAAAGTTAATCAAAATTTAGCTAAATTTACAAAAAGTTAAGCCTAGCTTATTTATGAACCATTGTCTGTTTGTTATATAGCAAAATATAGAAAAACCATTTTAGGAATGACAAAATTTTAGCTCTGAATAAGCCCCCAAATCCTACATTTCAAGCGGGCACTCGAAGTATATATCTATGCTGTATCAAAATGCAGGTGTAAATATCGCATTTTTGCAACTAACATTTTATTATTTAAAACATGTTGTTTCAGTTAAACTTGGTCATAGAATTAAGTTTTAAATAATAAAACTTTTTAAGTTTTCAGTGATGTTTTTCTACATTACCTTCTCTTATTTGTGACGCTCTGGTCAAACGTAAACGTAGTGTTTAGAGACGTTTTTGCGAATTACATTTTATTTTCTATTTAATTTTTTCGTACAAAAGGTATATGTATAAGTTAGAAATGATTCAGATATATCCGCAGATGTTTAGGATAACATTTGCGTCGTTTTCATTTTTACTTTAAGATCGAATTCGAAGCTACCAAAAATGTACGGTAGAAATAATATTTCTTAAAAAAAACGTATACCATATTGAATTGTGTAACTACAGGTGTATAAGCAAAATGCTTTTACAAAAATATTAATTGAATCAAATTCAGCATTAGCCCTATTTGTGAGTGTGTGAGTGTTTGAATTTCTGACTAGTTTTGTATTTAGAATAATAATAAATACTATTTTGTAACCGTGAATAATATTAGGTAGACTATTATCTTAATATCAGGTCATGCCCGCAACTTCGTCCACGTCTGACTTTAAATTCCCGCGGAATTGCTGGGACAAAAAATATCATACATTTTATTAAATTAAATTCGGTATCGATCAGTAAAAAAGTCACAATGGAAGATGATTTTTTAATTTGGCCATTTTAAATCATTCCCAGAAAAACTCCCGCGGGTTTCCCGGGATAAATTATAGCGCAGAGTTTAAGTCTAAGAATTATCTATCGATTAACGAAAACCGCATTGAAATCGGCCCAGAGTTTTTACGTGAATCCCGAGCAAACAGAGAAGAAATTTAAAAATTGCATCGTATTCTCCATCGTTTGTATATTTCAATATACAAACGATGGAGATAGATAGTATATTTCAGTTGTTTTTTTTAATAGCTTCAATGTACAGACAGGCCATGTTTAGAATTTTATCATATTATAGATAAAAGAATGTATAAACTTATTCGGTTCTTCCCTACACTGCATTTAAAAATAAAGTTAAAGCACAACATAGTACAATAAATTATTTCTTTAAAGATTTAAAATATACGTTATTAAATGTTTATCACCTAAATTAATATTATATTATAAACAATATAGTAACTGATGTACACATCAGATCTACCGAATTGTCTTATTCCTTGCTTGTTTATATGATATATATATATTCGTCAATTTATTGGAGTCCACTGCTAGTCCTAGTAAGCTTCCTTTCACAGATCGACCACCACAAGGCATCCTAAACTACACAAGCCGAAAGATTTTTACAAAAAAGTTTACAAGTTATTTGATTAATATTTCCACTTGAATTTCAAATGATTGCAATATGTAATGTAAGTAAACCTTTACATAGACTATTTATTCTTTCCATATGATATCTACGCCTAATTTTATAACCGCTCATTAGTAACATATGGTGTTAAATAAGCAACAGATAAGTTTCTTTAAAAAATCAGTTACTACGCAACCTTCTGTAGTTTATGTAGAAAATTTGGTGCAAATAATATTACATAAGGATAGTACGATTTGGAACCCTCAACAAACTATCGGTCGCTTGCTAAGTACATTATTTTAGTGTTCATGCATATGTGTGTTTTATGAGCATATTACTAGTTTGAAATAGTAATACTTATACATAGTATGACCTATACTTACTTCGTAGAAATTTAAAGCAAAAATATATTTTAGCACCGACTAAAATGTAGGGCATAGTCGAATGAGTTTTTACCATCCTTGGCTTGACATGTAGCCTGATGTCGAAATGAGTATGTAACTCAAATCACATTATTAAGGCACTGTCATACGTATAGTACATATTTATATGTATTCTTTATAAGTCTATTTATTTATAAAGTATGCGGCGATAGCATTAGATTGTATTAATGTAGAATAATCACGACGAGTTATAGTTAATTATTATTATGATAAACGCTAATATTTCTGAGGGATTACTATGATTAAACAAATATATTTTCCCTTGTGTTAAAATAAATCCCTTTTCTAATCTACTTATGAATCATTATCAAATTATCAATTAGTTTAAATTAAATTAATATAAATTATTACATTATTGTTGAATGAATTTATTAAATTGCAACCTTAATCAGAAGTAAAAATAACTACTCGTCCCTCAGAAATAAGTGTTTAATAAAAATGAAAGTGTTGAGTTCGATTACGTATTTCTAAGAATAAGCCACAAAAAGCAATCTAAATGTTTCCTAGATAATGTACAATTTTTATATTATTGTAGCTTCTTAAGCGTATAAATGTGTTACTGCCGTTGCTGTTTCTTAATAACTTTGTTATAGTAGATGGGAGATTTTACAGACTCATAGACGCGGTAAAAAATACCTAATAACAAATGAAATTTGTATCGTATCACAAAACAACAAACATTTTTATTATACTTTATACCTTATAAAACACGATAACAACTTCTATAATGGTGTTCGACAATGATTAATACACGTTCGTAAACCACATTTTCGAATGATTTTTGTTGAAGGATGATTTCTAATATTATAATAACTTAAAATATCAGAATCACTATAAAGCTGCGTTACCGCAAGCAGAGTACGCTCAGACCAAATGCATTCGGATAGATACTCGGATGCTACTTGAAAGAGGACCCAAAGTAGACGCCTTTGGAGGATCGCTATGGAGATTAACTTAGACATTGACATATTATATCCACTTATACTGATAGTTATAAGATATAACAAGAAGATCCACTTTATTTTAATACTTGCCATATTCGTTATAGGAATCTACGAAAGCCGCCGCTTTAGGCCCTCTAGTAATTCGAGTGCTCTTGGACAACAGCATTTAATCTGACTGTATTCGAATTGGGCCGAACTATTACGTCTTTATAAGGCCTGATTTACATTTGTATTAGAAGCGAGTTAACGGGTGCGGTGTAGATATCTGGGATGTGAATTTTCTGTAGGGGCGGGGCGGAATGGCTAGGGGGGGAGGGAATACTTATCCATTTTGTAACCCCTATATTTAGGAAATGTATATATATATCTTGAAATATGAATTTTTGTAAACATAATCTCACTTATTTTTTTCATAAGTCTTAAGTATATTTTATTGTTATACTAGTCTAATTATCCCTAAACTCAAATCTCCATTATGTTTACCTCTCAGATATTCATATCCAATCCGTCTGCGCCAACGATTATAATATCTTATATTACTAGTTACGTAAGTGAATTCTCTTCTGGAAATGTAAATAAGGCCTACGATGGTAAGTTGGACCAGAGGCTCTAAAGAATCTGCATTCGTATTACAAATATGACAAAGGTATCAAAATATAGTGGAATTTTATCCTGACAGCTACCAATATATCTAGACACGTGTCAATTTCACTAAGCGTTTCTCCAAAAATCGTTTTGGGCTCCTCTCCCGTTACACGCATCATAATAGGGATGCGGACACACGTTACAATAGAATCTAATATTTTTACATATAAAAAACAGGCGTTAAAATATCACCATATAAATAATTTTTATTGCTATTAAAACATGCATTAACGCGCTATTTGACTTATTTTACTTGTATGAGGCTGCGACGTTTTGTAGGGATATAAAAAGTATCTCAGTTGATTAGACTGTCCGCTCCCCTATTGGTAGTTTGAATGAACTTACAGGCTTCTTACATATCATTTGATCGATACAATCAACATTGTGTCACCGCCACATATTAAGGCCGATTTACATTGGTCCAGCTACTAACTTCTAACGAAGTCAGTGCAGGCGCCGAGAACTGACTTCTGTCGATTACATGAAGCCAATAGCCATTTATACGATGCCAGTATGAAGCCAGCTCTGGCTTCCTTCGATATTTGAAGTCAGTTTCTGGATAAATGTAAATAAGCTTTTTAATACAATGAACGAATCAGGTCGTTGTTGATTTAAGGCCCGGTTCCTATATCGTACCGACCGTTCATTTGCCTTACTATCGGTTAAAATTTGACATAAGTTCCATACAAGTAATGTCAAAATTCAACCGATGGCAGGGCAAGTGATTGAATACGAAGATATAGGAACCGGCCATAAGATTTTTTTTCATTGAAACTACCGCTTCCGTACGCTTCGACCATTTGATTGACCAATACGATAAAGATGTGGACGAAGCCTAACAGTTTTAAGGTTGAAAATTGAACCCAAAAAATTTCAATTTAAGTTATGTGATATGTGTAATTATTTAAGACAAATTTTACCAAAACATGCCTCGCTTAAGTTTTACATGATTATTTTTATTGTATTTGTAAATAACTAAAATATTGTAATATAATTTGTAGTATGCTCTTGCATAATACATATATTAATACTTAAAATATAAACTTTTTACCTACTAACTATGGGTTTTATTTAAATCTTCGTAAATGTGTCCAGTAAAACCTATTTTCCTAAACCTTTGTGAAAATTAGTTACGCGCTCTTATAGTTAATTTTAAAACAAAGAATCAACTTTAATAGATGAATTTTATACAGTTGTAACTATAAATTTAAAGACTCTTCAGAGTTACATTTTGTATTCACCAGGCGATGGTGTTCCTAGTATTTTTTCCATGAACATGGAAGAAGACTACGCTTCCATGCCGTGACTATACTTCACTATATACTATACCTAATCTCATATTGTGATTTAACTTTTTGAGACATTATCCTGTCAATTGAAAAGGTCTTCGGCATGCCTAAGCTTACCAGATAGCGCGATCTTGTGATATACTACACCTTCATTCAAAGACAATGAGGCAAGTGCAATATACCACGCAAAATTAAGGGTTTCGTAAAGGAGTCTAACGTTTTATGTTTTCGTAATTTTACTAGAGAACCCTAAAAAACATTTGATTAAAAATTTATAAAAAAAGCTACCCAATTTTTTAATTTTGTTAATTATTTTTTTGATTTTATCAGCAGAATATTCCACTTCTTGGTTGAAGAGTTACAGGAGGGGTGGGGGTAAATTTTATGGTCCTTGAAGCCGTACGAAAGTAAGTTAGTTTGTAGAAAAATTACAGCAATATCCATTTGTGCAACAGGAATATATTTTTTATTTTACTCTCGCTATTCTTGTTTGTTTTGTCAGCTTCGGCGGAGTGTCAGCTTTGACGTCTACTTTGTTAAATATCGGGTTACCACTTATCCTACGAAGCACGAACATGAAACTTGCCAACAGAAAGAGGAAGCTGTATAATTATTCAAACAATTTGGGTCTAATCCATTATGTTGTTGCTATAAAACTTTATAAATATTCAGTTTATATGCTTTTTGAGTGGCTACGTTCGTGTAAATAGAAAAATATTTCAATTGAATGGAGTTGTCAAGATAATTTAACGGTAAAAATGGAAGTGTTGATGACTTCGAAGGAATATCACGTTAGCTCTCTACTGTACCGAATGCAATATGCCGTACATTATCTGAGGTTCATGAATCGTAAAAGGTACACGATCTTTCGCTTTATCTTTTCTGGTGCGTACAGCGGAAGAGTGGAATAATTTAGCAGAGACTTGAAGTCACGATTGGATAGATATCTTCTAGGTGAGCGTGCTTCATCTTAGACCGCGTCGTCACTCAATATCAGGTGAGACAGCGGTGAACCGCGAAGCTATACAAACATAAAAAAAATCTTTTTCTAACAAAATAAGCAATTTCACACACAAAACAAAAAATAACATACATGTTGTCACGCCTGTTTCCTAGGGGGGTAGACAGAGACAATGAATCTCAAACTTACAATGATTTGTCTACAAACAACTTTCGCTTCATCTATTTTCATTAACCTCTTCATATATACTCGTTTATTTGAGTTGCCTTTACCTGACCTTTGTTTAACACTTCTGCTATTTGATCATGGTGTGCACTTCGCGGTCTACCGACACCAACCAGTAAAAATAATACTGGATATAATGGAGGGTTGTTAAAAAATGTAGTAGAACTGTTAACGCATTATGATCATATTTAAAAAAATCTTATCTAATATAAATGCGAGCTACTTATTACTTCAAAAAAGGAAACAACAGAAGCAATACATAAATTTAATTTTAAGACGAAACACATAATTTTAATTTAGAAATAAATCAAATCTTTGGTTCATAATCATATCAGACTAAAAAATTAGGCATTATTAATTAAACTTTCAGAGGAATATGAATTTCTCATTTCATAATAATGCTCTTTATAACCGTAGTTACAATATTGCATTGGCGTACAATCGTTCATCTCTTCATAGTATCTGTCTTCGTAATCTTCGCTATATTTTTGACCATAGCTTTCATTAGTAGTCGGTTGGACGGTTTCATTTGTAAGATTGCGAGAATTAATTGAAGAGTCGTTGGTTTGAGGATTTACATTCCATCGTTGTGAGATAGTACAGCTTAGTGTACCGCCATGTTGGAAAGCGAAGGGCCATGCCTGAAAAATAATTACAAAAAAATATTATATAGACTATATTTGTTAACCGACTTGAAAAAAGAGGAGGGTCTCAATTCGTTTGTATGTTTTTTATGTGTTCGTTACTCGATTTCTCTGTCAATTTCAAACCGATTTTCAATTTTTTTTCTTTTAATCGAAAGGTTACACTCCCGAGTTGGTTCCATTATCACTGTCAGGATGTGATGAGTGGATGCCTAGGAATTGGAGAATAATCATTACTTATTAAAGAACACCGTGTGCGTAAATTCTTGGAGTAAAGCTTGTAGACGCGTGTAGATATTACATTTTCTACAGGCGCTAATACTGTATACCATCTTACAGAAGAAATCATAGCAATATAATCGAACAAAATACAAATAAAAAAGCCTTAACAGTGTCTGTTTTGTATAGGAATTTTAATTTGCGTTTAAACAGGCACTTAATTTTTTTTATATCCATGTTACACAATTTCTCCGTCAATTGTGGATTGATTTTGAATTTTTTTCATTAATCATAAGTACATACTCCCGAGGTAATTCCATGGTCACCAAGTTAGGATCTGATGAGTGGTTCCCAAAGAAATCGCGATAACACTTATTAAAAAACGTCGAGAACTTACATTTTTTCAAAAAAAGCTTGTTTCAATACAGGCCAGTATCAGACTTCCTACAGGTGCTTAATTTTTTTGTAGGCATCTTACGCAATTTCTCCGTCAGTTGTGAACCGATTTTCATTTTGTTTTTTTTAACTCCCGAGATTGCCCCATAGTCACCAAGTCAGGATCTGATTTGTGGATCGCAAGGAAATCGAGAGCAACCCTTGTTGAAGAGCATATACTCCGAAGAATGAGATGGCAAATTTGTATACGCGTATCAGTTTAACAATTTCTACAGGTGCTTAATATATTATTTCTAAAGCTATTGAAGTATTTGCGCAATTAAAAAGTAAAAATAAAATTTAAAAAATGTTTTTAGTAAATATTGTACAACTTAAAACATGTCATAAAATAATATTATATAGTTCTAACTATTTATAAATAATTTAGATTAAAACAATAATAACAGCAGCCCATAAACGTCCCACTGCTGGGCTTGGGCCTCCCACTATAGGGGAATTAGTTAGAAGATTAAAACAATAATGATACTTAATCAGTAATTTAATATGTCTTTTTATTTTCTCCGAAATAATTTTCTGTACCTCTGAACTTATTTGTAGATTGTAATCCAGATTTCAATTAAATACTTTAGCTGTGTGGATTTGTGATTATTGTAATTTATTTTGTGCATCAATATTAAAAAAAAAACCGCCCTTAACAATTATTATAGCGCAGTATCATTCACCCAAACAATTATAGTTAAAATAAATCTTGCTGCTGTAAAATCTGTAATTCTGAATCAATAGGTGAATATTCGCTCCCAAGTTCATAAAAAAAGTTGTCTTCCACTATCACTGACTTATGCATTACGGGTTAGAAAACACTCAAAAAGTCATGTTAGTAGAGTTCAATACTTTAAACGAACATTTATTTCAGTATATTGAGTAAGTAATCTTTGGTATTTTCAATTTTTTTTAGTTTTAGGGTTAATAAAAACGATCGACATTTGTTAAGGGCCTACCTAAATGGAGTTCGCTATCTCGCTCACGCATTAACACTTTTGGAGATATAAATTTACAGTATTTACTCACGACAAATCCGTCCGTACGACGAATCCGACAAAACTTACCAAAAACATTGCGAATGTTTTACAAAAAAATATATATATATAATAAATATATATATTTTTTATACTTATATATATATATATATATATTTCTATATATAAGTATAAAAAATAACTCTTGTTTAAAAACCGTTTTTATGTCTGAAATTTTCGCTGAAACAAAACTATTTTATTGTGAAACATTCGTAATGTTTTTTAATAAGTTTTTTGTAATACGCATTTGTCGTATGTAAATTTTATGAATTTATATCTTCAAAAATGTGATAACACGTGAGGGAGATAACGAATTCTATCGTAGATCCATAAATCTACGAGACTCGTACGTGGTATGAGTACGCCGTAGCCGAGCTTTTATATGTATGTCTGTATTGTCTGCTATAGGTAAGTTCATTTGTACTCGAAATCTACCTATAACTACAGTCTGCTCAGCTGTATCTTTTGTACAAACACGATCCTCCCCCTTACAAATTTATTACATGGAATGTTTATCTATACATATAATAAAATTGTAGAGGCAAAATTTCTGTACTATGAAAAAAAACCGAGTCAGGGGGATGTAAGAAGTGAAATAGAACTAATTTAGATTTTTAATTTTTTTGTTTCCTTGTTTGTCTGTCTGTTTGTACCGGCTAATCTCCGAAACGACTGGACCGATTTAAATGAAATTTTGTATGGTGGTAGCTTATATGCTTGGTCGACATATAGGATACTTTTGATCGCGAAAAATTAAAGAGTTCGCGTGGGATAGTTAAAAAACCGCACCACGCGGACGAAGTCGCGGGCATCAGCTAGTATAATTATATTAATTTTTTATTAAGTATCATAAAATATTAAATATAAAAGTCCCGTATCACAATGTTCGTTCACTTTTCTCCGAAAATTGGGGAGACGGATAGTTTTTATGCTGAAAAACTGGGGGTGCTTGTTTCTTCTATGGGATATCTGTGCGAACTCAATCAATTATATTTATACAATACACTCTGTCGGGGTGTCGGGTGAGATAGTATTCTAATAATATATTTGTTCATTTTTTGCCAAAATAAAAGACCTCCCGAAAGCATAAACATAACGTCGAAGTGATAATCTAAACTTGACCGCAGTTTTGAGTTCAAACAAAACAGTTAAACATATGCTCACGAAAGATTTAGTGCAAAAAATATTGAAAATCACGGCTATCATTTCTTACGTCGTAGAGAGATCCATCGTCTCCAAATCGTGGTGGTTCAGTGAGTAATTTAAATGAGCTGGATTCGAATCATGATAGGGTGTCCCTTTTTTGCAAATGGAATTTTTGGAAACTTGCTGCTTTCACCTTAGACCATTTATTAAAGGTCTAAGGCTTCCACGTTGTAATTTTGACATATCGTATAAATATAAATTAGCTATGTATTATTTTCGCCTATGGACATTTGTACCACCGAAGGTGCTACTAATGTGCTGCGGCTTTCTAAAGGGACGCTGGAACCTAGCCACCAATGTCGGAACACAACTCAAGGTTGTTACGGCGGCATACTCTAGACCAGGGGAGGTAGCCATCCAGACAAGCAACTATCCTACCAGTGGCTGTGGGTTGTTTTGTTGTCTCTTATGATTGGACGCCTAGCCGTAGGAAATTGTATTCTTTGTCCGTTCCTGCACGAATGACTATATATTCGCTGGTTCTAAATAATCCCCATAACCGATATTTTCTTACTAATATTCAATATAGAAATCTATTCTTTTGCAAAATATTATTTACTGCTCGTGAAATCCATATGCCGTAGGAAAGACCTGGAATTGGAAGGCTTTCATTGGTTCATATCATGGTTAACACGTCTCGTATCTAATTTTATTATTATCTATAATAAGTATTATAAAATTCTTTCCTTTTTTATGTCTTTGTCTTACTGAGTAGTGAGTATGCACTGTTTGCTACAACTCTATTAATTCTTCGAAAAGTAATTCTGTAATATACTGCTGTATAAAACTTATAAAAAAAGAGCTTGAAATATAAATAGAATAAGAAATATAATGAAAAACAATTTTTAGCTAGACGTGTTGCTGGGGAGTTTCTTGCCGCTTCTACACTTTAACAGCAATAACACGTTGCGAAGCGTTGTACCTACATAGAATAGAAAGTAAAATTAAATTTTAACTTATATGTCTGACCTTCGTGTTCTCCATTTGAGTTCCACTGGAGAACACTTTTTGAAATTCAAAAGTCAAAAATTCTTTTGAATTTGGATTTAAAAATGCTGCGACTGTACATTGAAGCTATTAAAAATGAAGTCGGTCAAAAACAACTGAAACACACTATATAAACGATGGTGAGGAGAACGCTAACTAATTTTTTTGAATTTCTTGTCTGCTTGTCTCTTTATTCGGGATTCACGTAAAAACTACTGGGACGATTTCGATGCGGTTTGTGCTGATCGATAGCAAATTCTTAAACTTAAAATCTGCGCTACTTTTTTATCTTGGGAACCCTGCAGGAATTTATCTGGGAATGATTTAAAATGGCCAGATTAAAAAAATGTGTGTGTGCAGTTCACACGCAGTAGAAGTGAAACTTCAGAGAATATACTCACATATAATTCTTCTCTAACTTTTATTAATATAAATATAATTCCTTTAGCCTACATCCGTCAGAATATTATAATTCAAAATAAACTTCTTAAGTATCACTTTCAATATTTCACTGCTTTAGTCTAAAAATATTATTAACAGTTTTGTTTCGGTCCAACTTGGACCTATGTTTAATCTGTCTTATTGACTCTCTAATCTGTGCTGCACAATGTAAAACTTGTATCCCATTCTCTCGCAGGCTTAGTCCTATAGATTTATGTGTTTATCTCTTTTTAGTGTCGCTTTTTCGTTTCATCGAGTTTTAATCACAATGATACTAAAGAAGTTTCACTTCAAAAATCTTTAATTTCCGAAAGTAGTGTTCCGGCCGGCATTAGTGGCCAAATTCCAGTATATCTCAGCGTATTTGTAGCATCTTCGGTCTTAAATGTTCATAGGCGATGGTAGCCACTTTCCAGGTGGACCGTCTGCCTGTCTGCTGAACTCATGCAATAAAATAATAAAAAAAGAAAGTCTTATTCGCAGTTTCTCTATGAATATGTTAACAATCATCCCAAGACAAAAGAGAGGCCAGGGAAACAATAAAACTGGAACACCTCTTTAACGTCCGGAGATAAATTTTATTTATACTCGTAACAGCTGCAAACTTATGGTCAACACGCGAGCGCAACGTAAAACTCTAACGTTTATTATTATAACCTTTTTGTTTCTATGTTCCAAGACTGATGCCACTTGAACAACGATATTTGGCTTTGTTTATGGCTAACGGAAGGGTTTTGGAAGGGTCTGAAAAGTGACGGGTGTTTTATGACAAAAAGTCGTGTTTATTTTGACATATTCCTATAAAAAGAACACACAAGATGAATTAATGATACAATTATTTATATTATTATAACATTCTAAACATTAGTAAACATGCCGTGTCTGTACATTGAAGCTATTAAAAAAAATCAATTGGAATAGACTATAATATAAACGATGGATAACACGATGCAATTTTTGTTAGATTTCTTGTCTGTTGGTCGGTTCGTCTGTTTGTTCGGGATTTACGTAAAAACTACGGGGCCGATTTCGATGCGGTTTTCGCTGATCGATACCAAATTCTTAGACTTAAACTCTGCGCTACATGTTATCCTGGGAATCTCGCCAGAATTTTTCTGGAAATAATTTAAAATGGCCAGATTAAAAAAAATCGTCTTCCATTGTGACTTTTTTATTGATCGATACCGAATTTGTGATATTTTTATCCCGGGAATCTCGCGGGAATTTTCCGGGAGCGGTTTGTAGTTGTTCGGGTGCGTAAAAATTTGCTTATTCCGACCGAGTTTTTACTAAAGCGATAGCTTACATTCTTTTTTAAATACTGCGCTACTTTGTGTCCCGGGAATCTTGTAGGAATTTCAAGTCAAGCCTGGATGAAGTCTCGGGCATATCCTTGTAACTTATAAGAATTTAATTGATTTTATAACTTAATATAATACTTATTCTGTTTTACACTGAATTTGATTGTATCGACCTCTGTGATTGAGCAGTTTCATAATTCGGCCAGGTTCAATTCCTGACATGCTAAATTATTTACTATGCTCTTATTATTTAACATCATACGCAGAGTTTTCGAGTGTCCCCGGGTATAATTACATTCAAAATTAGACCCATTAGGTTGCGCTCCTGTTGCAATCTTGTTCTAAATTTTATTTTTTTAGTGCAGGACAACGTCTGCTCGGCCCGCTAATCTAACAATAAAAAATGAAATATGTTCGTAATTGAGAAAGAATGCTAATCATAAACGATGAATTCTTCTAAATAAATACCGTAAACGCGTTAATCTGACGATATATCAAACGATGGGCCTTCGTGGAACGTGTATCCTAATCCGCTGTCGACAGCTAAGACTCTGTGGCGTTTGCCAAACCTTTCTCTGATTCATTGCGGTCTGTGAGCCCCGTGCCACGAGCGAGCCGACGAATTAGTGAGATGACAACCGTGACAGGGAATTTATTGTAAACAATATAGTGGATGGTGCGTGATAACTAGCGTGACATATGAGCGTACACTGACAACTGGTTTTAGTAAACAGAAACATTTTAAATGGATCTTTTGAATAATTTTATTCCGCGATTTCACTCTAATTAGATATGAGTTAATCAATCCTCTTCACACCAAGTTACTTCTATACCTATTCATGTTATCTAATATTATTTTAACCAACTCGCTTACTGTTTGGCGGATTGGTTGACTTTATTTCCTGCTGGTGTACCTACTTCTTTCGGTTATAGCCTTCTATACTATCATCAATTTTGTAACACATATAAGTCTATTAGTAGGGGAGCCTAAGATGCTAAATGTGGAGTTACTCGAGCTTCGCGGGGACCTTTCGGATTGCGAAAATTAGATGCTAAAAAGAAAAAAGGTTATATATTAGGTTGGGGAAAAAGTTTCTTCGCATTTTATATAAAAATTCAAAAGGTTTTTTTATAAAGTTTATTTACATTTGACTAAAGCATGTAGGTGCCATTTTGTTGGATAACTTTTTGCCATCTTGTAGGTAGGGACGTGATCCCATTGCTATAAAAATTTTGGGGCTTCTGATCAAAAAACTGCGACAAGTGGTTTTGGCAGTCCTCTCGTGATGTTAACCTGACACTGCCTAAGGAACTCTGCAGAGACCGAAACAGGTGAAAATGTGAAGGTACAAGGTCAGGACTCTGCGGCTGATGCATTAACACCTCCCAGCCAAACTCTTGTAATTTTTGCTGAGTGGCTAAAGATGTGTGAGGTCTAGCGTTATCATGATGAAAAACCACACCCCTTCTGTTGTTTAATTCCGGCCGCTTTCTCTCAACTTTTTGCTTTAATCTCATCAGTTGTTCGCAGTACAGTTCAGAATCGATGGTCCTGCCTGGCGGTAACAGCTCATAATGAATAATGCCCTTCCAATCCCACCATACACACAGCATCACCTTGTTGCAAGTTAACCCGGGTTTCGCCACAGTCTGTGAAGCCTGACCGGCCTTTGACCACGATCTTTTTCGCACATTCTTGTCGTACATGATCCACTTTTCATCACCAGTTGTCAGTTTCTTCAAAAATGATTCGGTTTCATTACGTCGTAATAAAGAATCACAAATGAGTACACGGTTCATTAGGTTTCTTTCAGTGAGCTCATGAAGCACCCAAATATCGAGCTTTTTTGTGTACCCAGCTTTTTTCAAATGCGCCAAAACCGTTTTGTGGTCAATTCCCAGTTCTCCAGATACATTGTAACTACTAATATGCCGATCTTGCTACACTTTTTCCAAAATGGCATCAATTTTGTCCGTAATAGAGCGACCAGAGCGACGTGCATCTTTGATATCAAAATTTCCGGATTGAAAACGCTTAAACCAAATTTGCGCTACTCTCACAGATACTGCATTAGGTCCATAAACATCACAATTTTTTTCGCGGCTTCTGTAGCATTTTTACCTTTTTTGTAGTAAAATTTTAAAATGTATCGAATTTCTTCCTTAGATTCACTCATTTTAACAATAAGAAAAACAAATGAAAATCACACATTTTCTTAATTTGAACTTGGGATTGTCTTCTTCAAAATTATTTTTTTTTAATGGTACCAAAACCAACCAGATACAAATGGTATAGCCAAAGAGATCTTATTACAAGTTCATACATACTATATGCGAAAAGACTTTTTCCCCAACCTATTATATGCCCTTTCAGTGGAAGGGGGAGCGTGTATAGGTTTTCAAAAAAAAGAGTCGCACCGAAATACTCAAAAGCGTCAGATATTCAAAAGGGATGTTAAGTAAACCCTAAAGGAACTCTTATTCAAAAGACTGACGATTTGGACGCGACCAAAAATCATGGCCGACTTTTGAAAATGCAAAAAAAAACGTATCATTGAAATACTCGAGCGCGTCAGATTAATACATATACAGACGGTTCAGCTTGATGTCCTTGTCGTGCTGACCCATAATCTGACAATTAAGTGGAGGAAATTCCATAATCTGACGGTTTGAAAAAGAATTTTAAGAATAAAAAGTACTCCCACCCTATATAAAGGGTTATATTATGGTGGGGGTACATAATAGGGTGCAAGGTTTCTCCCCTTATGTTATTCTGCCATGCTCGAGTAAATCCCAAAACCCCCGCTTGGCCTCCCCTACTATATCTAGGTCTCTGCAATTTCATTTTCCATTGACAAGGTATTCAACTTCGATTGAGATTGCCAATCGCAAATAGGTTTTTAATTTTAGCAGCTTCAGGTGCCGTTTCATGGCTAGTGCCCATGTACGAACGGCTGATCGCTCAACTGCGTCCTGCTCTAACTCCGCCACTGATCATATGACTTTTATCTATCTCTCATTGTGTTCTCAATAGACAGGCTATATAATGCAAAAAAAAATTCAAATCGTACTGGTAATTCCTGAAATAAGACAGCAACACGACAACTTTAATTATGTCTGGTATGTCAGTTTGTTACAAGACACTGTGTAAATTTGCATTGGTACCTCAGAAATATACGCGTACCTAATGTTTAATATGTATGCTTAGCAGATTGTATTTCAATATAGAGATTGAATTAAAAGAAAATGTTTTAAGATATTAAATACATACTACATTTTCTTTGATAGTTTGACATAATGGAAAAACAAAAAAAAAGCTTAAAGAATCTAATCACGTAAAAAAAATATATCTAATGAGGTTTGGACACGTAATGTTCGAAAACTAAATCTATTAGATATTGTTATTTAGTATAGAATAGCCTTTTTTAATTTGTTCTTTTTATGGATATAAGCTCTCGTTTGACCTCAATCTTGCCTAATGTTGTCTGGGATAGAACATGCTTACATAAAAGGTACCCATTCATACGAGACTCGTTCTTTACTTTTTGTTTTTCTTGATGTTGTAGAATATGTAAAAATGGCATGCTAAAGTGGTATCAAAGCATGGTCCAATCATAGAAATCAAAAATACAAAAGGAAAATAAACTCACTAGACTAAGCGGATGTGGCGGCGTGTGCGCAGATCTCGGTTCATGCAACAAAGCTCGTAGGTGCGCTATGTACGATGCTGCCAGTCTCAGCGTATCCAGTTTAGATAGCTTAGTGTCTGCCGGTACCCAAGGAAGAGTTGTTTTCAATCTAAAGAAATAAACTATTCTTTCATGTTTTCATTTTTAGAATTAGGATACC